>JARJCX010000044.1:0-600000 GCA_029282285.1 Mycena rebaudengoi | reverse complement strand
TGCTCGGCTTCGCAATTTGCCTCGTCTCATGCACAGTATAATCAACAATCAACTCACAGCCCTGGGTAAAATTGTGAGCATCATTGCTTTTAGAGCCTAGTTTCTGAAAAAATGGAAGCTCCACTCTAATGAACATTCCTTATGTGACCTCCGTTTCTCCAGAGCACCCGGACTAGCCTTTCCAGCTTAGCTTCCTCTCTCTCTCTCTCTTTTTTGGCTGGTGGTTCTATCCTACGTACACAGTGAAGATGTTAGTCCTTCATCCATTCAGCATCGCCAATGATAAAGAAGCAAAAAAAAATCCATCCTAGCACTGTGGGATGCCCTCATAAGGAATCGAACCTCCAACTACCAGCTGAACACCAGAATTTATTAGAAAATGAACGACATGGCAGTTCATCCACGAAGGCTCCTGTCCTTTATTGTTAGCATGGATAAATGCAGTCGGAACGAGTGCCGAAATACCGGATCAAGTGCCTAGGCACTTGATCCGACTGCGACTACTTCCCACAGTGGGCACTGGCTATGCTGTTTCCGGGACTGCGGGAGGTGCAGCTGGGGTCGGAGTCCACCGATTGGAAACGGTCCTGAATGGGAAGTGGGGAGGTGTGGAAGGCGGAGGGAAATCGTGGGTGGTGATACGGTGATAACATTTTTTCAGGATATTCGCATGGTTCAGAGTTGGAAAACTCGGCGTGATGCTGATGCGTCACAACTATTCAGATATTTCCATCGAGAATAGTCAAGGACTAGCAGCTAGTCGAAGTACATTCCACTGTTGATCGAGATCTGTGACGAATTCTTGGTTCCGGATTTAGGGACCAGGTCTCACTTGCGTAATTGTCCGTCTGTACGACCATGGCTGCTTATTAATGTTACCATCAAAAGATGCCATCATCTTTCTCCGTCTCTTGCGACCATCTTGAGTCCTCTGCAATCCTCTGCGTCCTCGTCCTGCTTTGCCCCTCATCATGTCGTGTCGTGTCACCATGTATGAAGAAGAAGAACCACTCCCCAGTATCAAACTCTCCCCCTGTTTGTGCCTTTGAGGCTGACTTATCGAAAAACCACTTCACACCTCCTTTGCCTTTGCATGGACCCACCATGGAACAGTTGTACCCTTACCTTGCTATTCCGTCTACGGTCGTGGAACCTCCCCATACTTAAGCTCGGCCTTGCCTGTCCCTTTTGTGCTGACTTGTACCCTCAGTACCAACGGCCGATAGCACGGAAGTTATCCGCGATACTGCGTCTGTGCCCATCTTCCGTCAGCAAAGCACGCAACGTCTTGCACCGGGCCTCCACGGTGTCTGCTCCTGTATCTGGTGTTGTGTGTGGGTCCGAATAGCTGCCCCACCTATCTCTTCTGATTCATACCTCTCATCTTCTCGCTCTCCCGATCTGTCCTTCCGACATCAATCCTTACCCGTCTATCCCATTCTACCCATTCTGCCCTGTTCTATCTGTTCTGCCCCGTTTTACCTTGTGCTGCCATGCTGCCCGTACTACTGTCCTACTGTCCCTGCTGTCCTACCATTCTATCGCTTCGAATGTATTCGCTTCCAGCTCTGAACGTCCTGCCTATCGTTTTGAACAACAAGGTGTCCATCGATGCGGACGACGGCATTGAATTCGGCACTGCGTACAAGCTCAATTGTGACCTTGAGTTCGTGGAGATAGTGACACCTGCGGTGTTGGCCGGCCTTCACGCATCCGATATCGATACCTTATATGTCTTCTGCTCCACGCTCGACATGTCAGCGTTTATCACACTTTTCACTCATCTCAGCATGAAAAACTTGAGGATGATCTGTTCTGCTCACCGTATCGTGGCCCCTAGTAATGCGAGAAAAGACACCATCCTACTGCCTCGTCTCTAGTGCAACACATGTCTTGCCAATTGCTCGGGCATCCAGCCTATGCCCTTCAAGTTCTTCAAAAGCCGCCGTGCTTCGAGCAAGATTGTGTCTTTGAATTCACAAGATCTGGCTCGCAGCGTTGAAGTGTCCCGTATTGCGAACACTGAAAGGTTGGTGGCTAGGAGAGCAGAAGCTTCAACTGATGAGGTACGAGACCGCAGGATATCAGAAGCGGCACACCAGGCAGAGAGAAGGTCCAATTTATCAGATGCCGCGCATGCAGCGGAACGACCCGCAGACTTTAGCGTGCGTACAGAAGCCCGAAGCTTATTATCTGTAGCGCAAACCGCTGCCAACCAGGAAGTCGATACGGAGAGACGAGGATTGACTTGGGAGTCGGCCATCAGCCGCCGCCGCTCTGAAGTTGCCCGTATTGTCGAAGATACACGTTCAGGCTTCCCCTACACCACAACGATCGACGACAAATCGTCCATGACAAATGTATGGCAAACGGAACTCAGCCCCCGTGCCTGGCTGCCTGTACCCTGTGCGGTTTGTGTGAAAACTACTCATAAGGCTAGCATCCAAGTGTGCAATCCAGCCCATTTTGACTTGACATTACTGCGCAACGACTTTTTACCTGCGAAATGTCTTCCAACCATTTATGATTTGGAAGTGTATAGCGGCGCTATACTGTATCACCCCGCGCTGCACTTCAAGGATCGGTTTGGAGTGATGGACATTTGGAAGTCCTGTAGGACTATTCTCGACAGGAAAAAGCAGCCCGTCAACACAATTGCAAACTTTCAGTATTATGGCCGCGACGAGCTCCCTTCAGACGTTAAGGCTGCATTTAAGAATGCGAGCTTGTTTGACTTGATGATGGTGTCTCGTTCGCACACAACCCGGATTACTCATTTATTCAGTCGCAAGAAAGGCACTCCCCTGTATGGTTCCAATGACCTGTTCTCCCAGCGGTACTCGCAGGGTAATGTGGCTATATTTGCTCAAGATGTACCGACCGTAAGAACTGTGTTGCCTCCCGACATATCAGAAATGCAAGAGGCTATGTGGGTGCTCTTTATCGGTGAGGCATCGGTCCCTACAATGGACAACATCAAGAATCTTAGCCCTGTTTTGGTCTCAAAGAATCGCATGGCCACGCTCATAGATTTTCTTGTTAACAAGAATGACATGTACATAGAGGCGGGCGTAAGCATGTGTCCGGACAACATGGAATCTTTGTTCTCCAGTGTCGACGCGCATTTGGATTCGGCGGTCCCGAGGGGCGTTGAACTTGCCTGTTTGGCTGATTCTTCAGCTACTTTGTCGTACACCGACTGTGCAGATTGCCCCATGTCTGATGCCGCCACAAGTGATATTCAGACATCTGTCTCCGATCCAGCTCCTCCACAAGTCTTTGATCACCTATCTGTGCCCCGGGATGAGATGGTTATGGAGGCAGTCGGATATATTGCCGGTGAAACTGGCAGCTTCAATTACGAAAAAATGAAAGCCACGGCTCTCGCTTGGTGTCTGGACAAGAAAAAATACATTAGCATGTGTAGCAGCTCAGAGTTCATCTCCGACTGGGATCCGGGACTGCTCACCTTTACCCCAGTTGGATCCTTGGGGTGTAGGTGGAGTCCTCGACTCACGTCACTTACATTTAACCGACAATTTGTATTGACACTATATAGACAACCACGGTGCAATCGGTACCAGCACCGAGAAACCAGAACAGAGGAGGAACCAAGGCTGCCCGGAGGGCTACTGTATAAATATCAGCAGTTCAACTGGGAAGATCACGCACGCTTTGGCCTTCGTTAATAGAATTCCTGAAGTGGAAGCTGCTTTCAGTAGCTTCCCTTTTCCCGTGAGGAATTAGTTGCTGAAGGAATTGGAACCGACTTGTGGTAGCAGTAGTACTCGCTGAACAAAGCAGAAGGAATCTCGCGCGCGAATTTGAAATTCTCAGTACAGATTCAGAAATACATGATTGACTTTTGCGCCACGATTTTTTGGGACAGACTCAGATTTTGAGGTCGAGGACGATGTCGCAGCGGCGGTTGTGAAAAGGGTGGAAGATGAGCTGAGGACGATTTCGCGCCTTGGTGACTGTCGAAGTGGAGCTAAGGTCAATCAGAGGTACTCGCAAGCCTTGTGGCGTTGTATCACACGAAACAACGCCAAAAAACGCCGCAGCACACAACGTCGCAACGGCATCGAGGATTTCTGACAGCCGAATGTTTACCTTTCTAACTCAGCGAAACCAGGGAGTGGTGGTAAGTTGTAGGCATGGTGTAGACTAACTCATTTTCTCTGCATGCTTTACTAGAGCATTGTGCAATTCATGCTTTTGAGCGGCGTGGTCGATGTTTGGCCCACAAATGCGGGAACCCCGGAATGCTGAACAACGCCGACCTCACAACTAATGTAGGAACTCCGTGTAGTTAGTAGAATTAGCGAGCTGAGTAAAAAAAATATATTGAATGGGCCTATTTCACTTCCTTTGAAACCTAACGAGATGGGTTGATGTTCAATTAGCAAGATGAAAAACAACGAGTCACGCATGTATGGGCTAGTAATATATTATTTTGATTCCCAAATACTTAATGTGCAATGCGAGCCGAGTACCCTGGAAGCACCTGGATTGAGTACTTGCATGTACTACATTCAAGTACTTCAGCACTAAATTATAGTGTCGAAGTACTCAATAAGAGCAGGTTTTTGTCTCAGGAATAGTACCTTGAGGTACTCCAGTTGAGTGCTGCCAGGTACTCACTCCGAGTGCTTCAGCACTATTATCGAGTGCTTTCAGGTATTAAATTGGAGTGCTTTCCCTCCCCACAGTGTGCAGGCGCGCAGCTGCCGAGCAAAACCTTGGCGGGTCGGGTTTCGGTTTTTGGTTTCAGGGGGGCGGGTTTCCTGTCAGGTTTTCAGATAGTGCACGTGGTAGAGGATGTAGTAGTTTAGTGGCGGAGATTTATAACTATGTAGGTTGATGTGCGGACGGGAAAATCGCTGGCGGATCAAAGTCAGCGTCAGATTGCTATGACGCTGAGTTGATGTTGCGACGGCTGGTTGTGTAGGTTGGCAGGAGGTGTGGATGTAGGCCAGTGGAGTGGCAGAGTATGCCGTTCAGATCTGGTGGCACGCAGTAGTTGTAAGTTGGGTGCGGGTAGAATTCATTAGAGGTGGTAGTCAGCTTCAGTAATTCAAAGGTGCGGAGCTCCGAGTAGCAAGTAGCAAATGTGGCACAGAATGCAGATTCTTTAGTGTTTTAGTTGGTAGATCAATGCAGACGTCATTCATTTAGCTGAGTTAACTCAGCATCCACGTAGTTTCAGGTTGCTGTGTTACTGAAGGAGTCAGCGGCATCTGTGAAACAGTCAGCGAGTAGTATGCAGAAAACAATGGTAAGGGGATATCTTAAATTGAGAAGATAGTGCCCACTCAGCAGCAGGCTTACTCCGAGCACTTCGGCAGTCAGCGCGGTCAACCGAACTGACTTCGGGCATCTCGGAGATGAGCCGATCAGAGGAATCAAACATCTACGGGACGATTCGATTTCATTTATTCGAACCATCAACTCCCACCGACACAACAGGATTATCTTCCTGCAAGACTCGGACCTGATATTTCTCGGTTATTTGAACGGTGGATGATCTTTTGCTCCTTTTGCTTCGGAACGAGCTCATATTCCGTTCACCTGAGTTGATTTCTTCCAGGTTAACTTTGCATGGCTTCGCTAATCCTTGACGAAGTCGGTCCTTCAACAACAGAGGTACCACTGCGTTTCAAGGCCTCGTCGGCAGAGCCTCTGCCAAGCCCCGTCGGCAGAGCTCGGCCGACCCTGATTTACGGCACACCGGGAAGCCTCTGCCGTAAGAAATTACGTCTCGCAACCCCTCTCAATGCATTCGGAGGGCTCAATTTGGTCTGGGGACCAATTTTGGTGGAAATCTGGAGGTTGAGAGTGGCAGAAAATATTTTGTGGGGAGCTAGTCGGCAGAGGGTAGGCAGAGGCGTCAACCCAGGTCGGCACAGATCTGCCGATCAAGACTCGGCAGGGTTTGCCGCGGCGGGTCGGCAGAAGTCCACTGACGTCAGCCCAAGTCAACCCACTCTGCCGATCCGCCCTTGAAACGCAGTGTACGGGCTACATTTGTTAAAGTGTATTTCCAGGAGAGGCTAGGTCCGTCCTGCTTTAATTCCGTCAATCAATCATTTACATCCTTGAAGTTCCCGCTCGAGCACAGAATCGTCCATTTAACGATCGATTATCCCTTCGAAATCGCATTCATTCATCCAACCGCCGACCGAGGTAGGTTTCCTTCGTCAAATTCTCATGTTTTCCGCGTTCTCAATCAACTGGCATCTTAAGACGATGTCCGTGTTCTTGGATTTCCACATTGCTTCCGCGCAATCTCTGCGCGGCTTCGTCCTCTTATAATATTCTGGGCTCGAGCCCTAATTCCGGGTCCTCTCCTTGGCGCCTCCAGACCACGACTGTCTCTCCTCGCCCTATTCGGAATCGGAAAACACGTTCGTTCTTAATCTCTACTTCGATTGAGACTGCTCCGTCAACAACTCGCGTTTACTGCTGACCTGCGTCCACTGGCGCGAAAGGCCGAGCACGGTCGTCAACGGCGGTGAACCCCGCTCATCGAAGCGAATCTCAATGAAAGAATCCTGGTCCGTTTCGTTTCATTCCGCATTACCTTTCTCGACTCTCACGTGTGCACTGAGGACGCGTTGAGGCAGCGAGCGGCCTGCAGAACGACGGAACGTATGTCTCTTCCTTCTAACTTTTCTGCTTCCTACTTTCTGATCGCAAGTATTCATCTCTTTCATATATTGGTATACGCATTCAATTCACTCTAGTACCTGCCCGGCTAATCCGTGCGCATGAGGGGGGTACATAAATATTACAAATGTATATTCAGAATTGGCCCAAGAGTCGGGGCAACATATGGGTACGACGATCAAATTTTTACACCAGGTATAACATGTGCAAACATTTATTGCCACCAGCTTCAAATTTCGGTCGCAGATATTCCCAGGTACATACCTACAATCAAGGTGCTGAGTGCAAGGTGAGCTCTCCGCTCTCCGAACAGCCCCATGATGCTCAAACACATACAAGACTCGGCCTATAACACCCCCGTAATGTACTTAACTCAAGGTTGCAGTCAGATATAGACTATTACATACACCGAAAAAGAAATGGGAGGAAGTTGTGGACATGGGCACGACCCTAGCCCTCCATTTTCAGGTGCCTGTGAACATGGCCCCGAAAGGTCTGCAGCTACTAGCATCACAGATAAGATATGTATGACCCTGCTTGATACTCAAGACCAACAGCCACCGTATACGAGTTCGGGTCGCCGAGTTCAACAGCTTCATCCCCCCCCAATCACACAAGCCAGGGACCCGCTCTGTCATTGTCGTCGATGTCTACAAGGTCGGCTCGGAATGCTAGCATCCTTTCATGTGCTCTCTCCTCCACTGTTGAACTCGAACACAGTCCTGCGGCTACGCCGTCCCGTTTTTTAACTTCAAGAGCCACCGCACGTGACTCCTCGCTTGGGCGGCCAAGAAAGAGGAGAAGAACATAGCCTCCGCCGGCGATTCTGAGGGACGCGTTTCCGGTCTCGTGGACGGCCTGAAGCTCTATTGGAACACTAAAAATACCAAGAGCCTCGACAGTCTTACAGGTTTAACGGTCGCACCATATATTTCTACAAACCTGATAATGACGCAACGAAGAGTCGACATAGATTTCTAACCATGAACAGCACAGGCGGCATGAACCTGGTCGTTGGGTTTTCTTTGGGTGTTCTCGCCACCTAGACTTGTGACTAGTCTGTATACAAAATACCGAAAATATGTGGCAAGCACTTCGGTTGTATGCAGACTGGTACATCTCGGGATCTTGCATCGGGCTGACAGCGGAGTTTAAAATTTGGCTGAGGCCCGTGCTCTCTCTTGCAGTTTGAAATTTAAGGAAATTCAAATTTTCATGAACCTTTATATGCTAGAAATAAGCACATTTGCCTCTTCAGATTTTTTTTGATTGCAGATGGAAGAGCAGGAAAGGCCATCGAGTTTTGGGCAGAATTGATCGATTTTGATGGCTCGCTTATCGGCCGATCGTGGCACCTGCCAATTTTTTCAAACTCCGTTGGCAGCTCAATCCCCTTTCCCGAGATGTACCAGTCTGTAAAACGCCGAAGCGCTCGCCGCATTTTTCGGCATTCGTTTTACAGACTGGTTACGAGTCTGCTCGCTACCTCTGTTTACATGCGGATGTCACGGTGAAAGATTAAGTAGAAATTAACTCTTGCTAGTTGTACGGAGTTCCGATTCCTGAATCTTATAAATGCGACTGCATTTCTCCCCCCGAAATTCGTGATACCAATCCGCCGTCACGCAAGAAAGTTACAAAGTCACCGGCAAACGGTTCGTAGAGAGCGAATCTCAAGCAACCACAGACAACCATCCCCTACATATACTCGCCCCACACAAACAGCGGGTCTGTTTCTTGCTTTTATTCTTCTTCTTGGACCGTGTTTTCTCCCTATATCTCTTCAACTCCCATTCCGTCTGGTGTGCGGGATTATAGTCGAAAGTGAGTTCCGTGAATGCTGGGATATCTTCGGTCGCTACTAGTGCCAGGTAAGGCATGTTGTCCTTGAAGAACAGATTAACCCGTGAGCGTTCGAATGGGATTGTTGTAATGTAAATGAGGAGGAGGAGACTGACCTCAGGCATCGTATCATAAACAACGGTGATTATCTGGAGGTTGGGGCTGCAGGAATGACTGGAAAAGGACCGTGAGTTATAAGCCTGTGAGTAAAGAAGGTTCGTGAAGCACTTGATAAACCGCGTCCAATTGCCTGGGAGAAAAATAAAAATCAGTCGTTCATTCGTGCGGGCGTATCAAGATGATGGATGGTGCGTCGTACCACATCCATAAGCATTTTCCGGAGTCTCCTCGTCCGGGTCCTCGTTGATGTCCAAGTCAAAACAGTACGACGCTCTGCTACCGGACAGTTTGTCCGCCTCTTCTCGTCGTCTGCAAGGGAAGATCGAACATTAATTCAGCACTGTGTTGTGTCAGACTGGGAAAAATGAAAATATGTACTGACATTAGAAGTCTAGGGATGGGACATTTAATTCAAACGATACACGGATCCATGGAAATGAATGAATGCCTACCCCGTATAAAGCCCAACCACATGTCCTCGGACAATGTCGACGGGAAGTCTGGCACCCCATCCACGCTTTTCGGTCTTGAATATCTGAGCTGGGAGTTGCCGCGGGAACTGGGCGAGGCGGTTGTTACACTGGGGCGAACAGCCACAAGCCTGTCAGATCGGAAGTTAAATATATAGATTGAATTGCTTGGGATAGAGAAGTTTACACTGTTGCATTCGACGATTTCGGATTCGGTGGTGAAAGCGAAGAGACCCTGAAAGTTAAATCAAGTGTGAATACCCTGCGATGTATGTATATAGATCAAGTTTGACCGAACCTGCGTGTACGCCGGCCCGTTTTTGAGGGTGGATGATGCGGATGCGCAAGGACATCGCCCAGGCCGTGCGTTGTTGCACCCACTCTTGCCATCACACTCGCACCCGGCCAAAGCAGTCGGTTCGGCGATTCCGATGTCACTTGGCGTTGGTTAGTATATATTCGAATTGTGATTTAGAACACACTAAAGAGAAAACTTACAAGAGGTAACTCCTCTCGACGTAAGGAAAGAGAATGCCAATGCCCGGTGGGACCTCTTCGTCGTCAACCTCGTTGACGAACACAATTCCGGCTGCACCAGCTTCGCGTGCAATTTTGTTCCACTGGTCCTGAATA
The DNA here is from genome assembly GCA_029282285.1 of Mycena rebaudengoi. Classification (NCBI taxonomy): domain Eukaryota; kingdom Fungi; phylum Basidiomycota; class Agaricomycetes; order Agaricales; family Mycenaceae; genus Mycena; species Mycena rebaudengoi. The sequence continues at coordinate 590,266 of JARJCX010000044.1, read as the reverse complement.
ATCTCGCGACTAAGAGACATTTGAGTGAGAAGTTAGACATATTGAGGACGGTTCTTTAGGGAACAAACATACCGAGGTTTGAGAACGTTACGCAGAGTGTCTAGGGGAGCGAAAAATAAAGGCGATCGAGTTGGCTGAAGCAGTGGTAAGGACAGTGCAGATTCCCGTCTTTTCTGTGGCACTTCTATTTTCTCAGACCGATCATCCTCAGACATAGCGTCACCCAGATACTTTCCAGCAAGACTGGAGAAGTCGGAGGATACCCCGCCAACGAGGGTATCGCCTGGATTCATAACTAAGATGAATAAGAAGTGGCTGGCCACAAAATATGTACACACCTGCAAGGCTACCTGGGGTGGCATTGCACGCCTCCAGGATATCTTCAATCGTCTGGCCTTCGTCGGCCATTGCACGACACTCCTGCAATATGCACAAGTCCGAATACAGGCCCGGCCCGCGAGACAACGACGCCACCCCACCCGTCAAGTGCGTCTTCCACGCTGCGATCAGCTGCCCCAGGATAGAGATTATTCTCGCTTCCCGGAGTATCCTCCTCGTCACATTGACTTGAATGGCCGGCTGGAGTGTATTCGTACTCCTGGTGGACCGCTGAGAAGGCGCCCGACGAAAGCGATCGTTCTTCCACGCAGCCAGGGACTCTACCCGCCATTCGTGGTGCAAATGTTCCAACGAAATGACGGTGCTGATTTGGCGAGCCACAAAGTTCACTGATGAGAATGGTTCGATGTTAGTTGAAGAACAAGAAAGAAGAAAAAAAAGAAAGGAACATACCAGCAGTCTCCAGTCGCCTGCGCTCCGTTTGGTCATCTCTCCAGGCCATAAAATGGCGTGCAAAATTCCAGAGAATGTCGTCGTCATCTTGCGGCGCACAGGGCTCTGGCCAAGAACATATTAGTGTGCTCAGCCAGTTTGCTTCCGCTGCTTGTAAAGCGGTTTTCAATTCTCGAAGCATCAATTCGGGGGTGGCGGCCACCGATGGCTCCACACGAGGGGGATGCAATGTCAGCGGTGCAACTGGGACAACCCCCGAATTGCTGACTTCCACTACTGGTGGATTTATTATCACCGTAATGAGATCCACCGCCTTTTCTTTGATGGTTGTTGATCCAGAGTCAATTTGTGTGGCTGCAATCCAGAAGTTCTCGTTACTTGGGTCCAGCTGACCGAATTGAATTAGCGCTCTCCAAATCAAAACAAACCCAATCCCTACGGTGAAGCCGCACGACTCGCACTGATGTTTCGTTGGCAGATAATCCACGCTGTTACGGGCCTTATGGCAGGGCATGCTGGAAGAGCGCGATGTTGTGCGTGCCGCGGGAGACGAGCCCTGATGAGGCTTAGGCCGACGGTGCTGAATGCGCCCGCCTGCCTATGCGGGTCTCGCTCACGGGTTGTGCTGTGGGCGATGTGGCGCACGGCGGCGACGAGGGTGGAGAGGATGCGCGCAGATGTCACGGCGGCTGTGAGGATCTTGAGCACCGTGGGTCCGCTTGGCAAAAGTAGCTATAGAGCGAAGGGTCACCGCAAAGGAGGAAGAACGAAAGAGGAAGCAATGACACGTGTCTTGCGACACCCCCCGAATGCAACAGAGGCACATAGTCAAAAGGGGTAAAAATTTATACTGGAAAATACTAGCGACTCGATAATGCCTATTCGGTCTACCTCGAGCCGATCTGGGTAGATTCAGCACAAACTACAAGCCCAATTTGTTTACAAAGACCGCCAGCCAAAAATCCAGCTGAGTTGTTGAATCTAGGTTCGGGAGCCGCCGCTGTTACGTACATCATCGTTTAACTATAAAATATCCGCATCCGTAACTGTCAGGGGGAATTCTAACCTTTTTGTGACATCACCGATTTACACTGAGTCAACATATTAATTGTTTCTCTACTGTAACTGCAAGACATGAATAGACACGATTCCTCGGGGTGAGTAGGTTCAAGTCCGCTTTTTCCTTTCCAATTTTTTGCCAGAAATAGATGGTGCAAAATGCCTTTGGGCTCGCTACTGTCTGGAGTATTTTTTTCTTTGATTACACAGTGTAAATCAACTTGGTTCGAACGTAGGAAAGTAGCCCTCGTGGTGCGTCACCACTATGCATCACTTAATCGCAATCTCTGCACACGGGACGCGGGGGTTCGAATCTTCCCCGGGGTATCATCGAGATATCCGAGTCTTTTTAGTGGTCCATTGAAAAAAAGGAAAATTTGGCTAGTATATAAGGTCTGGAAAGCAAAGGCCGAATTGGAACATCGTCCACGTTACTTGTACACTCATCGCTCGAGGACATCGTTGGAATCCTCCCAAGGTAGAGTAATGGGACAGGCCCGACTCGACTCGTTCCTGGGCTGATGAACTGATTCTCGTTCTTCAAGTGAGTTGGATGTTATTTACAGGAGAAAGCTAGGCGGAATACAAGGTGCCATCGGTGATTGGAGGTAAGATATATAGCCCTCGTGGGTGAATCGGTATATCAGACATTTTTATGGAAATAGTGAAAGGTAAATTGAATTCCCCGAATTGTGGCCGCGCCCTTTTTTTGGTCCCACTGAGGACTGGGTTGCGTATTTTTCTCTGAATTGACTGAGTTGTATCTCGATTTGAATCCGGTGAAAAACTCCTCGTGGATGGACTCGTATCTCATCCCCTTTATTGATGTGCGCAAGCTCAAAGAAAGGCGGACGTTCAAATCCTGCTGGGGGCATTAGGGTTTGCGCGCGACTTTTCTTTCTTTACTTTTCAAAGAGGACATGATTTTACGGTTTACCCACGCTGGAGAAATAGCCCTCGTAGCTGAATTGGCACATCACCCATCATCTATTAGTTGAGTCCACAATGCGTGAAGGTAATGTATACCGTCAGTAAAATCAAGATATTGACTCGTGTCTGAGTTCGAAATTAGGAAATAAGCCCTCGTGGATGGATGGTACCATCACCTATTGGCCGTCGACGACCTCTGTAATCAATTAAATCCGATGCGGAGGATCAAATCCTCCCGGGCGGGGTCCGCTTTTGTTCTCGCATTTTCGTTGTCTTTTGATTTTTTTTCTCAATCATTGGCAGCGCTTGATGCTGATGTGACCAAAAAGACTTTGGAGAGTGCCTAGGGCCTCTTGGCGTTCTTACTGTGCACTTGGCTACCTGTGAAGTTTTTGTTTGCAGTCACCCGCCATCCATTTGCGCAACGCAAAAAAGCCATCGGATGGCTCTGATGGCTGCAGCGCAAAACCTCTATTAACATTGAATATATATTTAATTTCCAAACAGCCAGTGCGGCCATGGGAATGACTCCACTGTACCTCTGGAGTCCGGCCGGAGGCCCATCTTCTGATTTGGGAAAGAAAAGAATTGGCCATTGCCGCAAACATTCAGCTCAATCGCTACACAGTCTGTCTGTTAGTGTGGTTGAAACTAGTCGGTTCTTTTCAACCCGCTGGCCGGAGGCTCATCACCTGGTATTATACAGCCCACTCTCCACAAACAATGAATTGCGATGGCAGTACGGCAGGTGTCGTTGCAAATTTGGTCCAGTGGAGGTTGGCCAGAGGCCGATTAGCAGAGCATGGCTTTGTCAATAGTTTAAAGACAAGGCTTCCAGATCAATGAAAAAATACGAGGCCTATCTACTAAGTAATAAGGGGAATGCATCGGGTTTCTGACAAGTATCTTGTGACTTGTTTGAGCTTGTTAGAGCTTGTGAGTATCTTGTTCCAGATGTTGCATAAATCAAAACTGTGCTGTGGTGGCAGCGGATGCCGCCGGGTGACGATGCAGGCGTGTCGTGGTGTAGATAGTTGTCTTTGTCTTTGTTTAGAGGTTTAGTCATCCCTTTGGCTCGCTTTCTGCCTTTGAGGTTCTCCACCGTCGCCCGCGATCCACGCCGATACGCTCTGCTCCGCCCGGATGTGTCCAGCGCATGCGCGAACTCTGCGAAGTTTTTTTCCTCCAAATTTAAGCTCAAGTTGACCTTAAATTCCACCTCAGCTGGAATTTGATCGCATAAAAAAAGCGATCAATTCTTCGGCAGGCGTACCGGTCTTAGAGAGGAATCCAAGCCTGAATTTGAGCCAGAATTGCATCTAGAGACACTTACTACCTATTTATACACCCTATGGGCAGATATCTATGAGGTTGAAAAAAAAAAACTTCGCAGAGTTGGCGCACACGCAGTTTTGATTTTTGCAACGTCTGAAACAACCTATGTGAGCTTGTCAACAAGCTGACAAGTTAGACAAGCCCGAAGTGAAAAAAAAAAAAAAGGTTCACCTAACGGTGGTGAAAAGACTAGGTAACCCCGCTTGATTTTTTTTTTTTTTTTTTTTGCAAAATTTGAGCTTGTCGGAAATCGGGGCAAACTTCTTTACTTGTGACTTGTACAAGCCCAAACAAGCTCTCACAAGCCATCACAAGTTTTTTGTCAAAAGTCTGATGTGCAAACAAGAAAATGGATCAGCCGTCGACCGGAGGAACCAGGTCTGCCTGGAGGGCCATACTATTGCCATCGATCACACGGAGTTAGTTACCGAGGATTCCTACGCATTTCTCTTAAGGTCAGAATGCACATCTCACAATGCATGGGCCATAGTGCCGAAAGTGCGCATTTCACTAAACGTCACAAGTTACTGAGCTGATATAGCATCTCTTTCATCAGCTGCTCGAAGCTACTTCCTGCTGTTGAGAAATCAAAGTTGAAATATTAATTCCATCAGAAATGCATAATATGACAGTAAAAAAAAAAAAAGCCCAAATCAAGGGATCTTGCAAAGGGAGATCTGGGAATCTGGCAGCCTGAAAACATGTCCATCATTGAATCATCACACCCCCGTCGGACCAAAAGGAAGAACCTGCTGATTGCACCCAGCATTTGCCGATGCCGCCTTGAACTGGATGCCCGTCAGCAGCTCCACGTTTTGCTTGAATATCCCTGTCGTATTCCAGATTGTGTTTGGGATGTTCCCCTGTAGATTGAAGTACGCAGCACACGCCTGCATAAAGGCGACAAACCAGTAGTTTTAAGCTATCTTAGCAAGTGGGCACCGGGGACGATACGCACAAAGCTGCTATTCCAGGGCGGCGGAGGTGCCGGGTCTGCGACGTACACGCCCTGCGCATTGTTTCTCCCGGGTGCGACAGGGACAGCGTCCATGAGCTGAGCCTGCGTGGCGCCATTAATGGCGCTCGTCACTAGCTTGGCTGCACGGAACCAGTTGGGTGGGAAGGTTTGGTTCCGGAAAAAGGAGTTTATGATGGCCCTGGATGCTTGATTCGTGGTGCCTGTGGGGGGGTGCTGTTCATGAAACGCGATAAAATAGAGGGGAGACTTATTACGCACCGTTGGCAAAGACACTGTGAGGAGAACGAAGATCACAATCAGGTTAGATATCTGGGGGACAGTGTCGGACCGACTTGAGGATGAATGAAGCCTGGCCAAACGCGGCGTTCACGCGCCGTGCAGCGAAGTCGAACTACAGTCATAAAAAGGGAGTAATGAGTGGTGACGGGAAAGCGCATCAGCGAGAGCAGCTCACCCTTGGGTTTGCCGCTTGGTCCATCGCAATATTTTGTTTTTTTCATTGCAATGAGCGTTGCAAGATTGAAGACGGTGTTCCTCCTTTCTGGACCGTCGTCGCCGAACTGCTCGAGCACCTCCAGGTCCTGTTGAGCTGATTAAATGATTTGAGATGAAGAACAGGCAGAGATAAATACCATATCATACAGGTTCTCTTGGAAGTTGACGTTGTCTCCGATAAACGCGTCTGCACGCGTAATTGAGGCGTCCCCTTGAAACGACGGCACAAAAAATTGAGGAGGGAATGAAAATTGAGTAAGAGGTTCCTCACCCTCGAGGCGACCATACTTGGACAGGCCTCCAGTCACAGGACCATCAAGTTCGAAAGGAAGCGGAGGGACGAGAGGAGAAACCCCGCCAATGGAGACCTTGTTTATGAACATGTTTCCTCGAGTTAACTAGGATCACCTGAGGAAGGTGTGCGGCATCTGTTTTAATTTCTGCAGATACACACCATGTTGCCGGCGACCAAACCGATCCCAAAGTTGAGCTCAAGATTGAAAGCCTTCAGAAAGAGTGTTCAGAGCCGCAACACCAAAGTGGGGGCCACGAACCTCCATAATACCGAGTGTTATTTCCTCGAAAGAGACAATGCCGCTGTAGATTGGGTGGTTAGAGCAATAGCGACTTTAAAACGGTCCTACTTTCGAGGGATGTATCCATGATTCGCAGGTGTGTTCATGGCAGCTAATATAGTCACCATAATGTAGTGGCAAGGAAAAGTAGGAAGGTTACGAACGACATGCTGAGGGAATAGCAGTCAGTGCACCATTCCCAATATCAAAAGAGACAAGAACTGACGCCCACGCTGGTCGTAGCGACGTGGTGCTATGAAGGGGTGGTCGGAATCTAGGAATACATACATGTGTGAGAGAAGCAGGATCCACGGACACCCACAGTCCACTTGCCAGGAATCTTCTTTAAACCAGTCTCCGTAGCCTGGGGAGGTATGATAATGAGAGTACCGGTCTGCCCGTCCTGAACCTCTGCTGTGGTAGGGCTAGGATGATCCCGAGCAATCCTGGAGGCAAGTGCAACTGGAAAAAGGAGCAGAATCAAGGTAAAGGATCTCATCCTTAGTGCTGGGAGTTCTGTGGGTCCAGTTGTACATGATTACGCCTTTAAAAGGCATGCGGACACCCGACGAGATTAGTGTGGGACCGGGCTCGGGCTCAAGCCCAAGCCCGAGCCGAGCCCGACTCTAGGGCCGGGCTCAGGATCAGGCCCAGATGTCTCCACGACCCGTGACCCCGGCTTGAGCCTGGATCTGCGCGCATATCCGGCGCACTGAACTTTAGGTCAGTCATTCCACTTTCAACTTCATTCAGGACCTGCAGAAATTATCACTCAGACTTCTTATTTGATGCAGACCAACCGACTTCTAGATTTCTTCAAGAGGACATTTACAACCAATCGGGGATGAACACTGGCTTACACAGCACATTTAATCACCCGAGAACTTACCTTACTCATTGCGCAAAAATATGCAATCAAACCCGAGCCTGACCCTAGCGTCTGGGTCGGGCTCAAGATCTCATTGAGCCCAAGCCCTACAAAACCCGACCCAAACAACACTAGACGAGAGAGATTCCTGGTCGACAATCTTCTAGTTAGAGGTGCTATGTGCGCTGCCATTAATCCCATAGATTGAAGGAAGCACCAGTCCATGTATTAATGCACTTCCTTTCCGAACATAGATCCGGTATAGATGAATATAACGGGCCAGGTACACGACGGAGTGGCGAGGCCAGTACGGCAAACGAGGTACAAAACGGAAGCAGAGAGGCGGGGTAGCACACGGTGTGCACCCGGGAATCATGCACGAAATCTTCGAACTTCTTCCTGAAAGCGCTCGCAGATTTGTTTCATCTTCATATCTTTTTTTTTGGCCGTTGAGCGCCACGGAATTTAGCAGCACCAACTCTCGAGAGCAGGGACGTGTTGGGCGGAAATAACCCTCAAGTTGTGCTGAATTTTCAGCTCGGATCCAGTGGGTGGTTGAATTTCACGATTTGCAAGCTCGCATAAAACAAGGTACACAGTAAGAGCAGAGAGGCGGGGTAGCACACATGGTGTGGATTTGAAATAATTGAGCGTGAGTCTAACCCGAATCTAAAAACCTCTCGTTCGACTCGGGCCTACCTTATATATTTTCGGAGCCGTTCTGACGGCCACAACGGTGGCTATGACATGAACACAGCTACCGGTGGCTGAGCACATGACACAGCCACTGTTTTGAGGGCCAGAACAGCTAGGCAAATATGTATCATTGCCATCAACAGCTGACATCTGTCAACTAAATTCGAACCGTGTCGATCCCGTCTACCGTACGCGCTACAGCCCATCAATCGCTCCGAACTTGGATCACTGCACCGCAGTGATCCGCGACCGTGAGGACCAAGGCCCCTTCGTCCGGAGAGTCTTCGGCTGGAAGATCTCGAGACAGGAGGAATGAGAGTAGGAGTGACTGCGCGCTGTGGGGCAAATGATGGAGGCAGAGAGACAACATATATCTATGGAACGGTCAGGGCGAACAGTGATGAAGTCACGAACTTAACGAATCCAGGACAAGATATTTCGAACAAATCAAATGTTGTTCCAGAGCTGGCAAGGAAGACAAGACCGGCGTAAAGGAATTTTGGTCAAATAGATTGATATCTGAACCGGAAAGGTTGTTCGGCACCCACCGCTGACTCCCACAGCCACTCATATTTTTAATAGCACTCGAAAATTGAAACAGATATTACTCACAAAAGTGGATTTGTCTGGACTGTACAAGTATAGAGGCAGCGCAGGAGTTATTATCGCATATGTGTAGCTCTGCGTAAGCAGCTAGAGATAGCTACGCAGATGTACATTCAGCTGAACAGACATAAAAGAACCTACGAAGACCTCGACACAGCTTCGCATACCTAAAAGGGCTGCCTAGGCAGACTACCCAGACTTCTCTGCGTAGCCATGGTCTGGGGACTACCCACAGGCTCTGCCTAGCAGGCCATGGAACGAGTGGATGAGCTGCGCCTTCCTCATTAGTCGCATCAGCATGGCCTATGAACATTTAGTCAAACAGACCCGTTGGGTTGTGTAACAGGTGGCTTTGGCATCTCAACGATATATGTAAACACCGGAGAAGTAATCGGTTTGCGAATGCGCTAAGTTGTATCTTCCGAGTCCAGGACACTGCTATGATAATTCTTTGGCAAGACTGGACTATATAACGGCGGGCTAATCAATACGCAACAATGCTCTTTATTTCAGCCCCACCCGGGAGCGCCGGGTACGCCGCCAGGGAGGGTCGGGATGTGACATCCTTCCACCAACTGCAACGCAAAAAACGAAGTGAGCTAGGTTCATGAAAAAATATAGGAGGAACGCATGAACGCACCGAGCAACATTCGGGCCCTTGCTCGTCAACAGGTCGCACCCTACAGCGGCAATAAAACACCCGAAGGAGACGTGGAATAGATCCGCGACGGTGAAATCCTACCCAAACAAAGACTTATTGAATAAATCTGACTCCGGAGACGAGAATAAGAGAGGGACGTACATCGCCAGCGAGGAACCTCTGCTTGCTCAAAATGACCTCATACACGTCGAGATTCGCCGACAGTTTTGCGACCGCCTCCGCATAGGAAGCCTCGTCTCTAGGGAAACCTTTCCGGCTGCGCATCACCGAAAACGGTCAATACAATACAATCGCTTGGGGTACTCGGAAATGAAACGCACCCCCCCAGAAAGATTGTGAATGCATAAGGATTAAAGTTCGCGTACTCGATTGACGCCGCTTGTTCGAAGAGCGCTGCTGCCTTGAGCTCTGTCGGGATGAGGTTTGGTGTGCCTTGGTCAGCGTATTTTTCGGCTAGGTACCGACAGATAGCTCGGCTCTCGTAGAGGACGAAGCCGTCGTCGTCCTGTCACAGTAACGTTGATATCTCATAAATAAAGGAAAAATGGGGAGAGAAGCGGCTTTGAAGGACGTACGATGACAGGAAACTGTCCAAACGGCTGGATCGCGAGATGTTCCGTTGACCTGTGCTGACGATTGGCGATGTCGAGAGGGACAATTTCGAAAGGGATCTGTTTCTCGACGAGAGTCATGACGACCGCGAATGTGCTGCCGATCGCGCGGCCAGCGCCATAGAGTTTGAGCATTGGGTGGTGCGAGATGGAGGAAAAGAAGGAAGGGTTGAGGAAGTGAGAGATGTGTATCACGAAAGGTGCCTGCCACGTGACTATGACGAGAGCATGAGTTATTAATAATTTCACAAATTCGATATCTGTCTACAAGAGGAGCCTTCGCTTCGCTCCGGCAAGTTTAATTGAGCCCAGAAACATACAGTAAAAAGCGGCAAGAAGTAGTCAATTGAGGAGGTCAAGGACAGGGAACTCATGACCGATAGGAATCCTATGATATCTGCGAGTGCAAATGGCAGAGTGATTGGGCAGGGAGAGCCTAGAAAATCTCACTAAATTCCAAATTCCACTAGGGAAACGGGTTGTAGCGGATGAAGAAAGTCGTGGTGCTCCATGTTCAGGCCTAGCCGCTAGTTCAGAACCGAGCAATTTTATGAGTTGAGGTATTGTACAGAAATAAATAGGACATACTCAGAGTCCGCATTCTAGTGTTCGCAGTCCTGTGGGACGACCCCAAATGATCAGACACATAGTGGGGTATGTAACAGATCTCACTTAAAATAGAAAGCGTTCGACCCGTCCGAGAGACAACCGAGAGACGTGTGGTCGAAGAATATGAGAGGAAGCGACAGTTGCAAGAAAACAGACGGTCAAACCTGGAAAGATGGGTAGCTTTTTCATTCCCTCATAGAGTTGAAGCGGGGCGTAGTGTGTGGAAAAAGCGGCGGGGCAGAATCAAAATGCGCAGAAGCCCGGAATGCGCAGAAGCAGGTTGAATTTATTATACTCATGTGGTCCACAACATGAACAACGAGTTTACGGAATACAAACATGTAGATCTATTGGAGTGGTTATCCTTCTAGAAATCTACAAGATGCAAACCGAGCACAACACCATTCCAGGGGATCGATGAATACAAGACGCTGGCCAAACTGTGGTGATGTCTGTTCGAGAATTCCCGCCTACCTCTGGACCGAGGCGGGGTCAGTCGAATTCCGTCATCGGCGTGCGAAGTGAATATTTACTATTTCGAAGACGAGGATTACGAAGGAAAATACACCATAGTGTACGGAGGCCAAATATGAACGAGTCGGGCGTGCTCGAACACCATAGATCCATGCGGTTGGACCTTGCGCTGCAGATGAAACGACTAGGTTATTCTCCAATTTTTAAGAGGTTTGAATTCGAGGCTGCGCACTTGGGGTTATACGTAATATTTTGATATACCCTATAAGACCAGAAATGTGGCCCTTCCAAATCTGGACTATTTCTCCCTCATCACCATAACCTTCCGCAAACGGAATTACTTGATATGGGTTCCACAACGAGGCCCACAATTTAGCTACGCACTAATTTCGAAGAAAAAACCGGCCCACTGCGCAACCTCCGATCACTGCTCTCTCCACGCACCGCCCTGCGTCGTTGCGCTGAACCCCCTGCGCACCTGCACCCAACTTCCCTGCGCACCTGCACCCAATTTCCGGCTGCGCACCTGCGTTTAACCCCTGCGCACCTGCGCTACGCAACTTCCCGGACCGCAGCTCCGCATCATTTGCCGACCTGCCGACAACTCCACTCACGCGCACCCTGCGCCCACTCTCGCGCACCTGCCCTGAACATATGCGCCCTACGCACCCAGCTGCCATCCCCGATGCGCCTCCTGCCCACAGCACCGCCCGCCCCGCCTCCCGCGTCACCGGCCCGCCTCGCACCAGCCCCCGCCCCCTAACCGCCCGCCAACTACCACATGCCGCCGCTCCCTTCCACACTCCCACCCCGTAGCCCGGCAACCCCCGGCGCGTCTGGTTGTCTGGCATCACGCCGGCACGCCTGTGTACGTTTGTTTATCGCCCTCTTCCCCACTACATCCACCATCGCCGAGACGAGTCGTCCGCCTGCTCCCCGCCGTCCACCCCCAAGGCCCCTTACATCCTCTACTGCCTCACCCTCGTCCTTATCGACTACATTTACTCAAAAATCTGCACCAGCCCGCCGCTTCTGTGGATCAAACTCCGTCTCTGCCTGCGCTTCCGCCTCTCATCGTCCACATTCGATCGGCACCGTTCTGCAGTTCCCCCCAATATACTCTAAACCATCCCCACTCCCTTCTCCTTCTTCATTCTCCCCTGTACGCTCAAAACTCCGCCCTCTGCGCGCTTTTTGCTCTCACCGGCCATTCTGCTCTCTTTCTGTGCTCCTGGCTTGGCCATACCCCATACCCACCCAGCGACGCCCTCGGACATGTCCCCTGAACGTATTCCAACTCGAAATCCGGCCCAAGCTGCCTTTCCCATCCCGCCATTTGCGCACCAACGGAGCGTCGCAGTTCAGCGTCACTCGCATCCTCCCACCGCCGTCGTTTGCGGTCGGTTTTGTTTAAAAGGCGAGGGAGGAGTATGAGCGAGAGGATAGAGCAGTTTGGGGAGCTACCGGGGGGTCCAGGTGCGTAAGATACGCACATATTCACGTTTCCACAATTTTTCTGACTAATCGCTCTGACCCCGCGCCAATTCTACACGGTTTGCTCTGAAATTGCTTCAGGTGAGTCGCCCTACATCCCCTCTCCATCCCAAGCTTTGGCGCCACGTTCTTACTGGCCCCCAAACGGCTCGTTCATCCTCGTCTCCGTGTCGTTGCGCGTACCGCCACACTGGCGCGTCCCGATCGCTTCGCCAACGCCATATCCCCATTTTACGACCTCGAAAACGGTGGTACACCTATGGTCGCACGATACCGGCTGCCTTGGTGCGTTCATATATTTTTATTTCGCTTCTTTTCGCACTAATCATGGCTCCCGCTTCCACCCATGACCCTCGATCCCGCCGATTCCGTTCGAACCTCTGGGGAGGAGTTCTCACGAGATGATGGAATGGTGCTTGGCCGTACCGCGATGTCTAGGCGCCTGTTATTCCGATATATCCTCATTTTCTCGAGTTTTTTTGCAGAAATTCGTCCCGTCTTACCTTCAATCTCAGAAAAGGTGAGTATTCCCCTGTCCCCCGACTCTGCGTCATTTCTTTCACGGCATTCAAAGGCGCTTCCTCGTCATTAACTCTGCGTATCGCAGGACCCGTGGCCCGCGATGGTCATCCCAACGTCATATTTCGATCCAACCGCCCCGCGAAGGCTGATTCTTCTACCTACGCTGCATATCGATCCCACAGGTACGTCTCTGTAAGTTTATTCGCTTTTTTTCGACCTAATACCTCTAGTCAGCCATGCGTGCGTCCCCTTCAGATTCCTATTCTCTTACCTTCCCCACCTGTTTACCTGATCCCTGTGTTGTATTGCCTCGACCGATCCCTGCGCCCCCACCCAGGCACCGGCGGCGGCGTGCTCAACTCAATGACGGTTACGGGTCTCTTCTTTGGAGTCCCCGCGCGTCGTTGAGTTGACACGTACTCGCTTATGCACCGGATGCTTCCACTTATGCCCCTAGCCTATATCTAACCCCTTCTATTTCTCAGGGAAATCCCTGGAAACTCGTCACCCAAGCAAATCCGTGAGGCCCGAAGGAGAGAAAGAAATGTAAGTTGTTTATATTCTCGTCACGGGGCGTTCGCATCGTGCCATCGATTGGTGATGCACAGGTATCCGCGGCCTCGGTACGTCGCTTTAATTTAATTTACTTTTCTGCCCTCATTGTGCCGACTTTTTGGGCTTCCCGCAGCGCCGGCGATTTTTTCGATCTTTCAAGGCCCGCGAACCACGCCGTTTGGACGCGCGAGTCTCGCTCTTCCGACGCCATTACTGATTCAATTTACCAGCCCACTCATTCAGAATTTCAATGTCCCACGCTCCACGTATGTTATTCCATTCCACTTTGATCATTCCGAACGGGCTTTATGTTTCCGTATAGAGATTCCTGTTGTATTCTTTCTCTTCCAGACGCATCAGAACTCCACTCCGCCGTTACGCGGCGCACCGCAATTTTTCGGCGTCCCGCAGACCACGCCGTTTGAACGCGTGAGTCTCGTTCTTGCGTGAATATTCCTGCTTTGCCTTGCCTCTTACGTTGTCTAGCCAGTTCTCATGCCGGTCTCACTCCCTAGGCTCTGTTTATTGCACGCCACCTCTGCGCCGCATAGCGGCGCTCCACTGCAATTTCACGATAACTCGACACCCCGCAAACCTCGCCATTTCTACGTGTGGGTGGCTTCGTAACATGTCATTTTTACTTTATTAAACTGAATAACCGTCTCACCGCACGGGGAAACTATTTTGATTTTGAGGCTTTCCACGGACTTGGACAGGAAGTCCATCCTCTCCTCGTTCTGCTCGCATCACAGCGCTGGCTCCTCAATTAAGTAGGCTTTTTATTTAGCTACGCATCTCCAAATATTGTAAAACAAATGAGGCGGCCCGAAACTGAATTTAATATATCTGATTTGGGACTTGGTACAATCTAATCGCTAATCTAATCTTTCAAAGTCCAAATCAAAGTCCACGAAACTTCAAGTATCGCCGCGCCTTTCGCCAACAACAAAATGCAATATAAAAAATAAGAAATAGATGATCTTGAGGTGGGTTGAGTGGGTCGAGTGTGGGAAAAGTGGCGAACGTACCAAGCGCAGGGTGGAGGTGGTGGTTGAGAGTGCTCGGCAGTTGCCGAGCACGTTGAAATGAAGGTCGAGCGAGTGCTCGAGGTGCAGTGTTCGCGTGCGGCGACATTTTTAGACGCGTGGGAACGCATGACGTCAGTGCCAAGAGGGTGCTAATCTATTCTCGGACACGTGAAACGGGCAAAGCGCCAAATCTCAACCTGCTGCGACAATCTTGCAGCCTGTGGTGAAATGAGTTAGGGTCCTAAAAATATCAATCTTATATGGACAGGTACGCCCGAATGAGGGCTTTCTGGCTATAACCATTGTTTTCTGACTGGATGATTTTCATGCAAAAAGTGCCATTGATCTTTGCATTTTTTACAGCTTTTCAGACTGCAACAGAAGGATATTCATAACTCAATGGATACTGGTGCGCTTCAAAAGTCCTTTTAGGGAAGGCGAGCTGGACATAAAGTATCCACATAGAAAAAAACAGATTTGTGTTAAACCGACGGGAAAGTAGTTTTTTCGGCGTGGGTGCCACCGGGGATACAGCCCCAAAATCGGGCACCTTTTTTTTGACCTCCTCCCCTCGGGGCTCATAGTTCAATAATTGGATGGGGGGGCAGAGGAGGTTGGGAGGCACCCGGCAGGCATTTCAGCATCCCCCCTCAGCCAAAAAAATCAGAATAGTTGAATAACAGTGAAGATATACACTAAACACCGGAAATGCCTTCCCCAAAACGCTGGAGGATAATACTAGGCTCCCCACTGCTAGTACTTGTAGTACCAGCGGGTAAGAGCCAATGTCAGTAGCAACTTAAGAGGATAGAGTAACTATTATTATTATTGACTTACAAGGTCAGTTCAGACTTCAGCAATTATATTATAAAGTGTTAGAAGTAG
The DNA here is from genome assembly GCA_029282285.1 of Mycena rebaudengoi. Lineage (NCBI taxonomy): Eukaryota > Fungi > Basidiomycota > Agaricomycetes > Agaricales > Mycenaceae > Mycena > Mycena rebaudengoi. The sequence goes on along the minus strand of JARJCX010000044.1, from coordinate 575,092 downwards.
ACTCAAATTGCATTCTGAGTATCCGTTATTATTGCAGGGAAACGTTCAGGTGTCACCAACACATATTCTTCCCGTGCTCAGTGCTCAGGTTGGAGCTCTACCCCACCCAGCTCCACCCGCTCCACACCTGAGCGAAGTGCGTGTAAATTCACCAAAAAACGGGCGATATTCACGCTTTTTTTGTGACTCGGCAGATTAGGATCATATAGAATACTCACAAGCCCTCAATGCCACATACTACCATTCAAGAATACATTGTATTATAACTACTTATAGCCTAGTTGTAAGCCCCGTATAACTCTCCTGTAACCCACCTATAAGCCTGTAACCGTTCCTAACCCCTTATAGTCGATCAGGCCCTTTTGCGACATTAGTTACGAGTACTTATGTAATAAGTCTCGTCTCTTTCAGAATGCTCGATCAGCAAAATCATCGATTTTTTCCTGTGTTATGCTCGAAACGTTGAGGTACTTTTTAGGGGCTGTGCTATTGAAATTAGTCGCCATGCTTAATTTCCGTTCAAAAAATCGTATTGAAAATAGCGGCTGTGTCATTGTTCATGTTATTTTGAGATCATTGATGGATTTTTCACCGAGTCATCTTCTCCAAAAAAAATTTTTGTCTACCGGTTAATCGGGTAACTGGAAGTCCGAGCTCTATCTATGTCTTAATCTAATCTATGGATCATCGCATCTAACCCGGTCGGCTTCTTCGGCATGGTAGTGCAGCCTCCGATGAGCTGTCAGTGTGCTGGCGTTTTTTCTTTTCTTTGCCTTCCACCCTCATGGCCTCGTACAGCCCCTTGTCTATCTCGTCATACGCCCTCCGCACGGCCATCGCGTTCGAGATCATGGCCGATGCAGACATGTGGGGTGTGCGATCGCAAGCAAGGTCATCGCGTGGGGGAGCACATGCTCGGGAGAGAGAAGGCTCGAGCGGAGGTGCCTCATGCGGCAGCGCGGGGAGACCACGGTTATTATGCGGCGGCTCAAGGAGCGGCCTTCTCTGCACGCACGGAGGTCGACGGCGCGCGTATTTTCTTGCCGTCGGACGTCTTCCGCCAGCACGCATTGGGCTCGCTCGACTAAGGCGACCGCTCTGCGCATGTACATAGTGTAGTTTTTGTAATTATCATTTATTTATTTTTGGCCTCGCAGAATCTTCCGATTTTCCTTTCAATTTTTCCCTAGCGCAAGGTCATCTCTGCACGCACGGAGGTCGACGGGGCGCGTATTTTTGTGCCGTCCACGTCCTCTGCCAGTACGCGTCAACTAAGGCAGCCGCTTTTTGTCTGCTACGGAACATGCATCTATTATATTATCAATTAACCTAACATTATGCCTTCGGTCGTCTCATCGCCCACCACTTGTATCTTGCGTCGTCAGGAGCTGCATCCTTTTTCTCGTGTGACCCACTACCTCGTCTTCGCTATCTTCGTCCACGTACATGACAGACCTCTTGTGGACATCAGTCTGAGCTTGAACGGTTCGATGAGCCGTTGTCAACTTGGAGCAAGCGGCCATTCGTTCTGCCATCATGGCATTCTGTATATGTGTTAGCGTCTGGAACGGCCAAGTTGTGTGCACTCACTCTGGTGTGAGTGCCGTCCAAATACACCAATGAACGCATCACCAGTTTAACCACACTCTTTGCATCTCTGTGTCCTTTGAACGCCACCACCGATACACCCAGCTCTACGATGTCACCAGGGCGAAAACCAGCTGGATCTTTATATACCAGCCTGTGTACCGTACATAGTCAGGAATGTGTATCATGTGTCGGTCGTTCACTTACCTGTCGTTCACAAGATCCATGTATGCAACATCGTTGTCTACGCAGTGGAAGACACCTTGGCCTAGCATAGCCGTCAGAGCTCGCGATGTATCCGTCTTCGGGTTGAAGTCGACAATTTGCTCGGCCGGCGCCTCTCTGGCAAGAGTATAATACCTGCATGCAGCGTCTATCGGCATCCCGTATTGTTCATCCTTCGCCGGCGAAGGAGCGAAAGGGACAATGTCGCCGCTATCGAATTCGCGTTCGATTTCATACGCAACCAACATGAGCCTCTTAATGGCCTCATCAAATGCGACGGTGTTAAGCCCGACAAGAGACACCTGCTGACGAGCAAATAATAGGTTGTTGCGCGTCAATCTGAGTATGAATATCAGTCAGTGGCAGCCAGTTCATGGATTTTGACTCGTCTCTTACTTATTCTTCTTGACAGGCGGCAACTCTTTATCAACCAGCAGGCCGACTACCGTCAACTCGATCTCTTGTCCGCTGCTGCCTTCGCTTTTGTATACAGCTTTGTGACAGACAGGAAACCCCGCACGCTTTGCGGCGATGTGTGCGATCTGGTTTTAGCGGGTCGTGAGTGTATGAAACTGATTGTGCACTTGATATACTCACTTGCATTTGATGCGCTGGTCCAATATTGCCAGCGTTCTTGAGATGTTCTTGGTGAGTCGCCATGTATTCTGCCCAGAGCTGAATGCCTGCCTCTGCCCGAAAAACGTTTATAGCCCTTGAATACAAAAAATGAATGCCACTCACTGGCGGCCTCGAGGTCATAGTTGGCGTTCATTGTTTTCCGTGCAAAGCAAAGGCGATGTTTTCCAAAAATGCAAAGTGTTCGCTGAGCCGGTTAAGACTGGCTTTCTCGATCGCACCCTCTGTTTTTAGTACCCTGGTTTCCACATCGGCGAAGTTACCCGACGTCGGTAGGATATTTTGGTGCATTCCAAATTCCATTTTGCCATGGATTTTTTTCATCTCTTGGATATTCCACCTTCTTGGTTCGTTTCCTCAGCGACTCGACCTCAGTAACGTTTGGGTGCCATGCCATTTTTTTCTGGTTCCTATACTCCCGGATCCTGTATCCCGTGGTTGCTGAGACACCGACTCCTGAGTGTCTCGATTTCCTGGAAACAACTACTCCTGACTGTCCTACCGCTTGCAGTCTATATATTTATAGATTTCCTGTTGAAATTCCTCCTGACTTTCATATCCGACCACGGCGCTTTAATTAGACTATAGCTTCGCTTTGATTATCTACCCTTCCCATGCCTCCTCGACGTGCCTTTGGCGCACCTGCTGATCCTGAAAGCGCTGCTGGCAATGCTCAATCTTCTAATTCAACGCCTTCAACTGTCAGGTTCGTCTGCCTCCTCTTTGTAACTTTCGCACCTCATTTTGTATCTGCTCCAGGAAACATTTGACTGCCAGAATGTTTGCAGGACCTAACATGCCCAAGTACGATCCACTTCTGACTGTTCGATTTTTATGATTTATTTTTATCATAGGAAACCGAAAATTCTTCCTGCCGAAGATACCGCTTCGGAGCCTGAAGCGCAGGCTACCGGTGACGAAAGCTCAGGCGATGATGTGGAGTCTGAAGAGGACGGATCTAATATGGATGACGAGGACTATGAGGAAGAGGTCGATGAGGATGATGGGGATATTAACTCGTTGAGTTCACTTCGTCCTATGTTCAGTGCTTGTGCTAAGTCTTTTGCCGTTTAACCTCCAGCATTGAGTGGGATCGTACTCCGTCTACCGAACCTGCGAAGGTGCCCAGTGATGGCGATGCTTCTACTGCCTCCAAATCGTACGTTTGCCTTATCCTTTTATTTTATTCCCTCTTAATCAAGAGTAAGTAGCGCTCGTGGCCTCACTCCTCCTCTCCTCACTCGTAAACGTGCGTTGGAGATCCAATCCTCGTCGGTTGAAATACATCCTACTCCTGAAGGGTAAGCCTCCATCCTTTTCAAAACCTTTTGTTTCATTTGGTTCATTACAGAGCCCCTTCGAAGCGCGCCAAATTAGCTTCGAAGGCCCGACCATCTAAGAACAAAATTCTGGTAACTAAAGGTTATGCCGGGTATGTGAATTCTACTCATCTTGTTTGTTGATTCTTAAAGTATTTAAGGGATGTCGTTGACAAGATTTCTGGACTGAAATCTCCTGCTGTGATTGGTCAAGGTGTCGCGGGGGATTCCCTCTACGGTCAGCCCCCTACCTCTCAACGGGTATTGAAGGCCAAAGCTGTTCCTGACCCTGATCTGGTCGCTCCACCTGCCTCTGCTACGATTGATCCAGCGGACCCCCGATTCCAGTACGAAAGCCTTATTTTGTTTATTTCATAGACGTAGCTGACAGTTGGCAGGAAATTACTGCTTCTTATACAGGAATCTGGCCTCGGCCCAGTCGCTCCTGAGCAGCTGCAAATGGCTGGTGTACCTGTTCTATCTTCGGACACCCCACCGCCCTTGACTTCCGGCTCTTCGTCATCCCCTGCGATACCTCCATCCAAGAGCAAGATCAAGCACGGCGTTGCCTCGAAAGGCAAGGGTAAGGTGGTTGAGGTGGTCCCTTCCAAGCCGAAACGCAGAGGCAGACCCCCCACTGTGAAATCAGAGCCTGCTTCGTCTGCTACTGCAGCTGGCAGTGTTAAAGACCAGTATGCCATTCATCTTTCTGTCGAATATATATACTGATACCTCCAGGACTAACACTCCTTCTAATGTACCACCGAAACGCAAGTCCAAGGCCGCCAAGTCTTCATCCACGATCGACGAAAGGATTCTTACCGTCGAGTGAGTTGTCGATTAACAACCCAACGTCTTTCTGTTCTTATTGTCCTTGAGTGATCTACCGGACGTGGACGAAACCTTTAATCTTGAACTCCAAAGTTCTTTGCTATCGGAAACTTATATCGGAAGGCCTAACTTGCGGTATGTTTATCCTCTTAACTGGCATTTATTCAATGGTTGAACACCTTTGAAGTCAGGTTACCGTCTACAGTTGGAGCGATCGGGAAGGCCCTGGCAATATGGATGCGACCAACTGGCCAGATATAATAGACAACTTGCCGGATGAGTTCGTCATCTTAATATCTCCATGTCCTAACATCTACTGATTTCATTTAACTTTAAGGGAGGTCATGATGGCATTCAAGTTCGTTCAATCCGGAAAATACATCAACCCTGGCCAGCTTGACCCCCGAGAGTGCAATGCCGCCATGCCTATCTATATTAAGGAAAGCGAGTACAGATACACCATCCGTGTCGGTGACGCTACTGCCATTTTTGTCTCCACTGGCATGAGTGTCGTATCCTCTCTAACGAAACCCACTGGTGCCGGCTCTGCAGCTAAAAAGTTTTTGAGTGTCCGTCCCCATTCTCAGGAAGCAGAGCGAACTATTGCTTTCATTGGTGCACTACTCCACCAACGCAGGTTGTACATGCAGCTGGACGCCGACGCGGTCACCTACTCAACGAGATCTCTCCAATACAGCGATAACTGTGAGCCATATTTTCAACCATATTGCCTACTCTGACGTATCTTATAGCTCTCGCTTCTTCCTCCAAGGCCCCCATGATTAAAGGGATCCAGAGTCCTGCAAGAGGTAAAAAACCAGTGTTATTCCTACCGCTCTGAGCGTCCATGATACTAGTGCGTTTTTTTATTTTATTTTAACCCAAACTTTTCCTCGCTTTACTCAGTATGGTTTATTTCTTTTAGTTCCGGTATATGATGGCCGTACCACTCCCTTTGACCTCAACAAACACGCCGACAAGTTGAATACCGTGCTTCCCAAATACGAAGTCACTGAAGACGGCGAAATCATTGAAGGCTCCTTTGTCATTGTGGGTTACACGGTCACCTCTTATGCGACCCCGAAATCGGACGCAATCGCTATTAGCCATAACCTTCAATGGGTTATAGTTCTGGGAGAGCCTCCTGAAACCTGATCCGCCGTTGAGTTTCTCTTATCTCCCTTCCCGTTACACCCTGCACTACTTGATTTATTACATAGAATCTTATGATCCTGTATGACATCTTACGATATTTACGATGTTTATGATCCTAACGTACGACCCTGATGACTCTTATGATACTTACGTCTGCCATGTACTTTCTGAATGCACACGCCCTGATTTCATTCTTTTGTTCACTACTGCGTGCTGCTTTGAGTTTGCTCTGTGTCTTGTGGGACCGTATCCAGCCGAATCATTGGTATGCAGGGTCGAGGCGAACTCAAGACGAGATGAAGTCGCAAGCGTGCCCGCCTTCCTGCATACAGTGGGTGCTTCTGTTTTGTTTATTAGGTTTACGTGATCCATCACATCCCATCAACCGAAAACACCCGGTGTACGCGTCTTGTCACAATCAGGTGACTTGTTACTCTAAAGTTCTCGGCTTTGATGTAAGAATGCTTTCCTTTGTTTCTCTTTTCAACCGAACTTGTGAATCTGCTTGATATATGTTCGGGCAATCCAAAAGTCTTTTACTTATATTTGTAGTATCTTTTTAATTGGTCGGAATCGTGTCTGAACTAGAGTAGATGGTGCCGCCTCACATTTATCTCTGGCTAAATATATTCGGTGTCCAAGTACACGTGTGATTAATCACAAGCTGCCTCGAATCGCGCCATCCATAAAACATCTGAACTTTTAGTCAGTGTCTGACCACGCGTCAAATAACAAGAGTCTATAAATCACCGTCTGGATCAGAACGCCCAACCATTATATGCTCGCATATGAAATATCCGGCACCCTGTACTCCCTTTGTGCACCCTACACCTCCCAGACACCATGTCGCACCCGAGTTTCCATCGACCAAAAGGCGCGCATCTGGTCCTCTCCCAAGAACCCTAGTGGCAAACGACTGGTAGAAACACCCAGCGTCACCAGTAGTTCGAACAACACCTGGACAATCTGGGTGAGTACCACATCCATCATCATCTTCCTCGTGCGCGGAGGCCATTCTAAATCCCATTGAATTCATCTTGGCGGCCAAGTCCTTGAGACTCTGAATGTCATCTCTGTTGTCAAGTGGGAGCTTAGCCGCGTTAGGCAGAGCGACGGCGTCCAAGGTGGTAGTGTACGCAGTGAAAGCAGCAGTTCCTGAGATAAAGGACATATGCGCAGTAGTCATCTCGTCGAATAATTCGGTAAGCGGCTGCCGCTCCATGCAGATCTCGATAGTTATTTTGTTGCTGTACCTGGATGAGTCTGAGTGCTCATAGGTATCAATGCTGAGGCCCGAAGCGTTTTCTTGGCGGTCTGTCTGCATACAAATATAAGTCCGCCATGTTACAATGCACGAAGGCACAACTTACCAGATGATAGCTTGTGGCCACTTTCATATAGCACTCAATTGCGAGTGCGGAAGTATGATGAACACGAATGATGACATTGTTCTTCGGCGCACGCCTGGCCTTGAATTGATCGGGGAGAACGAATACGCTTGCGAATATTCCGCTGGCCAATGCACCGGTGTGATGCAGTGTCAATCGCAATTCTTCAATTTTGAGATTATACTTGTTCACCAGTTTCGACTGAGATGCTATTGTGAACGCGGTTACAATGATGAATATGGCCTTGCACGATCTGGCCAGTGCGTGGAGATCTCGGAGATTGGAGTGAGATGCAATAGCCATCAACATTTCCGTAGGAATAGATAGCAATACGGTGGTGTTATTAGCTGCTCTCTTCCGTCAGTATGGCTCGTTCTGATTGTGGTATCTTCTATACCTGAATTTATGTTCTCGATTTCGGCACCGGAAAGTGTGTGCTTCTTGAGGTGATCAATCACCTTGGTCCAATTGCCTTTGGAATACAGTGCGACAGCAAAAACCTTTCTGTCTGTCCAGTCGAACAGCAAATCATCGGTCTTCTTTGTGCCTGCCGACATCTGGTGGAGCTTTTCGGCTGCCTTTCGATGCCTTTCGATCAAACGATTCGCGTTCTCTGCTCTAAATCAGTTTCTTTATCGATGCTGCGATGAGTACTGACTCATTTGGATGGGGTTAAACTGGGAGGGTTATGGTAGAGGATGTAGTGCTGTTGCCTTGGCGTCTGCTACGTGCCCCTATTTTAAAAACCTTAAATAGCAAGTCAAAGAAAAATGATGTCGTCCTGAATCATGACTCTCAACCCAGGCGACTTTGTGCTGTCTTCTTTGGATTTGGTGGCATTTCCTGCAGAGAGTGACATCGTTTCCGCCTCCACCACACCCCTCCAAACCACCTGCAACCTCATGAATCGCCTCGGACTCGACCAGGATCCTCTTTTCTACCAGCGTATTATTGTGAGCTTTATGACAGCCAGTGGGCGATAGCTGATGAAAACAAGACATATATCCACTCGTTCATCCTGAAATGGGTCACAGGAAATGATGAACTGACGGTCGAAGATTGGTCAACTATGGCACAATTGGTCAGCGTCCCGATCATTCTGGTCTCACGTGTTTTATCTTTACTTTCCAGTTGTGCTTCAAATATCCTGCTGTGTATAAGGGGCCTAACTTATCCTTCAGGGTCATCCAGAGTGTCATCTATGCGCGACAGGTTCTCAACCAAATGCGTTTATCCTCTTTGCCTTAGTTGTACTGTCATACCCGAATTCGGAATTCCTTCTTGATGTGATGCGACTGTCAATCAACCGTCGGGTGTTTCAATCGAGCTAAATTTAGACTGGACACTTATTGCCAACGGATTTGGTCGCCTTTACTGACTTCATCCCAAACCACCATGCGCCCCCTCATCTGGAGCTTTGCTCTTGCACTCTTATTATTATTTTTGCTGCTGCCTTTATCCCCACCGCATGAAGTTTATTTGCATGCTGCGCGAGATGTCCCCCTATCCCCTTACTGCCAAGGACGATGTCCTAGCGCAACTTATCCTTACGCTACATCCGCTGGATGTTATAGAACTGAACGCACTTTATTTCTGAATCGCCGAACTATGCCTATGCGCTATTTGTCCTCTGCAATTGTTTACCGCTTGTTACCAGATTATGGTCTACTGATTTGGGTCGAAGCCATGCCTGGAGCGTTTGCTGCTTTTACTGTGGCTGCTTCGTCGTCTGCAGATGAGTGCAGACCGATCTTGTATTTTATATTGCAAGCGATCAAGGGCCTCATTCAGTCTTTCTTGGTTCATCTGCCATTCTTGGTGGCCTCGGGTAACAAATCATGGCCTACCCGGGTAATTAAACTTCTAAGTGAGCGTTTTATGCGGTCCTCAATGCGGAAACATGATTATATAGCTCTCAGATGCAAGCAGTACTTCCATAATATGCAATCTCGTAAGCTGGCGGCATTTCTGTCTGCCTTGCCTTGGCTTCGATGTGGCCACGCAATTATTTATGGATGGACTGTCGGCTTCTTGATCGTCTCTGCCTTAGCCGTATCCTTTACCTTAAAGCCTCCTCCTCCCGCCATATCTACATCCCATCCTCATTTGAGATATGGAGGGGCCAGATATTCAATGACCTACGCCCAGGTAGCACCCTATATTTCTGAGCCGTCCCTCCGGCTTACCGGGGTAGACACCCTCACTTTCGTAGCGCATGGATCTACCGGTTCTTTGTCTCAATACTCATCAGCATCCGGCAAGTACATTTTGGCCTCTGTACCTCTCAATCAGTTGGTTACATATTTGACAGTCAAGCAACTTAAGACAGTTGCTGCGGCTCATGGTATATCCTTTGTTTCGCGAACTGCTTCTTCTCGCTTAATGCACCTAATTATGGACCACCAATGTGTTAAATGTAGCCAAAACTTCTCCGTTTTTTTACCATGCCTGAAAGATGCATCTTTCGCTGCACGCACAGCACGTAAGAATACAGACCGCACCAAAAAATGGCGTGCAGAAGACAGGGCCAAAAAACGTGAACAAGCCAGACAAGATCTTGCCTTCGTAATGAAAAAAGTTCGCGCCAAACCGGTGGAGAAACCTAGGCTTGTAAAAGATGTGCCAATATTTCCTCCGCCGCCTCTTGATAATTTGACGGAAGAGCGTATTCTTCGAAACACATGTGGGAGTCTTAACCCAGAGAATTTTGTGGAAGCTGGATGTGCTGTCTGTGGTCAACTAACCGTCCAAACTGACCTGACATTGATTGAGGATCTGGTTCTGGATTGGAGTTTGCTTGAAGAACCAGGAGTGACACGGACCGAGAGATTCTACTTAGATGATCCCATTGAATGTATTCCAGGTCCTGTTTTGGCTCCTAATTGCGATAGTGTATGTAGGGAATGCGAGGCGTCCATGAGGCGAAGTAAGCGACCCATTGATAGCCTTGCGAACTATATGTGGATAGGCGAGGTTCCATGGCAGCTGAAAGACTTATCTTTTGCTGAGCGAATGCTGGTGGCAAGGGTTAGACACAACAGATGTGTCGTTAGAGTTTCTTCGGGGAGGGGAAAGCTCAGCTCCAATGCTATCTCGTTTGCGAATCCAACAATAAAGGTCTATAAGGTCCTACCTCCAACTGCCGATGAAATGAGCGAAGTCCTTGCCTTCGTATTTCTCGGTCCGTGCAAGCCCACTGAGGAGGAATACAAGAGAACGCCTATGTTAGTCCGTCGGCAAAAAGTCAAAGATGCTCTCGACTGGTTAAAGCTCAATCATGTTGATTATTTTGACCTCGACATTTCTGATACTAATCTGAATGCGTTGCCTATCTCCGGTGTTCCGTTTGGCGTCGACTGGAAAGAAACCGGTGGTTCGGAGTCCACCATCAGTCCTGAACAGCGCAGCGTTGATGACGGTGGTGTAGATACTGAAGGCACCTCTGATGGTCCATGCACTTTCGCGGTGCATGGGTTAACGGGCGACGAATACGGTGCTGCTAGTATTAAAACTCTCAAAGCAAAGACCCTTGAACATCTCAATAGAGGGGGCCAGACATTAGGTGTAGGTCATTCGGAAGTACCCGAATCCATGTTCGATAATATTCAGTTGTATCCCCAAATGTTCCCTTGGCTGTTTCCTTATGGACTAGGTGGCTTGGGCCATCCGAGCCACGCAAAGCGATTCTCAGAAGAAAATCACAAAAAGCATCTTCTGATGTACTTTGACAAACGATTTCAAACAGATTTATACTTTCCCATGGTGGCTTTCAATCAAAGTCAAATTAAAGCCGGGAAATCTGCAAGTCATTTGCTAGCAAAGAAAAAGCACTTTTCTTCAGTAGCTGATCGACTAGCACAAATTGACCCTGCGGTCCTGTCTGATATCACTGTTCAACTGAGTGCCGGGAAGAAATTTGTTCCAAAAACGGATTCTGAGAAGACTTGTTTCGCTCTTTTAGATGACTTAGACCATGTAGGCCACCATGTGAAGGGGTCTCTGACCTCAAAAAAATATATGCGAAACGAAATTTGGGCTGTGACTGCGTTTAAAGGCGCTCCATCGTGGTTTATAACCTTTTCACCGGTAGACAATAATCATCCATTATGTTTGTACTATGCCGACGAGGAAATCATGTTCAGTCCGCGAATCCGCTCTTCTGATGAACGTATGTTACTAATATCCAGGAACCCAGTAGCGGCAGCTCGCTTTTTTGATTACATGGCCCAGTCCTTCATAAAAAATGTGCTGGGAGTAGGATCCGACATGCCTGGACTGTATGGGGAGACGGATGCATATTATGGGACTGTTGAACAACAAGGAAGACTCACGCTTCACATGCATATGCTAGTTTGGATTCGAGGTGCCCTCTCACCTCAGGAGATTAGAGATAGAATTTCTGCTTCCGACTCGGACTTCCAAAAGTCATTGATCGACTACCTTGAAAGCACTCACATTGGAGAATTTATGACGGGCACAATAACAGATATCCGTGCAAAGGTCCCTTTTGCAACTTCTGGAGAGAAAGGTCTTCACGACATAATATCTGATGAGCAGCCTAAGCTCAGACAGACAGATTATATAGATCCCACTCAATGCTTGCCCACTGCACCACCCCCTCCCTGTATTACTTGTACCGGTATCGATTGCCAATCTTGCCACTCCTTAAAGATTTGGAGGAAAGATTATAAGAACACAGTAGATGACCTAATTCTGAGATCCAACGTTCATAAATGTCGCACTCCAGTTGAAGGAACTGATTTCACCAAAAAACTGAAGCCGGGTGCGAAAATCAAATATGAAGTCAAGGGCTGTACCCGCAAAGACGGCACCTGTTCTGCCAGATTCCCTCGGGCTGTATTTTCGACGACTGAGGTTGATCTCACTGATGGCTCGATAAATATGAGACATCTTGAACCATCCATCAACACCATTACCCCGGCAGTCACTTATTCTCTCGGTTGCAACACCGATGTTACTTGCCTTCTGTCGGGTACCTCAATAAAGGCTGTGGTAGCCTATGTCTCAGATTATGTGACGAAGATGAGCTTAAAAACTTTCCACGTCTTTCAGACGGTCCAAGATATCTTTCACAAGAAGACCGTGACGTTGGGTGGTAGCTCTGCGGCAAAAAATAATGCTCGAGTGCTTGTGATGCAAATGGTCAATTCATTATCAGCCAAACTACAGATAGGCAGTCCGATGGCTAGCTTGTATCTGCTCGGAAACAAAGACCATTATACCAACCTTAAGTTCAAGGTCTTTTGGTGGAAGAGTTATGTACAAGAAGTTAATAAGAGTTGGAAGACGGAAGTCGACGAGCCCCACAGTGACACACCTTTACGTCCTGCTGAAACTGGGTCAACTGTCCCCTCCCAATACGCTGAGAATAAAGACGACTCTCACCCTGGCATTGATGAACGCCGTGAGCCATATATAGCTGGGATCGATGATGTGGACAGCATCAATGAGGATGATGAACGAGTGGTTGTGACCCTTGGTGTGGATGGTTATGTGGGTAGCAGTAATGTGGAAGACTACATTCATCGACCCAACGAGCTAGAGAATGTATGTCTGTATGATTTCTTCCAGATGGCTGAACGGAAAAAGAGAACTCCTCGTCAAATTCAGCTTTTTTTGGCAGAGCTTGAAGAAGAACAGAGCTGCCCTTCTCCCTCTAGCACATTAGACCAGGACATGGACTTGGATGAGATCGAGTTACCCAATGTATCAAATTCAAATCCTGAAGTGTCTACTGGGGCTTTTCTACCCAATCATTCCTTATACAAGTCTCACTATCTCGTCATCAATAAGGAAAATCTGATCAATACCGTACCTAATTTTGTGGGTGGGGCTTTGCCGAGAGTTGATCGCGGAGATAGGGAATATTATTGCTGTACAATGCTTACTCTCTTTAAACCATGGCGGACTGGCAGATGCCTCAGAAATGAAATAGATAGCTGGGATGCCACTTTCGATGCGTATGATTTTAGTAGTAAGGCCTCTGCCATGATGAACAATTTCAATTTACGCTATGAATGCCTGGATGCAAGGGACGACTACTCAAGTATCAATAAGGTTTCTGTTCTTCCCACTTTTTCTAGATATGGAACCCACTCGGCTGATAGCGGCGACTACAATCCGGATCATCCCGGATTAGACACTTACGGAAACGATGAGGAGATGACAACTGATCGTCCAGATGTAGAAGAAGAAGGCTCCCGCCATCGGGAGATGAAACGGAAGATGGACGAAGCTGGAAAAATTATGCAAGATTGTGGTTGGACCGATAAACTAGGCCATACTCTGTCTGCAGCTACCCGGTATTATCCTACCAAAATATTATCCGGGACTCAGTGGAAGAACCGGATCGCACTTGAAAGAGCGGAAGTCTTAAAGAGAAAATTGATAAATGCTCCTGAGGAAGGAACCAAGAGGAAACCCAATGCAGATGATGCGAACATCGATGGTGTAAAATGCCTAGATGCAATTCACTTCACAAAATACTTCATAGCTAAAAATAAAAAGGCACAAACGGCAATCGCCAAAGCCACTAAGGACTTTGGATTGAACGCTGATCAAGAAAGGGCCTTCAGATTAGTTGCTAATCATGCAGTGAGCGATAATGTTGAGCCTTTGAAAATGTATCTGGGGGGAATTGGAGGAACAGGGAAATCCAGAGTCATAAATGCTCTGTCCCAATTTTTTACCGACCGAGGTGAAGCTCATCGCTTTCTAATTTTGGCTCCCACCGGGAATGCTGCGGCTCTTTTAAATGGGTCTACTTACCACTCCATCTTGGGCATAGTTGATAAGGATAACGGTGAGAGAAGTGAGGGCACCGGCATAAGAAAGGTAAGGGAGAGACTGCGAGGGGTCGAGTACATTTTTTTGGACGAAGTGTCCATGGTTTCATGCAAAAATATGTATCAAATAAGTGCCAAACTGGCAAAGGCCCTCAATGAGCCAACACTTGCGTTCGGGGGGATGAACATGATTTTCGCAGGTGATTTCGCTCAATTGCCTCCTGTAGGAGGACAGCCTTTATTTGCAGCAGAGCGAGATGTTTCATCTGTGAGACACACAAAAATGTCTGTACTTGACCAAGAAAACACCATTGGAAAAATCATTTGGAAGCAGGTGACCACCGTGGTCATCCTAAAAATCAACATGCGGATGCAGAAGTCCACTGAGGAGGATGTGAAGTATGCAAGGGCCTTGGGGAATATGCGATATGCTGCTTGCACCCCAGAGGACATTGCATATTTAAAGACCAGGATAATTGGCAAAAAGAAAGGCCGGCCTTCCTTTGACAATCCTTTATTTCGCTATGTACCCGTCATCACCTCCTGGAACTCTCAAAAAGACAAGTTGAACGAGCTAGGTTCTCGCCGCTATGCACAAGATACTGGACAAGAGCTGGTAGACTTTCATGCAGTGGATTCTCTTGCTTCCAGTGGCCATAATGAACGCGTGGATTACAAAATAAGGGATAAACCTAAACTACCTTCTTTTGCTTGGCTATCAGAGGCCGAGCGTACGGCTTTGTCAAATGCACATCCGAACACGAGTGAGCATGTGGCAGGCAAACTGAGTCTATGTGTCGGTATGCCAATAATGATTCGAAACAATGACGCTACTGAGCTATGCATAACCAAAGGCCAAGAAGGTACTGTGGCCGGATGGCAGGAAAGCCGAGATATATATGGAAGGCGTATTCTGGACACCTTGTTTGTTAAACTGGAAAACACACCCCGAGTTATTTCCATTCCTGGGCTGGCAGACAACATAGTAGCTTTGAGTCGAGCATCAAAAAAAATCTGGTGTTCATTTCCCAATGATATGGTAGCATCTATCTTGCGGGAACAAGTGCTAGTTCTACCCAACTTCGCCATGACAGACTACGCATCTCAAGGAAAATCTAGAGAATATAATGTAGTCGAATTGAACAACTGCAGAACTCATTTTTCTTTTTATACCTGCTTGTCCCGCAGCACCACTGCTTCAGGTACCGCCATTGTGCAGGGTTTCAATTCCAAACCCATCACCAACGGAATCACAGGTTATCTGCGTCAAGAATTTCGGGAACTAGAGCTTCTCAACGAAATTACCAAGGCCAGATATGAATCTTCTCTGCCAAAATCAGTCACTGGATCTGTTAGAAATCAACTGTTGCGGGCGTATCAGGAAGTGAAAGGGAAACACTATGACCCGATTGACCTCCATTCTGCACTACAATGGAGACCCGGGGATGCACCTAAGTATCCGGACTCCCAACGAGTTGGTGAATGGTCCCTGGTCGGGAAAGATGCTGCTGATGCAAAACGGTCCAGCCAATCAAAGTCCAAAAGAAAACGAACTGATAATGAATCGGCACCTAAATCTAAAAAGATGAAACTTCCCGTTGTTTTAGGATGTCCTGCTGGCACCATGTGGGATCGCATCAACTACAGTTGCGCCTATGATGCTTTGACCACCATTTTACACGATGTGTGGCAGGAAAACCCTGCGAAATGGACAAGTGATTTCACATCCCACTCCAAGTACCTAGCTTCCTTGGCCTCTGGTTTCAACAAATTCCGCAACAAGGCCTGTAATTTAGAAGCTGCTCGTGATACGACTAGATCCTTACTTACTGCGGATTTTCCTGCCTTATTCCCTCGAGGTATGAACTTAACTTCTATTGATTATGTGGCGGAGCACATGTTCCAGGCATCCAAGAACTTTGGGTCAGAAAGCACCATATGTGAAAGGTGTAATCGTAGAGGCTTGCCTACCAGACCGTCCTTCTCTTCCTACCAGGTGGTGACCCCCAACGAAGTGTTGAGATCTGTGCAACATGGGTTATACTACATCTCTCACTGGTTGGAGGCATCCCTTCGACGATGGGCACACTCACAATGTACTAATTGCCACGCAGAGCTAGTAACTAACACAACGGTCCAAGATGCTCCTCCTTTCATTTACCTATCTATGGTTGACGAAAAAATTGTGTATGACCCGGCAATTTCCATAAATGTAGGCACCGCGCGACACAGATATGCCTTGAGGGGTGTTGTATATCTTGGAGACGAACACTTCACCTGCAGAGTAGTCAAACCCAATGGTACCCTATGGTATCATGACGGTATTCTTACTGGGTCAACGGCTCGATACGACGGACTCCTGCATGCATTGCCGCCTCCATTTATTTCCTCTTGCAATATAGATGGTGACATCAAAGAAACGGTAGGTGTACTGTACGTGAAAACTGGCTAGGACGGAGTATATACCAGATAAGGGCTATTATTCCCCCTATGATCTGTATACACAGACTTTTATTACACATATATGCTTCACCGCTCCTCATGTAGTTTGCTAGAGGATGGACGAGAATTGGATTAGATAGGCTGCATCACAGCCACAGCTGTCAAATAAGAAGTTCCCTCACCCATCACAGAGTCGGAGAGGCCAACACCGTGTTTTTTTTTTTTTTTGGTAATCAGGATGAGGGACCCATTTACGAATTTGAGGTACTAAACACTATTGAAAGAACTAAGCACAAAGATAAGTACGAGTTTTGCCGGGCAACGCCACGGCCCCACTACCCAAGTATAATGCAACTAACGAGAATAAAGGATATGGGGCTAGCCGCAGTGAAACTTCCTGCGCACTGAGGGGTACAAGAAACAAACTTTTTTCTCAGTTCTTCAATCGGCCTATGGCCTGCCAAAGCAATACCATTCGAATTAGATTCGCCATTTAAACCTAGATTGTTGTTTGAAGGAACCCAGCGTACTTTTTTCTT
Source organism: Mycena rebaudengoi (assembly GCA_029282285.1). NCBI lineage: Eukaryota > Fungi > Basidiomycota > Agaricomycetes > Agaricales > Mycenaceae > Mycena > Mycena rebaudengoi. Next base: position 558,164 of record JARJCX010000044.1, on the reverse strand, counting down.
CTGAGAAATTAGAACACTGTCACAAGAATTGCTCCTGCGATTGGGTGCTATTCAATTAAGAACTTCGACCTGGTAGTGGCCTGACCTTTGGTCACTATGACTTGTGGATTTAGTATTTACCTCCCGGAGGTCAGATGCATAGGAAAATGGATACAAGAATATAGCACTCGGAGGAACCAGGTGTGCCCGGAGGGCGGTACTATTGGAATCAATAGAGCAATCCAATATTAGCAGTGAACTCGCTGCGAACGCGTGGGACCACCTCGTTTGGCTCCGACATGGGGACCATCCAAGGAAATATTAGTGTTGAACAAAAGCTTATGAGGGGCGGGTGGAGCGCGCAGCCCTTCGGAGACGACTTTATCGAACAAGTAGAAGGAGTTGCCAACGGTGCTGACTTTTATTTCAACAAAAGTGAGTCTGCTAACTCTAGCCTCACCACAAAGAGCGTGCTTACTGAAACGTAGATCGGAGACGACTTTATCGAACAAGTAGAAGGAGTTGCCAACGGTGCTGACTTTTATTTCAACAAAAGTGAGTCTGCTAACTCTAGCCTCACCACAAAGAGCGTGCTTACTGAAACGTAGATCGACTGTCGGGAATGTAGGGAAGTTCGGCGCCAATGCAAACATTCCTTCAGGATAACATGATCACCACACTATTTTTCGGAGGCGTCAACATTGGTGAGCGACGACCTGCGACGATTTGCTTATGGCATGACGAATTTAAGCCTGGATCAATGCGTCTGGGGAACATTTTCGGAGTGAGGGCATGTTCAACCTCGCAGAGCAGACACTGACACCGGCATAGTTCCCCATCACGCGGGAAGATATAAACATGTTTCGCGAACTCAAGCAGGAGTCAGTCATTTTGCCCTCTGCACTCCATCACTGACCGACGCCAGCGTACAAGCTCTCCGGCAAGAATACGGTTTCCTTCCCAGCGACTTCCGTATTACCGTCCCCAGGCACTGGTCTATTCTCATCCTGGCTCTCCGGCTGAGCAAACGCATACCGCCCACCGCCGTTCTTCAACGGACCATAGCGGAGCCGCACGCGCTTCCCCAGGTCAATATCATTCAACTCTGCATTGCGCGTCGCAGCCAAAAAGTCGCTAAAGCTCCCGGTCGCTCCAAACTCATTCTGGAATAAGGCGGCAACGCCGACGACGGCGCATAGCAGCGAGAGACCCAACCCTGATCCGTAGACGAGCCACAGCCGCCGGGCGTTGTATGCAAAGTGTGGGACGAGGTTCATGGAGAGGCAGGTGGTGTTCGTGGTCTGGGAAGGATCGACTGTGAGGAGAGAGAGAGTAATGTTTTGCAGGAGCGATTCTATGACGCTGGGAACGTCGGCCCAGGCGATGTCACCCTTGCTGTTCGCGGAGGAGACGAGGTGGGTTTGTGTTACTGAGAGACTGGCCGGCGCGTAGACGAACTGGGCACGCTCCTGCGTCGACTCCATGATGGCCCTGCCAATGATGTAGTTGTACATACTAGAGACGAGGGCGTAGGTATTGGTGGTGGCGTTGAACCACGCAGAATGGGTCCCTGAGGCTCCATTAAAAGTTGCATTTTCACCGGCGGTGGTTGGGGGAGACATCTGAGACGCGGGTTTGTCGCGTACGATTTGGTCGACTGAGACATGAGGGATGGAGCCGAGGAATGTGTAGTTGAGATAGTACGTTGAGTTGTATGTGATGCAGGTGAAGTTTGTTCCTCGAGGTATGGTGTCTCCGATCGAGACCGGAATATAGGCCCTGTAATCTGCGTAATGCCCCACAGAATCCCAGCCAGAGTATGGGTTCAGTGAAGGAGAGGCATCGAAAGTGTCGGCGACATAGAGTGGGGTGTAAATGTTGATGGAGGTCCAGGTGAGAGCGGAAGAGTTTTGGACCCCCAGCGAGCACGAAAATGACGGAGCGTTGACAGAGAGGAGGTAGGAGCAGTTTCCAGAACACGGGGATGTCGGAGAGAATGGTTGGCCGCCGAACAGGGTGGCTGCGACGGTGCGGTTTGCGAGCACGGACGGTTGAGTGTATGATTGCAAGGCGTTTCCAAGCTCTAAGATGTGGAAGAAGAGTGAGGGTGGGGTGCAACTGTCAAGAAAAGAACGACGCACCTTCATGCAGAGCCGTAGATGACCCCAAATCATAAGTTTGAACCATACACTTCTCGCTCACGGTGTTTATCTGCGTCTCGACGCTCAACGTCCCCGGTGTGAAAGTCACCACGAGCGGGAACACCCATGCGAGGGCGGCAATGCCCACCACTCCACGCCCGGTCTTCCAAAAATCGATTGAGAGAAATGCGAGCGGGTTATACGGCGACGACCAGAGCGCATCGAGCCCGGCAACCGTGAAGCTCCGCTGGCGCACGAGCCTCCACGCGCACTGCAGGAATGCGGTGCCTGCGCTGACGCCGAGCAGGGCGGAGACGAGAAAGGCGAAGGTGGTGCCGATTGCGGAGGCGCCGGCTTGAGACTGGACTCCGTGCAGGCCGCTGGAACTGCCGGTGGAGGGCACGATCCGTCCATTGAGTGACGCGTTGAACAAGTGGTGCCCTATGGCGAGTGCTGCTGCTGCTAGCCACGCGAGGACGATCTTGAGCAGCGGCGGCGAGTAGTTGCCATGCGGCTGCGCGTGCGCTTGAACAGAATGTCGCGGCGTGTGCATGAGGATAGTGGTAGAGGGCAGGTCACGCGCGCGAAGAAACACAGCCTCACAATTTGAACTTATCCGGCGAGTTCGATGACGATATGGTTGTCAGAACTGGCTGATAATGGTTCGAAAGCCCTGCTTCATACCTTCACGTAGATTTTTTTTTTAGCCTTTATAGGGTCTGAATTCATTTCCTGGTACTCCAGAACAAGTCGGCGAGAGTTCGAGAAAGTAATTCTTGGTGTGCTGAGCTGAGTTACGTCACCGGAATGATCCGGCTCTCTCAACTCAGCGGCTGAAAAAGCGGATTTCGAACCTGCTGACTCGGCGGTGAGTGCTTCCCGGCGTCAAAACCAGTGGTTGCTTGGGTCGATATATTCGGAATCGATGGAGCTATAATCCCACGCAAGTATTTCCCATGGTGCCACAAGTGAAGCAAGGTGGTGTAAGTGGATTATCAGACCTGATCACGGAATTAATTGTGGAGGAACCAATACTGGTGTGTAGGAGCCAGGATTTTAGAAGAATAGTCCCAGATATATCCCTTATCCATTCCAATTTACCCTGTATCATGGGACTGAGGGGAAAGTTGTTTTTTTCTAGCCAGTACGCCGGCTTGTTTGGGCTAATTTTTGACAGCATTCTGCGGACCCGCCGACTGGTGGCCATACTGAGCCCTATTGCTACTGTTGGACGGACATATCCGATGGGTCCCGTATTTGGTCCAGACATAGGGCCGATGCTGAACCCTCGGAATCCGAAAACCCCATGTTTTAATTCAAAGTCCTCGATAACTCAGACAGGGACGTGCTCTTTTTTTTTTCAATATTATCCCTAAGGCCTAAGGGTTAGGATGATTTAAAGGTTAAGAGGCCTATAATATTAAGGCTTAAGAAGAGGGAAAAATATTCCTAAGTCTTAATTAAGGGCTATGATAGCATCACTATAGTCATCAATCACAAAAACTTCAACCATCTGCTCCAGCACGTTTCCCCAATTGGCTCTCGTGTCCTTTCTCCCTGCATTTTGGTGGAAAGATTACAAAACCCGTTGTATGGCGACTTTGTACGGCATACATTCACGAGGAGCTCTGGATGAAGCTTCTGGAAATTGAGGAATCCAATGTAGAGCCCCAAAATGGAGAACTGGAGGGATCTGGGAATGATTATGACGGGTAGTGGATAATTTGAACTTGCTAAAATTGCGTCTGCGCAGGGTGCGCTGTCCTAGACAGACGGCGCCGAACGCGCTGCTAGTGTTGCTGTTGGCCGCACATAGATTATTGCGCAAACCAAGCATCGTGCGAGCTCTGTCGTGTAGTATTAGCCACAGCCTTTGTAAGAAGCTGCAATAGCGGCCAAACGATTGGACAGTTTCATGACTGAGGTGGGGTTGGGGCAATGGAACAAATGTGAAGTTGTTGGCGTCTGAGTGTACCAACTAATTGAGCCCGAGGAGACATCTCAACTGAGATAAGGATCGTGTTGTTCTCGCCATCAAACTTGCGACCATCAAACACAAATGGAGTGGCGCAGTGGTATGTGAAGGGACGAGACGCGTAGAATATTCGCGAGAAAGACTAAACAGCATCATTTGTTGAGCTAGATCACGCTATAGCAGGAAAGCCAGAACTGAAGTGAGCTAGGATCTTCACAGAAACCGATTTAGATACAGGAGCGTCGCAGGTATACTACGCAACTGTTTCGTCATGGCAGGGGAACTTGACCTAGTTCATAAGATAGAAAATACTGGATGAGATTCGGAGGAGATATATGGTAAGCTAAGTTCCATGACGCGAGCCTCCCAGAGCGCCAAGACAAAAAATACCAAATGGAAGAATTTTCGATTGGCAGAGGAGCATTCAGAATCCAGATACGGGCCAGTGATGCGCACGCCATTGTAAGCACCAGAGACATCGCAGACAGGGTGAATCCTACAGCAGCTGAAATTACAAGAAGCGAGCGATGATGGCAAGAAGAAAGAGGTGCTTGTGTTTGTTGCACGATGCCGATGTTTGTGCAGCTCCGGGATCTCCCGAGCTCCCACGCTGTTTTCCCTCTCGCCGTTGTCTCGCAGATTGTTGGACTGGACATCTTCCCTTTGGAGTATGAGGGAAACGGCTTCTTCCGGTTGCATCTTGCCGCAGCTCTTCAAACGTTCCTCGGTGGAGCATCCCCGAGAATCGCCTGAGCCATCTTGCTCTGCTTGCTCGGACTCGGCGAGGAGTCCGGGGCGACGAATCTCCGCAGCCTAGCCCTTGTCTTTGGGTTATCAGACGGGCATAGAGTGGGTCAAGAGGGTTCGGATGTACGCTGTGAGTTTCTCCTCCTCCCTTCCGATGCTCCGCCTCTCCCGCCTTCACCTCCCATTCTTGACTCTACCTCTACCTCTCATCTCTACCTATTCCCCCCTTTTCCCCTGCTCCCATTAATCCGTTCGGTAGCGCGTTCACCTTTGTTTTCTCTCCACCAACCCCCTTGTTCTCCACATTTATCCCTGCCTGCCGTCGATATTGCGCCACTTGCGAATTTAATATTCCCCCGAGCCTTCTCCCTCCGAAATACCATTCAGAATATGATTCTTACGGATGTCATCCGTCTTGACTCCCACATCCATCATTAATCTGGTTGCCGCTAATTAGATCTCTTATTCGTCGATCCTGACCGCATCTCATCAATCGTTTCACTCCACCTTCGTTGTCTCCTTGCCCCATTACACCTACCATACTCGCTCACGGTCATTAGGTAAATCCACATCCCGTAAGATACATCCATCGCACCAACCCCGAACGCTACTGTTGATCCTTTCGAGCAGTGCCCTCTCGAGTACGGTATGGCGTTCGCCTTATCCGTTGCACAATAATTCACGGTGTCTGCCCTTAATTTGGGCTAGTCCTATTATTTCTCCCACCTTGGTACGCCGTCCTAGCCTATCATGCGCTGCCACCACCCCAGAATGCAAACCGGACTGCGGTCTTGCGGAGCTTCGGTTGGTTTTCAAACTTGGCTCTAATTCTTACCAGCCTCGCATTAGCTCTCCCCCTTCGCACCTTTCCCATCCTCACTTTCAAAGAACCTAAATCACATCTCTCCTTCTTAAACTTGCGCTCTTGCCCCATCATTAGTCCGTCGAAGATCTCCTTCCTTGCTCGCATCCGTTCACTCTGATTGCTCGCTCTACCGGGCCACAACACATCGACTTTTGGTATATTCTCCGCTGGCTTGGATCTTGAATGCTGGGCTGCGTACATGTAGCTCTCGGGCTTCTGGTTTGTAAACCTTCCCTGCGACGACGACGGCATCATCCTAATGACCATGGATATTCCAGTAGCTGCTTCACTGTCTCATGATCTAGTACTTGGCATGGACTGGTTCTAATTCGTGCGCGCCGCTGTCTCTTAAATCATTGTTCACTTGAGTTCTAGATCACTTGACATTTGACAACCCGTATCCTCGAGATTCGGCACAAACTCTGAAACTGTTCTATCAATCGGTGTGACTCGACCTTTCGCTTGTCTTTGTCTAGTACTAATTTCCTCCGAGGCCCCTCATCCGTCACGGTTACGCCAATCTTTCGAGGAGAGATCGAAGCAAACCCTTCGACCTTTCCTGTTGCGTCCTCATCGACACCCCGTGTATGTAGTAGCTGCTTGTACGGTTGTGGACACCCCTTAGGACATGTCGTACGCGAGATGTCACGCCCCGTATGCGGGGCGTTCCAAACTTGAATGATATTACTTCGAATGATGAATCTATTTTCTCCCCCTTGAACGATTTGTTCGTCTGTTCGACTGAGGCTGAAAAGAATGCGGTTGTATGTTTTCGCTTTGTGTCCCATTGAGAAGTGGGTTCCTATTCCTGTATTAAGGAAGATGGCTCCGGATACCCTAAAGGTTCAGCTCCCGCCTCGAAGAGGCATAATCCATATCATTAATTACAACATGTCACTGGCGGCTCACCTCACGCGTTGATAGGAGTGAGCTTGGTATTGAGGCCCGGGCTTTGAGGACAGGGCCTCTACCTGCGCCGCGGGCTTTGAGGTTCGGCGCGGCGAAGGGGACGAATTGGGCGTAGGCTGCGGATGGGAAGAGAAATAGTGTGGGTTAACGAATGGATTGCTATGAAACGAAGAAGCATGAGGATGGGAGACATACTGAGCGGACCCGACGCGACGCCGGTGAGGTTGAATTGCGGAACCTCGGCCGCGGGAACTTCGACGTTCTTGTAGCCGGTCTTGGCGGCGACGAGCGAGAAGTCATTTGAGACAGCACTGGAATACAGTCATCAGCGATTATCCACGTTCGAATGAAGACACGGCGCGAAAGAGGTGCGTGAAGAACGTAGTAGTTCGGTGGAAGGAACAGAAGCGCGAAGAAAGAAGGGCAGCACCACAGAGGAAGGAGAATTTGGGAAGGAAGAGGGATGCCTTTCAAGACTTTTTAGACCCCAGTTCGCCTGGACGGTGCTCAAAGAGGAATAATGTGTATAGAGTGTGTCGTCGGTCGTGCCGCGAAGGTTGAGAGGGATGGCGCCGCCTGCGACTCGCACATTAGCATCCATTCTCACCATACAAATTGGCGGAACTCAGAAGAACGAAAACGGTAATGCGGATTGGAAGAAAAGAAGGAACGGGCACCCAAAAATACCGCAAACACATTAGGGGCAGTCAGAGTAGCCGATTATGCATCGTTTATGGACACGATTATGGAGACGATTATGCTTCGATTATGTACTTTTTTGGACGATGAACGGCGAGAAAAATCGTTTAATCAAAGCTTAAACTCCTTCAGAGTCGATTATGCGATTACGGTTGATTATGGATTTTTTCGATTATCCCACGCTTTAATAAAGCGATAATCGTTTGCATAATCGTGCGCCATAAACGATGCATAATCAGCTACTCTGACTGCCCCTATTATTCTGAATCGTATACGTCTCCGTCTCGTCGAACGTAAGGAGGATGAGCGTTTCGTCGTCATTGACGCGGGGGCCCGCGAGGAGCGGGAGGAGCCAGTACTCGAGGAAGGACGCGGCGAAGTCGATGGTGGTGTCGTGCGCATCGTTGACCTGAAAGTGCACGGGCGTTAGTATGCGATATGAAAACCAGAAAGGGGAAAGAAAGGTGGGGCATCCGGATCCACTATCCGAAGACGGATTATGAGATAAGTGGGTAAGGACGCACCATATTCGGCGTGACGAACACTCATTGCGGCAGTGCCCCATTAACTATATCGTCCGCGAAATCGCTGAACGTTCGGCCAGGCTGGGTCGGGGCCGCCCTAAAAAAAAAACGCAAATGGGCACACATATTGATCTTGGTGAGAAAAATAATATTTTGTCTGTAAACTTGGGTGTGCTCTCAACCATAGACACCGTAGCAATATCGTTTAGGGCGTCCCCCCCGCCCCCGCCTGGTGGAAAAATAGTCAGGCTCGCAGGCGTTCCCATATTCGCACTGGCAGAATCTGGTTCGAAGTGGAGGCATCACCACTGCGTTGCGATCATGTCGGTGTTAAACTTACTTTTCCAGAATACAGCAAGTGTACCCGCCAGTGGCGACGGTGACGGCGTACTGCGACAGGCTGGATGCAAGTCGTATCGAAGTGCAGATAGATCTAGATGGAATTGTGAAATCAAAGAGACAAATACTTAGTTGAATAAATTTGATGACAGAGGTTCCAAGAACAAAACGAGTCGCGATGGAAGATTAACCATGCCAAAACACGTTACGCAATGAATTTCAAAACAGAAAAAAATTCCCAAACCTGCTACGAGTATTGAAAAGACGATGTGGCCAACGCGACCTGACCCGGCTTTGAACCGGGGCCTTCCATAGATGCAGCACGGAAAACGCTCCACTTGCTGTGAGCGTGATACCGCTTCCCTATCAGGTCAAGCTCCATGATGTCCTTTACTGGATGCATACTACATGTGAGTTGGTTGCAGACTGGTATTCTAGGAAGAAGTGCGTATGAATCCGGCGAAGCCATAGAGTGCGGGTAAAGCAATTCTACCTATATAGTCATGTCATCTGGGTACCCAAATGACATGACTATATAGGTAGGCCTCAAGAAGGGGGTGTTGGGTTCCTAGTGGCTGGTGCACTTTTTGCATGGTTCTCAAACCTGTGTGTTTTTTTCAGCATGTGCAAAGGCAGTGCTCTTATTGGGAAAGCTGTGTGTTTTTGATGAAAATGGGTGTGTCAATTACAATAATTATGAGACACTATTACCCCCATAAAACGCCTTGCAGCATGTGACACAAGCCGTTCGGCTTGAGCTCAAGCCCGAGTATATTCTCAATTATAAATGGCGTCAAACAAATGCACAAAGTACTTGGTCTGCTTGCCAAACGGTTCTAGGACCCGTGAGTGCGATGGAAGATGTTCAATCAGCTGCCACCACAAGCTCAGGAGCCAATCTAGTCGCCATTCTTGACTCAGAACCGTTTCATGGGCTGCTTAAACTCAATTCAGTCTCGGGATCCGCATATTCCGATGAGTTTAGACGGTTTCAATCTTCGAAAAAATTACTGTAGTACATCGCGAATAATTTGGGCCTGACAGGCACAACAAAATAATTTAGGAGGGATTTTGCAGTAATCAACGAAGCATGAATACCGTAAGAGCATACTGAAAAACAAGCCTGAAAATCTGAGGGGAGTTGGCAATGTTGGCCCGGGTCGTCCCTTGCGGTGACAGAGAATTATCACATCAGCAACCAAAAGTGTGAGAAAAATGCCAAGCCCATGAAATAAACCACTTGTACGTGCATTGTGGCTGGTAGAATTGAATATAAACTTTCCGGAACGCGAGGAATATGTGCAAGCCCGTTTTTTTTTTTTGACTGGAGTTAACCGAGCAACCGGGCTTGCCAAGCCATCAAACGGGCTTGCAAGCCGAAAATTTAACTCTCGACAAGAGGTGAAAGACATAGGCATAGGCGGATACTCGAGACGGTGGCAAAGTAGAAAGCCCGTGGTAACTGGGATCACGCGTGCCACCGCTTCAAGTTGTTGACCGCTTGTGACAAGCAACAAAGACAACAAAGAGTCGGCATTGTACATAATGTCACAGAATCTTTCTTTTTTTTTTTTTTTTTTTGTGGAGCGTTAATGTGGTGCGGTAAGAGCTTGCTTGATTTTTGCTCCCTCTGGTGCTGTTTAGCGCTTGCGCGCTTCCATACACCTAAGGCCGACATAGTCGTCTACCCCCACCTGCTAATTTAGGCCATGGACTTCAAACCAGGCCAGACGTATATAACCACCCGGGGAAATGTCTCCTGGACACTGGCGCTATTTCAACGCCGCGTGTGGGACTTCAATTTCAGGAGCTCGGCAGAATTAGTTTCCCAATCCCGCTCTGCTCCATCATTAACTGATACCCGCTAAAACCCCGGTCTCCCTATACCATTCTTTAGGGAGATCGTCCTCGTCCTTCAGGACTTTTTTCCATGTCGATTTGACTAGCGTCTTTTCCATAGCTTTTTTCCCGTATCGATCTTTATTTGTGAGCGTGCAGTCCAGTTGCAGTCTTCCGTTCACTGCCTTACACCATCGGTTCCTTATTTCTTGGTTTGATGCGGCGGGTTTTTCCTGGATGACCCGCTCGTTCCGGAGCCTCCATATCAGGTGTGCAGACTCTGAGATTATTATCCTGAATAGTCTGCTCTCTCCTTTTTCACCTTTAGAGATTAAACCGTTGGCCATTATTTGGCCGAGCGTCGGTCTTATTTCTTCGCCTGTCTTGAGCTTCCAGATCTCATCCGCTAGCTCCCACACTTGACTTTGGCCCGGCGCTTCGCATACTGTTAATATGTGATCCATAGACTCCGTTATACCACAGTGTGGACAGATCCCTTTCTGTTCATGCCCTGGTATGTGCTCCCAATGTCTCCCAACCTTGTAGCCTTCATGTATAATCATCCACATGAAGAAATGGACACTTCTTGAGAAGTCGGGATGTCTGGTCGATTTCCATATTTGTTTGTCTGATGGGACTTCACCGTTCGCTTCTTCCGCCGCTCCCCGTACATATTCCAGGTTGCGTTTTGTTCCTCTTCGGTCGAGGGCATCTTGGTAGTTATCTTTTTCCATTTTAACTTGTCTGATTATCCTGTATGCCATGGATTGCGTCATCGCACTTAATTTGGCCCCACGGAGGACCATGTTTCTTCTCCTCCTGTTGCTCACTATGTCGGGTTGGGGTTTTGCCGCGCCTTTCGCCGCTAGTGCGTCTGCGGCCTCATTTCCTTGGATCCCCGAGTGGCCTTTAACCCATTTGAAGCGGGTCCGAGCTTTACGGCCTCTGATTTTGGCGACCGTGATTTTTATAAGTTCGCCGTTTGCTATGTTCCGGTAGCCTTCATTTTCCCATCTTGGGAGGTTCTTGGTCAGGCCCTCTATGGTGTACTTTGAGTCGCTTACGATGTCCATCGGGACGTCCTTTGGTGTGTCCTCGACCGCTTCCTTCACGGCTAGAAGCTCCGCTACCTGATTCGAGGGACTTAGTTCATCGGGGACTTTATGTCACAGAATCTTTCCTCCCCCCACCAGGGTCAGTGCCGCCACTTCCTCCCACCTCCCTCTCCCTCGTATCCCTTCATTTCTGGTCATTCAAACAACCTCAAGTTATTGTACAGTTTGTTTGAATCCCAGCCCTGACTGTATAGCCAGCTCAGCTCGGCCACTGAGTGGTGGCATATAGAAATCAGGAGTACGTACTCCCGCTGCATTTCTGACACACTGATCTGAGTATGCATGACAGGCATTCGCTTCCGTCAAGAGAAAAATTTACTGATCTTTGTGACAGTCGCTATCGGGCACTTGTGTTGTGGCACGCATGCAGCGCGAGTTTTAAGACTGGCGATTGTCTCATGCATGTACCGTCCAGGCCACATATTCTTTGCCCACACTTTGGCCCTAGGAAGTTGTGATCCCGTGGTGGGCCTTGATGACGCCCATACAGCCAAATGCCTTCATTCAGCCATTAAATACATTGAGAATATGTATGTTCTTTTTCTCTACTCGATAGTTTGAGCCGCCTAGCCGCGCCCTAACAAGCTTAAACCAGGTTTGATTCGGTTCAACAGTTTAATCGTGTTTAATGGTTCAATCTGGGTCAATATTTCAATTGGGTTTAAATCATTTAACTTTGTTTAATGGTTCAAATCGGTTTAACTATAGTTGGCGCTACTAGCATGTACACGCTTTCATACCCAGCTAACCCGTAGTTTACATGAATTAACTGGTTTAAACTCGTTCAACCCGGTTTACACTTTTTTATGCTGAGACGCTTAAACCATTCACCTAACCTAAGCAGGATTTATACTGATGCTTCTCCTCACATGTTACTTGACATCCCAGGAACAACATTTACCTCCCTCTCCACCAACTCTTTGCAAATGGTCAAAGCCTCTATCATTTTGAACTACTCTCTATTATCCACACCGGATATCCATCTGGGGGAAGCAGCAGCTCAACTACTCGAGCTATATCCCGGTATCCCATCTTTGGGGTCGCCATTCTCGACTGGGGACGACACGTTCGGGCTCGATAGCGAATTCAAACGTCTGGCAGCGATCAGTGCGTTGACGTTCCTCCTTGCTTCCCCTCGATTCGATTGAGGCATTGGCGTCACGGTTGGATGTTTATGCTAACCATCCCCACAGCCGAAGACCTGTGGTTCCAATCCCAGCGACGCGCGTGGTCCCAGGTTGCGAGTCAAGCGGCCTCAAAACGTTCGCATACCTGTTCACCGATCCAGCCCCTCCGGCGTTTCCGCCGTACTTAGGGGGTGAGTTCATCATTACCTTACCATGGCTTTACTGCATACTGAGCATTCATCATATACATGAACGTGAACGAATTTCAGGTCCGAATTGGCCGGAGTACAAGGATGGGCTGCTCCAACTCCATAGCGCGAATGTGGCTGTCATTCCGGTTCGTCTATTATAGTGTTTTTTCGGTTAGGACCGAGGTTGATGAGTTATGATTTGAAGGACGACTACCGTGCGGAGCAGATCGATTTTATCAGTGAGAACCTTGTGCTGTTCAGACATTGATTGCTTTGAAAATGGAGGGGTTGTGTGAACATGGTAGCCCTCTTTCTCAATGTCTTATTGTATCGTCGCAAGGCAACTTCATAATTAAATTCGTGTCTCTCTGGCTGCTGCCTCTGTAGTCACTCCGCCGGAATAGTCCTGATGTACTGAGGAAATCATCCCCACCCTCACCAGAATCAGTCAATGGCCCTATGTCGTCACAGCCCTCGCGAAAAAGACCGTCTTCACGGCTCTTCAGGGCACAATCCCCGCAATGGACGACAAAGTTCTGACGAACATCCAGAAAATCCCAGGTACCCACAAAAGAATTCGAAATTCAGTTCAGTTCAGATATAGCCTAAAGACATTGGCCGTCTTCAAACTTTCATTTCTACTCACATGACAGCACAGGAACTATGTTCACCTCCATCTCCACCAACTCTTCGCAAACGGTCAAAGCCTCTATCTCTCTGCGCTCCACAACGGATACACATCTGGTGAATATACGCTGGTGATGTGGTGCTGTGGGGCGCGTCAGATGGGGGAGGGTAGATGGTGGAACGTATCGTGCCTCGAACCAGTAAGGGTCGTATGCGGTTTGGCGGAGCTGTGATGTCCGCGTGAGCTGAGGAATCAAAGGAGGAAGGAGAGAGGCGTACAATATTCCTGGCGCTCGATTGAGGGAAATGCTTGGCGAGGTCGGGATAATACTTGGGGATAATGCACTGAAACTCAACGGCCACGAGGAGTTGTGAGAGGACGGAGTCCAGGGCTGTATAGTCCCCTTTAAATTCGAACTCAACACATATAACCAATTTTCTCAGGTGATTGAAAGGTGAAACCGTTAGGAAGGCATCGAGTAACTGGTCTAACGGTACATCACGCAGACTTATGCGGAGGAAGGTCAGTTTCGGGAAACCAGAGAGGTCGATTGATATTTGGCCCCTGGGGATCTGGAGGAATGGTGAGCACCTGACTCAGCAGTGGTGAGACAGCTCAACTTCGATGGCGAGGGCTTCAACCGACTGAGAGGCTGGTGCGAATCTTGGCCAATCAAGCATCTCTGGGTACCTGTAGACAGCCAGCACCTTCAGACCAGAGAATTCGAAGGGGCAAGTCTCGTGTTGCAGCCAATCTGGAACAATGCCATTGATGTACCCGACGCGGAAGAATTCCAAGGTAATGGGCGCGGCAGATTGTCGTACGACAGGATTGAAGGGATCACGGGCCTGGCGTAGCCCCTGCGAGCTATCCAATGAGATGGACCTGATACTCCGAGAGCAGCGGTCCCAGACTTGCAGGAAAGTCGCATGGTCGTCGAACTCCCAGAAAAGGGACACGTGGCGGAGAGTGGGCATGCTCAACAGCTGTTGTATCGCTACAGCGGATGGTGGTACCAGGGCGCATGATAAAATTTTGACGTCCTCCAGGTGCGAAAATGGTAAGAGGGAGATTTTCGAGAAGGTTTCACGCGTGAGCTGGGGTGGTGGTCGAACGCAAAGTCGTCGGATGTGCCGAATGAGGTGCGGGGACGTGTGCAGCGTCCGAAGGAGCTGTGACCATGTGTTCTCGTGCTTGTACCGAATCTCCCGGCGATAGCGAACGACCTCATAATACAGGTGAGACTGGGCAGGAGACACCCAGGTTCGGGCAACGAGGGCGGCCGCAGTCAAATCTGCCGTGGAATTGTGGAGAAAACCGATGCAGTGGTCTAGTAGTTCCTGTAAATGCAAAGGACTGGCCATCGCTGAGGAAGAGGGTGGATGGAGTGATAGTAAAGTTATAGCAGTGGCAGTGCGCTTGAGCTGGCGTTGCTCTTATTTGGCTGTAGCATCCTGATTCTTATTTACATCCACCATCACTTTCCCATAGTTTCCCAAATCCCGCGCGAGCTTTTCGGAGTTCGGCGTTAACGTTCAGCGCTCAGAGATGATCAATATCCATCCTCGCCGTTAGGATGGTTTGGGGATCCGTCTTTCCCATACTTCCCCAGTCCTGTGTGTGACGCGGCCCGCGGGGACAGTGCTGTTCGACCTCACACCTTGGTCCTTGGGTACCAAACTCTGCCTCAGGGTAACAGCTCCATTTCCAGGAAATGTTCAGGTGGCGGGTAACACCCAATTTTGGGAAGACTGTCAACTTAGCGCTTTAATTCAAACTTGAACGTAGTCCATGATCTCGCCGAGGGAAAAAAACACCAATTTGTGAATCTCTTGTTGAAAATGTACAGGATTTTGGAACTAATTCCCGCCGCTGCCATGGTTTTACTAGACATAAGGCCGCCCGAGCTTCCTCCACTCATTACATTTGTTCGCGCAAAATCCCCTCTATCTCAGTGATCCCCGCCGTCGAGCACGGGAACTCCAGATTGCGGCATAGGCTATCGGAGATAATTGATCCCCGTCTAGTCTCCGTGGCAGACTGCCACGACAACCCGATTTGGGACACTGTGGCGATCCGTTTTTTCGGAGAATTTTTCCTTTGTTAAAGGTATCGTTCTTTGTCCAGGTAAAATACTTCTCCCCGCAAACGTATAGTGAGCAAACCTTTTTACCGGGACAAAGAGCTACGATTTTACCACTGGAAAAATTCAAAGGAATTTTACCAATTTTTTTCCTTCGGTAAAAGTAAAATCGCTGGTAAAACTCACTGAACTTCATGGCCGTTTTACCCAATGGGATCACCGCGGTGGGAGCTATGCGTCGCGAGGCACTAGGACTAGTTGCCGTCGTTCTCGTAGTTTCGACTCAACGGGCTTTACACTCCAGTTTTGTTCCAGTTCACGGCGTTCAGTGCATTGATACCCGTCGTTCTCATGGTTTCTCCTCAACGGGCTTTTGACTGACACTCCGGCTAGAGCATTCGGTAGGTAGGTAGGTAGGTAGGTAGGTGGGTAGGTAGCATTACACGGCACGGTCCGAATAACGAACGCCGGTTGCCAGGAATTATCCCGGTGTACAAAGCAAGCGAAATTAAGTACACCATCGCCCCTGGACCTCCATCTGCTTTCCAAGCCAAGCTTGCAGACCCCACAAGTCTCCATGTGTCCCACAGTAGAACCTGGATTACAGCTGAAAGCAACGACATCTTTGCTTACGCAAAGACATCTTCACCTCGACTGATATAACACCTCTCCGAATCTGTGAACTTCGTCAGACTACTAATCAATACACTGGAAATGAAATTGAGTTCTCCAAGGACTTTGCCTCCAACTTTTCAACCAAGAAACTGTTTAACAACTCAGGCATTAGTACATTTTATGGGCCGTCCACTGAGTTTTTACAGAGAGTTGTTGATGGTTTTCAGGAGTGAGCAAATGTATCTCTTGGAAGTCCATTCCATCTGTGTAATAGAAATAGTGTCCGATGAATTCACTTCCTGCTGCGCCAATTTGAGAGCCATATTGAGGGGAATTATTCTCGATGGCAATTTCAAGGCAATTTCTGCTACAGTCCGCATATCTCCCGCGATGTTTTACATGCTGCTGTAGATCCGGTTGGTCTATTGGTGCGGCACTGGGAAGGTGGTGAAAAATAAACTGCAGATCAGGTTAGGCAGGATGTGTAAGATTCGAAGCGGCATTTCACCATTTGCGGCGAATAGGCGCGCATAGAATAATAAGGCTGAACATTCAAAAAAATTCACTGATGGACTCGATTACCTCGTGTGCACATCATCTCATCGTGGCGAGACCTCATAGCCAGGAGTTTGATGATAGATTTTACGCGCTCAGCTTTGGTGTTAATCGGTCCGGAGAATTGTCAGCTCCTAAAATTCTGTGCCCGCAGCTTGCTTTGGTATCATAATATCTCCTTGATAATTATCTTGGGCCTCGGGTTTCAGATAGCTTCAAGATGGAATTAAGTGTTGAGCTAAGCTTGTTTAGCCTGCATCGTAACAGCGAACGGTATCGCTTATCTGGATCATTTAGCATGGCGAGGCCATGAATGAAGAAATTCCAGATCTAGAGGACATCATCGATAGACGTCGCCGTTGCAGCTACATAAACTTGAATCCTGTTTTCCATCTTGAGGAACTCAAGCCGTTGGATGGTCCGTTCAAGGAAAGCCAGCGGCGCACCGACTGCTGCAACACATAGAGTGCGCTTATGCGCTCTTGCCATCCCTCAGGACTCGCAGGATAAATGAAGGTTTGTTTTTTCTGCACCCCTGCACGAAATCCATTTGAAAGTCTGGAACGAGGCAATGGAAATGAGGCCAATCGGTGATACACATGTGTGAAGAGAGTCATAGGATCTCTTGGGCTCCCCTTTCTTCAGAACTCCGGTCACGACTATTCTGAACCGGTCTTTATGCGTGTATGGAATGCACATATTACACATCTTCAGCTTAGAAAATGATCATGCCAAAAAATCTCAGCGATTCGGCGAATGTTACATCCTTGTGGTTGAATCGACTCGCATAGTCCGAGCACACATATATCAAGGCATGCCGTCGGTTGGCAGTTTTATTGTGATCAACATTCGTGTGCTTGCCGGTGGCTGTCAGGAGCTGTCTAGTTTCACGTGTATTTGCTGACTCAGCATCAGATGCGCGCAGAAAATTCCCACCGGGACGGCGCTGGGAGCAGCAGAGCGAGGTATATGCGAGCAACAGAGCGAGACTTGAGCGAGACGAGTCAAGATGCGGACAACATAGCATGCCCGTAAGAACCCTCCATTGAGTTGGAGGGAAGAAAAAAGCGGAAAAAGAGGTGGATTCAATCACACTCATCCGGATGACGCTGCGTAGACCTTGCCCACAGCGACGTGTTTTTCTCCCGTGCACAGCCAATGCAAGTGGTATTCTCTGTCCAGGAGATCACAGGGGTGTGTAAAGTCCACGGCATGTTTTGGAGCAAAAGATAACTGCAGGTAGCAATGGTGACATGAAAACGTTGTGGTCGACGGGTTGTTCATTCCCAGCGTTCGGAGGGGTTTTTGTGCCTGGTGAGCAATGCGGGGGCGCAGTTGCGAGCACGTCCTCGAGGAGTTTTGTGGGTAATGAGGCCGTACGACGGTTTTCAGATTTTGATGGTGGTGAGTGGAGTTCAATATTCGGTGAGTGGCTTCGATTTCCGTCCACACACTCGTGGCCTTGTCTCGACTATAAATTGGAATAGATGACGAGCCATGGCAATATCGGCTGGTCCGTTCCTCCTCTGTCATCAAATACCACTCTTCAATATGCATGTAGCTGGCTGCATCGTCTTTCTTGCTCTCTCCCTGCCCGTCTTTGCTGTACCCGTTCTAAATGGACCAAATGTAGGCGCCCGAACACCAAAGGTAACGATATCATGCAATTACTTGCAGGTGAATTTATTGACAACATGCAACTATATCTAGAGCACTCGCACAACCCATGCCACCCTCTCGACCAAGCTTGCGACGGTGGGCCAGGATTCTTTTTTTCGCGGTCAGAAAACTGACGAAGCTGCCCAAGAAGAGCCCTGCAGCTAAACCGACCACGTTGTGAACTCATGTCACAGCCTCAACTAAGCTTGCGACGTGGGCCGCGTTTTTTTTTTTGTCTAGGGGAAAACTGACGAAGCCCCACCAGAAGACGGCTGACCACAGAACAATGACGGTGGGGGGGATTCTTTTTTGTTCTGTCAGACTCATAGGCCATACAGACGACCACTAGTAAACGGACAACGGTGCGGGAAACATCTTTTTGTCCTCCTTCTGGAGACTTATGGGCGGGCTGCACAGACGGTTAAAACAAACAGTTCGGCTAAGGTTTCGATGGTGCGCGGGCCAATTTATACATGCAATGAATCGATGATATTCACCAAATGTTCGCAGACCCCACCCAAAAGTTCTGTCAAACCTTCTGCAACTGTAAGGATGCCTGTTTATCAACCCCACTCCGTCATTTATTTCACTTAGTCCTCGCCCAAGCCAAGTGCTGTCATATGGTTCGGCTCAGTGAGACCGATAGTAAGCACATCGATGAAGATTGCTGTGAACTTCGAGTCCTCCGATATTGCTCACATTCTTTCGGTCATTTCTAGCCTCACCCAGATCCAGCAGCGCCACACCGACTCTCAAGCCTTCGGGCTCGGTGCAAACAGTAAGTGATGCACGTCTTTCTGACTGAACTTTGGGCGGAATCTTCGTCTCTGCAGCGCACTCCTGCCCTCCCGTCGACGAAGTTCATTTCGGTTAGTGTTTTTCCCCGGATACGCCGTGCCTGACACGTATAATCAGTCTTTGGTCCCCCCGAAGAGTTCCTTGGTAGGTCCTGTGCTTTCTACGCTTGTGCATATGCATACGTCTCCATAGGCATCAGTGAGCTCGCATGGAGGGGCCGCTATATCCTCGGCCCGACCTATGAGCTCGTCCACAAGAATGATTACTGTGGTGCCTTCGACAGTCCGGACTCCATATTTGCACCACTGGCTTACCTGGTTCCAGCCGTCCCATCAGTCCTAGTAGGTTGCTGGGCGGATGTGACCCTCAGGATCCTAGTAGGTTGCCGTCGGAGCCTGATATTCATGTTCCGTGGCTGTTGAGCAGAGCCACCCACAGCCACTGCCCACAGCCACAGACGTGAATATCAGGCTCCGACGGCAACCTACTAGGCCATGAATTTAAAAAGAGAGAGTGCAGACGATGGGACATGTTTGTTATTCATTAGTATCACTCTTCAGTTAGATATAACAAAACATAGCTTGTCTGCAATGCAAGTGAATGCGCTGATTTGGTGGGTGAATGAGGCATAGTGAAAATCACAATTGTCGGAGGGATCAGCAGCTATCCTATTAAACATCGGAATCCCGTTCACGCTGAGAAGGGAGATGGGTTGTCCGGATATTTGAACGGTGAAGAACCAGCAAAAACCGATCACATACTTTTGAATTGACAGAATTTTGTCCGCATATATGTATGAGACGCCTGGCTATGGGCTGACGAAAAAGTTAGGTGTGAGGTATATTGGATGCTCAACATACACGGAGAATTTGGGGGCGGGGCAGGTGCAGGGCGTATAAATAATACTATAGTAGGGTGGGTTGGCCTGTGCAATGCAAAAACTCACCGGCGGCGGCCCTGGCAGCACCTGTCCAACAAATTCGCGGCAGATCGATGGATAAATTGAGATGAGTTTAATGGAGCAGGGATTTATGAACTACTAGCAGTTAGCCCGTGCTACGCTACGGCTGAGTTCATAAACCTCTTTACATTCTGGTGACTGAAGATACCGCTCATCGTGAACCTTCGGTTCACTCCTTGCGGTCTCATTTTCAACTTGACCTTGGCCCATCGGTGAGCCTGACGGACTTTTTTCTTCTTGTTTACGCCGTTTTGGGCATTAAAATGTATTAGTTGATTCCTTCTGCATACTGCTGCGTCTGCCAGCTAATGCCGGATTGAACGACAACCTGTGACATTCAACTTCCCATTGTGCCTCAGAAATAAACAATTTATTGGTGGACATTTTATCGCTCTGTATGTCATATTGCTCAGTGTGCTCTCAATTCATTTTGCCTATTTAAATTACCTTCATTCACTTTAATGTTGGTCCTGTGTTCGGCTGGAAGTATTAGATATTTAACACACCAAAAACATGCTTTGAATTCTTCATCTAGCCCAACTCTCTCAGTGTTGCCCTAATCTTTGAGGATCTCCTTCGTTTGTCTCGGGCATCTCAGTCATGTTCTTGGACTCAGTCGACTGACTGTGCCGGGTAATATTGATCGAGATCCCTTGTTCAGTGCATCGTTCATGATTCTGGGACCCTTCCTAAACTTTTCTGCCTGATGCAAGGTTCAGTTGAAAACCTTTGCACTCTAGATCTCCTGCTTTTATCTCACCAATGAGTTTCTATGCCTAAGACAATATATCTAAATTAATTGCTTGTGGTCTAAGGTATCCAGATGCGGAGTTGATGCGACCGGTTGGATGGGTTTGCGCCAATGAAATCAGTTTTCAACATCTCGACATTTTATAAATAGTACTTCAACAGTCGACTGGAGGCAGGAGCGACTGTGGAAAACTCGGCATCTCGCCAAATTTTTGTGGAACTGTGGAGTCAAATGTCTTGTCTCGCCCACGCAAAAAAGTGGTTGATTCTTATATAGATCGACATTGTTCAGTGTGTTGGTGGAAGAGACATTCAAGGAGGGTATTCGGGCAGTAGCAGGAAACAGAGTGCAGCTGTGGAGCTGGCACGGAGTCGATGGGAAGAGAAGTGGTGTGGCGGTGAGCGCTTTTGTCGGTTATCGGTCTGTGGAGTAGTCTGTCTGCGGGGTGACTGACATCATCGGAGCTCTCTCAACCAATCAGCTTTATCGAGAGTCAACGGTGGTCGATTGTAATATAGATGTTGACACTGATCAGGAAAAGAAGAGGAGAGGCTGACCATGGTCGCAAGGCACATCCCCTGGTTGGTAGTTTCTGAGCAAATTGTTACGACGAGGGGGCAGCAGAGAGGTTAGAGGAGCATGGGCTGTTGAAATTAGATCTCCGTATAAATGTAAAAATGATGATGCTGTGGAAAAGAAGCTACGGATCTTGCTGACGTACCGCAGTGGCCAAGCAGGCAGACGGAGCTGAATTTGGGAGGGGGAATGCAGTGTGGAGTAGAGAGATCTAGTTGCGCAGTGCCACCTAGTTGATCACGAGGCGGCGCTCGACAGGACAATTTCATGAGATGGGGATAGACGATGCTTCTCGATTCAGCCAAGTGAAAGGATGGCCCAAAAAGCACATGAGAATGGAGAAACGGAGAGACGACGCGCAGAGGTTGCGCAGAGGTGGTGAAAAGGAGCAAGGATATATGGGGAAAGCACCAAACAGTTGCAAAGAATCGCCGAGCATTTGCTTAAAGAACAGTTAATACGGTAAATGCCAGATACGCGTAACTACCCGCTTTTGCCCGTTTAATACCCTGAATGATACGGTAACCACAAGTGGTGCAAAATCACGAATTTCAACTTTTTGATTTCAGACCTGGTAACCTCCATCGGTACCAGGAATGACTGGAAAATCCTAGCTACAGACAATGCCTAAAAACGATTCCTGATAGAATCAGGACTCATAATGAAACCCATCAATGGTGGCTTGTTTGCGAGATGAGAAAGGTCCATGATTGTTCAGACGTGTATATACAATCTTTCTCCCGTACAAAGCCCTACAAGCCCGCGGCAGCTGCACCATCGATTTCACCTTTAATGACCGCCCACGTGACACCACTCAACAGCCGGGTCTGCGAGAATGAGGCGAATGGGCGCAGGACTGCCGACATCTTGGCAGCCGTGATGGAGTCCATGCCGTAGGCAGTCAGCGGCTTGTTAGCGTCGAAATCGGTGGCAGTAACCTCGAGAAGGTTCAACATCTTATCAAGAACATCCGCACCATCGGCCAAAGGAGCGCGCGCTGGGTCGGATCCCGGAGATGTGGTCGGCTTTCTTCCAGACACCATATACCGACATGACGAAGGCAGAGGCGATTGGGAGTTGAGGGCGTCCCAGTTGAGAGCCGGAATAAATTGTTTGAACTGGCCAAGACGTCGGAGACCACTGTGCAGACAGTCCCAGAGAGCTGATGCGCGGGTCAGTTGAATTTCAATGCACGAGGTGATCACACTCACCCGCAGCGGACATAGTTCCGAGCTCCTTCCGCGTGTAGTCGTCGCGACGATCCTAATGTTACTCAGCACGACAATCGATCTGGCCAAGTGGATAACGCGCACCAAATACCCCGCATCAGAAATCCCCGGCACAATGAGCGAAAATGCATTGGAATACTTGGCCAGAGCGCCGTTGAATGCCATACAGGCGCTGAGGACAAAGCAAAGTTGAGTGGGTATGGCATCGCACAAATGCTCACTCGACGAACCTCGCGTAGTTTGATTGTCCAGCAAGTCCAATGAGCCCATTGACGGATGAGAAACCGACAAGGAAATCGATGGACTCGATATTGACCAAAGTCGAGAACGTATGCAGAACGCCAAGTTTGGATTCCCTCACCCGCGCAAATGCCGACTCGGTTTGGTTGGCGAAGAAGGCGTCCGATAATGCGAGGGTCATGAGGAAGCATCCGGCGATGGGAGCAGCCAATGTGCTCAGGGCCTCCGCCATTTGTTTCTCCTTCGCGGCATCGCACGCCAGGAGACGAAGATCGAGGTCGCTCTGAGTCTGGAGATACCTGATTTTCGCAAGAGACCAAGAATCCGTAGTGGGGTGGAGGGAGTTCAAACCGCGTCGGGAAGTGAGCACAATATATCGGGCACCATGCTGTGGGCGAGTTATGATGGTGATCGTTAAATAAATAATTAACGCCGCAGGACAAACCTCATACATCCAAACTGCGAGATCAACGCCAAGACCTCCAATGCCGCCCAACAGAATGTATGTGCGATCAGACCGGAACGGAGGGGAGGCTGAACGGCGGTGAAGGATCGCCGACTGGGTTTGAACATCGACCACACCTGTCAATAGTCTCAGAGAATGCGCAACAAATTAAACAATGGGAGGCGAAACGCACCGGAGTCATCAGTAGTCGACTCGTGCACGGGCGAAGTCTCGCCGTGGCAATCGGGGAGGAAGTTCACGCGCGAGACGTGGGGCACACCGCCTTCATCGACATAGATCGAGTCCTCGCCGGATTCGAACAACCAGAAAAATTGAGAGAGAGCCAGAACGAGGTCGTCGAAGCTGGAGGCAGAGTCGAAGATGGCGAGGCGTATTGTCCAGCCAGGCATCTCATTACGCAACGTAGAGCAAAGCCCCATCGCTGTGTCGCCGTCGATACCGCGGAGAGCTAGCACATAAATTGCTGTCGGCATCTGGGTCTCAATTTCTTGAATCCATGTCTGGAGGGCCATCTCCTGGCCAGCTTGGAAACGGAATGTAAGACCGGAGGCGATTGCGGGAGTCCCGACGGTGCTTGTGTGAACCAGCGATTTCTGAGCGACGAAGAAAAACTCCTGTCTGCCATCCATTTCGGTGCAGGTGTGGACGCTGATGAATCCCGAGGACCGCAAGATACTGCCCCAAGCAGAAGGTGTCATGGTGCAATGTTCCCGCCCGTCCTCGAAGCCGAACCATTCTGGGAACGATCCGAAGATGCAGTCGAACCAAATACTCCCGGGCTTTTGTTGCCAGTCGGTCCCGTCGAGCTCGACGATGAGGAGGTTACCGCCAGGCAAGAGTAGATCGCGGAGGGAGGAAAGACATTTCTCGATGTTGGGGGCAGCATGCAAGACGTGCGAGGCCACAATTACGTCGTAGGTCTCCAGGGCGAACCCTTGCGACTGGGGGTCTTTCGCAATGTCATAGGCCCTGGGAATCACGAACTCGCGCGCGACCGTTTGTGCCAGTTCGGCCACAAGCTAGGCAGCAGGAACGGATTTCCTAATGTAACCGACAGGACTCACCGCAAACGACAGATCAGTCACAGTATACTGTACCAACATATCGGGAGGTTCGCTGAGTGCGTCAACCAAAGGGTGGGTCAATAATCCGGTGCCTAAAATTCATGAGGCGCGGAAAAAGTCAAAGGAAGATGAAGTACCTGCTCCCACTTCGAGGACTTTAATCATCTTCTTGCCGCTTAAACGAAGAGAACCGAGGATGGTTCCGAAGGCGCGGCCTGCGTGAATGCACACATCGGTTTGCTGATTTTGCTTCGAGTAAAATTGTGCCATAAGGTCATCGGAGTACAGTACATCCACGGCACTCTATTAAATTTTGTCATAAGTTTACTACAATAGAAAGGCGTATCAAGACTTGCCTTTGGTGAATGATAGACGGACTCGTGGATTGTGGACATTCGGTGGGTGATCTCGAAGTGGACTGGCCAGCTGGCTTTGAGTCGTTGCAAGGTCGCTGCGTCGACATTGATTTTAGGGTCCCCCGCAATGGCCCGCCGAGCAGACTCGAGGTATCGGCTGCGAGACACCTGGGGAATACTCAGTTCCGGAAGCGGATCAATGGGCGAGACCTACATCGTGTACGGCGACTTCCACATTTGTTATCGAGGCCGACATCATGTCTACGGCCAAAGAATCCAGCACACTGAGCAGGAGTTGGACTTTTGGTTTGTCTGCGCGTTGCGGAAATGTCTCGTCCAGCGTAGGGATGGCGCCACAGATTACGGGCTGGAGGATCATACCGAACCCGCGCCTCGCCTGGGTCGGCGTGGAGAAATCGAGCTTCCTCAGAGTGAAATTTTTGAATGCGCAGATCGGTGCCCCGGATGAGTGCGTCACGAGCACGTCATAGACGCGCGTATCTAGGCATCTGATGAGGTCCGTAGAGGCTCGAGAGGTGGGACGAACCAGGTGTCCATTCTCGTAGGCGAATATGAGAGAACCAGTTTCCTGTGGACGGAGAGCGATTGTGAAGGGTGAAACGCTCAAGCTTCCAAGGAATGTAAACAGCCGCGTCCTGTGAGAAACGCTTCATGGTCGCGGGATGAAGAACCACGTGAATGCAGGCGTCGAGAGCAATTGGATGGAGCACATATCCGTCGGATCTTTTCATCTTTCAGCAAGGGGATCATTATGATCAGGTTGAACGTACAGCTCCTCCTCGGTCTGACCCCGGATCTCGGCAAGTATCTCTCCGGAATGGCCAGCGCACCGTACGACACGCTGGAATCGAGGGCCAAACCGCAGTTCCGGTTCCAGTGACTTGTACAACTCTGATAAACGCGGTGAGACAACGGTGGATTCAGCAGCCCGAAATTTTGAGCACCTGTGACATTCAACGATGGCAATCGGGCCCAGACTGTTGAATAGTTTCGACTGGGGGGCGATTCGGTAGGAGGGGCCTTATCCAGAATCCCGCGGACGTGCTCGTGTTCCGTCTGAGGAGCAACTGAATGAGGCTGCCTACTTTAAACGAGCTGTCACCCACCGTTCCGGATGTGATGAACCAATTAGTACGCGAACGCTGCATTGTAACCTCGACAGGCGAACTAGACCCGAGCGAGAGGATTGAGGCAAATTCCACGTCCGAAAGCACGTTTGCCCCGGTTTCAAGGACCTGAATTGATGTTATTCACCGAAGCGCAGCTGCTACGATTGCAAACTTACCAGTTCAATAAAACCAGTGGCGGGCATAACAGGTTCACCTGATTGTGCGGTGAATTGGGAATTGTGGAACGAGGGAGCAGAGCTTACCTCCGAGAACATGCTCGGCGAGATCAGGATGCGTCGACATGTTGATCTTCAAGATCGACCCCGACAGTGGACCTGCCGTGCTAGCTGAACGTTGGAAAATATTTGCCGGGAGGGGAGGAGGGATTTCCCGCGCAACCAAAGGGTAGTTGATCAGTTCGGACGATACAGCTTGGACGCCATAAAGGTTTGTTAAGTCGATTGAATTTAAGCCGAGGAGTGAAAGGCTGCCAAGCGTACCGAGGAAGATCTCGGGCTCGGAGCGGGGAGACACGCTGGATGCACGGCGCATAGGACACACGACGTTCAAATCTGACACCCCGTGTGCAAGAATTGTGGAGGAAAAAACCGGATGAGGCGCGATCTCGAAAAACACAGGAGACGACACGAGCGCATCATTGACGGCTTTGCTGAACAGAACAGGATTGCGACAGTTGTCCCAGAAGTATTCCGGCGTGAAATCCGCGACAAACTTGTTTGTTCGGCAGGTTGAGAGGACGGGAATAGCTGGGACGTGCGAGCCCGGATACTTTTCGAATATCGCGTGCATACACCGCATGTACTCGTGCTGAATCGGGTCCATGAGAGAGGAATGCGCGGGAACCGCGGCACAGATCCGCTGTGCAAACAACCCCTCAGATTTTCCCAGTGCAATGAGGTCGTCGAGGATTGCGGCGTTGCCCGAGACGACAACAGCGTCCGGGGCGTTGTAGCACGCAAGTTCCGCTACGCCGCTATCGATCTGCACACGCAACAGCAGCTCCGCTGTCCGCTCAGCGCTGCACGACACCATCGCAAGCCCAAATTCTGTGCTGCTTCCTTGGACGAGCCCCATCGTAGCCCCACGCGCGATCGCTATCTCCAGTGCCATCTCTTTGCTGCCCGCGCCGGAGGCGTATAAGGCAGCCGTTTCGCCGGCGGAGTGGCCAAAAAGTAGCTGTGGGACGACCCCGACGGACTTGAGGAGGTCGACAAGTGCGATCTGAATCATTGCGAGGGCACTGAGGGTAGTTTTTACCGGCCATGCGGCGTCTTCGAGGCTATTGGAAGGTGTTCCGGCAAACAGGCCGGTGGATTGAATGAGGGATATGCCGCATACGGAGCGATAGACGTCGTCCAACTCCAGAATCGTGCGCCGGAACACGGGGTACGTCGCGAAGAGATCGCGTCCCATGCCAAGGTTCTGCGGCCCCTGCCCGCAAAAGACAAATGCGACCAGTGGAGATGGCGATGGAGTCAGGACAGCTGGAGGAATGCGCGCGAACTGAAGATGAGGAAGGATGAAGTATGTGCGCCAAGGGAGCTGGCGCGCGCGTCGGGAGAGCGTAACGGCGTAAGCGTGCAGTGCATCTGAGCCATCTTGAAGAACGGCTTGCGATATCTGCTCCACCGCAGCTGACGACAATCCGCCAATGAGGCAGAGAATCGGGCCCGAAGCAGGCTCAATTGCTGGCTTCGCGCGGGGAGGTGCCTGGAGCACAACATGTCCTGTTGCTCCACCGACTCCGAAAGCCGAAATTGAGATAATGGGCCGCCCAGAGGACGAACGGCATCCCAGCGGCGTCGGATCGACGGGGACGCTAAGGTTGAGCTCGCTCCACCCGACCTTGGGAGTGAGACTTGAAACGTTCACCGTGGGTGGGATCACGGAGTGTTCAAAAATCAGGCACGCCTTGACTAGCGATGCCAAGAAGGCAGCAACCTCCATGTGACTTCAGAGCGTTTAGTGAAATGTCGTCCAGTTGTAAAGCCTCGCACCCAATATTTCCTTTTACGGCCCCAATTAAAGCGCCTCTGGGGCCTCCAAAAATCTCCCCCGCAGCCGTCGTCTCGACAGGATCGCCAACAGAGGTTCCTGTTTTGCAATATGACTCAGTAGCCTAGCGCAACCGAAAGCAGTACATGTCTCACCAGTGGCATGGAGCTCTACAAAGTCCGCGTCCTGCGGATCGAGCCCAGCGCGACTGTATGCTTTCCGGATACAGAGTTTCTGGGTGAGTGCGTTTGGAACGTTCAAAGGCATCCTGGAGCCGGTTGTGTTTATCGCTGAGCCAGCAATCTACCCATAAACCAATAAATGCCCGTGGACTCGAGTATAAGGAATATGGAATACGAACGACAGCATAGATGTGATCATGGTCAGCAATGGCGCTGGCCAAAGACTTGACGACGATAACAACAGCTCCCTCGCCGCGCCCGAAGCTGAATTAAACAGACCAGCATGATGATGGGAGGAGACAGGTGGGATTGACAGCTCGATCAGCGATATGATCCGAACTGGGCCGAACAAATACCCACCCGTTAGCAGATTCGTCAAATGGTTTGCTTCGCCCATCTGGCGACAGGACTCCAGCTTGGGTGTAGCTGTTCCACTCCCAATCGCTGGAAATCCATTAAGTACATCCCCACAAGAACCAGGACCACTGACTCTCGATTAACCTGGGCAGCACCGATGAGCGCCGCGACACAATCGCCTCGTTCGATGGCGCCGGTGGCAAGGTGGAGGGCCATAAGGGACGCGCTACACGCCGTGTCCAGGGTTATAGATGGTCCGGTGAGATTGAGTGCGTATGAGATTCTGTTGGAGAGGTTGAACGGGGCCCCAGCCAGGCTGCCGTTGGTGTTGATGGTCGTCTGTGGAAGATTTAATATCGTTGCGGGCGAGGAATGAGTGTGCGCACCATCCGAAGTTGTTGATTTCCGCTCATGAAGCAACCAATGGCCTCCCCGCGGGACTGGATGCCTGAATCGAGGAGGGCTCGGAAAGAAAGATCCATGAGACGTCTGCCGCTGTTGGACATGACTCGCGCATCGCGCGTACTGACACCAAACTCAATGTTGTCGAAGGTTGTTGCATTTTTCAAAAAGGCGCCATGGGAGGGAAGGCCAGCAGTCGAGCCCAGCGCGGGGAAAATATTGCTGAGAGGCTCTTGAGCGCGCTTGCCTTCCACCAAGAATTTCCAGAAGCCGGTATAGTCAAGGTCTCCACTGGAAGTGTCGCCAGAGGGGAGTTGCGCAACAAGGCCAACCTGGTACATGAACGCTGAGCGAGTCGGTCCTTCCGGCGAAGTGAAGACCTACAATTGCGAATCCACTGTCCATGTTTGTGGCAACAGGAGTTAATTCGAGTTTGGAGGCCATCGAGCCCATATATACCATTTGCTACACGCTTCGAAATTACGGCCGAGCATCCTGATCGGAAAATTCATATTTCTCTCAGCATGGGGTGGACGGGGTGTACCGCCGTATGGGTCCCAATGGACCATCTGGAGCGCTTCGATTTCCTCCGACGGACAGCTCCGACGACCGATAGAACCACCGAATGAAGCTCCATGAGGGCTTAACAATACAGGTGACAGAACCCCGATGTTTGAATGCAAACCGCCTTTGTTATTCATTTCGTTTAGCAGATTAGTCAGGGTCGGATTAATCAAGGCAAGATTAAAATTAAAATACCTCGTATATTAAGCAGATGCCTCGTATCAGTATGCGCATGTTTACCATCACCTCGATTTGCGATTTTCTTCCCAGCCAAATCTTATCTGCTGCAACCGTCGAAGCAAGAGCCGCCAAAGCCTTGGATCTGGGACACCTGACGTCTGCACGTCAATCGACAGCCGAACTAGCTAAGTCCCCACTTGCACCGCGTGGTTGCGCCTCAATTATGTTGAGAAGGTACGAGATGAAGAGGTACTACATGCTTCCTAGAATGTGCGTGTGGCTGGGTTTGAAAAATAACAGGAAGAGTTTTGATTAACCAACGTAACGTCCTTCTGGTAAACTCGCATACCGTGCCTAAAATGAGCGCAACTTCGACGAAGGTTCAACATTCGGGTACGAGAGGGATTCTCACTGAGAAACCTTCTCAGTCAACAATGCGCGAAGGTCTTTCTTCTATGTTCTCTTACCTTTTGCTCCTCTCCGCTCCGTAAGAACCTCACTTCCATCCCCAGTCTCTCCCATCCTCACTCGCAACATTGCGCTGTCTATCCATGCGTCCTTCTGCTCCAAATCTCGTCGCCGCTATCTCCCCACATCTCGTCCCAAGTCCCTCAGTCAACCCGGTGGTGTCGAGCCAACAAGCAGTGTCAAGCATGCAAATCTCCCAACACGCTCTGTCCTGGACACCTCTACCATCTCAACGATGTCGGACACTAGCTTGTCACCGCATGTCACCTCAACTGGCTCTCAAATCCTGGCTTCCACCACAAGCCCCCGTTCTTCAATGCTATTTTTTACGTCTGGCCTTGGCCATGTCAGGTTCCCAGCCCTCAACTCTTGCCCTCAGGATCTCTAATGCCCCCGCCCGCTGCCCCACTGGCTCATATCCTATTCCAAGATCGTATTGACTGCTACAAGGTCACGCCAGCCGTGTAAAGTCCCCGCGCACCCCAGCATGCCGGAGTATTGCAACCGGTACCTCCATACCTTTGCTTTTCTTGTTGCCGTTCTACCATTTGACTAGCTCCGCCCACGCTTTACATTCATATTTAGCTTACTGTACTTTTTCAATCGATTCGACAGGGGGTGTTACTGTGACCAACTTTTTCCAATTCGACAATTCGACAGCTGGTCAGATGGGCGTGACAACACCCCCAAAACTCGACAACCATTTAGAACGACGCCCCTTGCCGGCGGAGTGGTTTAACATTGAAGAGAGAAGCTCTCATCAAGTTGACTCGCCGGATTTTGATAATTTACTGATATTTGCACATATGTGGCATAGGCTTCCTTTTTTTCTCGTCCACAGCTATTGGACACAGCGATGAATCCCCACCTGACCATTGCTCCCGACATACAGCCTGTTGTACTGCCCCCCAATGGTCTCCATGTGGGACTGCATGACTTCCAGCCGTTGCGCTCCCGGTGGCACGTAGTACTAAAAATGCAATGTGGAATACGATAAGTGCCCCACATACGCTGGCATTTTTGGCTAGTTGCTGGTGTTGTAGGTACGTTCGTAAGTAAAATAATAAAATCCCAAAAGGAAAGAGGGAAGGGAAGGGAAAGAAAAGAAAAGAAAAGAAAAGAGAGGGAGACTTGGCATCTTATGCTCCGAATTTCGGGTGGAAATCAGAATGTGTCTATATCAATATACTTGCGCACTCAAAACTTTTTTTTCGGTCAGCGGCGCGATTTCTGAGTGACACAAGTTCAGCCATCAGCCAGCCCAGAAAATCGTGGTAAATTGCCGTTTTTGATTTATGAACAGGGGATCGAATGTTGCCGCCGCCGGTCGCGTGGTTGATCGAGATACTGGCGCTCTCAAAAAGGTAAATTGCGCGGCAAACACCGGCTTACAGCTATTTGCGGAACACACAGGGCGCGGCCCGTTTTGGGCGGTTTTGAGCGTATTCACCAAAATACTTGCTGCTGTCCCGATTCATAGTCTACACGCAGATAGACTATACCACCGTGTTACCCCATGAATTCCGCAGGGCATGGCATACTCAGAATATTTATATTGTGCCTCTAATCACTCTCATTATAAATATGGGGATTTAGCGAAAATGTACTGCTAAAAAAGAAGTATGGACCTGGGAGCACTAAAATTTGACTGAAGAGTACTCCCCAACTACTTAAGGAGAATAGTCTGCTTCGAGTACGTTTACGTTACTCCGTTGATATGAACGACGTGATTGAATCTCAAAAAAAGCACTTTTATCAGTACTTAAGCTTGCCCAGGATTCATCTGCAGAGCTGCTCTTTGGATCATAAATAAATATTGTGGCTCTGGAGAATATACTCCAATATTTTGAAGTGCATCTACTGCTCAATTTTTTGTCATGAAGCCATGTTCCATGCTGAGACATGGCGTATCCATCACGGCACACATGGATGTGACGACTGATCGCAATTGACTCGGCACGTCGCGTCACAGGAGCGCGAGGCCCGAGGTAAAAATGGAGTCTCCAACATATGCTTTAGAGCTTACTCTCAATCCCTATTCAACAACGCAGGGGAAAAACAGGTATTTGGGCCGATGCAAGAAGACAGTACTTTACTTTAACGATCAATTCGACAGGGGGGGTGACACATGACCACAAATTCCAGTTCGACAATTCGACAACCACAAAATGTGGTGTGACCGACCGGAAATTTCGACAAATGGAGCCGGAAATTCGTCGAAATCGAGCTTTTTTGCGCGACCGCGGCCGATTTTGGTGTGACGAACTAAAAATTTAATTCGACAGAGCCCTAGGTGACGCGTGACAAGCACCAAATTTCGGCTTTGACAGACCCCCGAGTGTCCTTAGTCATCCCTATCAATTCCAAAACCGTTTGACCAGTACACGTAGCAACGAGACCTCCATCAAGCTCTCTCAGGAAGTGGTTTACGATGCTGGGTTACACAGAAAGATTATCTGATTTTGTTGCTTGCAGTCCTGGGTTCGAACTTCAGCCGTTGTCTTTTTTCCTTAACATTTTATTTTCCCTACGCAGTGGGCCCCGTGGTGAGCGCGTGCACCACGCAGTGGGCCCAGCGGCGAGCGGACAGGCCCAGTGCAGCGTAGGGGGTCTGGCGGCAACCCCCAGCCGGCCTGGCGCCGGCCGTCGAATCACCTCCCCCAAAATAAGTAATAAACCGCAATAATGCAGCATAAGTAATTTACTGTGCACTGAACTCGACCAAAAGAGGCCCCTGAACCAGCAGGAAAGGGCCCCATGCCAACGGAAGAGGCAGCGCCAGCAAAAAGGGTGGTCTGAGGGACCTCCCCCAGTGTGCCGACATGCACTGCGTTCAGCCCCGTCTTAAACCCGAAAGGTGCCTAGAGTGCTAGGCCTTGATAGCCGGAGCTAGGCGCTCACCTGTGCCTAGCTGGCTTAGACACCGGTTGCCTAGGTGGGCACACAAAGGCGCACAACCGCTAGGCATCGCTAGACACCACGATGCCTATGCAAACCCGAAGAGTGGGGTACGTTGGGAACCTGCTCTGAGGCGTGCAAAGAGAAGGAAAGAAAGCGGGACAAGGGAGAGGAGTGGCCAGCAGGCATTCCTGGAAAGCTTAATGGACAGATGGTAATGGAGAATTAACAATACATGCGCAGGGTCGACCAGAAGCCTCACGAATTCATTGATCCCGCCTTGGGGACTGACCTGAACCTACCGGGCATAGGCTGGAGTATGCCTAGATGCATAGGCGTGCCTGCGCATTGTAGGCATACACGACATAGATCACTCTCGCACCGCCTCGGCAGGTGACGGGTCTAGCCGGCCTAGACCTGCTGGGCCTAGGTAAATACGCACACATAGACATCGGATCAACTGATCTAGACCTTTCTTGCACGACATGGACAACTCGCCGGTCTAAGGACCGGCTGAACGCAGTGATGCCGAGACCAAACACGACCAAATGATGGGGACGAATAAGGGCTTTCCAGACTCCCGCGTGATGCGTGACTGTCCAATTGATTATTAAAGTACAGTAACTGACTTCAGCTGGGGCCAGGCTAGCAGCATATAAAATTCAAATGATTCCGGGACAATGAACTGAAGTCAGCGAGAAATATTGTTGCCAGCCATTAATTCAATCTGTTACGGCGATATGATTGATACGACCGACTATGTTAGATAAATAGCTCAGGTAAAATTTATTCGTAGACCAGTTCAAAGATTGAATTTAGGGGTGTATGTAAAGAATATTGTGGCCTTGGGGTGAAGTGGCTCTTATACCCTGTACAATTTTGGTGAGCATCGCAATAAAAAGTCGAAAGGATTATATGTGATTCGGACGCGGGGAGTCGAACCCCGGCCTACCACAGAGTCTGGAGACCTCTTGATGAATTTGCCACCGCCGTGCACCGTGCACCACGTCCGAGTTACAATAATGGATGGGAAGCTGGATATATATGTGTGTATCGGATTACATATCTCGCTCGGAAAACAAAAATTGCACTGTGTTGAACACAATTTTTGTTACTATATCCCGCTGGGAAGTGAGCCACTTAAGAGCAATCAGTGAATAGCGACATGCACACACCTTGAAAATGGGGTTTTGTGTGCCTGGAATCGAAGATAGGCCTGTTATGGACCTGTGAAGCATATTTGGCCAATTTGTGGTGGGGTGGTGTGGGCTTCAGTAATTTATCAGTCCAAAAGGGGTGAATATCGGGAAGCGGATCAGGCGGCCAAATTGTGTATATCTGCCTGATAACTGCAATGAAACTGCTTGGATATGCCATAGGGGAGAAAATGAACAGTCTAGTCTATTCAAATGATACATTACATGCATCTTATTGGTAGAAATAATTGCTTCTCTGACACACAGAATGACAAAAATCATGATGATTGAGGAATTTTGAGTCGTACACCCCTAAGGTGCAGTAGGGGCCAACAAATACGCCGGTTGTCGATTCATATGAGGGATCTGAAAGTTCCTGCAGCAGTATATCCACATCTAGATCTAGATGGGGTCCACAAAAAATCTCTAGATTTGGATGCTCGAAGATATCTGGTTTGAGACAATGCTGAACTCCCAGTACTGAATCTGATGCATAAATTATTGATGACTATTCCAAGTCCATTAAATTGGTCCTATGAATAGATATGCAACAGCGGCTATCGGTATCATTGAGGGTTTACTCACTGCAGAGCGGCCAATGCCGAGCACCCAGAAAGTCCAAGTGCGCTTGGATGAGAAGAATGCTGAGCAAAATCAAGTTGTATCGGCCAAGAAATCGACCCCAATGCGAACATAACGAGCCCCAAAGGTCGTGAATCGGCGAAGAACTTGTCGAGAATGAGATGACTGAAGTTGGTGCCAGTAAGCGGTGATGTTCACACGGCAACAGACAGCCACATAACCACCGGTGACACATCAAATTAATAGGCGACACATCAGCGCAGTTCGGGCCGCTGTAGTAATTCCAAAAAAAAAGATTCTGGTCCGTCGCTTGTATGTTCACTGCCCTTGTCCCCGCGAGGCCCGCGTCACAGAAAGGCCCCATTTCAGAGATCACTACGACCCTTAAACTCCCCAATGTGTTATTGCGCTTCCGGAACCATGCAGAGATGATGAGAATCAGGAACATCTATGACGGCAGGACAACCTACATCGAATTTCTGACTTGGCTTTATACCGACAGCCACGCTGTGGCCTACGCCTACGCCGTGCTCAATGCGGCGCATACGGCAGCGATCGAAGGCATGGCTGCGAGGTTTGGGGCGATGGTCCTTCCGGGAAATTGTCCGCGTGAGCTTGGCTCCCCTGCGTTTCATGCATTCGATGTGCCTGATCACGATGACTTTCAGCTTGAATGCGCACAACCACCGAGATTGGAAATAATCCGCCGAGTCCATATGAAACGTTTTCATTCTTCCCGGACACATTGATCATCGATCGTCGTTCCATACTCTTCCTTCACTAAATGTTGAATCAAATATTTTAATGCTTCGATTTCTGCGAGTTCCTCAGCTGAGGCGTATCAACTGTGTGGAAAATTTACGACGTACTTTGTGGGCCGGAATGCAGATCTGTTCAGAGGTGCGGTGTGCAGGAGGTGCATTCATGCGAACGATATTCGATGGCGCGCGACACCTGCACCGGTGCTTCGTTATCCAACTTCATATCTAAATCTGATAGACCGATATTAAATGCCATTGAGTGACTATGCTGTCAAGGATTCCCGGTCCATTTCCAACGTTAACAGGCTATGCGGCGAACAGGAGCACACATTACGATAGGTGACACATTAGGGGAACTCTTGATTCAATTCCGTCGATTCTGTCGCCGAATCTTAATCAATTCTGGGTGCTGAATGGTTCCAGGATCGTGGTCAGGTTTGACCGACCCTGATTCTTATTATTCAGCGCAGTCGATTCTGGGTTTGAATTCTGAGATGATGAATCGAAGCAGAGATTTCGGCATCGATTCTCATCGATTCTGATGCTGTTTCGACTCCGGAGTCAAAACAGCGATTCGTGACCGATTCTGGCACGAAAACTGATGCCGGAATGAATCGTCGCCTCAATCGTAGCTTTGACTTCCCCTATTGAGATCAAACACGCCACATGATCTCAAGTGATATCATGATGAAAAGCGGCACATAATTTGGGACTCAATTAGGGTATGGTTAGCCAAACCCAGCGGTGGTTAGAGTTGAATAAACAGTGAATTTGAGTTTAAACAACAACGCATTGCGTAGTGTGCGCGAAGAGTACCCACCTGAGATGCCCCGGTTCGGGGGACCCCCCGAGCGCATAAAGATTCGTTCGCGCTTCCTCTCTGAAATTGGGCCTCTCTCTGACGCAGGCCTCGTGGGGACAAGGGCAGTGAACGTACAAGCGACGGATCAGATTTTTTTTTTGGAATCATTACAGCGGCCCGGACTCCGATATGTGCGCCGATTTGTCGCCTATTAATTTAATGTGTCGCCTGTGGTTATGTGTCTGTCTGTCGCCTTTCGTCAATCCCGGATGAACAGAAAGGGTTCAAGTTAGGTTCGATGGATGTTCTTCTACTGCCGTAGGTTTTAGCCGGAGCTGACTACAGCCCCAACAGTGCCGCATGTCTTACGCTTCTTTTGTTGGGTCGTGAAGCTCTTTATCAGACGCCCTCTGTTGTTCTGTTCATCCTCGTAGCTTTCATGGCCATTCTCCTCGTGTGGGCCTGGCTTTCGCACTGGTTTTTGGTTGTGTCTCTCACATTCACGGGGGGGATGACGGCTATTGTTTGGTACTGCTCCGGCATTCGAAAGAAGACTCCACGCCTCCCACCTGGCCCTCGCAGACTGCCCTGTGTTGGAAATATCTTCGACGTGCCTACCAACCAGCATTGGCTCAAATTCGCAGAACTCGGAGATGTCTGGGGTATGTCAGCCACTCTCACAACCAGTGCCGGCTAACATTGCAATAGGACCCATTTCATCCCTCACTGTCCTCGGACAGACCATAATCATCGTGAACTCGGCCAGAGTGGCCGATGACCTCCTCAACGTTCAAGCTGCCAATTTTTCCGACAGACCGGTGCTTACACTGGCTGGAGAGCTTGCTGGCTTCAATAAGACCCTTGTCTTTTCCGACTACAATGATCGCGTGCGGGGAGAGCGCAAAATACTCCAGCGCTTCATGGGTGCCCAGAATGCGCTCGTTGTCCCGGTGCTCTCGTCAGAAATCCAGAAATTCTTGGGCCGTCTCGTTTTGAGTCCTAGCCGTGTTACGGAGGAAATTGGACGGTAATTCCGATTCCAGCTCGACGAGTCGTTATTTACGCCAATAGGGCCGTCGGAGCGATGACCTTACGGCTAGCGTATGGTTACCACCTGCACGACACCGCTGAACCAGATCCACTCCTGGACATGTTCGAAACACTCGAGCGCAAGGTTGTCATTCTCCTGTACAAACAAAGGTTTCTCGTCGACATTCTCCCCGCTTGTGAGTATCTCTTGATGTGACTTTTCAATGCTGAGTGTAACATCCAGTGCGTTACTGGCCTGAGTGGCTACCTGGTGGTGGATTTCAGACTACTGCCAAGTTATGGTCAAAGTATCTCCGTGAACCAATCGATACCGCCTTGGAATATGTCAAGAAGGCAATGGTTCGTGACATTAATTGTCCGTTCACTCTATGCCAACTGAAATCTATCCGAGCTTGAGGGAGCTGCAGAGCCATCTTTTGCAACTAACCTCCTGGCAGAGAATAACGAAACAGATTCCTTCATCGGATGGTCGGCTGGGGTTCTCACAGTTACAGGGAAACACGCTGTGGGCGTGAGACTTGCGAGTATTTTACAATATTTTTTGACTCAGCCCTGCAGGTTGCCGCCCAGATAGAGGCCTTTTTCTTGGCGATGATTTTGAACCCGGACGTTCAGGCAAAGGCCCAGAAAGAACTGGATGACGTGCTTGGTGGCGGTCGACTTCCAGACATTTCCGATCGTCCCCAGCTACCGTACGTCGAAGCAGTGTGCAAGGAGCTTTTCCGGTGGCACACTATCTCCCCCACAGGTATATACTCATTTGTATGTTCATGGATCTAAACGATTGGCAGGCGTGCCTCATCGCACCCGGAATGACTATATTTACGACAGGGGCACGAACTTGGATCCGTTACTCATTCCCAAGGACTCAATCGTTATGGTGAATCTATGGTTTGTTCATCTCCTACCACATCATTATCGAACAGCATGTGGGTGACCTTCTTCTGCAGGAAGCTAACCCACGATCCCGAACGCTATATGGATCCTATGGCTTTCAATCCCGCTCGGTTTTTTAGTACAGATCTCAAGGAGCCCGAGGAGGATCCCAGTCGCTTTTGTTTTGGACATGGACGACGGTTAGTAATATCTAAGCATGACACCGACACATCATAAATTTGATTTGGGACGTAGCAGTTGTCCCGGTACGCAAACAACTCCATATCGAAAAACCTGCGAGCCTGATGCTGGGCCGCTAGGCAAATTACTGGCGGATACGATGGTCTTTATGATGTGTAGTGCAATCCTCACCCTGTTCAGTATCTCAAAGGCAGAGAAGGACGGGGTTGTCGTGGAGCCGCAAGTGGGTTACACCGATACGGGGATTGTATGGTACGATCTCTACTTGGGCTTCTTTCTGCCGCAGATATTTATTAACCTCACGAACGTTCAGTCACCCACTCCCATTTGAATGTGTTGTGGAACCCAGGAACACGGCGGTGTTAGCACTCGTTCATGACATGAACTACGAGTGATCGAGTGCAGTGCTCTCTTACGTTGCCCTCTGTACACAACTTGAATTACCGTGACGTTTGTATGAGGCTTTCGAAGGTCCGCAACCTCGTATTAGTATACAGAGCATACACGCCGTCTGTATTACCTTAGACCTTGGCTTTGTTCGTCCCCGCACAGAAATCCAGTCCGAAATAGTCTTTTTGGGAAAAGTTTGGACAGGTGTTTCAAACTCAGATTCACCAGCCTATCTATCGACAAGCTTGGACTCATAGACAGCCTGGATTTGGCACAGGTGCTTGCAATCCGGCAGTGATCCGATTTTTGATCAACGGCTGCTGTGGGGGCGTTAGTCGGCCACTCTTCTTTCTTGATTCTTCTTTGGTTCCACAGCCGGGTCCATCCTCAGATTGACTTCAAACTCCTGGGGTTCTTGGAACACAATACCAACACAATACAAAATTGATACGTAAGGAGGTTCATGAACTTCGCCAGAAGCTCCATGAACTTCAAATAAGCCTCAACATTATCCGCGGCGGACGCTAGCCTTCCCATTCGGACCTTGGGCCCCTGTTTTTGGCCTCGTCAGATAACTAATTTTTTGCTTCAGTAAGACTCACATGTTGACCTCCCTTCCCTACTTTGGAGACATTGCATAATAGATGTGAAGACCCTTGAGGAAGACTGGCAGTCTAGCTTCGGGATCCTTTTCGCCCAAAGCCATAACTTCATTTCTGATCTTCAAACCAAGCGGAACATCTACGTATTGCTCGCACACGCTCGAAGTAGCTTTTCAGGTGGCCAGATGCGCCACCTTGTCATGTGTACTCGTAACCAGCCTTCCTCACCGGCGGCCGAAATCGTACTTGAAGAAGTGCCGCATCCATTATACAACCAGCTATCCCGTCGGTGTATTCAATCCGCCATGTCTACTTCTGTACAGACCTTTCGCGCCATGCATATATACAAGTGCCCACCCCACTTGTCCATGGAGGCCTTCACCATCAAATATGAGGCCGTCATGAACACAGTGATGGCCCTTCCCCAGTCGTGTCACCTTTCCAAGTTTGAATGGTGGGCCCCCGTATAGTGCGCCGGAACTCAGGTTTCATTTTGCAATCTGTGCAGCTCGTCCCAAACCGCTCTCTCGATGAACACCTCGGAATGCCCTCTCCTGAAGCGACAATTTTCCGTGTGCGCATCCATCCACCTTTCTTTCTGGCAGCATGATTCATCTTGCTTTGTTTCTCAGACGATCGAGGGCTTCTATGAGGTATAACTTTCACTTTTACCTCCGCTGTGTACTGACTCTGGGTGGTAGACACTACTTGATGAGATGAAATAAGATAAGCTCATCTTAAGTTCTGGGCGGTCCGACCGCATTTCAGACTTAAGTTCCGCCCAAACTTAAGTTCCCAGTAACGTCCGTGTGAGAATGCATTCCCCACCGTATATCCATATATGTATGGCAACTTGAGTTCAACCAAACTCAAGTTTCATCTAAAACTCAAGTTCTATTCATAACTGAAGTAGTGACAAAACTCGAGTCCTATTGAAACTTAAGTAGTGCCAACATAAGTGCCGCGTGGGACTCAGGGACGATGGAACGGCAACATCACAGAGACGCGGCCGGCGGGAGAGTCCTAGATATGGCACATGCTGAAGTCTGCCTCCAGTGTGCCGACGTGCATGCGCAACGTGGCCTGCAGAGGCGACATCGATTTGCAGGGATGCGCTGCTCTTGCGTGCCGTCTATGCGTGAGCAGAGGGGGAGGAAGGGTAGAGGAAGGGATAGAGAAGGAAAGAGGGAGGCAGGGGTCCCGCAGGGAATGGAAAGCACGCACCTGGGTGTCCCGTTGACAACATCCGCACGAGGGAACTGAGCAGCAACTCAGGTGAAAGCAGTCAGGAGAGACACGTTATCTTGCACCTGCTTGCTGTCCCATCTTTTTTACCCTCTCTTTTTTCCTCATCCCGTCCCGTTTGTCAGCGGGTGGCATTATCGACATCAGACTCGTAATCCAAGTGAACGGCAAAAGAGATGTTACAGGTGGCTGGGAGCGGCACCCCATCTTGAGGCCCGCCTTCGCTGGTCGTTGGCTGGTAGGTGGTGGACGTGGCACGTTTGGTGGTGGAGAGAGTTACGAGTACTTCTGTTTACAGATGTTATCGTCCCTTTCAAATCTGAGGGGACCTAAAATTCATTTGAGACCGAAATCTGTGAGGGACTTGATAGTGGCTGTGTGAAGTTGATTTAGTCACTGCCACTAAATTCAATAGGAAAAACCCTATTGAAAATAGTAGCTGGGGAGTTGCACTTGTTTACGTGCTCGGGGAAAAATGCCCCCTACTCGGTGAAAAGCCATAACCCCCCTAAACAGAACAAAAAAAAAATTGTCCTTGCATGCCCGGACATCAGCAGTCATCGGATCCCGCCGAGTTTTGCCCTTGGCGATGCCTGCCGGCCCGGAATCGTGTTCTGCTCAATCTCGGAGCGCTCTATATTTTTTGACGGGAGCGCTCCTCGTGTGCGATCACTTCCTCCCAACTCTCTTCCTATCCTTGTTGAAGTACTTGGCTAACTACTACCTTATACACTTGGTTTGTCTCCGCGGTCTAACCTTGAATGCGACGCGGTGAGATCATATCACTGGATCGTGTTTGGCATTGTATGGCTGAAGAGGGTGCGACAATTTGGTTCTGTGTGGCAGAAGAGGGTGTAAGTATTTGGTTCTGTACAAGACATGCCTGCGCTCCGCTCCGGTGCCAGACGTATGCTGAGTGATTTTGAATAAATATTTAAAATCTGGATTTTGAAGAGAAACAGAACGGGACATGCCTGCGATCCGCTCCGATAAGGGACTCATGCGGAGTAGGTCTTAAGAAATTGAAAACTGTATTTTTACGCGATGGAGGACAGGAATGGATTGTCTAGCACAGAGCGGGGACCAAAGAACGGGGGGAGTAAGACGGGAGCCTTGAAATTTCATGAGACAGATGAGAAAATGACGAGAAAGAAATCTTATAAATCCAAGAAGACGCGGTAGACACGGTTTTGGCATTGAATTGAGAAAGCCGTCGATGAGCCACGGTTTCTCCATATCAAAGCCAGAAAGGGAGCCAGCACGTCTCAGAATTTTTGACATCAGATTGAGTACATCCACAATTTCCAGCAATTTCCCAGTCTTCACGCGGCGCGTGAAGACTATTCGGATCAAAGCCATAAATATCGTCGGCGAGTCATCAGGTCCCAGCAAGAGCATCTGTTGACGGGCATGAGGAGTGCATTCACCGCAGTTTTGAGTCGAAGCCAGAGGAGAGTGAGGCTGGGGATGAGGAAAAACTCGCGCATTCTTATAC
Organism: Mycena rebaudengoi; assembly: GCA_029282285.1. NCBI lineage: Eukaryota > Fungi > Basidiomycota > Agaricomycetes > Agaricales > Mycenaceae > Mycena > Mycena rebaudengoi. The sequence goes on along the minus strand of JARJCX010000044.1, from coordinate 516,336 downwards.
TGCTGACAGATCATACGTGGCCGCAGTGATTTTTATCAAGGCGCCTGCGGCGTATGACTGTTAATCCGAGCCTCTTTGCTAAAGGAGTCCTCAAGAAGTAAATAATTCGCACTGCGGCACAGCAGCGTAGGTCATAAGGCTTGCACCAATCATTCCAGATGCGAGATTTTGCACCACAGGGCTCAGAAGGCTTGATCCGGTGCTGATGGATGTGCAGAAAGGCGGAAGGGAGCGGAAGGAGACAGAGATCCGTGGTTGCAAATGGAGAATGGCTGTAGAGCTGCTGAGAGCTCGTGGGAGTTGAAACGTTGCAAACTAAGGACCAGCGAGGAGGAAGAAAAACGGGGATATCACAAATGGAGATGGAGACAAACATGTACAATCTGATTCGAGAGATTTCGTTAAGAGAACGGATAATATATATCCAGCAACAATCCTGAGGGGGATTGACAAGACGAAGATAAACCATTTCTTTTTAAACACAACCAAAAAGAAAATTTACCCCGGACACCAGCGGTTTTCAGATCCTGTCAAGCTACGCCATTTAGCGAAGCTTGACTCCCTTGGCCCCGCCTAAAGGCCGGCCATTTGCCGGCAGCTCCTTTATGCACGCGTGTTGCCGGTTGTACCGAAGTAAATGCAACTTACACATGTTTATAAACGCAAGAATAGGTCACTCTTAGGTTTATTGGATGCCCTGTTCGCCTTTTGAAGACCTGAGTATATTTTAGCTAGTTAACCGATTATTTTTAGAGGAGTGAGGAGCGATCGGATCAGGCGGAATGGGTGGCTCCGATTTAAATGTTGTCCTCTTCTGGCCATCGGAATATGGAGATACAGTGATACTTTATGATGTAGATCAATGAGTGAGGATGAACGGTCAATTGAAAAATGCACCGCCGCCAAGGATTCGAGATTGAATAACCTGTGCAAGTCTGAAACTATTTCTAGGTGCGTGAGTTAACGTTGTAGTTTCTCAGGACGAGAATTTGAAGGATTAGTTTGATCACTCCACGGAATTTACTTAACTTGATCCACTCAGGGGTCGGGACAGGGAAATCCCGAGCGTCGATCATACGGTATGATCAGTCCGTGTTTTAATGCGGCATCCCCGGGAACACATTGGCCATGGATGTAAACAAGCATCCATACACGGAAAACTGCGTTGAATAAGGTTTGGAATAAGTAGTAAGTTGGCAGAACCATCCTGATATCAATACTTACTGATCTCAAAAAAAAGTGCGCGTGTGAAAGGGAAGCAATAATATAACCCAGATAAGATTGGTGAGCGACTCTCCTGCAGTGGTCACTTGGATGTCAAACAAAGGCCCGCTGCGTGAAAGATTTTGTCAGCCACACACCACCCGCCACCCCGTTAGCCATCAAATTGCGCAGTCGGCGCGTGAGGTTGGTAGGATTCAGCCTCCAATCCTCTCTTGAATAGTCTCAGTTATTTGGGAGAATGGATATTAGAAAACACAGTTCAAGTATTTCCAACTGCCAACGGAACTCACCCCGAGTCGTGGGCGATGGCGAAACCCACGCAGACTTCGATGTCTCCCTCAGGATGGAGCCCATTCTCCCTGTTTATGCTGCACCATGGGACAGCCCGCTGCCCGTCACGACGGTGATTCTCCCCAAGGAGGACGCCCCATGTGCCTTGAGCGCGGCGCTGAGCGACGATCGGAGGAGAGGCGCGACACGGTACATGGACGGGTCGTTGATGGATGGGAAGGCTGGGGGAGCGGCGGTGCGCGTTGAGGAAGGACGGATGAGGGAGCGGTTGGTGATCCCGCTGGGGAACAGCCAAGTGTACGAAGGTGAAATGGCGGGGCTATTGGAGGCAACGTCGAAGGCGCTGAGGGATAACCACACCACCATCCTCTGTGTCGCCGACTCACAGGCTGCCCTTCATGGCATTATATCCACCGGCCCGCGATCGGGCCAGTTCCGTGCCATCGCCTACGACAAGATCGTCCGTGCCGCCCACCAACGCACCCCCGACTTGGCCATCCTGAACTTGTGGACCCCAGCACACATCGGGACCGCAGGCAACGAGCTCGCGGACGAAGCAGCCAAGGAGGCTTCGTCGCTGGATCCGGACCCCACCCTCTTCGTCTCGCTAACCACGGTACGCCGCGCCATCCACCTTCAAATCCTCGACCTATGGGAACGGCGATGGGAATCCTCGAAGACCGGCAAGGCACTCCACGCAGTCGACCGCCTCCCCCCCCGACTATCCTTATCCTCGCTGTATGCATCCACCTCCCTCTCGCGCCACACAATATCCTCGATATCCCAATTGCGCACCGACTTTTCTTTCCTCAACGCTTGCTGGGCTAAGTCTGGGTTCATCACGTCTCCGGCTTGTGACGCGTGTGGGGCCCCTTACGAGACGAGGGCCCACTTCCTCCTCGCCTGCCCAGCCTGGGACGCCCACCGCCCCCCCCTCTACCGAGCGTCGATGGAAGCCGGGTCCTTCGGGAACCTGCACCTTCCCACCATCCTCAACGACCAAATCCTGTTCAAACCCGTCGCCAAGTTCATTGAAGCCACGGTCGGTTCATTTAAGATACGATTACTTTACCTTACTTCCCTATATAATATTCTCTCACTCCCTCTCTCCCTTTCTTCATTATACATTACATACTTACTTAATACTGGACGCGCTACCACATTCCGATAACTCCCACCTCAATGAACCTTTCCTCACCACAATTGTTACCTATGAATTTACCATATGTACCTCTCCTTACATATTTTTCCGGCTCCTGCTTATCAATTCTTCTCATCATATTTTTCGGACTACATATTACTGCTCTTTGCGGAACTTAGGGCGGGAGTGTTTTTTTTTCCCAAAAAGGGCTGTGTTCGCCATAACGGCGATTGTGCGTTCAGTTTTCATCCGTCTGCCCTGAAACCAGGACAGAACGATTCGCAGCGTAAATCCACAGGTGCCTGTATCCTAAAATAATTATTTTCATCTGCACATACTACCAATAGCATATTTGGTCATGTATTTAGCATAACATTTCTAGCAGCCAAACTAATGAAGTTGGATGTCTTGGTTGTGTGGTCAATTCAAGGGAATGGAGTTGTTCAGGCGCCTGTATGTTAAAAATCACTTTGCGATGCATCCAAGAGATTTTGTGAGTGGGTACAGTCATGAGCAGGTGGAGTAACAGTATAACACTCCCAAAATCTCTTGGATGCATCGCAAAGTGATTTTGAACATACAGGCACCTGAGCAACACTATTCCCTTGAATTGACCACTCAATGAAGACATCCAATTTCATTAGTTTGGCTGCTAGAAATGTTATGCTAAATACATGACCAAAATATGCCATTGGTAGTATGTGCAGATGAAAATAATTATTTTAGGATGCAGGCGCCTGTGGATCTACGCTGCAAATCTTTCTGTCTTTCTTCATCCATTGTTTTAAAACTATATCTAGACTACAGTATGTGGGTGTTTGGCTCCATGGATTAATATAGGGATGTTCAAATATTGTTCCTTTCAATCTCAGGCCAGTTATGATAACTATGAGGGTAAAAACAAAAAGGAAGTACGAGTTTGCATGCCGGGCCCCGCCACGGCCCTTTACACCAAGTGAGAAGTCAGAATCTGTAACGCGTGACATTACTGAATCACAAATGGGTGGAAAGTGGCCGTGTTTGCAAACACGCCACTACACATCACTTGGACTTGGCTCTGACTTCAATGAGCTCTGCTCTGCTCCTCTCCTCAACACCTCACCAGGCACCCTCACATTCCAGAACTTGTCCAGATCACTTGGGGCTGGCTCAAGCTCAGTTGTACCCACCTCTGTACACATTTTCGATGACATAATACATTCTGGTATGCCACCCTGCCAGTTTGTGTTCGGAAAACAGTATCAGGAACTAACTATGCGACCCAATAGGTCCACAGTATCGTTTATCCTTACCAGAGGTGCGTTTCTGTTCTGTGTCCTTCGTTTTCCCTCAATATTGATATTCACTAGCCATTCAAGGGATTCAACTCAGTTCGGTCAAAAGTTCCTGGTACCGACTCAGGTACCAGGTCTCCAAATCAGAATTAAAACTTGTCTATAGCATGCGCATTTTTACCGGATCAGTCGGACCGGGAGTCATGCACCTGCTGACATGTCCGGGCCGCAACAGACCGGATCCTAAGAAATCTTAGCAGAATCTTAGAGTATGCTTATGGTTAGGCTCGATTCCAGCCTGTATATGAGAGCAAGCATCGATATACAGGCTGGTCGATCTGAGTTTAAATCTCCATGTCCCCATAAGGCTATTCTCAGCTATTGTCGGTACGTTCGGGAGGTGGAATTTGGGCCTCAATTTGCGCTGAGAAACCTGGTGAATTGTCGGGGTAATTACTGCACATGATTACTGCACATGATTGCGGCAAACCCGAAGTCAAAGCGTGAAATAGTGATTGCACAACAAATATTTCGTCTTTAAATTGTCATTGTTTGCATCAAAAGCCGTCCGCTCGGAACACGGTCCGGAATAGCCTTATATGGACACGCCGCGTGTATTGGGATTTTAAACTCAGATCGACTGGTCTAGCTTATGTCCTTCCATGCAGTTCCTCCATTCATAGCGGTATACCCAATGAAATAAATTAGTTCAAATCAAAATTAGTCTGTGGCGAATACAACTCCGGCCATTTTACAGAAATCGGTGGGTGTAAATGTTTGAGAGAGAATTAAGTACTAATGGTGTCATTGGATAGGTATAGGGAATGCCCGGAGGGCCATTTTACAGAAATGGGCGGGGATGAAGGTTTGAGCAACTTTATAATGGAAACTCCTAACTTGCACTACGGAATGCCCGGAGGGCATCGACCTGACCAGCTCGCAAACGGCGTCGGGTAGTTACAGGTATCTGATAAAAGTGTGTCTAGTTGACTGGGAGGTGCCAGGGGATGCCCGGAGGGCCTTAGTATTAAGTACTTCATTAATCAAAAATACTATATTATTATGAACTGATCTCGATTTCCTGGCTGAGTGTCGAACTCAAGTCATGCGTGAACTTGAGTGCACAGTGTAAGCTTAAGATCAAGGTTTCAGTGGGCCATATACAGCAGTGTAGACTACAGTAGAAGAACTTAAGATGTCGTAAAACTTAAGTCTGAAAAGCGGTCGAACCGCCTAGAACTTAAGATAAGCTAATAAAGTAGTTGGGATGCCCGGAGGGCTTTTTGAATAGTATGTACAGGTATAATTACGCTGATCCAACGGGACGGCAGTGATACGGGTGCCACAGGGCCGGGCGCGTTGGCCCAGAAAAAACTGAACGTTTTTTTTCGGCCCCTGCGTATTTACCGCAGTGCGTGGGAAGGGAGGGTGGTATGTTACATTATTTTTCAGTAACCTGGGATTACTTTTAGACCCCCGAGATGCCCCATTTTTTTCGGATCAAATTGAATACGGGGAGAATCGGAACCGAATATTGCAATGCCCTTTGGAAATGGCGGGCCGACGTTACTAGATGACAGCCATTCGAAGGATATCACAAACTCCTTACGGGTAGAAGAAGAACAATGGAGGTCGGAGCTTTCTGGTTTTCGGTGTGAATTGTTGGGTCAGGCATCGGTCAAAAATATATGTTGTCATTGACAAGAAAAGACTACGCAAAAATGGCCGGACTGCTGCCGATCGGTGTTGATTTCTTCTGCTCGCGCTCTGAGTACGTCTTCCTTTTATATACCGACTCTCAAGTTACTACTGGGCCGGTCGGGGTGGAATATTCTAGACAAATTCTAGACGATTCGGGTGACAACGAACGGGGCACCCTTTCGGCCGTTTGGCATCGATGGGACGAGAGCGGTGGCCCACCGAACGCGAACAGGATCGTTCTCGGGAAGCGCAAAAGAAAATTTGCCAATTAGCTCGCAGAGAAAAACCTGCATCTCCAGAATTCTGAGAAACTGTAAGCATTGCTCATCGGAGCGAGTATTACTTACGCAAAGCGCCATCTATGTGGAGAGAAGTTGTGAGTAGTTGTAAGGCGAGGTCTGGGACGACATTACCCAATACAGGTGTGAGCGCCCCCAAGAAACGATAGACTGCGTGGAAGATAAGATATAGACCTTCCGAGTAAGGGAGGACCTACAGATTGGCGTAGGGGCCAAGCGCTTCTCCACCTCTTCTATAAGTGGGCCCATCAATCCACCGGCTCGGCTTGAACTCATCCGCATCCTCTCCCCAACGCGATTGAAGTCTAGGTATATGAAGGAGTTGTGCCATCTCGGAGAGGCACCCGTACCGTTGAAATGAAGCGATTGCAACACTGACAAACTGCCCCTTCTGGATGCAAATCTGAGAGATCTGCTCCCCAGTGGAGGTTTTGATCCTGTCTGAGAGAGGGAGAATCACATCTCTGACAGCGGTGCGGTCGTATATCGGCACGATTGGGTACATCCGCAGTGTTTCCTCAAAGAATACATATATATTAAACACCCGTTCAATGGGTTCTTTCCAACCACACACCTTGATAAATGCATTCAAAAGTGGCATGCTGTCGTACGCGATGTTTTCGGCCTGTGCTGCGATTTCGGCGCGGAGACTCGCCTGGAGCTCTGGTGATTTGGCGAGCTCTCGCAGTCCGAGGGCCAAGGTGTTGGCCTAAAGCGCAGTTGGAGGAGAGTTTATCAGTATCCAGAAAGCCCACTCACAGTCGTCTCCTGCCCTCCAATCATGAAGAGCGCAGTCTGGGCGGCAAGGACGTCTCCTGGCAGCCCATTCTTCACATTACCTGACTGGTTCAGATTTACTAAATTGATGGTGAGAACGTAGATATATTCTCCAGATATAACCACTCACAAAGCAGGCCAAAGAGGTCTCCGTCTGTATCCAACCCATTCCTTGCTGCAGCGAACTTCTCTCGAACAATCCGATTGCCGAGCTCATGCGCCAGGCGTTTTGCGTCCCGGATTATCTTGAAGGTTGGGGTCGGCAGGCGGACCATTGTACGAAGTACCCACGCGGGTAGACGGGAAACAATGTCATCAGCAATGATCTTCCCGCGGGAGGTGCCGCCTGTCGCCTCCCTGAGGCGTGCAAAATACCATGAGTCATAATTGCTTCCTCGGAGCAGAACCTACACAATCTGAAAGTTGTTTCGCAAGAATTCCTCCCCCAAGTCTTCCGGCGACTGACCCAACACAGCTACAAATCTTGAGAAAAATGTTGGATGGCAGAGTTGGGGCTACCTTCGCTAACTGTGCTGAGGGTCGCAAAACTCAACAGCGGGCAAATATCTATGGTCCCCGCCGAACAGTTGTCCAATCCTTCGGTGAGCTGCGACATTCGAGGAAGTCAGTGATTGAAGTATGAAGCCCAATGGAGTGCTCTGACTTTCAACGCTGCCTTCTCAAAGGTCGACCGATGGCTTCGTACGGCGGCTGCAGTAAACCCCACATTCAGCGCCGCACGCAGCGACTTGTGCTCCTCAACTGTGACGGGGGTTTGCCAAGGTCAATTCTGACGAGCGCTAAACGCACAACTGACACGCGCTAGACTTCCCCGCGCGTAGATCAAGTCGAACAGATTTTCCCACATGGGCGCGGGTTTGAAGCAAGGGTTATTCAGGATATGCTGTAATGCGACAGGATCAGAGATCATCAACCGGTGTCCCTGTGGGAGACTGAGATTCTGGTTCAGGAGGATCACTCAAGAGGACTGACGCCGAAACAACCCCTGGTTCGATAGACTCGGTCGTACAATTTCTGCCATTCGAACTCATGATCCCCGTACTGTGTTGGCAGGATTAATTGCAATGTATTTCCTGAGCATACTCTGCTGTCAGCGGGCCTCAATCCAGAAAATCGCAATCGAACCGAAGATCCATGAGGGTGATGGAGGTCCTGGGATGTTCCAGTAAGGGCGTTGTCGATGGACAACTAAATATGTCAGGAAGATTGGAAGCAAGCCTGCAGATATGAGGGCGAGAGAGGATAGAAGGCCGTTGACCAGGAGGGCAGACATTGACTCGGAGGAGAATCAGTCGAGATGGGGATAAATGGTGGATGAGCTTTTTTATACATGAGATACGAGATTATCCGTTCTCTTAACGAAATCTCTCGAATTTGTTTGCACATCTCTGGTCCCATCCCCTTTAGTAGTATCTCCATTGGGTACCTCCTTCATTGCTCTCTGCACAACGTAAGTTTTAGCTCCCACGTGCTCGCAGTAATTCCACTACCTACCTTAGGCCTACCTACCACCGCTTTTCCCCATTCCCCACGACGGAGCTCCACATTCCCGCAGTCCTGGCGTTCAAGTGGCTCAGCGCGGCAATAAGGCGACGAGGATGAACAGACCAACAGAAGGCGTCTGATAAAGAGCTTCACAACCTAACAAAAGAAGCGTAAGACATGCGGCACTGTTGGGTGCTATATTCAGCTCCGGCTCAAACCTGCGGCAGTAGAAGAACGTCCGTCGAATCTAACTTAAACCCTTTCTGTTCACCTGGGCTAACGAAAGGCGACAGACAGACAGTTAACCACAGGCGACACATTAGATTAATAGGCGATACATCAGCGCACATATCGGAGTCCGGGCCGCTGTAAAAATTCCAAAAAAGGATTCTGGTCCGTCGCTTGTACGTTCACTGCCATTGTCCCCACGAGGCCTACGTCACAAAGAGGCCTCATTTCAGAGAGAAAGCGCGAACGAGTCTTTAGCATGCCCACCTGAGATTCCCCGGTTCGGGGGACCCCCCCGAGCGCCGCGAGGGAGCCTGGGAGGGGCATCGAATGGTCGGTACTCTTCGTGCACACTACGAAATGCCTTGTTGTCCAAACTCAAATTCACTTGAGATCATGTGTCGTGTTTGATCTCAATGTGCCGCCTTTCGCAATGCAATGTGTGTGTCTGTCGCCTTTTGCACATCCTCCGCATTACCTGCACAGGCGACACATTAAAATTAAAGTAATAGGCGGTGCATCAGCAGACAGACGGCACATATCGGAGTCCGGGCCGCTGTACCACAAGGCGATGCCAATTTTGGGTAACATGCAATTGAGTTCGTTCCCTGGGCGCGCGTCGTCAATTCCAACCTGACTCGGCATCGAATGGTAGGTACTCTTCGCGCACACTACGAATTGCCTTGTTGTTCAAACTCAAATGCACTGTTTATTCAAAACTACTGCTGGGTTTGGCTAACCATACCCAAATTGAGTCCCAATTATATGCCGCTTTTCATATCACTTGAGATTATGTGTCGCGTTTGATCTCAATGTGCCGCCTTTTGTAACGTGTGTGTCTGTCGCCTTTCGTACGTCCTCCTGTTCGCCGCATTTAACGTTCGAAATGGACCGGGAATCTTTGACGGCCTTGTCACTCGATGGCATTCAATATCGGTCTATCAGATTCAGATATGAAGTTGGATAACGAAGCGCCGGTGCAGATGTCGCACGCCATCGGATATCGTTCTCATGAATGCCGCGGTGGTCTATTCACCGCATTGTCCCTGAAAAATTAAAGTCAAAGAAAGTTGGGCTCCACGTCAACAGCGCTCAACGCGGGGAAAGATAGGTTACCAGGAAATGTTCACCTAACTCACAGGTTCTATCATGAAACCCGGTAAGTCTCAGGCAGAGGAAGCGAGGATGTTGATCGTAAGATTTCAACGTATGCCGTCCTCATCCCCGTGGGCGGTGGATGTCGTACGCCAGAGTGGGGGTCTCTGATCTCATAAATATGCACCGTCCTGCAAATGCCAGTACTCACAATGTACTTCACAACGCTACGAATCCTCCTCGTCACCCTGTTGGTCCCGCTGTCCGGCGCCGCCAAGTCCAGTGAATATGTCAGCGACATCCACTGCGCGGCCGATGGGCAGCTCAGCTTCGTGCACAACAACTACGTTTACATTGCTCCGGCACACCACTTCATCAACATCACCAAATCGTTCTTCCATCTCTTGTGGTATGTACGTTGAAATCATCGACATTATCCACTAAAGCACGAGAAGCTAACTAATACCAGGCCGACTCTGAGGTAACCCATACCACTGGTATCGACAATGTGCCTGGCGCGAGTCGCTTTGCCGTCGACCCCTGGGGCAACACATTGAACGAGACCTTGACAATGTACTCCCGTCATAAGGATTCCCAGGTGTTTGCCTACCACGGGAGCGCCACGACATTTAAACTCCCCAACGGGCCATTATTGCGCTTCCGGAACTATGCAGAGACGATGAGCATCTGGAGCATCTGTGACGGCAGGGCGACCTACATCGAATTTCTGACTTGGCTTTGTACCGACAGCCACGTTCTGGCCTATGCCGTGCTCAATGCGGCGCATACGGCAGCGGTCGAAGGCATGGCTGCGAAGTTTGGGGCGATGGTCCTTCCAGGAGATTGTCCGCGTGAGCTTTTCTCCCCGACGTTTCTTGCATTCGATGTGGCTGATCACGATGACTTTCAGCCTGAATGCGCATAACCACTGAGATTGGGAATAATCCGCCGAGTCCATACGAAACGTTTTCATTCTTCCCGGACATTGATCATCGATCGTCGTTCCATACTCTTCCTCCACTAAATGTTGAATCAAATATTTTAATGCTTCAATTTCTGCCAGTTCCTCAGCTGAGGTGCATCGACTGTGTGGAAAATTTATGGCGTACTTTGTGGGCCGGAATGCAAAATATGTTCAGAGGTGCAGTGTGCCGGAGGTGCATTCGAGGCGTTTCTCGGAAGGAAATTGGCCATAAAGGATCGAACAGACATTAACCCTATTAACTTTGTTTAACCAATCAGCTTCTCAATGTCACTCCGGCCGTTTAATCAATGTTCTGATTAATCAATCATTTTTTGAACCACTGTTCAGAAGCAAGGGGTGGTAACAACCTAACTTGCGGCATCAACTCCTTCTAACATCCATCAGGACCCCGAACACTCACAGGACCACCACCACCACTCGGTCCGCTGATCCGCGACTCCATATGAAAACTGTCATTCCGCTTTGGTCTCGGCAATGGTAGCTGAGCGTAGTTTAGAGTGCCGCAGCTTAAACTGGCCAATGTATCTTAGTTTTCTTGTTAATGATTGCATCTAAACTCACCCAAAGGCTTGAAATGTCCAGCTGTCTACTTTTGCCTCTGAAATTATGTAGTGAGTGCTGAGAATGGGGAGAGAACGGGCCAGTGCTGGAATTTTATAAAATTTTGGATTCCTCAGTACTTATACTCCTCCTGGTTTGTATTTATTGCGCTTTAAATACGTCCACTGTACTCTACTCGTTCAAATCTACTTACTTTCGCAGTGAGTGATCCTATATATTAAGAGACAATGGACACCGCCACCATCAAAAGCACGTGAGAAAGTCACGAGAGAAAGTCACGGCGAATTGCGCAATTTCGGACTTACGGCCTTTTGGCCATCTCGGATTGCCGCGTCGGGAACCGACGCCCGTCCGCCGCGAGCGTCAGCGAGCGGCGGGTACGTAAGGCTGGTCTATATACAAAAAGACGGTTTGATAGAAAATCACATGATAAGTCACGCGGAATTGCGCAATTTTGGTTTTTCGGAGGTTCGGACATTTCGGATGTCGCGTCGGGAACCTCCGTCGCTCGCCGCTGGCCGTACGTAAAAATGTTCTACCCATTTTCCGGTCATTTGCGGCTCGCTTGAAAGGTTGCCATGACTGTCAGCCGTTGGTGGTACACCAGTTCAAGTTGTTTTGAAGGCCTGCATGCACTTTAATGGAATTAATAAATAAATCCAACAGATCTTATCAGTTGTTGAAGGAACCCTGAATAAAAGAGCAAATTGGACCCTGCCACAGAAGAAGATTGAACTGCTCAGTGACAAGTGACACCCATTTTTTTATGTGTGCAAAAAAATCACCTTGAATCAGAACAATTTTTTCAGCCATCCCTAGGTTATTCTCCAATTTTTAAGAGGTTTGAATTCGAGGCTGCGCACTTGGGGTTATACGTAATATTTTGATATACCCTATAAGACCAGAAATGTGGCCCTTCCAAATCTGGACTATTTCCCCCTCATCACCATAACCTTCCGCAAACGGAATTACTTGATATGGGTTCCACAACGAGGCCCACAATTTAGCTGCGCACCAATTTCCAAGAAAAAACCGGCCGAGTGCGCAACCTCCGATCACTATCACCCCCTTCCGTCCTCTCATATCTGAACATCCCGAGCCCAAGGGGTACATATGGGCAAACCCTACCGAAAATTTGGGGATTTTTAGACACCCCCCTCGACCCCCACACGCAATTTCATCTGCACATACCAAAATGGCCGCCCGTAGCCTTTATTCGCTCCTATGCGCTAGGTTTACCCTCATTTGCCTTAAAAAAACCTGAAAACCTTTTTCTCCTAGCTTGTCCCTTTCTGACGACCCCACATACACCCGATTCCGCCCACCCTACGTCACAGACCAGCCCAAATACGCTGGCGTTCCGCAACGGCAGCGCTCCGCGTTACATCTCCGTGCGCAGCGGAACTTTCCGGAGCCGCGCTCCGGAACATTTGCCGACGTGCCGACAACTCGTATTACCGGTTCCGCGGACTGCCCTGCGCACCACCCTGCGCACTGCGCCAAACCTCCCCTGCGCACCTGCGCACCGCCCTGCGCACCTGCGCCCAATCTCCCCTGCGCACCTGCGCACCGCCCTGCGCACTTGCGCCCAACCTCCCTGCGCACCTGCGCCCAATCTCCCCTGCGCACCTGCGCACCGCCCTGCGCACCTGCGCCCAACCTCCCTGCGCACCTGCGCTGCGCAGCTTCCCGCACTGGTGCTCCGCATCCCGCAAACGCTCTCTCCACGCACCGCCCTGCGTCGTTGCGCTGAACCCCCTGCGCACCTGCACCCAACTTCCCTGCGCACCTGCGCCCAACCTCCCTGCGCACCTGCGCTACGCAACTTCCCGGATCGCAGCTCCGCATCATTTGCCGACCTGCCGACAACTCCACCCACGCGCACCCTGCGCCCACTCTCGCGCACCTGCCCTGAACATATGCGCCCTACGCACCCAGCCGCCACCCCGATGCGCCTCCCGCCCACAGCACCGCCCGCCCCGCCTCCTGCGTCACCGGCCCGCCTCGCACCAGCCCCCGCCCCCTAACCGCCAGCCAACTACCACATGCCGCCGCTCCCTTTCACACTCCCACCCCGTAGCCCGGCAACCCCCGGCGCGTCTGGCATCACGCCGGCACGCCTGTGTACGTTTGTTTATCACCATCTTCCTTACTACATCCACCATCGCCGAGACGAGTCGTCCGCCTGCTCCCCGCCGTCCACCCCCTAGGCCCATTACATCCTCTACTACCTAATCCTCGTCCTTATCGACAAGCTTTTCTCAACACTCTGCGCCAGCCCGCCGTTTCTGTGCATCAAACACCCTCTCTGACTGCGCTTTCCGCCTCGTATCGTCCACATCCGACCGCCATTGTCCTACAGTCGCCCCCAGTATATTCTAAATCATCCCCCACTCCCTTCTCCTTCTTCATTCTCCCCTGTACGCTCAAAACTCCGCCCCCTGCGCGCTTTTTGCTCTCGCCCGCCATTCTGCTCCCTTTCTGTGCTCCTGGCTTGGCCATATCCCATACCCACCCAGCGACGCCCTCGGACATGTCCCCTGAACGTATTCCAACTCGAAATCCGGTCCAAGCTGCCTTTCCCATCCCGCCATTTGCGCGCCAACGGAGCGTCGCAGTTCAGCGTCAATCGCATCCCCCCACCGCCGTCGTTTGCGGTCGGTTTTGTTTAAAAGGCGAGGGATGAGTATAAGCGAGAGGATAGAGCAGTTTGGGGAGCTACCGGGGGGTCCAGGTGCGTAAGATACGCACATATTCACGTTTTCACGATTTTTCTGACTAATCGCACTGGCCCCGCGCCAATTCTACACGGTTTGCTCTGAAATCGCTTCAGGTGAGTCGCCCTACATCCCCTCTCCATCCCAAGCCTTGGCGCCACGTTCCTACTGGCCCCCAAACGGCTCGTTCGTCCTCGTCTCTGCGTCGTTGCGCGTACCGCCACACTGGCGCGTCCCGATCGCTTCGCCGACGCCATATCCCCATTTTACGACCTCGAAAACGGTGGTACACCTATGGTCGCACGATATCGGCTGTCTCGGTGCGTTTGTATAAGTTTATTTCGCTTCTTTTCGCACTAATCATGGTTCCCCGCTTCCACCCATGACCCTCGACCCCGCCGATTCCGTTCGAACCTCTGGGGAGGAGTTCTCACGAGATGATGGAATGGTGTTTGGCCGTACCGCGATGTCTAGGCGCCTGTTATTCCGATGTTTTTTTGCAGAAATTCGTCCTGTCTTACCTTCAATCTCAGAAAAGGTGAGTATTCCCTTGTCCTCCGACTCTGCGTCATTTCTTTCATGGCATTCAAAGGCGCTTCCTCGTCACTAACTCTGCGTTCCAATGTCATATTTCGATCCAACCGCCCCGCGAAGGCTGATTCTTCTACCTATGCTGGATATCGACCCCACAGGTACCTCTCTGTAAGTTTATTCGCTTTTTTTTTGACCTGATACCTCTAGTCAGCCATGCGTGCGTCCCCTTCAGATTCCTATTCTCCTACCTTCCCCACCTGTTTACCTGATCCCTGTGTTGTATTGCCTCGACCGATCCCTGCGCCCCCACCCAGGCACCGGCGGCGGCGTGCTCAACTCAATGACGGTTACGGGTCTCTTCTTTGGAGTCCCCGCGCGTCGTTGAGTTGACACGTACTCGCTTATGCACCGGATGCTTCCACTTGTGCCCCTAGCCTATATCTAACCCCTTCTATTTCCCAGGGAAATCCCTGGAAACTTGTCACCCGAGCAAATCTGCGAGGCCCGAAGGAGAGAAAGACATGTAAGTTGTTTTATATTCTCGTCACGGGGCGTTCACATCGTGCCATCGATTGATGATGCACAGGTATCCGCGGCCTCGGTATGTCGCTTTAATTTAATTTACTTTTCTGCCCTAATTGTGCCTACTTTTGGGGTTTCCCGCAGCGCCGGCCATTTTTTCGATCTTTCAAGGCCCGCGAACCACGCCGTTTTGACGCGTGAGTCTCGCTCTTCCGACGCTATTACTGATTCAATTTACCAGCCCACTCATTCAGAATTTCAATGTCCCAAGCTCCACGTATGTTATTCCATTCCACTTTGATCATTCCGAACGGGCTTTATGTTTCCGTATAGAGATCCCTGTTGTATTCTTTCTCTTCCAGACGCATCAGAACTCCACTGCGCCGTTACGCGGCGCACCGCAATTTTTCGGCATCCCGCAGACCACGTCGTTTGAACGCGTGAGTTTCGTGCTTGCGCGAATATTCCTGCTTTGCCTTGCCTCTTACGTTGTCTGGCCAGTTCTCATGCCGATCTCACTCCCTAGGCTCTGTTTATTGCACGCCACCTCTGCGCCGCATAGCGGCGCTCCACTGCCATTTCACGGTAATTCGACACCCCGCAAACCTCGCCATTTCTACGTGTGGGTGGCTTCGTAACATGTCATTTTTACTTTATGAAACTGAATAACCATCTCACCGCACGGGGAAACTATTTTGATTTTGAGGTTTTCCACGGACTTGGACAGGAAGTCCATCCTCTCCTCGTTCTGCTCGCATGTCTTGATGCATGCCCTCCTATTTTAGACCGCGTTCAAAATTATTATTATTATTTCGATTTTTGGGCTTCCCGCCAGCTCCGCGCCCCTATCCCAGCCAGGTATCCCATTTGCGGCTTGCCCCCAGGGAATTCCCTGGCACCCAACCATCAACTACAACCCCATATTCAAACCCACACTTTTATTCATATTTTTGGGACTGATTACCTCGATTATTTTGTCAAGCCTACATATTTTGTCTCAGCGATGTGTTTCATCCTCTGTTCCACCGCCTTTACGCTTACGGCTGTCCCTCCCGGTCATCTGTACCACACAGTCAACTGGATCGATTCCGCCATGTTTCGACAGTGGCGCATCCAAGTCAGCGGCGACTACGGGCTTCTACTTTGAAGTCACTGCGCGCCACTGATTTTAAACGTCTCTGCTCAAGCACCTGCACGGCAATTCCCTTGTGCATCTTACACCATTTCTTGTTGTCATTTTCTTCTTCACTCACACGCATGTATTTGTAGATTTAAACCTCCACGAAAAATCACCACTCACAGTCTTGGCCCATTTGCTGCATTTATTAACTCTCCTGCACGTTGTTCTTCTTCTCTATTCCAAATTCAGCCCCTCGTCTGCCATCCATTCCAATGGCGTCCTGAGCAGCGTCTGCCTATCCGGGCAGAAGCGCCGAACCATGACAGGATGTGTGAAAACATTGTGGAATACTCCACGACATTCCTGTTTGTAGCCGAGTCAGCCTCGCACAATCTTTATATTCAGCTGGTGGAACGTATTGTGCCAGAAAAACTAGAAGCCACTCAAAAAAGTAAATTATGCGAATAGATATCAAACCTCCCCACTGGTGGAACTGCAAAGCGCCGACTTCTGATCTCATTTTAAATACAGACATGCCTGTCTGTCCCAACACCTCTAAGAACAGGAATCAGTTAACCTCTAATTTCGAATGGAAGTCTAATTCATTTCATTTCCTACTCGGATTACACCATGTTCAAGATGAAATTTGCTCCAAGTGGAGTTTAACATCAATGTGGAGGAGGAAGAATGGTATGCGAAGGCGATAAGGATGAAGCAGGATCCGGTCGACCTTCGTGTGGGCAAGAACAGTCGGGGGTGCCGTGCAAGAGCTCTAAAATCTCACGGTCACAGTCTCCAAGACCAAAAATGTTCAACGTTCAGTCAAAACGCTACAGTGCTCGCAGTATTCTCGTAGACAGATCGGTTACCGGTCTAGGGGAAATTTGGACATTCCAAGGGCTTCATTTGGCCAGAAGCACCCTCAAGCTGGCCACTGCAAGACTTTCCTCAAATGGATCGGTCGGTGACTGAGTGGCGGGAAAGGAGAAAAATGATGATTACACTGCTAAACAAAGAGAAATCGGTCATTCCAAGTGTTGTATTGCGCCCGAATCAGCCCAAAATTACCGAGGGCTTTCCGTCAAGAGCAGTCCAAAAAAAGCGGTCGGGCGGCCGATTTTAGATAACCCTTGACATGGCGCGGTTGCCCACAACGGCATCAAATATTATCATGCCTGGTCGTGGTCACGTTGACAAAAAGCCGCTACCTACAAAGCGGGGACTGGGAGAGAATCGGGTGAAAAGGGATCATCGAGAGGTCTCGCCATGATCTTGGTATCGAGGTCAACCGATAAAATAATATATTGATATACCCGATGGGCGGTGGTTTGAAAACTTTACGAGGGCAGCCTTGCTGGCGTGGGTAGTTATATAATAACCCTCGCATTGAAGGAATCAGTATTGTTGTTTCCCCAAACAGTCAGCCCAGCAATGTCTTGCCACGTTATCGTCCCAGGGAAATCCCTGGAAGCTGTGCGTCTTATTTGTACCTGTCGACACACTACAAACACACAGCTTCTATCTTATCGACATCCATCATGGCCAACGTACACCCTCAAAAAATATTCCATGGTGACTGTGAGTGTGCTCATTCATAGTTGAGCATGGCTCACAATTGTAACAGACGCCGTCTTCAGTAAGAAAGTGCCTGAAATCTACAAGCATGATTGGGGTGAGCGTCAGAATCGACTCACAAACGAGACTAACTCAGACATAAGTGGCATTGGGCGGCCTGGTCGTATCTTCACATCAAGAAATAACCCACGCTACCTTTTGTTTTTGTGATTCCGCTTTCGATAGTGCATTCATAAACCGGTTAGTGGAGTCCCTCTCTCATGATTGAACACATTACTTATGGGCAGATTTAATAACGGGACGTACCGAGTATGTGCAGTCCTTACTCCTTGTACACCGCGCTAATTTTTAAATAGGTCCTGAGCAAGCGCTATATCTACGAATGCCTGCAAACCGGCTTTCGGCAGTCAGAGGAAATGTATGCGTGGGGTGGTAAGTTTTCCCGCTTCGCCTTTCACTGTGATTTATTTACACTATCAGTCTCTCCCGAGGGATACGTCGTGCCGATGCACATGTTGCTTGACTGGGCATCTCCTACTCCCAAACCATCCCTCCCAGTCCGCCCCCTCAAGCGCCGCTACACAGAGCTTGAAGAGGACACGCTGCTCCTTCAGACTCACACTGCGTTGGCTCAAATGGAGAAGGATTGTGAACAGCCCCCCACCGGCCTATTAACGCCGGCACCGTCGACTCGAAACTCGAAGAAAAAGAAGCCACAGAATGTACTACCCAAGGGTTGGATCTCTACGGGCTTGCTTACCCCTGCGCCCTCATTTGGTCGTCCGTAACAAAACAAATATCAAGAAATGTACAATTTATCTGTTCTATAAAACATTGACTCTAGTTGTTCGCAAAGTCCACCTCTAATTCCGCCGGCATCGTTATTAATTTTCGCTGGACAGCCATCCAGACGAACAGATGGTGCAAATTCAGCGCGCCCGACGTTCCCCATGGTTCCGAGGGCTGGGTTGCCCAGTCCCGTATGTCGTTGATATCAACCGTACCATCGGGAAAATATGGGTAGTGATTTATACGCAGCTGGCTACCTTGATGCGGCGCGACCATGAACGAGTACAGACAAGGCTTAATCAGGTGGACGTGGGGGTGAACCGGTCCCTTCCTTGCCGTATTTTGCTGGGCGGCGACGTGCCATATACCCTTCTGCGCAGATTGAGTAAAAATAAAATGAAAGAAAGCGGTACATACTTGGGGGAGCACGCAATTCCAACAGTATCCTTTCAGGGATATCTCAAAGAATTTTCCACGCTCCTCCCCCCATAGAGCGTCGTTGTCGTTCGCACTGTCTACAGGGCAGAAATTGCGCGCATGCGACCTCCAGTTGGCAACCCCTGCCCCAAAACAGCTCGCGCACCCATCTTTCATCAAGGTAAGAATTTTCAGGACCGTTTCGGCTACGATGGTGTTTTTCATGATCCGCGCCTCCGTTGAAAGTGGGTCCTCGGCTACCGGCAGTGCGCGGGATGACGACGCAACTGACCTGGCTCGAGGCTCAATCGTCGGCCCAACTTCATCTGGAAAAAGAAGCGTAAACCGGCCGACAGCTGGAGCGCGATCATCTCCACGTCTGTGTCGCGGGGACACAGATTCTGTTTGGTCGGGCGCAGGCGGTGTAGCTGGTCGGCTGGGAACAGCAGGAGCGAGTGCCCTGAATAACGAATCAGTTTATGAATGGATTAAAAAAGAAAGCACGCACGATCCGGTCGACGTGACGAGTGCTAGCTGCATTCGTCTTGAACTCTGTCAGTGGGTCGCGCTGGGAATGATGGCAAGATGCGTACCTAGGCGTCTGCTGCGGTGCTGCTTCAGTCGAAGCGGTAGGCTGCCCGCGTGAGGCCGTGCCATTTCCCAGCGTTGAAGGCCGGCTCGTCGACGATGCTGCAGGCCGGGGAGGAGCAGCTGGACGTTGCGCGGGCCGGACAGGAGCAGATGCAGGATGGACAGAGGTGATAACGGAGCTGCGTGGCGGTGGCAGGAAGCGCGCCTGAGGCATAGGAACGCACTCCTTTGGGGGATCTTTGCTGTATTCTTCTGTGCAAAAGCTGCATAGCTCCGCTTTCCCCAATGACATGCAATCGGTCGTACGTCCGTCGAGGTATTGCGTCGGAATTATTCGCAAGCACTGGCTGGTGCTCCTCTCCCCCCAAGATTGCAGGTCTTGTTTACCGAGATCCAGGTTGTCACCGTTTGCCAAGAAAGGAACTTTTTCTCCATCGAAGAGAAAGGTGGAAGCCGTCGCGCGCTTGCCATCACGCCCAGCACGATCCGCTTGCTGTTGTAGGTCGTACATCGTGTAGGGGTACCCGACATTGATGACGTCGCGGACACCCTTCATGTCAACACCAGACCCCAGGAGAGACGTCGAAACAGAGACCTGCGGCTCGCCGATGTAAAACCCCCTGAATATTTCTTCGTTGATTTTTGGGTCTTTCTCGTTGTTTCGCGCGTGGTAAGCTTCAACCCCAAGCTTTTCCGCGATATCGATACACTGCTGGACGCGCCCACAGAAAACCATGAGGCGGTCCGACTTGTTGTAAACCTCCAAACGCTCTTTGACGCGTTCAATGACCGCAGCGTCTCGTTCAGCCTCCGTTCGACAGACCACGACCTCCCAGAAGAGGTTGGGTCGGCTCACCGGCATTCGCACGACGTTCCAGTCTGCTATCCCTGACAGTTCGCGGAAAGCTGGGAGGTCGGTGGCTGCGAGTGTCCCTGTCTGGGCGAGGATTTGTACGCCATACTCGATGACAGTCTCAAAAAAAACCGAATATCTCTCTGTAGCTCCAATCCGTAAGTAGCCGATGGCACTCGTCCTTGACAATCCGGCCGAGTTTTCCTTGGAGCGCTAGGTCCTTGAAAAAACTGGATAAAATAGTCAGATTTCGCTTGTTTCATCAAACAGTACTAACGTTCGGAACTCATCAATCTTGATGGACTCTATTGCGGACGAGATGATGGACACATCCTTGTTGAACTTGCCATTCTTGGCCCAACGGGACTGTGTCACGCCCTCCTCGCGACAGCGCCGTTCAAAGTCCTGATGAAGGCCAGAGTGCGGCAACAATACGAGAGTGACCACGCCCGGGGGGTCCATCCCGGCCGCCTTCAGCACTATTAATGTTTTTCCCAAGCCGCATTTCATGACGAAGAGGTGGTGGCCTTGGCGACTCGCCAGCACCTCAAGCAAAAGCCCTTGCTCGGGACAGGAAAAAAATGCTGCCTCATCGTCCAGCTTCTCGCGGAACATGCGCAGACGGGACGGATGAACTTGGATGGACGAGAGCTCGCGCAACTCTGGCGGCTCGTATACGCGGGGTTTAGGGGCGTTGTAGAGTTTTTGTGATATTATGAAGGAAGATTTCAGCCGCGCATCGATGATGTTTTCCAGACCCGTCTGGAGAGAATGGGCCACTTCGAGCGCGAAGGCCGAGGCGTCAAACTGTGGGATTAGGGGTTGGGAGAGAGGCGTGCCGCGCCAAGTCTCTTCCGACAAAGCCTTGGCCTGAGCTTCCGCTTCCCCACTGCGCGTGAGCCTGAGTGGGCTTGACTGGCCTATCCTTGCAATATATTGCCAGTTTATGGACGCCTGAATGCACCCCATGATCTGCTCCGGCGATATCCCCGCGACCTTGGCGCTATCGAGCTGGTACCGGGCGTTCGCGGTCGTTGTGCCGTGCTCGTTGCTGAGATCGAAAAAGAACGTCTCCGTAACGGAGAAATCCCTGCCTGATTCGAAGTGTTTGCGGAGAAACGTCCCCGTGATTTTCCTCCACTTCGTCATCCCTAAACGCGCATGGAGAATGCTCTCCGTTGCATTCCCCATCTGGCTGCTCAGGCTGTCGGAGCAGAGATTTCGGCGGAGGCGCGGGTGCAGATATTCGTAGAATCTTCGCGATGTGGCCTCACCGAGAAGCTCTCCGGTAAGGTACACTTGGAATGGGCGGATCACGGCCAAGTTATATAACAAGAGTTGAGCGATATGGGCGGGGGGGGCGTGTGGCACAAAGCGGTCCTTGAGACGTTTGTGTGTCGTTTTATCTTGGATGCCTATTAGGCACAGATTGTGAAATAGAATCTCGACATTTCGCATGTGGCAGGCGGGTATATTACGAAGGGATTGGGACGCAACGTTGGTACTTCGTCCAGAGGGGCCAGCTCCGAAGACACAGGCCAAGACCAAGTGATTGTTTGCTTCGTCCATAGCCTCCAAAAGGTCCATCGACGGAGCCAGCCTCCAAATCAGCTTGTTATCCTGATCGAGGTAGGTGTATTTTTCAGCGCGCGCCACGTCCGACAGCAAAAATTCCCCAAATACCGTCCTAAGCTCTATGAACGGGTTTCGGGGGTCATCCATGAAGCACCACCCTGGTGTCCGGTTCTGCGGGTTTTCGTGCAGAGTCCCGATGTCGAAAGTGAGGTCGAGGGATGGGGGCACCGGCTCGCCGTGAAAAATCTCCGCCTTCAATATTTCCAGGTACGCATTAACCTCGGTCTCCACGAGTTTTGGCATGTCCGCGAGGTGTATCACGTCTCCGTCGTAGTTGAGGGACCGAAAGCTTCCATCGATAAACGTTGCTTCCCCATCGGTGTGCTCGTCCGCACTGATCACCCGGAGCAGGTTCCCCACATTGAACATGTACGCCATGGGCGTCTCCTCCATGTCCCGGAGGTACACCTTCACGATGTCGTACGCGCTAAATTACCGCATGAGCTTATATGTGACGACGACAATGTTGAAATTTACTTGTAAATGGAGAGGCTTGCATCTTGAGACTGCAATTGCCGCATTTCCAATAGCTGCGTTGCCCGATTCGCGTACACCAGTTTCGCGATTTGCGAGGTCAGAATGTTTGCTCTACGCAGGCTGGCGCTCGGGGTAAAGCTAGATAGCACAACAAAACAAGAGACAGCAGAAAAGAACTTGTCGTCGTTGTGGTTCGACTTTTGGTGGGAGAAGAGTCGGTTGATCGCAATATGGGCGCGTTCCTCCATCTCTCTATCCGCCACACCCTGCCTCTGGCCCCGCAATAAAGACTTGAACGCCTTGACCTGGTCATCTGAGATGGGGTAGACATATATGGTCTTGTCGGTGGCGGAACGTCGATGAACGAAACCTGGCGTCGTTTCTGCATGTACCACTTGACGCAGGAGACTGCCCACAAGCTTCCAGAGGTGGAGACCATAGGCTGCCTGAGAATTAGGCATAAGCCTGTTGAAGGACTCGAGCGAGTCACCACTGCCCCCCAAAAAAGAATTAACGTCTAGTTGATGTGAAATTTTGGTACTCTTACAGGCCGACATTGCCCATCAGCCTCTGGAGACCAAATGCAGCATGGCGTGCAATTTCTGGCTGAACACGTTCTATATAACCAACGATAAAACGGCGGATGTCGTGAATCTCCCCGTCGTCTTCTGTCGTGTCTCTGCAAGCGTCGGCAAGGATCTCGGCGCTGTACCCGAGGACGTGGTCGTGGAACCCTTCGCGATAGGCGAAGGTAGAGAGGTCTTGTTGACCCTCTGGAAGCGTGTATTCAACCTTGCTATAGTCGAGCGGGGGTGGAAAGTTTTTTTTGAATATCACAGGAAGGACAGGGTCATCGGCGGTACGGAGTGTGAGTTTTTCGACGTCGACAGGGAACCAGACTTGGTAAGGCCCTTTTGTGAGGCATTGACCATAGCTCGTAAAGTGCTTCTGGGAGAGGTCCGGGTATGTACGATCGCACTTTCCCGCCCCCGTTTGGTGGCTACGCAAGCCATGGTGGTCCTTGTACCCATGACGGCAGCCGCCACAGAAGAAGAGCGGCCTCGGGTTGATGTTGAGCCCAAAGATGGGGGCGGGGAAGCCAAGGGGGGGGCGGACTTTGCTCATTGGCAGGATGTTGTACTCTTTTGCAAGAGCGTCCGCCATGCCTTCGGGGATGGGGATAGGATGGTGGTGAGAATTTAGGTGATTCTCCAGGGCCGTAGGGCACGGTGCGTAGCCACATACGAGACAGATAAAGCTTGGGATACCTGTGAGGATTCCGACCCCAAGCTGCGTGATATTGAAGACGCTATGTCGCAGCACCACTGTCTCATCCGGATCCCGCCGATATCGGGTGAGATCGAGCTCCTCGCATGCATCAGCGCTCGGCGGGAGGACTGGATTCACAAGCACGTTTGCCGACGGATCAAAACCAAAGGACACAGAGTCGGTACCGTCCTCGGCGGTAGCGAGAGGAGAGGTGCTGGTGGGAAGGTCAGGGTCTTCAGGTGGACCTTCCTCGTCCTGAATTCCGGGACACCGCGGTCCATGCCTCTGAATTCAGGTCAGGGTGCGACGGGTAAAACTGCATACAACGTACGCTCATCTGCTGCGAGTTCCTCTCGCTATGCGAGCATCGACCACACACAAACAGCCCTGAATCCATATCTCTGACTATCTGGCAGCTTTCGCCGTCGTCATACCGTACGGTGGTTTTTTTATTGTGGTACTCCCTTTTGTGGGTATCCATGGAAAAGTATGGCCTTTGGCACGAGTTGCAGGTCAGCGCCACTGGAGACGCCTCTGAAGAGTGGGTGGACATCACAAGACGGGGTTTAGCTTGTGGGTGAAGGGAGAACAAGTGAAAAGTCGAGGGTCAAAAAGGAAGGCCGAAGAATGTGAAGGAAGCCGTTGCTTCTTTGACGTATTATTCACATAGGAGCCTGCAAACCTACTGCCAAACACATGTTCTGTAAAAATATAGACCTGGGAGCATAGAATATCCAACACCTATGCCACATGCAATGTAAATTTTCTCACTGCGTCGTCTGCACTCTGTGCTCTGATATTTGTTACTCCTGATATTTAATCTTACTCTATCGGGACCTTTGCGATTTTTAATATCCGATCATCAATCAAATTATGCGTATGTCCAGGTCATTTGTAAAAAAAAAAAAGAACAAAAACGGGCACAAAACCGGAACAGAGATGGTTGGAATATGGCAATACGACGGCAATCATATGACCCAACGCAGGAAGCTAGATTCCTTAAATCCAAGAGCTCTAGGTCGAATGTTCAAGTCGGAGAGAATAATTGAGGCCCAGGATACTTACTTTCATTTCAAAACGCGGTCAAAGCGAGGAAAATGAACCGTTTTAACTTCTACTGCATTAATACACAAACAAAGAGCCGAATAACTAAGTATTGCCGACGGTCCAATTAAATGGACCTAGATATGAGGCCCAGCACCTCAGCAGAAATACGCATCCCTTCGCTATAAGCTTGGTGTGCACAACATCCTCTTTGAAACTGGGCTTGGTTGAAGAACAACGTTGCCAGAGTTGGCCGGGGCATGTGTGTGAGGGAATTCAAAGTCGGAGGCGGAACGAGGGCATCCAACACGTCGCTTATATAATACGAATATATGCTGGCGAACGACGAAATACCCGGAAAGACACTCACTATTCCATGGTATACACCTCTGGAGAAAGAGAATCACAACGAATCCAGTGGGGCGACTCGTCTCTTGCCAGCTTGTCCTCTACACCACGTCCTGCTCAACTCCTACTGCACTATATCCCGCCTTCGCCCTGCCATCTTCGTAGTCCCTGCCTCGTCTGTTTCCACCGCAATGTCTTTTAGATCTTGGACTGCGGCTGGAATATACCGCCGCCGGACCCGCAGACAGTGTCCCAGCGATTTGGAGATCAACACATCTTGGAGGTATGGTTTTCTTGCTTCCTTGCCTGGGTTTAATTACATTCTTCTTTGCATTCTTACCTCCGCTTCCCAGCCCGTCCTCCGAGCTGACGGAAGATCCCCGCCTCTTTTTCTGCGACCATCTCCACCGTCGCACCTCAACCCTCGTCTAATACGATTTTATTTGTGTAATGCGCCAATCTCTCAATTCAATTTAGAAAAACGGTGGGCATGAGTGGGTGAAGATTATAACGACTTGCATCTACGGCAACATCATCAATCGCGCAATATTTAGCATTGCAATTGCACCGACCCACACCTCATCCCTTGACTAATTCGACATCGTTCCTTCAAACATACGAGACTCGAATTGGGACAATATTTGGGACTGGTGCACGCAACGCTCAGGGGAGGCATCGCGGCTACATCGTATTTATACGGCGTTGAGGAACCCATTACATTATTAAGAAGGGCCCTTCTGAAGCCGCGCATCTTTACTGTGCAAGCCAAAGACCTTCCCATACTTGTATCAACCACAAATCCTGTCAAAAAAATGTATATTTGCATAAGCCCCCAATCTTCCGCGGAATTCCCTGGCGCAAGTCCAAAAAAACATTACCCAAACAAACACAGGCAATCACATGCGGGCCCTCGGCTTCTGGTTGGCAAAATTGGTACACCTATATTCCATGTTCTCCTTGTCGTAATTCTTAACAGGTTATACAGTTAACGACGGGAACACGACCTTCCGGTTCTTTACCGAAAATCTCGGCGCTTGGTTCTTGCATTGGTCAGTCCAATTTCAGCCCCCGCACTGGGGATCATTGCTCATTTGTATTCACCATAAAGCCACATCGAGGCAACCTGATACAGGAATCCCCCCAATTCTATTACGCCCTTCACGTTTTCCGCCCTGATCTCGCTCGGCTTGTCTCAAACTTCCGGGGAAGTCCCTGAACGTGTTCCATAATTGATGGCCTCTGTAAAACTCAATCAAGCAGAACTGTAGATATGTACTTGAAAATACGAGCACAGCTCTACGCCTACATATGTATTAACATGCTTAAGAACTCGTTCGGTGGATCGAAATAGATGTGTATTCAATGTGTTCTTACTTACTGAACTGGTCAAGGTAACAGCTGAGTGAGCGTGAATCGGGGTAAAAATAAATGGAAAGAGGAGGTCTCGCACTCAATTGCTGGATTTGGGTTCTTACGGTGAATCAGCGACACCGCACGTCTTTACAAACGAATGAATTGAGCCCTGTTAAACAAGAATGAACGGTGTGCTACTTCTTTTGTGCAATTTATTTGTTTCTTTCTTGGTCTTGGCTTGAAACTCAATGATAATTTCTTGAGTTACTGATTCAAAGTAGCAAACCCTGCATAGCAAGTGATTGGGACAGCCGACTTGAGGGACATTAGATATTGAATTATGATACAGAAGTAGTTGATAGATATTTCACTATAATCTGCATGTTGCGGTTCTCTGCACGATTGCATTTGCACAGCCCATGCTCCAGCATTATTCCATCAAAATGAATCACCACACATACCTCCGGCCCAAAATATTCCTCTACTATGCGGAAGAATATTGTCAGACCTTGGAGGACATCCTCGTACTTCGCTTTCTTCGGCTTGGCTGTTGTGGTCTTCCGTTTCCCATCCGGCTTGGTTTTCACATTAGCTGGACCCCGCTCTCGCATTGGAATCAGTCCCAACAGCTCAAGACCGGCAACCGCACCCTTGTCCAGGTCGCAAATAATTTTGGCAAGCTCTGCCAAGGTTGGTGGAGAGATGAACCCAGCATAGGAATAGTCGGCAGTGAGAAGATATGCGCCAAGAGGGCCAAGCTGGAAAAAGCGGTTGCTGTTTGCGAAAAACTTGTAGGCTTCTGGGAAGGAAGGCTTTCGTGCACACACCAGGTTCATAACCTCCCTGGAAAAATGGAGATGTAACGGCGTTCACGTTGATGGTAGTCGCTGTGGGGGCAAAGCAACAATGGAGAAGGTGGAGAAGGTCTGTATCTATTTGTCGAGATGGTACATTATTTTTCTTACATTTTTTCAGCGTATTCGAAACAAGGACTATATTCTTGTCTGTTCGGAGCGCCATGGGTCCCTCGCACCGAATTCTCCGCGGCATTCAACCCTTTTTATCCTCCCAGTGCTCCGGCGCAGTCAGCCTACTGCTTTTGCTCCGGTGGAGTTTACAGGCTGTGCAGGCACCCACGTGTTGTGCTTTTGCTGTGCATTTCCCATTCAAGCTCCTGCCGCACTGCATGTATACCTCCATTTAGCTTTATCTGCGGGATCAGCAAGATCCGTGGCGTCCTGCCTGCAGTACGCACTATATAATACAATACAAAGCTGCGCATTCTTCTGTGCCCGCCTTATTACTTTCCCCCCATCATCGGCGGTCGCTTCCTCTCCATGTCCTGCGACCGCAACTCGCTCGGTGGCTCTTGAGTATGTCTCTGTGACCTGACCTGACGTCGAATCCCAGCAGTGATTTTCAATGCATCCTTGGTGTGTATTGTTAATTTCAAGCAGAGCCCCGATTGACGCGCAGAAGATCGACAGCCAGGCGTGCTGCTCACGATTGCGATTGCAACGAACATGCCTGCTCTTATCTTTTCCAACCAATTGCAAAATAGTGCGTGCTTCACTCCCCTTTGCCTTTTATCCTTAGAATCATATTCCATTCAAGAGAACACCCACTTATAATCATCGCTCCCTGACAAGCAAAGTGAGCTCCCCAATATCTAGTATGCGCTCTCAAATGTGCTCATCATTCAGCACAGAAAAACAGCGGAACATGGATTATTAGTACGTCCTATTCGATCCTGTCCCATAATTAAACTCCTGGCACTCTCTATTCAAGCAGGGTCCTACAACAGCGCCGAAGCGTGAATACAGGACGCAGCAGGCTTTCTTCATCCGTCACAAGCGAAAATAACTGTGCATCCAAATTGTAAGTCCCCCCAAGCTTGCATCTCCTTCGACTCCTTAAACTGTCGTGACATTTCCTCGGCTCTTTCTGCCCGCTGCTCTGCCGGTAGCACTCGCGGAAGTGGTCTGTAGATATCATGTCTATTCATTCACTGTAGTCAATCACGGCAATTTACTCCATTTTAACCCTCTCTCCCCCCTCTTCGCTGTTTCAAAGATCTTTCGAGTTCGGTTCATGTCTAGCCATTAAATGCCAGGGGTATCTACACCTATGCGACTCCCTATATCTCTGCGCTCTAATTCCATGGTCTTGCGACTCTCACGAATAAGCCAATGAATAAAATGAAGGAATTGCATTATTCAACATTCTCACAGCCACCAGGAGGTGTTAGGCGAGTCTGACTCATGCTGACTCTTTCCCGACTCGGGGAAAGGATATACTTCTCACACCTCCACGTACACCACCAGCTGACCACCAACCTCAACTGCGCGTATCGCAGCCCGGATCTCAATGCTCCTTATCCCTCACCATCATATGAAAAATGCGCGCCTGGCTTCTCCGCAGCCTCGATGAACATACACTGTACATAGCCTCAGGCTGTTGATTTGTCCACGGAAGTTCCCGGTCCATAGATCAATACACACGTAGATCCAAATTCTCGGATCTCCCTGACTCTTATCTCACAGCGCTCAAACTGGTGCGTGGAATGTTCCCATCGAAATTCGAAAGTAAGACCACTAGCCAGTCGTCCATGGCCAATCACCGGAGCGAAACCGACACAAGCCGACAAGACTTGAAGCTTGATTCTTGAAGAACGGTAGCAATTCTCACATCTCGTGAGGAGAACGAACAATTCTGAATGAAGCATTGGTTTCTCATTACCCGTTTTGTTTTTAACTTTAGATCTCCGCTGCCGGAGCGTAGCGAAGGCATGTCTTGTAACCCAAAATCATCCAGTATATGGTCTCATCGCCTCTGCCTCTTCACTGGGCCATTTCATCGTCTGCCGCTATTCTCGAGTTCATCCAAAGAACCCACTACGTACTGTTCTATGATGGAGGTGGGAGGGCTGGGGGGGGCATCCACCAGAATATATGTCAAGGAAATTCTGCAAGCTTTTACTTACCCTGACTTCAACGGTGACGAAATGATGGCATTAAACGATGCCGATAAAGGTCACTAGAGGTCCCTAAGCACTCCCGCGGCATTTGGGAGACTTGGTATCGAGCTCTGGCATGTTTGTTTACAAAGAATCTATACGAAGTTTGATTAATCAATTGCTCTCTCAACGCATGATCCGGTTCAAACACTGATTTATTTAAACAGTTTGGAGGCTTGCAATTACTGACAAAATGGTGGGGGCCCCTCGGGAAAAATCGGTCATTCCGAGGGTTTTGCCGCCCAGCAGCTTCGGTTTTAATCGGTCTGACGACCAATTTGCCATGACCCTTGGTATGGTGGGGTTGTCATGACCCTTGGATGGCGGAGTTGTCAACATCGTGCCAGCTGTCGATCTGTGACAATGACGTTACACCAGCATCATTGCCTTGGCTTCACACCAGCAACTCGCCCTACGTCTCGGAATGAGCTCGTCGAATCCCCCTCCAGTCGGTGTGCGTGCCATTTCTTTGAAATATGGAATATGCGGGTTAACAAGGGGGGCAGTATGCCCGCACCGCGAGTGAAGCGGAAGCCCAGCAGAGCGCCTCGGGGATCTCGCAGTACGCGACGACGGAGAAGGAAAAAGTCCTACGGCGGTCCAAGACGATGGACAAACCGAATTCAGGTGCAAATTTGTGTCTTTTACTGTGTGCTGGGCTCATTGGAAGGAAGACACATCTCCCAACGACGGCCCTTTCAGTCACCACTGTGCCGATAATGCGGAGATTTGGAAACTCTACATGGAGCAAGCGAAAATTTTTGACGATAATCTGGCCAACCTCTTCAACAGTGATCTCGATCCGTTGCTCATTTTCGTAAGTTTGCCAGAAGTTTTCTTGGCAGCGACTAACAACGTGAGCCCTAAAGGCCGGTCTTTTCTCCGGGATCCTGGCCGCGTTCCTCATCGAGATACGCAAGGGCCTGCAGGAAGATCTCCAGGCCATCACCAACAACCTCCTCATCATCCTGATAGAAAATCAGCACAACGGCACCAGCGCTCAGTT
Organism: Mycena rebaudengoi; assembly: GCA_029282285.1. Lineage (NCBI taxonomy): Eukaryota > Fungi > Basidiomycota > Agaricomycetes > Agaricales > Mycenaceae > Mycena > Mycena rebaudengoi. Next base: position 485,988 of record JARJCX010000044.1, on the reverse strand, counting down.
GTCTTCCGCGAGTTCCTTCAAACCGAGGTCAGCTGCGCGCTGGGTCAACGGCCTCTGGTTCTCTAGCTTGATGTTTAGTCTGATGAGTGCTCTTGGTGCGAGTCTCGCAAAGGGCTGGATCACCCAGTTCTCCTTCTCAGTGTCTGGATCAAGCTGGGGCGATGTGTCGCTTCACTGTCGCCGCTTTTGGGGCCTCCAGCGTTGGCATCTGAAGCTCATCATCGAATGTCTCCCAATTTTGATCCATATCGCGTTCTTCCTTTTCAGCATCGGCCTCGTCATTCTCCTCTTCAAGGATGATGTCGCCATTGGCGTCGTGATCTGTATTTTGACGGGTCTCATACTGGTTCTATACATCGGGAGCAGCCTCCATTCTGCGTTCTCGTCCGATTCCCCCTTCCGTACCCCAGTATCTGGCATGTTTCGACGTCTACTCAACGGTTCGTGGCGATTTGAGGAGTTTTCGACATTCCCGCCGGACAAGGACACTCAAAAGGCGCAGGCACTAACGTGGCTTCTGACGGAGTCTCAAAATGTCGACACCGTCAATACGGCCGTACAGGCTATCGCGGGCCTCCCCATCAACCTCCCCGTCCAGGAGCAGCTGTTCCGGGCTCCATGTGTGGCGTTGCTTTTGAGAATCCTATCTGCCGAGCTGGCCAAAAAAATCTCGAGGAATACAGACTCACTGAGCGCTTGCCTATACGCGCTTTTTCATCTCGTTCAGGCCGTGCCTGCTGATCCAGCGGATATTAGTGGTCTACAGCACCTTGTCAAGCCTGGCGGTGCACTTTCGGACACGGACTCGATGCCCATGGGTGTCCGCGAGATAGCACTCTGTATTAAGGGCCGGATCATTCTACTTCTATCTGACGGTGACCCCGATGCGCCGCTCTTCGACACGGATATCCCTGTACTGGCAAAGTCTTGTCCAGATGCCCATCTACGGCAGCTGCTTATCGAAACATGCATCCTCTCACACCGTCCGTCGAAGGCTGTGGGACCAGGGGCTTATGATTTCCTTACCGTTCTCCGGAATCCCCATGCCGCCACCCAAAACGAAGCGCACGCTCAATTGGTTCGAGATGCATGTTCAGGTGTGTCTGACTGGTTTTCCTTCAGTTAGAAGGAATTTTATTTGGCCCTCTCCAGAGCGATATCTTACGGACAGTGTTTCAAAGTTCGGTGCCGCGACTCTTCTGGAGGGTTTGACCACCGGATCCACCGAGCTCCGTAGACGATATGCAGTGCTGTTCGCTGAGCTTGCCAATGACTGTATGTGTGCTCTACCTACGCATTTGTGCATTCAATGGTTTTCAAAAACGCTCTCAGCGACATTCAGACGACAGTTAACTAGCGCATCCGCCACGCAATTCTGTAGCATCATCCAATCTGAAGACAATGATGTCCGCAAGAATATAATCAATGCTTTGACGCTTTTAGTTGCCGATGGTGTTTCTTTTTCGAACTTCAATTTATCGTCGACTGACTCTTGTAGAACAAACTCAGAAAATGATTACAGAGGGCTTGTCAGTTACAGTAAAAAACCTGGACCAAAACCCTCGTTTTGCTCCTGACATCTCCCGTTTTGTGGTCGAAGCGGCCCGCTATGGTAAGAGTACTTACTTACTCAATTTGAAATGTTTAAAAATATGAATAGACGGTATCCGCAAGAGGTTGGCCGCATCTGAGATCATGGCCGGCATCATCACCATGATGAAGAAAGTACAGCCCGAGCAGCATCCTGCCGTTATGATAGAAGTCGAGAAATTGTCAACCTACGGTATGCACAGTTTGACACATTTTAATACCACTAGTCAATAATGGAGGTTCACAGACGACCTTCGGAGGTCGATTTGCTCCGCCGACATCAGGCTGGAAATCTTTTGGATGCTGGGGCATCCTGCGGGTAAAATCCGACAAGGGACGCTTGGCTTCATTGTCGCTCTTATCAAGCATGGTATGTACCTGTTTGTTCATGAGTACCGCTGATAACACAACTCAATCAGATGACGTCCGCCCATTAATTTGTTCCCCCAAGAGTTGTCTGGGCATCTTCCAGATGTTAGGGGACAATGACCCGAATGTACGAAAAAGTGCTCTTCATGCCGTTACCGCTATCATACAGCATGGTGAGCACCCACATTCCCGAGCATCCGCAGTTGGCTGACTCTGCCCTAGATGACATCCGGACATCCTGCTGCTCTGTGGAGACAATCTCCAACCTCCTCTCCATGCTGGAGAGTACAGTGAGTGTGCGTGTACGGGAAAGTGCACTTGCCGCCGTTATGATCCTTATGCAGTACGGTGAGTACCCACTTTCCCAATTCTCTTACTCGACTGATTCCAGCCAGGTGACACCCGGGCTTCGATATGCTCTGGCGGGAAGATCTTGAAACTGCTCTCGATGCTGGAGGATCCAGACCGGAATATACAACGAAGTGCACTTGGGGCTCTTGTCACTCTTGCGGAGTATGGTGAGCATCCAGATTACCTTATGCCCTCAGTTGGCTGACTTTACACCAGACGATGTTCGCGCGTCGATTTGCTCTGATGAGACCAACTTCAAAGTTCTTTCTATGCTGGGGGGTATACATCAGGATGTTGGACGACGTGCACTCAACACCTTCACCGCTTTTATGCGGTATGGTGAGCCCCACATTTCCCTACATTCTTAGTTGGCTGACTTTTAGCCAGACTCAGTCCGCGCATCAACCCGGTCCGCTCCGAATATCTACATACTTATCTCGATGCTGGAGAATCGAAACGCGGACGTACGACGGCGTGCACTCGACGCTTTGATTGGTCTTGCGCAATATCGTTAGCATCTTATTCTCCTATAGCTTCAGTCGACTGACTTGCATCGAGATGACACTCGTGCATCTATCTGCTCTGACGAGACGATCTTCAAAGTTCTCTCCATGATAGCGGATACAGACTGGGATGTACGACGCAGCGCACTTGGTGGTTTTATCGGTCTAGCCCAGTATGGTGAGCTCCACATTGCCATACACTCCAGTATGCTGATATCCAGCCAGATGACCTCCGCATCTTAATCTGCTCCGACGATCAGATCTGCAAACTCCTCTCGATGCTGGAGGATCAAACATGGGATATTCAAGGAAGTGTACTGACCGCATTGATGGCTCTTACACAGTATGGTCAGCATCGAGAGTCCCCTACATCCTCAGTTGACTAACTTCCCGCCAGATGATGTCCGCAAATCCATCTGCTCTGGTGACAAGATCTCCAAACTTCTCTATATAGTAGTGGATAATGGAATCTGGGATGTACGACGACGTGTCCTCGACAGTTTTATACGTTACGGTGAGGCCCGCATTTCCTGCACCCTCCGGTTGCTGACTTCTATCTAGATGACGTCCGCACATGCATCTGCACTACCGGGACCATCCTCAAAATCATTTCGATGCTACGGGACAGCCACCAGGATGTTGCACTGTGTGCACTCGACACTTTTATCACTCTTATGCAGTATCGTGAGCATACACGGTTCACTACAACCCCAGTTGGCTGATCTCCATCTAGACGATATCCGCACATCCATCTGCGCTGACAAATCGATCTTCAAGGTTGTGTCTATGCTAGCGGATGGCGATTACGATATAAGACGAAGCGCACTGGATGGTTTTATCACCATTGCGCAATACGGTGAGCTCCCCAATTTTTTTGCCCCCTTATTAAATTGACGGCCTTCCAGATGACGTCCGTGCATTCATTTGCTCTGACGAGACTATCTCCAACCTTTTCTGGACTCTGGAGGATGGAAACTCGGACTTACGGCGACGCGCACTCGACGCTTGTATTGCTCTTTCGCAATATGGTGAGTTCTATATTCCTTTTCACCTAGTTAACTGATCCAGCCAGATGACGTCCGCCCCTTCATCTGCTCTGGAAAGATAATCTCCAAAGTCGTATCTATGCTAGAGGATACAGACCAGCATGTAAAAGAAAGCACCCTCGGCGCCGTTATCGCTCTTACGCATTACGGTGCTCATCAACGTTCAGTTCGCCAAATATTCTTGGTTGACTGACTTCCTACCAGACAAAACTCGTGAATCAATCTGCTCTTTGCGCACGATCGGCCAAATCAGTTATATGCTAACGAATCAAAGTCAAACGGGTGTTCAACGAGGTGCGCTCGACGCCATTCTTACTCTTGCGCATTACGGTGGGCATCGGGATTCCCTGAACCCTCCATCAGATGGCTGACTTCCAGTTAGACACCGTGCACCGCGCGGTCATCTGCTCTGGGGAGACAATGTCCCAAGTCCTTTCTCTGCTGGTGAACCGAAACTCAGTTGTTGGCCAGCATGCCCTCGACACCTTTATCGCACTTACGCAGTACGGTGAGAATCAACTTTTGATACACCTCAAGCGCGCTGACTCCAAGCCAGACGAAGCTCGCGAATCAATCTGCTCTGGGAAGATGATGTCTCAAGTTTTTTCTGTCCTCGGCACATCGTCAGGGGATCTACCCGCCGATGTACAACAACGCGCAGCCACCGCCCTTGCTGTCCTTGCGCAATCTGGAATCCTTTTGGAAATCATTTCTATGCTAAAACATCAAAGCTTGGACGTCCAAAGACGCGCATTTGAAGCCATCAAGTTCGGTAAGGGTCCGGACCAGCCCGCACCGATGGTCGGCTGACTTGCAGACAGACAAAATCCCCCCTGTGACTATCCCAAAAATTATCTCGATGCTAGAGCATCACGATGCATTTGTAGGCAGAAGCATCCTTAAAATCATCGTCGCTCTTGCCCAGGATGGTGATGTTTTTCATAAAGTGTGAGTCTCGCTCCCCTGTTCTGATTAGCAACCAGATAATTTCCGCGCGTCAATTTGCTCTCCCGAGACTATGCCAAAAGTCCTCTCGAAGCTGGCGGATAAAGACTGTAAGGTGCAAGGAGGCGCCCTTGACGCCGTTGCCACTCTTGCACAATATGGTGTGTATGCATATTTTCCCTCACTTTTGCTTCGCCCATCGTTGAGCAGACGAAGTCCACGCAACGACATTCTCTCCCGACATCATCCAACAAATCATCTCAAAGTTAACGGCCATAGATCGGGAAGTACGATTTGGCGCTCTTCGCGCTCTCATCGTTCTTGCGCAACGGGGTGAGATCCACATTCACCTCCATTTCTGGCAGGTTGACCTCCCATCAGACGAGCTCCGCGCATCCCTCTATGCTCCGGCGACCACCTCAAAAGTCTTCCTACTGCTGAGAGGTTTGGGAGATGATGCTGAACTCCTTGCGCAAGAGGCAATCGCAAGGCTACTTTCATACTTGGCCCACGGTGGAGTTTATTTTATCGCAAGGAATACTTGTCTGATCGGCTCCACAGATGATGTTCAAATTTTACCGCTGAGAGTAGAACAAATTCTCAATCTTGTTGATGGCGACGACGACGCCAATTATCTACTGTTTATGAAAGGCCTTCTCGCACGACGTATACACCTCTGCAGTTCAACCTTCCCCCATGAATTGATTTCAATTTTAGACGACACTGTCGCGCTCGTTAGCACTGCTTTGATTCACAATACCCTTCAACATATGGATCACAGGAGTGCCAACGTACGGAGGTCTTACACTGACCTAATCCTGCTACTTCCTTCGTGAGATTTCGAAGCAGCCCTCTGTTTCCGCTGACCACAATCTCAGCTCATATATAATGTCGTCCGACGAGCATGGGCCGCTCATGTCCCTCCTCCGTAATCCTGACATAGCCGTTCTGAACTGTGGTCTAAGGGTTGTATTGCATTTTGCAGCGAATGGTGGGACTTTAAATAAGTCATTCCTTGACGAGGTCCTGACCACAAAAGCAGTTGAATTCCGACGCGATTTTCCTCACTCACATATTATCGCAGCCTGTATGAAACTCCTCCGACGTCACGACACCGCACCTATGGCCGTCGAAATAATCACTATGTTCGCTAAATACAGTAGGTTTTAAACCCATATCGCGCGGATGACTGATTGGCAGCGGTCTCAGAGGACACCCGGGACTCAATTATCCACCACAAATCCGGGATCGTGCACGAGCTTCTCGCCATGATGGGAGCCGGCACCACCGACTTCGATCGCTGGCAAGTCGGCTTGAAAGGACTGCTTACATTGGGTCTGTTCCATTCCGTTGGCACTAGTACTACCCATTGATGTGCTTAACAACTTTCACCACCGTAAATGCAATGAAAGTTGCGAGCTGAACGTCCGAATATTTGAGCAGGCGTTGCACCACAAAATTGCGGGCCACCACGGATGATATGGCCGTGAGCTCGAGCTCCACCTACGACCAAAGTCGACCCGCTAGCGTTCCGGTACGCAGACCCAACGCCCCGAAGTCCATGGTCAGCCCCCGGGAGAATGCGGCAGAGTTCACCCGAGGCCCTAAAAACTTTAGGGCCTCCTAAACTAAGCCCTAAAGTTTTTCGTCAGAACTTTGAGGCCCTAAAAGTTCACGTGCACCTTAGGTAATCCGCCTATTGTTTTCGCTCGTCTGTTGTCCTCTGTAGACTGAGTACTAGATATAATCCCTTCACCGGTCCCCCCCCAGTGATGCAACCTCGCGGGAACCCGGAGGCACCCCGGGGATGGGTCCGGAAAATTCGGGGGATCACTTTTGATTGATGGCTTGTGACGTTTGGCTTTGTTTTGGGCGAGCTACGGCCGAAACGGTCCCCAAACCCACGTTTCCCCGGAGGCACCCTACATATTTTCTCTCAGTGATGTCTACTATTGTGTTTCATCCTCTGTTCCACCACCTTTATGCATACACCTGTGCCTCCCGATATCTGTACCACGCAGCCAACCGGATCGATTCCGCGGCAGCGGCGCGTCGAAGTCACGGGCGTCTATTTTGAAGCCACAGTGCGCTGCTGACTTGAAACGTCTCTGCTCGGGCATCCGCACGGCAATCCCATCGCGAATCTTGCACCATTTCTTGTCCTTTGTTCTCGTTTTCGGCCTACATCAGGAAAACAAAGACATGATTGACAGCGCTTGACAGTGCTGCATAGCCTCATAGCGCCCATAGGTTCATCCCGACTATGCAGCACTGTCAAGTGCTATGGAGCACTATGCAGAGGACCGTTTGGATATAATTATAGGTTTGCCACTGGAATTTCTGGGCTGTATTTGGGGCATTGCGCTCTCATCCAGCGAGGAAAATACAAAGCAATAGAGATGTATTCAATGAGAGATGAATTACAGGGTATCGTATCTAGTGAGTCTGCGGACACCTAATGTGTCGTGCTCCCCAAGCTCCGCATCGCACGCCGTCGCGCGGCAACCTATGAGGCCGCCAGTGAATCCAGTGAATACAAGTAAGCCGGGCGACGGAGGCGCGGTCCACATCCTCCGCTGACGGTGCGTTGAGACGGGGGCACACAGTGGGTGCTTCGATGGACTGTACCATTATTCTTCTCTCGAGCCTCAGTCAAATCTGCTGGGGTTATGATTAGAACAGGGGTGGTCTGTAGCGGGAAACGGGTATATCAACCTATGCAGGTGCAGCCGTTCGCAGTTTTTGGAGGCTGGGAGTGTGGGTTGGTGACTATTAGTTACATTAGGGGACAGGAAAGGGGCGTGGAGGCGTACCTTCTGACAACATATACGGAAGCTCTTCCAACATCGCCATGGATGCACTAGGAACAGCAGCAGCCTTGTTCGAATATCAGCTATGCTAATTTGATTGATCAGACAACATACGTTGGGGCGTCGTTGGCGGGCCAGGCTGTTCTATGCTGTCGAGGTGGGCACTGGGGAGGCCGTAAATCAACAAGTTGCGGTGGACAAATCCAGGGATTACTCACCTTGCATGGCCATGGCATCCAGTGCCCAGGGGATGTATCGGTCTCGTCTCCTTGTGGATGTGTTGGCCCATCCAAATGAGGAGCTATAGGCGCAGAAATTGTGGAAAGCTGACAGCGGGTGACTTACCTGCAGCCCCAGTCCTCGCTCCCTGGGATTTTCCACCTGCCCAGCTGCTCGACCATGATCCACCGCGAAGTCCGTGGATGGCAAAAGCCCGGGGCCATGCACAACGGCACCTGCCACGGCAATCTCCAAACAGCGCGCATAGTCGACGAGCAGTGAGAACTGCGCACAATGAGAAGGGAAGAAGAGACGAGGCTTACCTTTGCCGACGATATGTATACACGATAGGTTCCAGTTGGCTTGGAGGTGCAGTGGAGATGCTGGGAGGTGGTGGTAAGAGACAAAGGACGAGATCAACCCCACGTGCCAGATGGGCGGAGTTTAAATTACTTTGTTGTCGTGCACGAGTTGATACTTGATAGCGCTTATCATGCATAGTACATAATGGAGCTTGATAGCACTGGGCAGTGCTATGGGAGGCTATGGGCGCTATGGAATGCTATGGTCGCTATGGCAGAATATGGCTCGGCTACGGTTTTCCTGATGTAGGGTTCTTAACTCATCCGTATGTATTTGTAGATTTCAACCTCGACGAAAATCAACGTTCATACACTCTTGGCCATTTTCTGCGTCGCGTGATACATCCTTCAAACTCTCCTGCACGTTGTTCTACTCCTCGGATTCCAAAGTTTAATTCTTATTTCTCATTCCACTTCCTCCTTGTCTTGAATAATTCTCCGAGTCAGCGGAGTTTGAATTTCATGTCGCAGATGTGCATCATGCCAGTAATGGCGGGACATTCAGGAAGCCTGATGGTCTCTACTCTTAGCATACCTATCCGCATCGGCACCATGTTGACACCAGATCACCATGGCACCAGGCTGTGCATCTATGTTTCGAACGCGGGATGCCATCTCGGGGCTTGCCTCATACGTATCATTAGTAATAGCGTGAAGACATGTAAGATAAAGTACACCGCCAAAGTGCCGAAACGTTCCTGGCGGCTGGCCGACTCAGGTTGTGAGCATGTGTGGCAAAAGGTGCACGCAGGTGGTAGTGATGTGGCTGCCAGCTGCAAGGTTCAGGTAGTCTCACAGCTGGCCTTGAGCTAGCCAGGCAGGTATCAACCATGTTCCTGCACCAGCTGCTTTCAACGTACTAATAATATTCCGATTAATTTATACATGCCTAATAGGAAAACTCGCGCTTCGCCGGCGCCGCCCTCTGAAAAATTGTCACTTCGGAGTCAGTGTTGCCGCTCTTTCCGCTGTTTAAGACTCAAGGTCCTTTCGTGATGATGGAAAAACTAGCATCGACCACCTCAGCTTCAACCAGCTTCCTCCCGCTGCATTCAATTTGTCCCTTTCAAGTGATACCAAAGTGATACGCCCGCGAGCTTCATTCGTCGTCAATTCGTCGTGTTGATCCTTGTCCATGAGCTAGCGCCTTTTCGTAACAGGTCAGGATCAGGACCAGCCTGGAGCAGAAGGTGGTTGTTGAGCTGTTATTTTCCTGGCTCCGAGAGAATAAACGGCATGAGCTAAAGCATGAGCGCCGAAAGATTTAAGCTCAGAAAGGCCAATCGCCGAACAAGTCCGATCGGGTCCAACGGTGACACGTGCACAAACAACGACAATGTTGGTCACTCATCTTTCTTTCTTCCCTCTCCCATCTCCTCCTGCGTCTGCGAGGGTACCCTTTCTGCCCGGGAGTCGCATTTCTCAACAAGCCTCTAGCTCACTCTCCCCATCCACGCAACCTCAAGCCATAGATAGACATATCCTCCATCTCGTCAATGCGCGCCAATGCGCGCCGTCTTCAAGTATTCCTTTCAGCCTCCTCAGTGACTTTCAAGCCCTTACAAGCGGATTTGCAACCGAGATGCTCAAGTGGCACAGAATCTTCATCTCCTGGGTTTTTCTGCTCAAGTTATCATTCTCAATGTGGTCCGCCGTTTCACTGGTACCATCTGAGTTGAAGCGAAGACCGAGCGACGCCTCCCACTCGCCGACCGGTCCGACATCAAAGGCACGTGCACGATTGCGTGGTTTGGTTTCGTCGCCTCTCTCTTCTCTTCCACCATCTCATGGAACGGCGCCGACATCTCCATTACACCGCGACTGCAATATGTGGGCAAGCCTCGCTAATGCGTGTCCAACCAAGACTTCATTGTCCCAAGCGCTTATGCACTGCTAGTTCTTGACTCGGGTCTCATCCTCAATTTCTTCAAGGGCTCTCTGCCTGCTCCTCTACATCTCAAGGCATCATCAAGCTTGTCTTCAAGTGCCCAAGTATCACTCTGTGTCTCCGCCAATTCCGGGCCTCCTCCGCTGCAGCCTTGCCTCTTCTGTGGCTTTGACTTTCAGCTATGCATACGAGCCCGATTCATAGCTGATCTCAATTCCCTGGTTACAGTGAGCCACATGCTCAGTAGTGTCGCTCTCCACGGATCGTCTTTAGCTTCCAAAAACATCGCATTTGTGGGTCCCGCGTCGTTACTGACAGGTTCACGTGAAGTACACCTCATACGTGATGTCACAGCTCTGCCCATCATTGCTAGGTGTGTGGTTTCTTCTCGTCTAGACCGCACACTAATATAGATGTTTATAGTGCAGATAATTCTCGCAAGCGTGCTCGTGCACAGCCAACAGTGAGCGTCTCCGCCCTCCATGTATGTACTGCGCTACGTTGTATTACTTAGTTTTCAATGCAATTACTTTGGTGGCATTCATATACGCGCTGGATCCTGGAATGAAAAGAAGGACAGAAATGTTTCTGGCTGTATCCGACAGGCCCTCCCCACATTTGAGCTCCAGCTGGTGGCCACATCAACCTGGCGACAGTGTGTGGCCATAGGCGACCGAACGTGGCAACGACCTGGGCAGCACCTGGTGGCCATTCTCCCATGGCATGCGGCACACACCCTGCGTTCAGCTGGCCGGCATGTGTCTGACAAATGCCTGGTTTTTGATTTGCTTCGACGAATTCCCCTCTCATGTATCGCGCCGACTCTCGTTCTCCTTCAAAGACTCTACCTCTCGATGCACAGGGCACTACCATTGATGAAACTTCTGAAGAGACTTCTGTGGCGACTCCACCTAAAAGTCCGTCGCTGCAGGAAGGTGCGTGTTTGGCATACGTGTATATTCCGTGTGCCACTGCTCAACTCATCGTGTAGCACCCAAGAAATCACCCAATGCTCCACGCCAGTTATCGATAATTCTGCGTTCGATTCTGGCTGTAATACCTCTGTTACTTATAGCAGTTTGGTACATGAGACTGGGGCATCGATACGCCCCGCTCGAAATCCAGTGGACTGTGACGTCAGTAATCAGAGGCATCTCGACCCCATTCAGATCCGTATGTCCATATCTGGTCCCAGTGAATAGCGGCTCTGAATTTCTGAAAGATATACGTCGCATTCCTGGTCTTCTTTTCCCAGAAACTATCCATGTTGCGGACACTGCAAATGGATCAAACCTTGACTCCGGGCATAAGTTTCTATGTCGCAAACCATCGTGCAAATGCCGTTGAATTAGTCGGCGTGGAAAGCGGGCTGACTGGGGCAGAAATACTGCACATCTCGTCGCAGAACCGGTATAAGAATGCGGAGGTCTTTGCAGTTCTCACTCTCCAACTCCTCATCTGAGGAAGGATCGTATGTGCCCAGCTGAAATCGCATTGACACGGCTTTCATCGTGTTGCAGGGGCCGCGATTTCACAGCCAAGATCTCTCACCTTGTACCCAAGGGCAACGGATTTGTTGACACCGTCATCTCGGCGTACAGTCAGCACCACGCGCCCATAATTCATCCAGACGATGTTTGGCTTTCGATCCTCGTCCAGTTTAACTTCTTCGTGAACGCCAACACCGAGCTTCTCCGCGGAAACTTCGTTGCGCACGAGGGCAAGAAACATCTGGTCGTCAAGGGCGTGGGGACCCGTTACAGCATCGACTTTGGTACTATGTCGCGTGAGATGGTGGGCCTCATGGAGAAAAACATCGTAGACCCCAAGCTGCGCGAATGGATTCTACCGAATTTCAGTACGACTACCATCACGGACACTACAGCGAGTGCGGTGATCATGATGGCGACCCTCAAGGCATATTTCTCCTACGAGTTTTATCTGACTTGCGGTATTCCGCGTGTCACACTCGAGGGCGACAAATTTGATTGGGTGAATATTCTGGGGCGTCTAGAAAAGCTGAAGGAGTATGGGGTTGAGGCGATTGCGTGGGGGGGGGGGGGGGGGGGATATATTATACTCGCGCGGTCCAACAAGTGAACAACGAGTTTACGGAAAACTAACAATATCACTTGCTACACCCCATTATCTCCTGTTTCGTTGCGGCTTTCGACGCACCCGCAAGTCGGGAAAACTTCAATTTCTGGCAGCGGGTCGCACACTACCACACCCAGGACAGCGGACCGAGCTATTATTCTGGTTGGATCAGCGCCTTCGCTGTGTTTAGTCCGACGGAGGAGTGGCTTGGGAATTGGCTGGACAAGGTGGGCTTCGAGTTCATTCTTGTTGACTTGCTGTTTGAAATATCAATATGATCCAGGATGTGAAGTCGGCGGAGGCCATGGGATCGCTCAGCGCGGAGCAATTCTGGGTTACATATGCGCCTGACGCGGCCAAAGACCTGGTCCTCGACGGCACGCCGTATCACCGGGTGGACAGCATCAACGTACCACCGGGCTACGCTGAGGTGGACGTCAAATTGAACGATAACGGGGAGTTATTCAATTGTATGATGACCGCAGGTATGATTGGCATGAAGGTTTCCTCCAGCAGGGACGTTGAGCTTTCGCCCACCGGCAGAGATGATATTGTACGGCCGGTTTCGGGATGGTGGATCTTCATCAAAGGATGAAGAAAGGATTGTCTTCTGAGGATTTCCATCCATGTCGCCCACAAGATATTGTTGAGAATGGCCCCAATGATACAATTGGAATCATAATCCGTTGTCCTCATTCGCATATTTAACATCGAAGACTGGAAACTGGATATTATGACTTGGAAACTATCTTTGACGTTCCACCACACATCCACCCGACACGCGCAATATTCTTCCTCTCTCCCTATCCCATCTGTACCGCGGAGTTCTCCTCCTGTTCTTCTTGCATTTCCAGAATAAATATCATCCAAGTACGACTTCAAGAAGAGGAGACATATCATCTTATTCAAGTACGGCTGCACGAATAGGCCTCGTACTGTGTTAAGTTGTAGGGGAGCAACCGTCACGGTTGCGGACCTCTGTTGCGTTGCCTTTTTGCCTGAAGGTCACGGTCACGGAGTGGTTGGTTGCCTCATCAAAAGCGAAAAAAAAATAGGAGAGAAAGTGCCCAGGGACAGATTTTTGACTAAAATTTCAGGAAGGCATGAAAATGGCCTGTGAACCTACATTCTAACCCTTGAAGTCCACTTGGACCTTTCACAAGGTTAGAAAAAAAAAGCTGGTTGCCTGTCCAGGCAGCCGTCACTCTCACGGTCGATTCTGTTGCCTGAAAAAGAAGCAACGGGCCTGTCACGATCATTGACGTGTTGCTCTCCTACAACTTGATACAGTACTCTTTGCTCGTGTTGCTTGTTCGTATTCGCTGTGCCAAACAAGCCGGCCGCTGCCTGGCGGGCGGGAATTTACAATTGCAACCTTGGAGGCTGGACCGCGGCGGCCGTGAATTAAGTTTCGGCGACTTCAAGTTGCTGAGAATCCCCGGGATGACGGCGCAAAGTGCGGATCCGCCAATCAAAGACCCACTTCCAGTTACTAGGTATAATCAGATCGTCAAGGAGCCGAGCACCGAGTTGTGTGAGAGTCCAGAATATAAACCTTTTTTTTTCGAATATTGTTCTGCTTGGAGGACGGGGATTTGCAACATGAGGTTGTGGTTTTGGTTTGTGGTCCATGGTCCATGGTCCGTGGTTAGTGTTTGCCGAGGCTTACCGACTAGCCGACATCAGCCGAGTTCTCCCGGTTTACGGCTGATCTCAAAATTCGGGTGTTCGCCTCGTGGTAGGTAGATAGGTAGGTAGATAGGATTACACGGCACGGTCCGATGAACGAACACCGGTTTCCAGGGATTATAACGCGAAGCAAGGGAGCTGAAGGGTGAGTTGGAGGAGGCGGAGGGGTGAGTGAATTTTGTGCGGCCGTTCACGCTGCGGGAGTGAGAGAAGCGGGATTGCAGGAGCGCGTGCGAGTGCTCAGCAATGCCCCACGAGACGCGGATTACTTGGCCCTTATAAGCCGGTGTGGCACCGTGTCCGACTTTTATCGGGTGAGGTCGGAGCTGAAGGTGGAGTGTTCGACGTCGACGGTGAGGGAGGGAGATCGCGCTCGCCGCCGTGGAGGAGAGGCGCGAGTAGGATGTTGTGCGCAAGGCGCGGAGGGAGGAGTTCTGATCGGGTCGTTGGTTCCCCTCTTTACGTCGTGACGGCGTTGTGCGCGTCGTGCGGCGGGTGGGATTTGTGTATGGGGCGAGTCGCCGCTAGCGTGGTTGTTCCGCGGTGCGTCCAGACGAGATAAGTGCAAGTGTGTCTGTCTTGCATCGTCCTGGGCATGTTCTAATCCATTCCAACTGACACATGGCACCCACAGGGCTTCCCCCCTCGTCGACGCAGGTGGACCTATTCTCAGAGATTCAGCAGTTGGCGCAGAGTGTATTGGATGGGTGCGCTATTTCACTATTTCCTCCCTTCTTTCTTTGTTTTGCTTTTATGTGTATCGCCGGTTGGTTTGCACATTGGCCCGACTGTTCTTCTACTTATTCCTCTTTCTGGTTAATTCTTCGTTTCTTTCTAATTCTTCGTTTTGCGCTTGCTCACTAAGTTTATTTGCTGATTATTGACAGATACAATGTCTGCGTATTTGCATACGGAAGAGCTGGACGATTGAGGATGGAGACCGCGCGGGTGAGTTATTCTCTTTTTTCTTCTCCTTCCTTTCTCGCTTTTCATCGCGGAGTTCCCTACTGGCGTGGTTTCTTATTTTCGCGGTGGGGAATGCAGGGCGGGCGTGGCGGCGCGAGCGGGCGAGTGTTTTTCTTTCTGTTTTCCGGCTGCCCGGGACTCACGCGATTGAGGGTTTGATGGTTCTTTTTTGCGCTGGTGGCTAGGGCGAAGGAACTTGCTGCGCGCCGCACGACTTCCGATTTTTTCTTCGGCGCTTACCTGCCTTCTTTTCTACGCTGCCACTCCGTTCACCCCTCCTTTTTAGTATTATTGTTGACCCATGCCCCATCTCTTCCGCGTCGCGCAGAGCTCAGGGACAAGGGCTCGGCATTATAGCTTCAAGGAGAGATTGCGAGTTGCTTTCGAGTCATTCATTCATTGGATTTTCGTTATTTTTTGGGAGGGGGTATTCGTTCTTCGCTATGCCGTATTTTTTTTTTTGGTATGAAGGACGCGGGGCGCTCTCCCGTTTTTGTGGTGTTTGCTTCCTCGATTTGATCTTACCCACTTCCTCATTCCTTTTCTTTTCATACTTGGTACCATTCTCGTGCTTTTCCCATTGCTATGTTGGCTTGTAAGACAGTGAATACGGTGTCCATACCTACACCCACTTCACATTCTGGTGTTTTGAGTAGGACGGTGGGTATCAGGAGCTGTTTTTTTTTAGACATCTAAAAAAGTATCTGCTTATCTGCCTATCCGTTACTTACCAGCATCCGCACGCTGAGCAAAGCTGCTGTCTCCACACATGTATCTCTGGTCCAGAAATGTGGGGGCATCCAAAAAAAAAAAAACAGCCATGCCCCTCACCACTGCACACAAATCAATCTGCAACACATGAGGCTCAGTGAGCCAGTAGCACTTTATAATTATGAAATGGCAGATGGCGCCAAGCGGCGACATTTGGATATATTGCATGTGAAAGGAGGAGATAAAGGAGATAGAGCTGGAACCATCCAAGGAATCACACATCTTCTGGGGACTCGACGGATTTAACACCGCACATAGGAACACAGAGAGCCTCCGTGTGAGCCGAATCCGTGGCAGAGAAAACAGCGGGTCACAAATAAGGCTCCGGCGTCAGCAATCACGCATGGTGACCGATTACCGACAATACTGGGTATTGTATGTGTACCTAGGCAAAGCCAGCATGCACCCCGGCCAGAGCAGACAGGAAAGACACAAGCGACAGAAGAGAAAGAGGTACGAAAGCACGAAGAATGAAGGGCAGTACCTGTGATCAGAGCCAGAGTTTGTGCCAATTGTGTTCTTAATTCCGAAGTTGGCATTTATGTAATGACGAAATTCAACAAAGCACAAATAGAGGAGTATTTTTGGATTTAGGGCATTTGAAATATAGCACTTAAAGGTGGGTCTATTTCCGGTGTGAAATGTCAGTAGACACGTATACTATGTACATGTTGTTTGATTCATATCACACTGATAATTCACGTAAGAAACCCAGCCAAATATATATATGAGCCCAGACGAATGGCAATCCTCCCTGTCATCAATGCCCACCATGCCTACTGCAGCAAATTCCAAGAATCTCATCCCATATATCATCCTGGCTGCAACTACTGCCCAGAACATTGCAGAAACAACCAAAGTCCCTTTCCTTGGCTCAACTGCTGCGTTGTGCTTGGCAATTACAAAGTCTATTGAAGTAAGCCAATTCCTCTGGCCCTTGGCAAAATATTTAGCAACAAAAATAGACAACCAGATTGAACAAAGAAGAATATGCTGAGATTATGGAGAAGATTCATGAAATCCTATGTGTCATTGTCCAGCTTCATTCAACTTCAGAAATCAAGGGTGTCCTTCCAACTGCACTCCTGTATGACATTGCAAAATTCACAGAGTGAGTCCCATTTGAGGATGATATTGTATTCATTCAATATTCTACTCCAGGGCACTCGAAAAGTTGTTCACGGTTCTGAATGGACAACAAAAGGGCACTCTAGGAAAAATAAAGCGATTTTTCAGACAGCCTGAGGCTGGAGAAAGATTGGAAACATGCAAGCAGGAGCTCAGCCGGATGGTTGGATTGTTCAAGGTATATCAGATGAAATTAATTTCAATGCATATTCAAATCATTTGCAGGCTCAAGTTACAGGTTCAACCTTGTCTCAAATGGGGCAAATGAAAAAGGATGCCAAGGAACAACATGACCAGCTTGTTGCCCTGTTGGAGACTCACTCTGACCTCACCAGTTCTGATCGCTCCTCAGTGAGTAGCAAATTATGACCATTCATTTCGTGGCTTATGGTTGTTAGGTGGCAGGAACTCTGTTGGGTTTGGGGAATAATAGGTGAGCCAGATCCGGAAACACAATCAACCTTGCTAAAGTTCTTGAACAGCTCAGGATCCTTTGGTCTACTTCCACCATACCCACAAATCTTCCATGGCCGCAAAGCAGAGCTCCAGGATGTGGTGAATATTCTAGTGCAGGATTCTGCCCACATTGCTATTCTTGGTGCGGGGGGCATGGGAAAGACTAGCCTTGCCACAGCGGCCCTCAATGATCCACAAGTGGAAGCCAAGTATTCACATCGATACTTTGTTCCATGCCACTCGAGCCCCACTTGCACCGAGCTGGCAGGGACAATTGCAAATCACATTGGGCTGGAGAAGGGCTCAAACCTGCCAAAGAAAATTGCGCATCATTTTGCCCATGCTCCCCCTTCCCTTCTGGTCTTAGATAATCTGGAAACCCCATGGGAAGCCCTTTCAGCTTGCTCTGAAGTTGAAGAGTTTCTATCTCTTCTGACCGATGCCCCTCACTTGGGCCTCATAGTGAGTAATGTTTGCGAGTTTGTCCAATAATACCTTTAACTTGCTGTAGATCACCCTGAGAGGTGCTGAGCGACCGAGCAAAGTCAAATGGACCCGCCCCTTCCTGGCACCTCTTGAGCCACTTTCCAATGTGGCTGCTCAGCAGACCTTCATTGAGGTTGCTGATGAAGGCCATGATGATGCCATAATCAAAGAACTCCTTGAACTGACAGGGAATCTTCCACTAGCAGTCAGCCTTATCGCAAGTGTTGCTGGTTCTGAGGGATGTGCCAAGGCACTCTCTCGGTGGAAATTGGAAAGTACTCGGATGCTTTCAGATGGGTATGACCAGACATCAAGCCTGGACATATCCATCATGTTGTCATACACAAGCTCCCGTATGACCCCAAGTGCTCAAGACCTGCTCAGTGTTCTGTCCATGCTGCCAGATGGGCTTGCAGATACCGATTTAGTGCAGGCCAAACTTCCAGTCCTTGACATTCTGGCCTGCAAGGCTACTTTGATTCAAACAGCCCTTGCCTTTGTTGGCCAAGATCAGCACCTGAAAGTGCTGGTTCCAATTCGAGAACATATCCTAAATACTCATCCTCCTGCAACTGCCTTGAAAGCGAAGCTCCGTGAACACTTCCATGAAATTCTTTCTCTTTGGAACCAATTCAAGAATCTCAATGGAGCAGATATACACCTTCAAATTTCACAAAATTTGGGCAATTTCAACACTGTTCTCCATGATGGGCTTGTACCAGAGGGGCCTGATATTGTCCAGAATTTCAGGAGCATCCTGTTTCTCAATCAATTCTATAAACGTGTTCAAGAAACATATTCACCCCTTTTGCTCCAGCTTTCTGGGAAAATGCAGCACTGGAAAGACAATGAGATCATTGGCCAATATCTCATCGAGCTATTGGAAACTTCGGACCATTTGCCTGGCCTGGATTTGAATAGCCACATTACCCTGGGCACTCAGCATTTTACATCAAAAGATCCACTGGAACAGGGTAAGACACATTCACTATCAATGTGTTCACCTGACTAATTTTTTACCAGCCAGATGGTACCGTGCTCTGGGACTGTACTTCTGCGGGGCAAAGTCGGATTTTGCAGGAGGCCTAAAGCATTTTCAAGCAGCCTATTCTCTGGCAGAAATTATTGGATACCCCACCATTGTTGGCATCCATACACTGGCCAGCATATGCAACATCTTGATTATTACCGGAAAACCCTTGAATGCACTCGCACATGCCAAGAAGGCACATAGATATGCTGAGCACATGGGCGACATCTATTTCCAAGCAGTGTCTCTCTACTTTCAAGCCAGATGTCACGTACTATTGGCAAACTATTGGCATCCTCAACATCTTCTGAAAAAAGCCAGACACATCCTGGCTACCCTTGGGCAACAACAAAGTGCATTGAATCTTTCCATCCTAAATTTCCAGGCTGAGATGCACCTTGTGAAATCTGAATATCTGGAATCTCGCAAACATCAAGTAACCATTGCATCCAGCTGCCAGGCAACTTCATACAGTGCCATCCTGGCAAACCTGAACATGGCTATCATTGATATTACTACTGGTGCTGACTCAAATATCATTCACCAAAATCTGGACATGGTTCAGTCTCATTTGAAGGCATTGTATGGGTACCCTGGCAGACATATCCATCTAATCCGAGAATGTGGCGCCACATTCCAGGATTAGATGGCTAGGGGAAGCAACGAGCGCGATTCTGAATTAAGTGAACGCTGGGTTCAAGTACTAGTTCGATTTCGTCGATGAGTTCGCATCCTGCTTCAACTCATCTTTACTCTGGGCTGAACAGTCCAGCCATTCGGGTGTGGTGTACGAAACACCTCGAGCATCCATAACTCACGAGCAGCGTATGTACACGGTTCAGCACGAACACGGATCCCGGGGTTCGACTCTCCGTGTCCGCATAATGCCTTGGTACGATCAAATTCTTTTTAAATTGGAGCCATACTGGTCCGGTTTGACACTGTTTTTCAATCACATTCTGCTCAAGTCCGGATTCGAAGCAACCACACCGGTGCCGTGGGGGTAGTATTACACTACATTTCGCCATTTATACTGCTGAACAAGCCCATGTGAAATACGTATGTGTCCAAGACTCCAGGTGGCGAAAACCTCTTCGCGAATCTTCAAACGCGATCTTTGTTAACAACGATGATCCACAGTGCAAATTCTCCATATTTGACTCATTCTCCGGAAATCCCTCTTCCGTCCGCCAGGGCTTTTCTTTTCGGGGTGTGTGGGCAACAACACCCATCATGAATAAACGGCCCAAAAAAAGGACGTGGTGTACGGAACGAAATACTGCGCTCTCGTCGCCCGGATGCCATACAGAGTGTGCAGGCTGGGGTTCGATTCCCCGCGTCGGAATCAGTCTTCCAGCGACACTTTATTTTGGTTATTGCGATTTACTGTAATCTCTGGGTTTCAGTCACCTTCAATCGTTGATTCAACATTCTGCTGTAGTACTACAGATTGGGGTAAGGAACATTGCCATTGCTGCCGGTTTCTGTGGCGGCATTGGAGCAATGGGATAAAAAGAGGCCGACGCAATTTAACAAGCTTTGAACATGAACCCAGGCCTTCGAAGAATTCCTCCCAAAATTCAAATTCCCCGTAATCAGACATACATTTCATTTTTCAGCGTTGCACTTGAGCATATGATACATGCGCCTATGTCACACTCATCTGGAGATCTTCGATGAGTTCGTCTTGCTTCAGGATATCGTCATGACCGGCTTCCACCTCCACCACTCGCAGATCCGTAAAACACCAGTCCAGGCCCAACGCCCACCATTCCTTCTGCGCTTCAGGCGCAACTCCTGCGACGACGCCGCGCGATGCCTTGTACAACGTCACCGGCGCATTCACCTCCCGCATCCAGGCAATAATCGCGCGCACAACCTCCGAATACACCCTGCGCTCCCCTGCGAGGCTCAAAATAAACTCGAATGCTCTGGCCGAGCCCTCAACCGCATTCTCATAAACCGCCGCCATCAGCTCCGACATTGCTCCGCGCGCATGCCGCCGTTCCACCGCTCCCATACGCAGTCAGCAAACTTGTGCCACCACGGGTCCTTGAACATGCGCAGTACCCCCGCACGCTCCGTTCACGGTACGCTTTTAGTGTCTCCAGGTCGGCGAAATCTGTCTCAGCAGTGTATGTGTGGATAGCGCGCGGAGTGATGGTGAGGAAGGGCGAGCTGTCGATGAGCGCGAGTTGGATCACATTGTCGCCATGTTCCTGTAGGAGCTTCGCAACACGGCACGCCATAAACACGCCGGCAGAGTACCCTCCAATGCGATACGGCCCCGTTGGCTGCGCCTCCTGCATACGATCCCCATATATCAGCATAAATATCAACCGTGCCGCATATTCTACATACCTTGATCTTCCTATAATAAAAGTCTGTCTGGGAAACAAAGCTCGTGCGCGGTGTCTCTGGCACGACCTGAATGGCCCATAGTCCAGTTCGGAAGTGCATCTGCAGGTAGACAAATGAGTATATAAAACCGTTGCCGCCTGCCAATCGGAACATCAGCACCTAAGTCTAAAGCCTTCTACGCACGCACCATGGACAGGGATAAGCGGCGACTCGCCCACTACTGCCTCGCGCAAGCGCACAATCGTGTCCTTATTGTCGAGGACTGACGCGGGTACGTTTTTGTACGGAGTATCGTCAGAGATTGCCAAGGCGCCGACAGTGACACCGTAGACAAAGGACGCCAGCTGAGCTATAGTTGGGGGATGTGAAGACAACATCGTTCGGCACCGCCTGGATGACCCTCTCGGGAATTCGCCCTCCAAGGGCTCGGATAATTCCACGTCGGATTCGCGCCGCGAGAAGACTAAAGTTCGCGTTCAAGCCAACAACGTGGCAATGAGTGACCCGTACCTGTCCGCCCCGGCATCGAATATGTTGTCGTGGTCGGAGATGCTCGGTCCGACATTGGTGTGAACATGTTCCCGCACGATTTCCAAAGCCTCGTTGACTGAAATTTCTCTGTGTGCCTGATTGCTAGCTGGTGCCGCCGCACGGTCGAAAGCGGCATAGGCCGTGTGGATGTCCTGTGCGTAATCCTCAAGAATTGCCTGTCGGCGCGGTGTGCCCTTTGCTGTCACCTGGAAGGGTCGGATCAACGTTGCTAGCACTATCATCTGTAAATATGCGTGTCATTGCGATTGTGAGAGACTCAAAGCAAGCACGATTAATCCACGTACATTTTTAAATATACGTGAATGGCTCGGTGCGAAGGCATTCGCTCGTTCAACGGTGGGCCTACATATAGTGGTTATCGAATTTCACAAAACATCCACTATATATACCAGATGGTGTTCCGGAACGACTCCATGTCGAGGACGTCTTCGGATGCAGCGATGATGACGCCGGCATGCGGCCGCTCGCGACCGAACATGATAGCGGCCTTCACGCGCGGATCCTGGGTAAGAATTTGCTCTGCCGTGTACAGTCAACAAATCTCTGCAATCCGCAGACAGACCTCGTACCTATCGGCCCGGGATTGGTCTTTTCGCCGTTCTACACACGACGATTAAAATGATCATGAGCTAACTGGGGCGCCAGGGAGAAACTATCTGCTCACGGAATGCATAATCTGATCATCTGGCCAATGATGAAGATCCAGGACGGAAATTTGTATCTCGAACGCACCAACGCGCCCATACACCCTGTACAGTGTCGGAACTTCTGGGTGACGCTGAACAATGTCGTTCGTATCGTATGCCGGGACGCCATCCACCTCCGTGTTCGGCAGCACCAGACAGTTCCTCGCTGATTGCTATAGATATGTTCAACGCGGAATCAGGATTGCGGCTCTGGAGAGGTGAGCTAGCACACGGCACCTTGACTCTGAGCTGGAATAACGACCCAGTGGTGTCGCCGTCCACGGGGAGGAGCACCGGCTCGACTGATGCATGAAACTATGATTCGGTGTTCATAATTGTGGGAATAGGAACGGTAGCGCGTTACACACCTGAAAATATTCCCAGCCATGGTTGTGTGTTGCCTCTAGCCACGGCGCGCCATTAGGGTGCACGAGGCCGAACCGGCAACATACGATACACTCACCCGGAATTATTTGTGTTATGGGGCCGACCTCGGTGCTGCATGCAAGATGGACTATTTGACACTGGTGCAATATTCGACACGGATGGTACGCACATCCCGTAGAGGGGCATCGACGTTATCCCACTGCTATCTAGAGCATCGCCCACGGACCGGGCGAGCGGACCCCCACCAAAAAACTGCGGCACCTACGGTTAGAAAAGAAGTAGGGCTAGGTAGTGGAACGCACAATACGAGAGAATGTCCGCAGTTTTTCAACGCTGGAGGGATCGTGTACCCAGTGCTATATAGATTAGTGGGCTTGGCTGCAAGCTGCATGGAAGGGAAAATACCTCGAGGAACATTGGAGGGCACACCATCGTCGTGCTCTTGGTTGAGAGTGCAGAGGCGAGCATTCGTTCCGGTGTCGCAATGACCGCATGTGTTGTCGGCGGAAAGAGTGATAGGGTCATCCCGGAGAACGCCTAGCCAATTTACATCAAAAACTGTTTGAGGCAAGAAATGCGCTATTTACGGCGCGTATAACGGAGAGGAATCCCATGGCGTCTGAATAGTTAGGTCAAGTCTAGGTATTGAGTGAAAGGGGGGAGGGATATACGGAACATGGCGGTACCATGCACTGCTTGTACTCTGGTGCTGAAATCAATTACGCCTGAATATGGATATAAATGGATAAATTGCTGAGGCATCAGAGTAAACCAACGTACGCGGTCCATTCATTTTGAAGAAGTATTTCTGTGTGAGGGGTATGATCTTGGGGAACGACGTAGATCCTGGGATTCGTCGCTCAGCGTCAAAGATAGCCAAAACGGTTGTATGGTAGTTACCGGAGGAATGTGCAATGATCAGTAAGTGATCATCGTCGATGGGTTGCAGCGGGGGAAGAGCATCCAGATCTACGTGCTCATCCGCACAGATCTCCTCATATGTGGGGATCGAGACCACGGTGATGTGGACGTTTTTCGATTCGAGGATGCTATTTGCTTTGCGCGCGATGTTTTGCATGTGTGCGTCTTGGCTAACAAGCAAGTACTTGACACCAGACTCAGTGATAAGATGCGCAATGGCGATGTCGGAGTATCTGGTTGACAGAGGAAATATAGGGCAACCTGCGCGTAAGGTGCCGAAGATTAGAGTCGCGTAGAGTATAGCGCCTGCGGGATAAATATGTAAATCTTGATAGAGGACGTGGGACGTACGTACTGGTCGAGGCAAGAATTCCCACCACGGGCGGAGGCGTGCGGTCGACAACGGCTCCGCCTCCAAGGCGGTGTCGAATGATCTGAGCGGCTGTCTCGAAGTTATTCACCGCGTGGTGCCAGGTGATATCTTCGTAGCCCTCGCGCACGGAGGCCGAGTCGTATCGGAATAGCGGATGATCTGGGTTCTTCTTCGCGTGGAACTCGATGAGTTGCAATAGAGGGATAAAGACCTGTTAACGCAAGGGAGCGTGTAACTGTAAGGGGCCATGACAGCAAGAGCGAGCTCCAGAGAATCACTCAGCCGTTCATTTATAGCCGAAAGCCACTGTCTAAATTGAGGACCGGCATGAATAATCTGGACGAAATCCGTTGATGACGGACTCTGACGGACTCCACCAATTTGGATCGCTGATGAGGAGAGAAAATTCAGTGAAAGGAATTAAGAGCACTGGTAAGAACTTTACGAAACCTAAGTGAACCAAAAGCCTCCAGTGCCACGATCGAGGCAAAACCGTATTAGAGAGGTTGCGCAAAAACCATTGGAGACATCACGTGGCTTATTTGGCGTGTGCACACGAATGGCTCCACCCGCCAAGATCTGACGTCATGGCTGGTGGAGCCATTAGTTGCGCACGCCAAATAAGCCAATTAATGGCCGTGCGGCTTTAAACCCCGTTTGACTTTAGCTTACTAAACCGATGGGACGCATCAGCAAATTAGCAACTGTGCTTTTCTCTGGCTTTTCTTGCTTTTTAAAGTCAAAAAGTCAAAAAAAGCCAAAAAGCTGCCGAAGCTCTCCTAATCCAGACCCCTCTACTCTCAAAAGACGAAAAGAGTAGAAAAGATGCAGTAAGCTGAAATAAGTGCGCCCATAAGCTCTCAAAAAAGGTCTCAATATCTACTGGAACGGACGAAAAAGGGGCGCATAAATCCTATATTGTGCTGTATCTACCGTATTTTAGCCACCACGACGACGCGGGGAATGCTCTACGAGGTCTATTAAGGTACTAGATAAATGTCAGCATAATGGAGAACGGCGGCACGTAGAACCAACTTACTTGATGGCGGCACCAGTCGGAATCATTATCTATTAAAATCATCCGGCGTCGGCTCGAGGACAACAACTATCGGGCACCTTGGAGCTAAACCTGGACAACAGGAATGGCGGCGTCGATGATCTTCTAGTCGCGAAGCTCCGTGCGATCGCCCCAATTGGTCTTGGAGAACTCGCCGGCTTTCTGTGCTGGGACGACGAGCTTGCCCGACTTGGAATAGCTGGGGGCGCACTGAGCCTTGAGGCAGTGTCAGATCACAATAAGTAGCCTTCACACATGGACGCACTGGTATTGTACCAACAGCCCGACCAGACTGGGTTGGCCTTCGTAGGACTGGGAGGAAGCCGAAGAGGCCCTGCGACAACACTGCAGAGTAAGTTCTGCCATATGAACCACCACGCACCTTGGGATTGACAACAGGGTGGGCGTCCGGATCGGCGCCTTGCACGGGGCTGTCGTAGAAACGCCGGTAGGCAGGAAGAGGGGATGCGCTCGGAGATGGTGGATAGGCTGAAGGAGGAAGGACTTGAAGCATGTTGACAGGTCTTGAACCTTGAGGCCTTGGAATTTGAGGTGTCCTTGAAACTTGAGGGTCTTGAGACTTGACGAGTATCGAAGAGCACCTACTCTTGAAGGACAAACATGAGGGATTGAGAAGCCAGATTGGCTACAGAACAGATCCAATGTTGGTAGAGTGTTGAGAAGTGAAGTCAGATGCGGGAGAATGAGGGGGGGAAGGGCGCAAGCAGCGGTGGGGAGAGTGTCGTCGTGGTGGGAAGAAAGAAAGATCAACATGGGCGCCCATCATTTGACACTGATCTATTGCTCTGTTCCGACTCCCGAGTCAACATTTCATCTAAGACTACGATTTAAGTCATTGTTCGTCCGACTCTGTTCATTTCAATTGACTTGGCAGGCCAGCCAGTTTTCTTTCAAAGGTAAGTATACTAGCTAAGACTGCTAAGTAGGTATGGCCAAGACTCGGAGAAGCCAAGAGATTATTGACCCGAGTACCAGAATGTGCATGTATAGAGTTGTTGGAATGAATGCGGCATCATTCTCCAGCATGAAATCCACTACATCGAAGAGTTTTGGCGTCAAAAGTTTTGAAAAGCTGAAAGGGGCTGTAAGACGAAAAAAGCCAGATAAAAAGGGCCGAAAAAAGCCACAAAAAGCCCAAAGCCAAAAAAAGTGCGAAAAGCTGCGAGAAAAGCACTTGTCAATTTGCTGATGCGAATGGTGGCTTCTTGAGGTGTCAGGAGGTCGCCAGAAGGGCCGGAAGTCCAGGATCATTGCTACAATAACTGTTACGTTGGGACGACAGTGGACCCGCGCCTGCGTTTGAATGTCTGAGGAGTGAGTGCTGTGTACGAAAGAAAATACGGAAGGCCGAATGGTGACTCGATTCCGTGATTGGGTTGGGAACCCGGAAGATCGAATACGCTCGGCAGAACCACGGCGGGCAGCTCTCGGAGTCAGCGCGTACGTTGTGCCGGGGAACTAGGCAGTGAGATGACACTGAGAGGGATAACATGATGACCGGAAGGTTTCGCTGCAAGGAACCTCTGCCCAAGAGATGCGGGAAGACAGCAAGCAAGACAGCGGTAAGGAGTCCATCGTGTGTGCCACTGTTTGGATCGAAAGACCTTGGCCAAAGTGGGCCAAATCTGATGGCCGAATAATGCCGCGGTTACACGTAGAGAACAAGTCGGGCGTGTATGGCACCGAGGCCTGTCTCAGTTTTGAATCCCACCTATATTAGCCAACGAATCTGCCAGCAGAGTCGTTTTTTTTTGTGGGGGAACCCTGAAATTTTTGGGGGAGCACGGGGAGGACTCCCAAAGACTCCCCAAAAAAAAATTAAAAAAAAAACACCGACCGATTGCAAGATATACCCAATTTTCTACGCTTTTGGCGCGCCGTTCGGTGGGTACAGAAGGGTCGTCGGACGGTCTCGAGGCGAGCCGTTTGCGGCAATCGTCGGCCATCTCTCGAGATCGACGTCGCGGAAGGCCTTCCTCAAACGGCGGTGACAAGGCTTCATTGGCGCTCGTTCTGGTGAATTTCCTTCTTCCCCGACGCCCCACTTGCGAAAGGTTTTGGGAAGCAAATGACGCTGAGACCCAGCAAAGTTAGTCAAGACGTTTATCTGGTGAATACCTGTCCCAGTTTCAAGGCAAACCGCTCACCGGTGCTTGAGATATATAGGCTAACTCTCAAATCAACAAGTTTATTTATCTCTCTCTTTAGTCCACAAAATGCCAAACCAAATTTGAGAGGGCCGGTGTTTCAGGTCAGTATAAGGCAGCGGTTCCCCAATTACAAACAAGAATGCAATTGGATTATACTAGTAGACGAGCGACTGAGAGACAAAGAGATAAGGACGAGGGTTATACCTGAATGCCTGCAAACGATATGTGTTGGACAGGACGAGATTGGAATGTGGTCAACAAGAAAGGTAGCAGTAGCAGAACGAATGCAAACGAAGGAGATGGATCACAAAGTAAGCATAGACTTTTCAACCTCAAGAGCAAAGTTGTGAGACGTGCCGAGCCTTGTAACTTTCTCTGACGGGTTTGGTCGATCAGGGCACTGCTTAAGCCGTAAAACACAAGCTACTCGAGCAAACACGATGCTCTTGAGTTGTGAAAGGTCTGACTTATGGCAGGGTAAGTGAATTTATCAAGTTAAGTGAAGTAAAAGTGCCGGGTAAGCACACTTAAGTTTCTTTAAGTTAACAGAAGTGCTGCAAAGTTCCTGCAACCTTACAGCTGTTCTCGAAATTAATGGCACGATAGAGTTTTTTTTGTTCGCGTTCCCAAAAAGGCAATTTACCGAGACTGGTGAAGTTTCGTGAGTAAATTGACAGTCCAGCGTCCGCAAGACGGTTCGGCACGATATAAACCGGTGAATCATGTACTTTGTCCTCATATTGCCCAGGCTGACGGGCTAGAGCAGAGCATCATTGATGCTGTCAGCATGAATCGTGGCGCACGTTACATTCTTGTTTGGTTCTGTGTGCTTGGCAGCTTCTTCTTCGCCCGCACCATCATGGTGAACCGCCGAATCAGCCCTGATCTCAAGGAGTGCGCCCTCAGGCTCTGGGAGCTGGGATGGAGCGAGCTTGACATTACCCAGGCACTCTCAGGCTGTGTTTCCCGTCGGAGCCTATACCGATGGCGCACAATCTTCGATACCTTCGGATCCCCGACCAATCCTCACGCTCGTGTCGCCGGCCGTCCGAGCATCATTACTCGTGCTGTTCTCACTGCAATCCACAAAGTCTACAAGGGGGCACCTGATCTCTATCTGAAAGAACTCCAAATGTGGCTAGCAATCCACCATGACATCGTCATCTCCATCGCCGCATTGCAAAAGACTTTGGAGCAGGAAGGGCTCATTCGCAAACTGCTTCAGAATATCGCGACGGAGAGGGACAAGGAGAAGGTTCGAGCGTGGAAGGAGGGTCTTCATGATGACTTCGAAGACAAAGCCTCTTACTTCGTAACAGTCGACGAAACAAGCAAAAACGAGCACACCATTGCGAGGACGTACGGCAGATCGATGATTGGTGAACGCGCAGTCATTGAATCAGATACTCCGTTGGCACTGCAATGACAACGGACGGATACATCGCCGTGGAGGTTGTCGAGGGTTCATTTGATGCACTGCTATTCTGTTAGAATGACCAAGTATTTACTCAGTAGATATACACGTGTTCTCTACGGTCGATACCGGAACCCTCTTATAAGTATATAGCTCTGCTGTCGATCCCGGGAGTCTTATCGACTTACGCTCGACCGCAGTCGTTATCTAGTCGACACTCTGCGCTTCACATATTCTTTGATTTTATTGCGGAATCTGTGGTACGTCGCACTTTCTTTCCTTCATCAATGTGTCCAAACCCCTCTACAGCTACCCCAGATGAATCCGTGGGCACCAGACTCGGAGCGCAGTGTTCTTATTCTTGATAACTGTCGCATTCATCACAATTCAATTCTCGAAGAGCTTGTCAACGGTTCCGGTGCGTGATTTGGGTCCAATGGTCGCGCAGAATCTCAATGTGTGGCTGGGCAGGATGCATCCTCTTATTCCTCCCACCGTATTCGCCAGATTTGAACCCGACTAAGGAATCATTCAGTGCATGTATGTGGTGTCTCTTGCGACTCTTTCTGTCGGGTCCAATCTTTCCTCAGTAAAGGCGCACCTCCGCCACAATAACGAAGCAATCCGTTCAGCTCCCGACCCAATTTTAGCGCTTACGGAGGCGTGTGCATGCATTACAGCGGAAAAAGCGTGAGCGTGGTTTATTCATGCAGGGTACACCAGGTAGAATAGTACTTTTATCATCGAGTAGCAAAGTAAGCAGTAGAAAGGGTCACAAAAATTTACCGTTGCGGATCTCAGACAAAAACTTCTTGTGCGCATCAAGGTCCCGAAGCCAGCCGAGGTGCTTGAACCCCGCCTCTTTCCAATCTGATTCTACCAGTTTGTCAATATTTCGATCACCGGACAACCACTCCAGCTCAGCGAGCTTTGGTTCGTCGCCTGGCGGAATATGATAACACAGACAAAACTCCTGCAGTCTGAATTGACGTGGCAGATGGACAGCAGGTGAGGCAGGAGCTGCGGGATTTGGTGGAGCGGGTGTTGCAGGTAGAGCGGGACCTGTAGTGGGTTCGTTGGGAGGTCTGTTTTGCGGGGTCATTTGTTGAGCAAGCATGAGTAGGATGAGATCTGTCGCGCTCGTAGCACCGGATGGCAGAGCAGTGGGTGCATCTGGAAGTACGACGGTGGGTGTTGGAACGGCAGCGGAGGCCGGCAGGGCAAGGGGTGCCCGTATCCGCTGTTCCTCACTGAAGTGCGCAGACTTCGGAGGCGAATCGAGCGTAGCCTTGTCTTGGAGCTATCACAGCAATCAGTGTTCATTTCCGTTGAAAAATGCGCATATACTCACTATATGAGCAGCCCAAATCTGTTTGCGGATATCAGTGAGTTCCCAATGACGATCGGGAAACTCAGAGCTCGTTACAATATGTTTGTTAGGAAATAAATGGCGGTTGCCGAGCGGATATTTGTCATTCAATTGTTCAATAATCGGAGCTGCGGAGGTGTCGAGTGTAGCCTGGAGATGACATGTATTTCAATTGAACTGAATAATGAACGGAATGGAACAGAGACGGACCATTTGCTGCCTAACTGAGGTAGGTACGGGAACATCAAGCTCTTCAAACCTGTCTGCGGGTTGATAGTTATCCGTTTCACATGGCTTTGGGTCTGAATTAGTGTTGTGTGGGAATAAAACAACAAACCAAGTCAGTAGCGAGAAACAACGGCGGCGGCATGTGAACCTCAACGGTCAGATCCTTGGTGCGCTCATCCAACGATATGATCATCGCCTTATAGCCGTCATCCATTCGCAGCGCCTTCTTGGGGTCGTTGACCGGTTTTGCATATTTCCATCGCAGATGGAAGGTTGAGAGCAGCTGGTTTGCAGCCAACAACGCCGGAGAGGAGTGAAAAAAAGTCACGAAAGGATGCATTCAGAGGAAGGAAGAATGGCCCTCGTTCAGCAATCGACGGAGGTTGTTTTTCCTTTGTGGTAGTTGGGGGTGGGGTTTTGTAGATGTAGACATACACGGTACATTCTCTGACTGTCTCAGTATTTGGGGAGGGGGAGCGAGCGGCCAGTGTGGTCGTTTTACGATGCTGCGAAGGGTTTTCTTGTTTGAAACGGAAGCGAATGGGTGTCTCCTTCGGTGGGAGCAAGGTGTCCGGAAGAAGATCATCGTCGGACGAGATGTCAATCTCGATGTGGTCGTGATTCGATGGGCCTGCGACAGGTTCAGCGGCATCGACAGGGTGTTCGATACGCTGGATGGATTCAGCTGACGCGCTGGAGAGAGCTTTCTTCTTCTTCTTGCTATCTTTAGAGGCAGGTTTTGCGGCAGATTTAGAGACCGGCTTTGCCTTGGGTTTTGACGCAGCACTCTTTTTCTTCTTTTTCGGAGGGACAGGAACAGTACCAAAGAATTTGGCTGCTGTAGACGGTGAATTGAGCGGTGAACTGTAGGCCGTAGGGCAGGCATGTCAGCAACGGCCTGGTTTAGGTCAGCTTAAAAGGAATAGTGTCCGCCCAGAATGATGATAACTCAACTAATAACTGGTACGATCTCCGAGCAGGAGGACCAGACGAATAGACTCCTCGTTGAGTCGTACGTTCGAGTAGCGAATCGGGATATGAGGAGGAACCCGAAGGGAGTCGAATGTAGACCGATATGATACGAGGAAGTAGACGTGTGGGGATAGAGCTCGTCTGAGAGTGAACCATAACCAAGGATCCAGTGGATGAGACAAGGATAATCCCGACGCGGATTATCCTGAAGTGAGAATTCAAGCCAAGGTAATGCCTGAGATTAGACGAGGTAGAATCTACTGTACAAGGTATTCTACTGTGGTTTATATACTGTATATCCTAGGAGTTCGATCGCGATCGGTAACTACTTGATACAGGAGTTTAATCCAATGTGTCGAGCGTGACTGAAAGGAGCGCGGGTTAATCCAATGTTTAGGGGATTTGTTTGAGGAAAGGTTTAGCCAGTGGTTTCATGACAAGGCAGCAAGACATACCCGCAGGGTTACTGTTTATCACATCCTGCACATCAGCGTTGATACCTTCCATTTCTTCGGTGAGGGGACGTTTAGTACGGGCTCTAGAGCGCGTGAGCAGACCGTCATCGGTGGCCATGCTGACAAGAAAGAGCTCAGAGGAGCACAAAGAGCGAGCAAGAAGAGGAAAGGAAGAGAGGCGCGTCACGTTACACATCCGAGTCGCATCTGATCTAAATCACCGATTCGTGGATGTAAATTAGTCTCTCTAGACAGACACTATACTAACAAAACGCTCGTACCTCCCTCGTTATACCAACGTTATACAGTCTGTTGGTTACCGCGCTTGATTAGCGGCGTCGGATCTTATTATGTAATGATGGGAGATTCACAACCAAACAACTAATCAACAGCTAATTAATCAAACGCGTCTCACACCATTCGACATGTATTCGACAGATCGACGCGTCGAAATGGCGCACAACTTCTCTGGGATGGGCATCCTCACCCCGGAGGCCTTCTATGCAACTCCGAAACCGCCAAGGCCGTCCCGCAAAGCAATCAGACACAACCTGCGCAGGGCAGCATTGACATCCCGTCTAGCCAGCCCAGGTTTCGACAGCCGAAGCGAACGGTGTGGGAAAAGTCCGACGTAGTTCTGGCCACAATCAACAAGGAGTTTGACTCTCTTGGTTATTTTCTAGAAGTGTTATTTTATACCTGTATCTCTGGGGTGCTGGATCCGCGCAAGACTCGCTATGTCCGTGCAGTTACAGTGTTTTTTGGAGGAGAATCAAACATCATGATGGCCACCATTATCAACCTCATTTACAACCACCGTCAGAGCCGCGCTCCCCGGACTTCTGGGGAATATTCCCGCCAGTTCTCCCCACCGGAAATTAGGGTCCAAGCTTTGAAATGATGTATCTACACGTAAATATTGGAAAAAAATGTGTCGCAATCCATCCCAGTTTCACAAATGAGTTCACTCATTAACCTCAGACCGTGCTTTGATGGAACACGTGCATTCCCAAAACGGACGATTA
This sequence comes from Mycena rebaudengoi, assembly GCA_029282285.1. Classification (NCBI taxonomy): domain Eukaryota; kingdom Fungi; phylum Basidiomycota; class Agaricomycetes; order Agaricales; family Mycenaceae; genus Mycena; species Mycena rebaudengoi. The sequence goes on along the minus strand of JARJCX010000044.1, from coordinate 453,311 downwards.
CATAATACGCCCCATCGCCTACTGTGATGGCGCGGTAACCAAAGGACTAGACATAAATGGAGTCTTGTTGGAGATTGTGTTGGCTACTTGAGAGGTATATCGGACAACCTATTCTAGCCTGTCGTGTCTAGACCTCCGAAGAGTTTTGCGGATGCGCAACATCACTGTTAGTTGCAGCCCCCCAGGACATTCTGAGCAGCAGAAAGACATGTGGTGCGAGTTTGGTGTGAGTGCGAGGATAGCCGTGTGAGCGGAGTTTGAAATAAGTGAAGTGATCTAAGTGTGGGAAAAGTGAAGTGAAGTGAGGCCCGGTTAGGCCGTGGTGGTAAGTGAACTTACCAAGTGAGGAAATAAGTCACTTTTATCGGACTCACTCATTACCATCCACAGTACGTAGAAGGGAATGAGCGAGGCATACATTTTGTTGTCGGCAAGACAGCTCGGTTAGAAGAAGAAAGATTTGTGGGTTACTAGAGCCTGAGGAAGGACATTCTGGTCGACATTTTGGGAAGACTCCTGTGAATGGTTGTACATTCCGGGTTCTCTACTAATTCCCGGTTCCGTCAGAATTGGGTGGGCAGGCAATTTTATGTTTCCTTGTCTGTACTTTAATCATTACTTGAAAAGAAATCACAGTTGCCTACCATTTCCCGGTGATAAGCCGTGTAAAATCCTACACGTGCATTTGCGCATTTTTGCGAATTGCATTAGTAGACACGCTCTCTCATGAGAGCTACCATGAGCCCGAACAGGTAGTCATAATAGCATAGGCCCTTTTCTGGGATTGGTTATCGCGGTATCTCATATATGGAGCCAACATAATCCTTACCGGGGTAAGGCTGAATTACCAAGAACAGTACCCGTATCTCGATATGGAAGCGCTGTTAGCTAGGCTAGGACCAAGGGGATGGGAAGGATATTTATAAACCGCTTGCAGGCGTACCAAGGATTTACCATATCCTCACTTTGGCATTTGTTGGATGTTGTTTGTCTCTGAAGACCAGACGCGAAGACATCACGTGATCACTTGATTGACCTCGGACATTCGGGACTTATCCCGGGTTTCATCGGAATAAAGGTCAACCGCTCCATTGGTTATTCTCGGGGTTGTCCGATCCATCGGCAACTCCCGCACATGGTTGAAAACGTTGAACGCAAGTTCAACGCCCAGCTTCTGGCTCTCCAGAAAGCCACGGACGACAGGAAGAAGAAGATGCGGCTTAACCGGATAGCAAGGCTTATCCCGTTACCAGACGATGAAGAATACGGACCCGTCAGAGTGCGACACTCCGGGCGGATCACACGGCTTAGGCCAGGCAAATCATCCTCCCTTCGTTAAGGCAGCCAGTAGGAAGGATAGCGGAGTGATATAGATCCCAATATGCAATACGGAACGGAGTAGCATATCCCGGTAGTGTAATATCGCTCATGTAACAGATATCGCAGTAGTATAAAAGGACCAGCAACAGTAGTAGTAAAGTAGCACCTAGTACCCCGTCGGTCGTGGGCAACTGATAGCAGTTGCGCTTCGGACTGAGTTGTACAACAGTAGCCCACAGTACCCTGATCTCTTAGGAGTCAGACCCAGTATTGTACCTAATTGGATTGTGTGTTTGATAGATTCAGCATACGTTCCAGGACCTAATACTTGGTCCAACACCCCCGAACACACACACAGTGACACTAGACCGAGGGGTTAGTTAGTAGTTAGTTGTTGTTAGTTAGTTGTTGTTAGTGGTTGGATTGCCATCCACTTCATCAGTTCACTGCAGCGTTAGCGTCACCGTTTCACCGGTTCCATCAGAATCGAGTTGACGATCCAGTTTCTTCTTTTCATGGCTGATTTGGTCCTTGGAAAAAAATCCCGGTGAAACGGTGACGCTAACGCTGCAGTGAACTGATGAAGTGGATGGCAATCCCAACCACTAACAACAACTAACTAACAACAACTAACTACTAACTAACCCCTCGGTCTAGTGTCACTGTGTGTGTGTTCGGGGGTGTTGGACCAAGTATTAGGTCCTGGAACGTATGCTGAATCTATCAAGCTTGGTTGGTTTTGGCTTATTCGAGATATGAGATCTTATCGAGCTAAGCACTTTGTAATGGCAAACACAATTGTATTGCGGTATGGGACGGGTGTGTGTATATAACGGTCGAAACCGATGAAAGCAGGTGTCTGGTAAGGACGGGTTTGTATGGGATCAACTCCCTTGGGACAATGACTGTATTTGTTCCAGCATCAAGGGCAACTCCCTGCCCCAGTTCCGTCACCGGTCTCCCTGGAGCCATGCCATCTGAGACGCGGCTCTTGATGTGACGTCAATCCGTGTGTGCGTTTGGCGTGGCTCTGGGGATGTTGTGCTTCGGATGCAGTGGAATCTCGGCAGATACTTCTCCTTGCTGGTATGTAGCCACCCCAGTGCCATCCTCACATTCTCACATTTGTTCCAGCATCGACGGCAATGCCTTCTTCTCCCCGCCCCAGTTCCGTCGCCGGTCTCCCTGGAGTCTTGCCGCAGTGCTGCCAGCTTTGTTGGCTTGGTCGATGAATGTGCTGTGTTCAATGAGCAGCTGTGCAATGTCAAGGTGTCTGGTTCCAAGACGACAACCTTATCCTCCGTGCGCAAAATACCCTCTTCCGCGTATCCAAGGGTGTGCTTGCGGCAAGCTTGTGTTTCGGGATGTGCTCGCCTTCCCCCAATCGCCGCAAATGCGATCCCCTTCTTTCGAGGGGGAAATATACGATAGGGATGGGGAAGAGATGTTGGAGGGGTGCCCGGTGGTGAGGCTGCATGATAACGCGCAGGATGTGACGTTTTGCTTTTAGGGCGATATTTGATTCGAGTTGGGTCTTAACTCGTCCCTCCCTCCCTCCGGCCTTTATTCCTTACTGATGCATTTCACCCACCAGCTTCTTCGAGCCGCCCACCCGCCAAGACCGACCTCGCCGCCATCACGGGCATCCTAAGGCTGAGCCACAAGTATGACGTGCAGTATTTGAGGAAGGCGCTGTTGCATTTGGATACGGGTTATCCGACAAGTTTGGCGGTGTATGAGGTGTGTGGCCGATCCGAGCTTTTCTTTGCCTTGGGATCCCCGGTTCCTTTTTCGTCCTTCCATCACACTAAAACTCCCCTTCTCACCTTGCTTTCCTCATTACCTTGTCATTACCGCTTTCTTCGTTACCGTCCCTTCTATTCCCTTGGCCCGCCCACCCGTTCCTTGTTTGCCTTCCCTTACCCTTCTTCACGCGCGTTCCCTTTGCTCGTTCGACTCAGACTAACGTCGATACTCACGCTCACAGGTGCCGGCTCCGAATGTTCTCCTCCGACGGCGACAGCCTGCTCCCGATTTAGTGCGCGTCCGAGATGCGTGCCCGTCCCTCGTTTCCTTTGCTTCCCTCTTCTACTTCCTCTGTAATTCGGACATCCTCAATTGCGAAAGGTGGGGCGCGTTGAGCGAGGTGGATCCGGAGATGACAATTGGTGCGTACGGCGTTGTGTGTTCTATCATTCAGATCTTTCCCTCGCGAGTTTGGAGGGACGGCCGTCTTTCGGGTTTCAATCTTCGAGAGGTAGAATCCCCGTGGGCAGGCGAACCGTTCTATTTATGGGCTCTTCCTGTGCGGCGCAGACGAGGCAGGGCGTGGTGTGGGGAAGGAGAAGGAGAAGTCGGATGGCGGTTGCGTAGATGGGATGAGTATTCTGAGGATGGGCGTTGGCGCAGTTTGTTGGTTGGGAGCTGGTGGCTGGCGGACGAGGAGAGGCGGTTCGTGCGCGCTGGCCAGACTTGTGTGTGTGACGCCTTTATCGGCCGGGCAGGAGGGGCGCGTCATCAGTTGGAGGTCTGGCGGGGCGGACGGACGCGGGCGGATGCGAACGCGGTGTTCTGTAGCGGACACAACAACGACACGCAGCGTTTTTTCCTCGGTCGAAAAGTCGCGCGGGGCGGTTGTATCGGCTGGCGGCTGAACGCTGAGTCCAGTAGGTGGGGTGTTTGTCATTTATGCGAATGCGGATGTCGTCGTCTTTCACTCCGTTTCTCTTTTCGTTTTTACACCTTTCTTCCCCTATATCTGGCTCCTTCCCATTCCCCTCCCTCTTTTTTATCTTCACCCCACGAACCTCATATCTCGCTTCGCTCGCCACACAGTATCCTACACCCGCCAACGCCTCGCCTGCCCGCCTGCCCGCCTGTCCTGCCCTTCCTGCGCATCCCGTTCACCGAAGGCTGCACTTCTTTGGATAGTATAAGGCAGGGTATTTGGCGGATGTGGGGAATTGGAACATTAGTGATTCTGTGAGTGGGCTTTCCGTTCTTTGCTTTATGTGTCCATATTCTTCTGTTCTGTTCTGTTTCGTTCTATGTGTCCCGGAAGTGGGAGAGAGCGAGACGCGAAGTGAGATTGGGCCGGACGACGAGCAACGTGCACGTTTTTGTGGTGCGACGCGCCGCTGGCCTGCGGATGCGGACGGAGACGGGCAAACGAACAACGCTGACGAGAGAAAGAGACGGTATGGCATGGGGCAGAACGAGAGCAGAACCTCCGGTGTTCGCTTTGAGCCTACCTAATTCGGTCTTCTTTTCAAAAGTCTATTTTAAGATAGTGACCTCAATCAGCGTTTACTTAGTCAGTGGCATGACGAGAGAGATTAGGGCGAAATTACGTTAGTGTACCGTCGGACAGACATTAGCGTTTTTGAGACTTGGTCCGGATTCTCCGGAACCGAGAATTGGGGTATCTCATCTAATCAGCGCGATTAATCTATTGTTTTGAACTCCGCCAGCATTCCCCGCATCCGCATTCTCGGCCGTTGCTCCCTTCACAAGCTTTTGCCACCTTCCCACTGGACAAATTAAAACCAGAAAGTACACGGCCTGATTTTCTATCCACTTCATATCCCTTGTTCACAAGCATTCAGCACGAGTCGCACGACGCTGTGGGCCCCTATTTAACTCTCACCTCTTTTTCTTATACCACCGTCTTCATCAACGTTGGCTTTCTTTCCTGGGGTGGATCTCTCAGTAGCGGTTGCAGGAGTAAACCATTGGTCTCCGAATGCAATTTGAAGCCGTTGGTTTGAACGACTCAGAAATGTGGTTCATCACACTCGGTCTCGGAATCAGGTGATTTGCACTCCCTATGGATGCTCATCTTGCTACCGATGTTGGATGCGCACACTCACGGGCTGTCTCCCATTCCGCACATATTCGCTCAAATTATTCGTGCTATACTATGATCTTAATGCCTCTGCATCTCAGCAATCAAGCGTGTTTGGGCCCGAAGCCATTCCTTCCTTCGCTGGTGTCTGTGTACACAGAGTTGAGGAGACCAGCTCTCAGGTGAGTATATGCACTTGCCCCAAAATTCTGTAATCTTTCTCCGAATTCTGTCAGCACGAGCTGAACCCTGTCCCTTGTGCTCAATTGCACCTTAGGTGAGTTTTTCTGCGGTACCTTTTCGTTTCTATCTGAGTTGTGTGTTCTTCGGACGCGAATATCCAGAAGCCGGCTGCCATGTCAGTCAGGCGGAACATCGGATCAAAGGTATGTGTGCTGTCGTCTTTATCTGCGGACACTTCGTTTTTCGCTCTCTCTTCGTCTGTAAGGATTAAGTCCTCACCCTGTGGAGTGCAAGGGTTCCATTTCGGGCTCACACAGTCCAGCAACATTTTGGCAAGCTCTACACACACTCCCGGGTTGGCGCACCTGAATTCTATCCGGTCTCGATGGCAAAGTGGACAACCGCAATTCTGGCGGGCAATTCCGGAGGGGTTCAGCGTATGGGGTTGCCTGGGAAAGACCATCTTACGATGGGCTATCGTCATAACATCATTTACAGTGCGGCAGCTGTGATTATTCCTCAGGCATTTGAGGGCTTCTTTCCTATGTATTTTGTCGAACTTGGAGGTCATCATGCTTATATGGTTCCAAATAGGCATTTGAAGCTGGATGGGACGTGGAATAGAGAGGGCAGTGACTTCAAGCTGGTATTTCCTAGCTGCGGCAATCATCCGGGCGTGGTCGTTTGGTAGGGGGTTTACGCGGAAGGATGGTATGTGTATGTTCTGCTTGAAGATGTCGGTTATTAACCCTTGGATGCAGCGGAACTTTTTCATCTAATTCAAATCCAAATCGAAGTAGAAATCGGCGAAATCGGCTACTGTGAATTACTCTATAGTTGCTACTGGGAATTTATGTTCGGAAGCTGAGACTCAGGCTGCGTCCGACTCGCTCCTAGTTCAGTTTCTCAATCAAGTCACAATTGTTTTTCGGACTCAATGTCTGTCAAATGCACTAGCAAGTAGAAATAAGTCCGAGGTCCTGCCGAGCGCAGCTACGGCCTTAACCCCAAGTTATAACCGAGCCGTAGTCCTCGCAGCTCAGAAGGAGCGGCCCAGAGGGCCGAGGACGCTGTGCTCTGTGAGCTTGAAGTCTTCATGAAGTCTTAACGACGCAAAGATAACCTCGGGCAATGTGTATATTATCGAGGAGAGATTAAAGGGGTAGATCAGTAACGCCTCAAATCGGTGATAAAATTCACAAAATATCTCCAGTGTATCACGTACAAATATTACGGAGAGAACAAGAATACGAAACGGTAGCACGGTGACGTGAATAGGCTACTTATTTACTGAACAGCGGTCAAAAGGAAAGTCTGGCCAATTCCTCCGTTGCAGTGGTTGAAGACCAAGGCCCCCCCGCTGCGCTCAACGCAGAACCCGGAGTCCCTGAAATGGATCCGATTCTGAAGCGATGTCACCACCATCGGGAGGTTAGCCGCAGTAATCGTCTGCGGCGTGGTATCAAACTCGGTGTTGCTTATGGGGCCCCCAGTGTCGCCTGTGCACCGCGCGAGAAGGACAAGCTGCCCGACGCTCGGCTCCAAATCCATCTCGAAGCAAAGGTTGTCGGCCGCGTTCTGGAACTGAACATTACGTGGGCCGTCGACACTGCCGACCCCCCAGATTTGTGAGGCGGGCGCAGGCGAGGCGCAGGCGGCGAGTATGACCTGGAAGCCGCTGGGGGTGAAGCAGAGGCTGGGGTCGAGGATCGGATGGATGAGAACATGTGCGATGGCTACGTCCGAATCGGGAGCGATGGCGGAGGCGTTGGTAGCGCCAGCGAACATGACCGCAAGGACAACAATGGCGGGTTTGAACTGAAGAATTGGTCAGTTGGCCGTTTCTTGTCTGCGGTGGGTATCTTTACCTGCATATCTACAAGTTAGTTGGTCAATTGAAGACGAAGCTGGGGCATTGCAGCTTACTTTTATACATCGAGAACAGGGCGGGACGCCGACTGCCAATCAACCACGTACTACTAGTATGCCAATGAGAGACTAGACTCGTAACCAGTCTGTAACCAAATAGCCGAAAATGTGGCAAGCACTTCGTGGTAACCACCGAAAGTGCTTGCCACATTTTTCGGCAATTGGTTACAGACTGGTTACGAGTCTAATGAGAGACAGCCATCGAGCGCCGCCAAAGAGCATGCCGCTCCTTTCGCACATGCAGGAGGCGGGTTTAAAGATGTGTCTTTAAACAAACGTGTCTCATGAACTGTGTAAAAGCATTCCTACCACCTCAGACAAAGCGCCGACGGCTAAGAGGTGTGTGCCGCAGAAGACACGGATACACTACACCAAACCTCCCAAAATATACTGTATACACTGGTTGATATATTCAAATTTTTCACCATTTCTTTCGGTGAAAAATTTACAATAAGTTTCACTAGTTTTACACCTCGTGTTGCACTGAAAAAACCGGTGAAAAATCTAAACTTTTTTCACCACGTTTTCACTTCATTCAAAATTTTCACCCATTTTTCACACAAGTTTTGAATTTCTCACCAATTTCTCAGTGAGGAACGAGGTGAAAAATTGGTGAAAAATTGGTGAAATTCATTGTGAGTTTTTCACCGACGAAAGTGGTGAAAAATTCAAATATATCAACCAGTGATATAAAATAAACGTGTAATGATCAAATATGCACAAATATGGTCGAGTGATTGAGATCTTTGGTGGTGCTTGACAGCCTGCCCCTTGGCACTAGTGATTCGAAAGATATCAGAGGCGCTCTGATCGCAAAGCGGAACCCAAGGACTTCCAACCTTGCGTGACACGGTGAATATACGATGGAAAATTCGAAAAGGCAATCTATTTCTGACAGCCCATCACTCAGAGCGCGTCCCTCGAACCACGCGCCGCAGGCCGCAAAAATAAATTCTGAGATGGTAGAAATGGAGCTACAGATGCATGGATGTTCCTGCCCGAAAATTGTGATGTGAGCAGTCGAAATTCACCTTCTTTTCTCTCGTTTCCCTCTTTCCCTTTGGGATTTGATTATTTTGCTTACCACAACACCAGTACTTAACCAGCCAAAACCAGCAGATAAACAGTTGCTTGGTCCAGCGGCGGACCCGGAAGGTTGGCAAGCCTTGCCGTCGTTTTCAATCTCCGGTCTTTCTTTTTTCAGCTGTCGCAATCGACATAAAATGCACGGTGAGGCATCGTTTCTTCAGGACAGATGTAAGGAGCTGACCCAGTTTTGGCTAGTTGTCCCTCGCAAAACCAGTTAGTGATTTCTAATGGGACATTTCACCGCGTTTACTAGTCGCCTCTAGCTTTTCTACACAAGAAGTTCTTCCATTCCATGTGCTCTAACGATGGAGGCGGAAAATACCCAGGCTCTCGATGTCCTTGCATCTCCAGCAGCAGCTTTGGTCTACTTGGAGCGCACCACTAGATCAAGCGCTACTACACTCCGCAAAATTATTGATCCCATATTTTTAACTTGTGGCCAAGCTGTATTTTGGCCCTCGACAGAAGGGGCGGCCGCAGACGTGCCTTCTTCGCAACGCGAGCTCATGGGAGAAATACATCTCAAGCCGACCTTGCAGCCATCGACTGATATGGGTGAATTTATCGTTGAGGTATCATTTCCGTGATGCCCCCCTGGTTATTGATTGGTACTGAATGAATTTTGAGTACTCTGTCCTCGTCTTCCCATTCCAGGCCACAGGTTTCAAAGCAGAGGGATACAAACCAATCCTTCGGCACAAAGTGGACATTGTGACGGTATATGCTGCGGGGCCACGAGCGAAGACATTTACACCGGCGAGCTACGAAACGCGGAATGCGCTGGTTGACCAATACTACCTCTCCAAGGCCATGGGGGGCATCCCACAGTTGCATACGGGTGGGGAACCGGAGCGTCGTGTAAAGGGGGGGCTTTCCGGGGGTTTTGGCATGTGAACTTACGTCAATTGGTGCTCCTGTTGACGATGGATGCAATTTCTCGAGTTCTAACTATTGTGTATGCCTTATGCAAGTAGGGTGTTGCCATTGCATGAGCGAGACACGGGACGGCATCCGCGCTTAAGCTCTCAAATCTTTCACTGCCATTGCTTCGGCAGGTAATTTGGTGTATGGGATCTGCGGTCGCAGGAGTTGCTGGAGGAGATGAGCTATGCGGGGAGGCGAGATCGCGCGGCGGACGCGGCTGGGCTGGGCGGAGATGAGGATGAGGATGAGGCTGGCTCGGTGGATGACGATGACGCGGGGGATATAGACGTCGATGCGATTGTGGATGGATGGGAGTCTGGCTCTGACTTGGAGGAGGAGGGAAGCATCGACGTTTCGACGGAAGCCAGCGATGATGAAGGGAAAAGTCTGAACGATCTCGATTAGAGTCCCTGAGACGCGGTTGAGTTTCTTGTACTGTTTTTTTCCCTTGGCTCGCAGCATGGGAATACAGCTGAACATTAGGCAAGACAGAGGTTAATCCGCCGCGGTTCATGTGGTAGATTTACGGGGCTGAATGCCTTGTGGGTTAGTACCATCACTGCAGAATAAATTGCAAGTTTCATTTTAAGATCTTCTCATTCTTCGCCCACGCAGTTTTCAGTTTGATTCCGACTTCACGCTGGCCGGCCAAAATGAATTGTAAGTTACATTTTGAGACTCGGGTCGTCATCTCATTCTTCGCCAACTCAGCTTTAAATTTCATTCCGACCTCGCTCCGTATGAAGGTCAAAATGCACTTTTATTAATTCCATACACATATTGGGATTTTCGACATTTCCGACGCTTACTGGACTCTAAAGTTGCATTTCCGACACATATACAAGACTTGAGGCAATGAGTGTATGTGTCGGGAAAGTGAAGATTTTACGACACACACATTTGGTAAGTTGTGATTTCCCGACACTTATTTTTGGTGACCATATTTTCCGACACTTATTTGCGACACTTCTATTGGACAGCTCACAATCCCTACAAACACACTCTGGGAACGAATTTCCGACACACTTCACAACTTTCGGGCCATTGCCCATTTTTGGTCTACCGTCACGAACTGGTTCGTTTCCCTGGGCACCGTTTACGAGCTCCGGGGAATACAGATCATGGCAGCGTGCGAGGTTGGGAAAACTGACTGCCTGGGTCCAGATCAAAGTCAATTGTACCTTGTACCCACAATCTATGAGTAAAAGTGAAGCTGGTTGGAGACCATTCGAGGTCTCTGCTAACTGAAAAGTGCTAGCGTCGGCAGGAGAGCGCCGAAGATGACAAGGCAATTAGAGCTTTGATGGAGTTGCAGACTGATGAACCCGTCCGAGCCGCCCTTCGTGAAAGTATTTATGGGCAGGTCATTGTCTAGGCCGACCTATTCGCCCCTCTTTTGATTTTTACTTCACCTTACAATACATTAATTTAATTTGATTCTGACTCAGATTGATGCTCTGCTCTCAACCTGCCAGGTCAGACCAATGTCACCAAAATCGAACCAGCAGACTAAAAATGGACAATGGCCCGAAAGTTGTGAAGTGTGTCGGAAATTCGCTCCCAGAGTGTGTGTGTAGGGATTGTGACCTGTCCAATATAAGTGTCGCAAATAAGTGTCGGAAAATATGGTCACCGAAAATAAGTGTCGGGAAATCACAGCTTACCAAATGTGTGTGTCGTGAAATCTTCACTTTCCCGACACATACACTCATTGCCTCAAGTCTTGTATATGTGTCAGAAATGCAACTTTAGAGTCCAGTAAGTGTCGGAAATGTCGAAAATCCCAATATGTGTATGGAATTAATAAAAGTGCATTTTGACCTTCATAGCTCCGGAATTAATTGTAAGTTTCATTTTGAGAGTCTGGAGATCATCTCATCCTTGGCCCACTCAGCTTTCAGTTTCATTCCGACTTCACACTGGCGGGCGAAAATGAATTGTAAGTTTCATTTTGAGAGTCAGGACATCAACTTATTCTTCGCCCGCGCGGGTTTCATTTTCATTTCGACTTCAGAATTAACTGAGCCTACAATTTCATTCCGACTTCACTCCAGATTTAATTGTAAGTCTCATTTTGAGAGTCCGGACATCACCTCATTCTGCCTCCAGTCTTCTTTCATTTTCGTTCTGGCCTCACGCTGAAGGCGAAAATGACTTCGCTCAGTTGGTTGATTGTCATTGTGCCTGTAAGTGTCTTTGCGTCTGCTGTGGAACACTGTTCTGATTGCGCGCCTACTATCCTCTTCATTCACCTCACTTCTACTTCATTTCATTCCGACTTCACTTTTATTCCATTCTGACTTCATTCCGTCTTGTAATTTCGGAGGACTGCTGCATGTAATAGACAGAGAAAATGAATCTGATTGCTTGGTTTAGAGACGAGGAAATTAAGTTTAAAGCTAGGATTATAGACGGGCAAAATTAATTCCAGCTGCTGATATCACTGGGTTGATATATAGCATTGCCCTCCGGGCATACCTGGCTCCTCCGGTCCATTCCTTCACAGCCTTTGACCTCCGGGAGGGATTCTAAATACTAGTATTTTTGCCTGCATGCCATTGGCTTGGCCGCCACAGTGATGCTAGTGACTATCTATTCAAACTTAAGTCTTTGACCTCCGGGAGCGATTCAAAATCAGTGCTTCAGCAGCTGAAATTTAGCCGATGACACTCTCAAAGCTGCTGCTGTGTGAGAAGATTAACCAGAGCGCATGAGATCCGTTTGAATTGGAGCCTAGGCGAAATTTTGAAAGTGATTTTTTCACAGTGTTGGCCATACTTCACTCAACTTACCGCTTTCCAGTGCTGGCTTCCATCATGGCATCCATTCCGAAGTCTTTGACCTCCGGGAGGCATTCAAAACCAGCACCTGAAATTTCGCTGATGACATTCAAACTTCAAGTTTGAACCGAAGCTCCTCCAACTTGAAGTTTTCAACAGGTTTGAACCTTTGTGATCAGACCAGCAGAGGCAAAACCAGAGCACATAAGATTCGTTTGAATTCGAGCGACAGCAAGCTGCCCCAGAAGTAACATGTGCTCTCCACGTAGTTCTGACAGTGAATTTTTCTGAAGTAATTGGCCGGGAAGTGTCCGAAGTCTTGATGGGCCTTCGTGTCTGTCCACAACATACTCAGATGTTCACATTTCATATCTAACAATGCATTTAAGCATATGATGAAGGTTCAGTCCAAAGCCTATAATATTTGAGTGAGTTGTGGCTGTCGGCGCGGGACAGTGATCAGAGGTGTCAGAAATTGATGGCAGCATTTTTGCAATTCTGAGGGGCCTGGAGCTCTGAAACTTTACCAACAGGTACCTAGTAGGTTGCTGTCGGGGCCTGATATTCACGTTCCGTGGCTGTGGGGGGCTGTGTTCAACAGCCATGAATATCAAGTGCTGACGACAACCTAGGATGGCGCTGCGCCATATACTGAATAAAAAGAAAGCCCCACTGCTCCGCGGATCCTTGATCAAATCGCTAGGTCCAAAGGAAGAAACTGATCCGAACCGACCCCCCGATTTTCCTACGGGGGTGTCCCCAGGATTTTCGGCCATATAAGGGACCCACCCCAGGTTTTAACGGGCTTTTGGGCGGGTTTGGCCGTGGCGGGCCCAAAACAGAGCCAAATGGTGTCGGGCGACAATCAAAGATGATCTCCCGAATTTTCCGGACGTGCTCCAGGGGGTGTCCCTAGGCTTGGCCGACCTCGACCAAACAGGGACCCCCGTTTAGGGAATTATATCTCTAGATAGATATTCCTGAGCAGATTTGATTGGGTCTAATGACGCGTTTCCCCCCTTGCTGCTTCAGAAAGTTGAACTTCCCATAATTAAACTCGCATAAATATCGCATGGAATTAATTTTTACAGTAGCCTTGATATCGAGGCTACATCCTCACTCTACAATTCCCGAGGGAATTGCGGGATCCCCAAAGCACCAACGATCCTGACTGAGCTATCCGTGCTAATAATTATTTCGTTTCCAGCGGGACTAGTTTCAATCAGCACTCTGATTAGTACGCTTATTCTGGCTTATGAACGCTCTAAATTGTGGAACCACGAGTTAATTTAAACCCCGGCTCAGTTCATTCTAAGATAATGGGCTAGATAATGTGGTTGATTTCCATATATGCGAAACGGAGTTGCAGAAGTGAAAAATCTAGTTATCGGCAGGCCCAAACGGCAACAACTGCTGGTCGCACGGGGGCCCCGCCGTAGCCACAGAGACTGTCTTGGACAGGAAGTCTACGTTCTTCTTGAATATCCCTGTCGTGTTGGCCATTCCTCCGGGACTCTGTGCGAAGAGAGAGTAGTAAAACCCGCACCCCTGATAGACGATACATCGTTCAGAAACGGGTTCCAAAGAAGAAATGGCCGACGCTTACGGCGCTGGCATTAAATGGAGCAGGGGGAAGCTCATCGGGCACATAGTTTCCCTGTGCATCGTTGTGTCCGGCCACAATGGGAATTGCTTCAAACAAGTGCCCGCTGATTTCTCCGAGGTCTGAGCCAGTCACCGGGGCTGCAGCACGGTGCCAGTTGGGGGGGAAGGTCTGATTCCGCAAGAATGATCCGATGGTAGAAATTGAAGCCTGTTTCGTCGTGCCTGTGCAGGATTTACTGTAAGTCTGGAATGGAAGAAGAATGAGTGGCCTTTTGTACCGTTGGCGAAAATGCTGGAGGAAGACAGGTAAGCCACAGACTATTTTGGTGTGAAGATAATTTACCCAAGCAAGAAGGAGATCTCAGTGAACGAGGCAACGACACGCGTGGGAGTGAAGTGGAACTAGGCATGACATCAGCAAAAAGTAAAGGTTAATTGAGCGCCGTCAAATTCACTTCTGGGTTCGCTGCTTGGTTCATTTGAATATTGTGCTTCTTGATTTCAATGATAGTTGGAATATTGAAGACCGTGTTGTTTCCCTCTGGTCCGTTGTCACCGAGCCTCCCGAGATACAGAAGGTCCTGGAGAGGTTCAGTCAGCCGTGATAGCCGCACGTTCTTGATTTACCCACAAGATCGTATAGAAGGTCCTGGAAATTGCGGTTGTCGCCAATGTGCACGTCGGCGCGCGTGATTGAGGCATCGCCTTCGCGGGAAACAAAATATCAGCTCAGTGTAACTGCCAACCTGAGGCGAGACGAGATCTTACCTTCAAATCCGCCGTGCCTAGCCAACCCACCCGTCACTTTGCTGCCAATGTGTCCGGGAAGTGGAGGAACTAGTGGCGACGCGCCACCGATCGACAACTTGTTCACGAACGGATTCCCGCGCATCAGCTGAAATAAATTGTGAGCAAAAATATGTGCATAGGATTAGGAGCCATTACCATATTCGCGGCAACCAAGAAGGCGGCGAAGTTGACCTCCAAATTGAATGCCTAGTGCCGGTACCCACATTTGAGAGCGAACGAGAATAGAAATTAGTCCTACCTCAACCTGTGCGAGCGTGATTTGCTCAAAGGTCGCAATGCCGCTGAATATTTATCAGCATCTCCATCAGAAGAGCCATGCTTACCCAACTCACTTTCTGGGGATGTACCCGTGGTTGGCAAGCGTGTTCATTCCGGCTGAAATTGGGATTAGAAGGCAAAGATCCCGGTGGATATTTAGAAGGCGCACGACAGGCTGCGAAATATTAGTGAATTGTGGGATAGGACGAGAAGAAGAGTAACTCACGACCGCGTTGATCGTTAGGACCGGGTGCGATGTAAGGGTGAGCAGCATCGGGAATTCTCTTCAGGCCAGTATCCGTGGGCATAGTCGGGAAAGCGATCAAGGTGGCAGTCTGGCCGTCGCGGACTTCAGACTTGCCCATGGGCGGACTCGCAGCGGTTGAAAAGACAACATGAACAAGTACGCAAAGCAGGGAGAAGGAGCGCATGTTTGGGTGGTGAGCGTGTAGAGTTGCCAGTGTTCGTCCCACCTTTTATACTTAGAACGTGTGATGATGAACAGCCTGACCAAACTCGATATCACGTAGCTTGCACGTAAGTAACAACCGCGTTACCGCTCAGAGTACAAATTTGGTATGACTCACCAGAAAGCTAAAGCTGTTGATTTGACGTGAATGAACTGCGGTCTGGGGCGAGCTGCTGCGCCGTCGTCCAGTTCGTAACTTCCAAAAGTTTTCACTGAAGGTGAATGCGCGAACCTGTGCGATTGCTCCATGAACAGTACCTATTCCTTCTTTCCTACCGTTGTCTCCTGTCCAACCTTCACCTACGCCTCCACTGTACAACGCAACGACTCCTGCTCTTCTAAACTTGGCGCACCCAAGACATTACAAAATGGACTCACCCGATAGGCTCGGCTGACCCCAAGGATCAAAGCGACGCAGTAGAGAGAAAGGCTAGCAAGCACTGCCATGTAAATGAATCAATCACATTCTCACGCTTATTCGTATGAAATGAATTACTCGCAGCAGCTCGGCCCGGGCCGCAGTCCGCAGCCTAAGCTTTCCGTTGATCGATCAGTTGCTGCAACTGATATCGAGTTTCAATGGGAGCAGGGATGTAATTTTTTACCCCCTCGGAAAGACTACCTCCGTCTCAGTGGATTATGTCCGTCCGTGAAGATCCGGAAAGTCTGCAATGGAACAGTGGGAGAATCATTACACTCGAGGATCATTGCGCGGAAGGTGCGCGGAAGGACGGCAGGGTTCAGAAGAATCTGGTACATTGTTCCCCGTTGGCGCGAGCTCTTAATGCAGCCCGTCATTCCGCATCAGGATTGTGGGAACATGCATTTATGTAAAAAAATAAGAACAATGTGGGTAGGGATAAGATTCGAGAAAAATAAACAACTCCCACATGCCGTGGATCGTACCCACATATAATGTCACTACAGTAGTCATGTGTCCATGTATATACTCGAGGCAAGCGTTTTTCGTGCCAACTTGAACTTGAGCCTGATGACAGTCGATCAATACGCGATCCGGATAGGTTTCTGATGATGGGAATATCCTGAAATAGGTTCCTTCTAGTGCGTAAGCAATTTTATTCAGAGTCTCGGGGACAAGATCATGGCCGAGTCGAAGGGCTGTCCATACCGGCACGGGCACGTCCCAAGACCAAGTTTGGCGCTGAAGAAATCGTACGATCCGCTTGCGATCCGCATAACTCAGTCTGAGGTAACTAAGGTCCTGTCTGTACTCAATTGCACGCGCATACAAAAGCCAATACCCGTGTGGACGGAGATATACCCCTTGGTTTTAATCCACTCCTGGGCGTTCTGGGGTTTATACCGACCGACATTAACTATTTACTGAAAAATATAAGTAGGGAAAATACCAAGAATATACACACCTAATTTGTATTGCGGAGGCAGCAGAAGGCAAATGAAATAATATTCCCCTCGAGGCTAGCATGGGTCAGGGAGTGCGCCAAGAGCGCGCCGGATGATCCAGAATATCCTAGAATGGAATTCAGTGGGTTATAAAATGTATTGAGGGTCGGGTGAACTGGCCGATCCAGAGCCACGGGCCCGTCCCACAAATTCTCGTACCACATTTGGGGCTGAATATATCGTACGATACGCATAGCTCACAGTGTTTCCTGCGCTCAATCGTACGCGTATATCAAGTGTACAAATCAGTTTCTGTGTCCACGTGGAGTACTGTATTGTACTCAGCCCCACTTAATAGGCAATATATATCTGGGGAAAATCTTGGAAACGACGGTGTTCAATTACAGCGGTGCACAGATGAGAATCCAAGCAGCTCTTTTGCTTTTTTAGTTTGAGCACGCATGTAGTGTGCGAGGCGCGGCTCATGGAAAGAGTTCCGTTCATTTCAGTGGCATCAAAGCAGCCGTCATTGCGTGACTTGTTCGAGGAATATTTTAACTTTACAGGAACTACGCACATCTATAATTTAACTAATGCCACTCACTTACTTCAGACCGACGGTTAATACACCCAGCTTGGGAATTCCCGATGGCTCAGTGCGGAATATTATTCAGTATTCGTTCTACGCGGGACCCCGCATCAGCAGCGCACAATTCAGACGAAAGACGCGCTGTTGTGACATGGTTGGCTCACACGTGCTGATGCAACATGTCATCTTCGATCTCTTACCTTGCCAACCGACCTGAGCCCCTCCCTGGCCAGAGTCCTGGCTCTCGCCTTACGCGGCGCTCTTCTCTGTGAAATTTCCAACGGCGCCGCCCGAACCCGGTAAGTATGTTTCCCTGTTCCTCCACTCCAGTCGAGAACTTGACTTTCGATGAGATTTGGGCCCCCGCATCATCTTCTAGCAGATTCCTTCCCGACAGCACGCAAGGATAATGCTAGAGGTGAGTTCCCTATTCTTCGCTTCTCGGCTTCCTTTTCCCCTTATTCTTTCTGTTTCGTTGCATCATTTTTGCCGCGAAGCCGTTAGTTTTACTGCTTTGTGCGAAACCCCTCCCATTTCTTTCTAGCAGCAATATTTCGGAGCGACCGGCTTGTGGTTGGAGGGCCCCCTTTCCCGGCGGAAACGTGGAATTTCTTCTCTCCACAGCGTATTCATTTTTTTTACCGCATCCCTAGCGCAATCCCAGCATGCAGTTGGCCGCAAAAAAGCCCAAGGTTAGCAAATCCCTCTCCTCCGCTCACTTGATTTTTAGGACGATAATTTAGCGTTCATTGATTTATTCTTGGATGGCCGTTACTTCAAAATGTGGAGGTTTCGGCGCATGCTCCCGTGGATCAAATTACGCGTTTCCTTCTCCGCGATCAGGGACTTAGTGTGGAGGATATGGACGAGCAACTTGGGCAGCTCACCTTGGAGAACTAGAAGGGTGTTTCTTTTACTCTCGCGCTTTACTTATTTACTCTTACTTACTCAGTGGACTTTATTTATTACTTGTATTTTTTACCACCGAGTACATGTAGGCTGGGGGGGCTCTGTGATGGATACTAGACGTATTTCCAGGAATAGCCTCCATGTCTCGGTGCGATCTCCGATCATTGATCGTTTCTTTGTCGTACGTGCCAACCATCAGACGCGTCGCGTCGCGACTTAGTAACTAACACTCACATCTCACCTTGACCACCACCATCAAAAATCTAAACTCGTCTAATCTACGATACACTTGTCTATTTCTACGGCCATATTGTGCACTGCATTCCCGCAGTCTGTGCGATTCCGGCCGTGGTACTTTGGTGCCTTTTCGTCGACATCGGGTTTACCCCTATCTTTGTCGCCGACGTATTCCTGGTACCGACTCAGGTACCAGGTCTCCAAACCAGAAATAAAACATGTCTATTGCAGCCGCGTTTATGCACTCGATCGTGTCGGTCCGAACTCCGAGTCTAAATCCTCTCACGCCTGTCAAACCTGATGACTGATCAACAGGGGTCCGCAGTTTTCTCAGCTAGTTTACAGTCGCGCCACATTGATTCTTGGTCCTCAGGGGCTAGGATCAAAGTAAAAGTCTTGCCAAGCACAATCTACGCCTGGCCTGTCCGTCCAGCTGTCCTCTCCAAGTCTACATGGGCCGAATACGCCAAACAAGCACGCTCGGAGCTGGACCACGGGAATCAAGGACACACCTTTGTGCTGCAGTGTACCCTCCATTGCGAAAATCTAGGCACTGAACATAAGGTTCGTACTGCTATTCCTTGCCGATCTGCGTGTCGACAAGGGTCTAGGTTCTGGAGATGCGGGCTGTCCACATACAACGGCTGTGTGCCGCCGTACACACAGCTTGATTGGAAATTTGCCACCTTTACATGTGTTTTGTTTGCAGGAAGTATATTCCGCTGTTTCAGGTATCCTATTTCATGCATTTAATTCCCTCCCCCCGATCGTCTCCTAGGTGGGATAAATCACTCCATCAAATTTCAACCACCACTTATATCGCTATCTGCTCGCACTTTTCAATTTGTTGTGTTCCTGCCTTTTTTTAAGGCTCCTTGCAGTGAAACTGCCGACTGGGCCCGGCCCCTAGATCACGCCCATTACCGTGTCCACTCAATCATTTATTAATAAGATAGTATGTTGGCAGTGCATTGATGCCATTGGCTGGGATCCACAGAGTGTACCGATGGTCTGCCACTTAAGTTCTTTAATATAATCCCGCTCATACGAAATGCCGATCGTGAGTGACTACTGCATTCCAGCTCCGGCGCAACATATTAGTCGCTGTATTAAAATCAATGGGAACGCCATCGCAACCGAGAATATCCGGTGCAAAAAGCAGTACATCCGGCCACTTTATTCCGTAAGCCAGTTCATCTTATTCATACTTAGGTATCGGTTCCCGGAAGGAAAACGCGATCCAAACACAATGGAGTCTATTTTAAATCTTCAGAATTGGGGTCGGCATTGTACGACACGTAAAAGACGCGTCCCTCTTTGTTCCCATCAACACGTTGTCACTGGTTCACAGCGTGACACTTCGCGCCATTCTCTCTCCAGTACCACGGAATGTTGCCTGGAGATCCAAAATTGAGGTGAGCACATATCACATTTATATGAGTCCTGCTGTGTCCCCTATATTGTGTACAACCACTTGTGAATCATGCTGCAACTTTATGCAGTTCCCCTGCGGCTCAACTGAACCTTTCGCCCACCAGCTTCTTGAGACACTACGTCTACTGTATTTCGGACTAAGACAACATGCCTAAACTGGGCCACACTTCTGGAATGATCAGCCATATCAAAATCCACCCGCACCATTCAACTTTTGGTGTTCCAGTCCCCAGATGTATTTAAATCTTGTGCCCAGTGTTCTGATATCAATGTCACGCTCGGAGGTAACGGAGTCTAGTTTCAAGACCTTCTGTCTTCTCACAAGTCTGGTCCGCCATGTGCGACACGTACATAGAATAGGTGTTCTGTGTTGTGAACTATTTTTAAATATTAAACTTAAACGCGCTGGTGATATAGTTGTTGAGGTGGTCGCCTATAATTGTAATTGGCGAAGTGTGTGGCTACTGCATGCCGTTACTTGGCTCGGTCGCCTGTTCGAATCCTGTAGTGCACGCTTTATTTTATTTTTTCATTACCTGATCGCTTTCAACGAGCTTCAACGCACGTCAACCGTTGTGAGTTGTAAATCTAGAGGCTACATTCAAGGCCGTAGCGAATGAGGTGCACGGGAGCAAACAATGGGAGAGTGAAGCATATTTTTAAATCATATGTATGTACACAGTACACTTGTGCCGATTACAGTACCCTTTGGTGCGGGATGTGCGGGCGGCCATTTGCCTGTGAAGCGAGCAGGATGACTCACCAGGCTGGGGGATGCGTGCGGGTACCATCTCGAGCCGCTTCCCCGGCGGCGCGAATCAGGCGGGGAGCGCCAGCGTGCCGAATCTCTGCCTGCCAAAGCCCCTGGACGACGCTGTTTTTAGTCCGTTGGATACGGAACACATGTCCCCATCTGGGTCGAGAGGGTGTGCGAGCACAAGGGGCGGAAATCCGGCAGGGGAGCGAGGAGCGCCGAAAGCTGCGGCAGCGGTTGTCGCTCCACGCAGGGTGGATGACACAGTGTGCTATCAATTGAGCAGACACCTGTCCGAGCTTCTGTACAACCGCGGAGGCACGAACCAAGTGGCGAGCGTCGGGTCCCAAATCTGGATGCAGCGGCGCCTACAGGCCGAATTTCTGCCTGGGAACATTGGTCTGGGATAGCGTGAGAGGGGGACACCTGTCCTTGTCTATTTTACGATGCTGCGAGAGCATGGAGGGCTGAAATCAGGCGGGGAGCGAGGGTGGCGCCGGATCTGACGGCGAGGGACATCCAGGCCGTCTCTCCGCTTGAAAACTGTGGGGAACGATTTAGTTAGACTGTTAATGACACTGGTTGACAGTCCGATGAATGACGCACGCTCGGATCCAAGAATCGACAGTTCTGAAGCCTGGGCCAAAAATGGCTTTGGGGGCACCTGGAGGCCGTATTTCAGGTTGGGGGCAGACAAGAGTGTAGGGGTAGATACAAGGACCAGGCCTTCAGTTATCCTGTCCATTTTCGGGTCGAAAATGCGAGCTTTGTGCGCGTCGTTGAAGGCAACGTCGAGAGGTCGTCGACGTTGTGGGATCAAAATAGGCCAAACAAGCCAATACTCTTGATCGTCGTCGAGAACATCCTGATCACTGATAGCCCCTGGGTGGATGGCTCTGCTTTTTTATAGAAGGACACACCTCTAACGAGAGCTTTTTATTAATGTTTGCACTTTCTCTCATTACAGGCTTTTCTATAATACACTGCCAGGCTCTGGTGCTCTCGCCACCCTGTCCCTGCAGAGTCGCGCTGACGTGCCTGACAATTGTTGTCAACGCTCTCATGTCTGCATATATATACATCTGGTCTGCGGGGTTTTTGTGCGGCGCTCATGTGTACTAATAGACCTGATCCGAGCTGAGGTACTGACATTGATTTCCTGATTTTTTTGCTTCTAGTGATCGACTGGGTTCTACCGCGGGGCAGGCAACTGTACTCGTGAGCTCGGCTCGGGAGGTTATTAGAAGCGGGGGACGATAGTGTACATAGTTTTGCCTGTTGTATACTGGGATACTTCCCCACCCCGGCGTTCCTCAGCGGGACCGTGCCGTGTAATCCTACCTACCTACCTACCTACCAATGTTCTAACATCCCACACTCACGAGAAGGAATGGGTGAAGACTATGATAGAGCTGCTGGGCTTTCGACTTTCTGCTTCCGGAAGAAACTCTGGTAGATGGGATATCGTTGGACAAAGGTACATGACCTTCACTCACGAGAGTGTCCCAGTAAGGCGTTCCCGACTCTTCTTGTGCGATGGCTGAACTGCTGACAGGGGGAAAAAATCACGTTCACGATGTCCAGATGATCCGAGATTTTCGAAATGTTTTTAGCCGGCACCCATACGGGCCAGCTGAATCAGTGAATTCGATTACTTGTCAATACCCTGGCATGTTTCAATGTTCATCCTACCGTAGATCAGACTGTCGTGAACGGCTGGGGAGTCTCCGTGGATGCTGTACGCACCCCTTTTGCAGGGGCAGTAACGCATCAGCCTAACACCGAGGAATGGATGCAACCGTGCGGCATCTACTACCTGGCGAGGTGGCGTACAACCCACATAGACTCGTGACCAGTCTGTATACAAAATACCGAGAATATGTGGCAAGCACTTCCATTGTATACAGACTGGTACGTCTCGGGATCTTGCATTGGGCTGACAGCGGAGTTTAAAATTTGGCTGAGGCCCGTGTTCTCTCTTGCACTTTGAAATTTCAGGAAATTCAAATTGTCATGAACCTTTATATGCTAGAAATAAGTACATTTGCTTCTTCAGATTTTTTTTCATTGCGGATGGAAGAGCAGGAAAGGTCATCGAGTTTGGGGCAGAATTGATCGATTTTGATGGCTCGCTTATCGGCCGATCGCGGCACCTGCCAATTTTTTCAATCTCCTTTCCCGAGATGTACCAGTCTGTAAAACACCGAAGCGCTCGCCGCATTTTTTCGGCAATTGTTTTACAGACTGGTTACGAGTCTACAACCCACAGTCTCCGCGGCGTCGGGCACTGGAAGTGGGGTGGTGTGGAGGGACATGATGAACAAATCGATCTTACCTTGGCCCGAGTGGGGCAGGAACGGCTTCTGTGGTGTACAGGGTTCAGATGTCTTAGTCGTTTCTGTGAACATGGAAGGAAGGATTAATGGGATAACGAAGATTGACACAAGCAATTTATACTCTAAGTCTCCCCGGTTACTTTTGATCCTTTCAAGTTAGCGCGGCATTGGATGACTAGTTCAGGTCCAATTTGTACTCTAGCGTGGCATTGTATCTGAATTGTGATATATATGGCATCCAGCAGTCGGTTGAGTGCGTTCAGGTCGTACTGGGTGGTACCAGGGGATGCCCGGAGGGCCTTATGAATTTCTCAAGTTTTGTGCTCAATACTTCCCCCACTGCGAGCGTACACCTGTCCTACCTGGTGAACGGCCTTGTGCTCCTCTGTACGGCTCTATTGCTGTAATTTTGGTCGTGATCGCTGTTACCCCTAACTCTAGGGGGGACGACGACGATCAATAGTCCGATTCCTGCTACCTGATATCTACTGGGGCTACTCCCCTGCTACTCCTGTGTAACCTCTGGGGCTACTGCCCTTCTATTCCTGTGCTGTCGTACAATGGTCAACGACGACCTCGACGATGTGCTTGATTATGGCGACTCGCCGCCTCCTGAGGACGAACCGGCCAGTGCCGTCACCGTGACGCCAGTGATACCTGTCCCTGCCCCCGCCGCCTCAGGCCCCCCTCCCTCCTCGACGCCGACGACGGTGCCGCCCAAAGTGGGGGCCCGTGCGTCTACTGCGAAGCGCTCTACCGCTCGCAAGGCGTCATCCTCCGCGGTGCTGGACCTTGCGTCCTCATCCAAGGATGGTGTGGAGCCTTCAAAGAAAACCGTCGCACATGCGATTCAGGTTGGGAAGCAGGAGATTGAAAAACTGGGGAAGGAGACGTTGGACCAATATCATGGTATGGCGGATCAGATCTCCGCGACCAATAGCAAGCTGCGGGTGGCGTCTGCCCAATTGCGAAAGTCCTCAAATCAGGTTGCGCAATTGTTGCAGCGCGTTGATGCTTTGCAGGCGATGGTCGAGGACGCTACGGCGGAACTGAGGGTTGAGAGGGGAGCTAATAGTGGGTACGCCACTAGCTCGGCTCGCTCTGAATCTACAGAGTCGGGAGCATCGGTGGGCAGCGCGCGGTCTCGTACGTCTGTGATGCGCAACCGCAAGGCAGGAAAACGCCGTGCTTGTTCAGGAGGGTCTGAGGGCGAGAAACGTCCGAAGAAACGGGGTCGTCAACACCGCAACGAGGAGACGGAGGAGGACGCCATGGTCGAAGACGGCAACGGTGGCCTTTCGCTTGCGGATCGCCTACGCAGCCCCGAACCCTCGGCACCGCACTATCCCGTGCTTCCTCCCCCGCGTCGTCCTGCTCGAGTCTCGACTAAAAAATATGCAAGCTCTATGGCTGCCCACAGCTCTCCCTCCCCACCGCCTCCACCGATGCATGCAGGACCTGAGGTGATGCCTCTGTCGCACGCACGAGCTCCTACATCCTATGGATGGCAAGAGGCGACCCATCCCGTGAACGGCGCCTTCTCAGGAGCGAGCCGTGGCGGAGGGATGCGTGGCATGCGTGGAGGCCCGCGAGGACGTGGTGGACAACGGGGCTTACCTAATGGCAAACAAGCCAACACCAGCTCATCCCGCACGTCGAAAAACACGGTGGCCATTGGTCCGATAACTTGGGGTGATAGAACTTACCAGGCGCTGGCCAAGATTGTGAACATGGTCGAGACGAATCTGGGATTGTCAATGCCGAGCCCTCAGTTCGTGACCGCTGCGGATAGCCATGGCTTTGTCCAGGCCTCGTTCCTTCATGCTGCCGATGCACTCCGGTTCGTGAATATGTGGAACGACTGGGCACCCAGTAGTGCTTACTCTAAGACGTCGGCGAAATTGGTGAGCACATCTGGGACTGGGACTGCCACGAGCGCGGCTGAACCTTCTACCAGCTCTGAGAAAGTTCAAGAAGGCAGACGCAAGCGTTCAAGGACACCGGACAGTCCACGCTCCGTTGTAACATCATATGTGGCTCGTGCTCCTTCCAATATTGTAACTTCTACTGTACCCCCTCCCCATGCTCCCCCTTCGTCCTGTGCTTCTGCTCCTTCTCATGTACCATATGGTCGTGTGTCCCCCTCTCCTGGTGCTCGATATGGACCTGATACTGTGACTCGTGCTGCTGATCCTGTTCCTTCTACTGTACCATCTACCCATGCGCCCACTTACTCGACTGCTCCCTCTGTACCATCTACTGGACTATCCGCTCGCACTCTGAGTGATGATTCCTCTACTGTAACATCTCATGTAATATCTAGTGTACACCACACCGAGGTTAATAGTACACCGGTTCTGGTATCCGACGAGGGGCGTGAGATTACTGTCCGATGCTGGAATGTGGATGGACGGCTGGCGGCAAATTTGTCGCATCCTGATTTCCTTGCAGAGCTGTCTGACTACGACATTAATCTCTTTCAGGAGACACATTTGTGGCCTGGTCAAGAACTGACATTGCCCCTGCCGGATGGCTACGATGTCTTTGCAGTTGCAAGGGAACCTTCCGGTACATTCGCTAAATCTTGGGGTGGCGTGGCGGCGATCGTATCCGATAGAGTGGCTACCTCAGTCAACACCGACTTGTCTGGACCCGACCTACTCGTCCTGAACATTGGAAGTTTGCTCTTATTCAGTGCGTATGTTCTTCCTAACGGTTCACCCTGGGAATCATGGACTCGGGTGCATCCCTTGGAGAAGTTGGCTCAGTCGTTAGCTATCGCGCGCGAGTGCGGGCGAGCAGTTGTGGTTGTGGGAGATCTTAATGGAAGGATTGGGAATCGTCGGGTGTCGAAGGATCATCTGAGAAGATTCTCAATGGACACAACAGTGAATGCGCGGGGAAAAGAACTCTTGGCAATTGCGGACGACTGTAATCTAAGAGTTATGAATGGAGACTCGCGGTTTGGTTCGGCTTCGTGGGGTTGGACATTCCAACATAAACAGAAATTCACTCCTGATGGTCCACCCCCCAAGCTGCGCAGGTCTATTGTTGACTATGGATTGTGTAATCTTGAGAGCTGTTCGATGGTTATGGACTTTGAGGTCGGTTTGGTTGGGATCTGGTCTGACCATGCACCTTTATATCTGACGCTGAAAGTACCTGATGTTCTGATGGAAAGTAACCCGGGGAAGAATTATGCTCGTGAGAAACGGCGGGAGGCGAACGAGAGTACGCCTTACCTGGATGTGCTATTGAGGGAAACTATGGCTTCAAAGTTGACGCCGGAGGCTGCTAGGGAGAAGCTGTATGGCCCGGTTCTAGATGTGTCGGAGTATGTGAAAACCTATACTGATGGCTCCTGTTACAATAATGGCTCACCGGATGCGCGCGCGGGGGCAGGCGTCTATTTTGGCCCTAACAACCCTCGTAATCAGGCGTTGAGAGTCTCTGGCTCTCAAACAAATAACAGGGGGGAGTTACTGGAAATCTTATACGCACTGTCAAGAGCTAGACCATGGGAGGCGGTCGAAATATACACCGACTCTGAGTATGCGATTCGTTCAATAATATACTGGGCTGTGAAGAATGAACAAAAGGGATGGAAATGTGCCAACGGAGATCTACTGAAGGACATCGTGTCTTGGATCCGGTATCGGTCAGCTGCAGTACGATTCAGATATGTCGCTGCTCACTCGGGTAATATGCATAATGATGCGGCAGACGCTCTGGCTAAAGAAGGAGCAAAGCTTGCACTACCCTCCACGACTTACGTCGGCTTGAGAGCACCCGTAGTTCCATATCAATCTGAACATTGGACAGAAGGTGGACATGCTTTCGGACCCAAAGTATCCAGCGACATTCCGGAACTGCCCACAAAAGATAAACGGTCTGTCAAAATGAGCACAGATTCTGACATGCCGGATATCAATCACTATCGCCAGCCGCACCGGGGTCGTGCTCTGTATCGTGCGATTAAACGGACGAACCTGAGGAAAATTACCAATGCATCGTCGAATTCTGCCCCGTTTTGGAAACTTTACAGAAGTATGGCCTGTCCGAAGTCTAAGCCTGCTGCAGTGGACCTGATTGAGCTTGCGGCGTGTTTTGAGAAAAGAATGAATGCAAAGGACCCACCTCCCGCTGCTTTTAACATGGAATATAAACGTGCTGTAGAGGAGGCGGCGGCCTCAATTCCGGTCCCTTCTATAGACACAACACCGGAGCAATGCTTCAGTGGGCGGGTGACGGAGGATGACATTGCGTGGGCCAAAGACCATCTGGAAGGCCATTTCAGTACTGCGACCGGTTTGGACCGAGCATGTTACGGGGAGATAGCTGAGTTTGAGAATGAGGTGCTCTGCAGGATGATCAACGCCTGCATTGATCGGAACGATGCTCCCAGTGTCTGGTTGACAACGCTGATTGCTGCGATCCCAAAGAAAGACAAGCCGCTCACAGAGGTCGACAGCTACAGAACCGTTGGTCTTGAAAGCTGCTTCTTGAAGCTTGTCTGTTTGCTTATTCATAAACGGATATACGACTGGGCGGAGAGTCGCAATATTATCCCCCCCTCTCAGAACGGTTTTAGAGAGCACTATCGAACCAACAACAATGCTTTCGTACTTCGCTGTATGATAGAACGGGCCAGGGCTGAAGGCAAAACTCTATGGGTTTCTTTCTTTGATATTACAAATGCATTTCCGTCTACAAATCGCGATCTACTGTGGTTGAAGCTGTTTAATCTGGGTGTCTCTGGGAAGCTATTTGATTGGATACGAATGCTGTACGGGCGGATGGAGTACATGGTGACGCTGAGAGGGAACTATTCTGAAGTCTTTCAGTCCAACATTGGAGTTCTCATCGGAGATCCTGCATCCCCTACGTTGTGGGACTTGTTCTTTGCTGATTTCGACTTGCATCCAGATCCAGACGATATTATGATCTTCGGGCTCATGATATCTCATCTGGAACATGCAGATGATATGGCTGTGGTTTCGTATACCGCATCTGGACTGCAGCGTCATTTGAACACGTTCGCACATTGGTGTGGTGATAATATGTTGGAAGCAAATGCCGGGAAGTCTTGGATTATGGTCTTTGGCTCAGCTCCTCGTGAACTGCCTACTTTCTTGTTGAACCGAGTGACTGTACGATATAAGGATGAATTTTGCTATGTGGGGGTTACTTTCCAGTCTAATCATAGGAACATCTTTGCTGCTCATTACGCTGCTAAGGCCCAAACGGCGCGCAACTGCTGTTTTTCTGTGCTGGGAATTGAGGCTTGGGTTGGAGACTTACCTCCAAAGGAGGGGCGCGTGCTCTACATGGCTTGTGTAGACCCCCACCTTATTAGTGGGGCAGATATCATTGTAGATGTCGATGCTGCGGCCCTTTCCACCCTTGAAAAAGTCCAGAAGACCTATCTGCGTAGGATTTTGGGACTGGGGACCTCATCCATATGCGCGCCGTTGTTCACAGAGATGGGACTTCTGCCTGTGCGATATAGGCGGCTTATCCTGGCCATACGCTATGTCAATTACGTTGTGGGCCTCGAGAAAACTCATTATGCTTGGCTGGCTCTGGCGGACTCTTTCAATTTATTTCAAAATGATTGTGAGGGCTACTGGATGGATCTCATCTATGCTCTTGAGTCTCTGCCTTTTCCTGTGATTGTGCCTAATGCACAGATGTTTACTGCGAAGACGTGCGAGTCTTTGTGTAAGCAGATTTATTTCTCAGCCATGACGAGTTTGGAAGCTGCCATTATAGGCTCTACGCGTTTGTATCTACTGCATGGACGAGACGAACCTGTTGAGGAGGGTTCAGCACGACCTATTACTGCCATTCTTCGTCACTATCTGAAATTGGTGGTGAACGCTGATCATCGACGGGCATTGACACGACTACTCCTTAGTCAACATGGACTTGCCATCGAGAGCTTGCGTTACAACTCCCGATATTATTGGAGAGTTGAAAGGCACTTGTGTCTATGTCGATTTGGCTGCGATGATGTTGAGACTGTGGAGCATGCCCTGTTCTTCTGCGGAGGGTCGGAGAACCTTGCAGATGTCAGGCATAAATTTGTCCGCGCGGTTTCAGCCAAAGCCCCGTCAGTGTTAACCTTGCAAAATGAGGAGAATGCAACGGTCGTTCTGAAGAAGATTATCTTCAATAAAGAGACAGTTTGCCGTATTGCTAAATTTGCTTCGCAAACGTTTCGTATCTTTTCGACTCGGCCGTTACGCCGACCGGCGTCCTCACGTCGTCCGATGCTCTAATGTTCCAGACTGCTGTGTGCTGTTGCTGGTATCCAGGTGCTTAGATCTACAGCCTTAAACGTGGTCAGCTCGTCGAAGGTAAATGGGTATCAGCGTAGTTGAAAGTACGTAGTTGGGCCGCATGTACGAGTAGACTACAACCCGGCACGTTCCGAAAGGGGACCTAGCTGGGCTCACAATTTATCCTACTTCTTATCCTGCTTTGCATCGCATGCACTGCATGCACTGCAATAGGTCAGTGCATCTTCACTGCCTCTTTCTAGTAGAACTACGTATATAAGAGGAGTCCTCCCTCATGTGAGGACAATCTTTCTTTACCTCAATCTACTACCTTGATCACTTACCTCTTGTGAATCTAAGCTATCACTCGCTACCTTACAACAACAGCTCCGCGCTTGTTTAAGAGTTAGTACTGCAGTCCTAAGACCACGACTGATTCGCTCTCGTTGATCGGCTGGATAGATCTTTTAGGAAACAGGGTTGTTCTATAGGAGTTTGAACTAGTTATATCTATCTACTGCCGCCGGACGGCATCGTCAGATCACTCAAGCGCGTGCTACAATTAATATCGGCTCGCGCTCATCAACTTACGCACAAGGTTTCTTTAACACATGCCTATGCGACACCCTCCGACATCAATTGGAGAATCGCCGTCCTGCCGAGGGAACTGCCGCGGAATCACAGCCCTGGCCCCTCAACGAAAGCGATCTGGGGCTCGGCACGCTGTCTTGTGCGGAAGTCGTGCGACGTCTGCTGTGGTGGGCGGAGCGGAAACCGTCCGGGCACG
The DNA here is from genome assembly GCA_029282285.1 of Mycena rebaudengoi. Classification (NCBI taxonomy): domain Eukaryota; kingdom Fungi; phylum Basidiomycota; class Agaricomycetes; order Agaricales; family Mycenaceae; genus Mycena; species Mycena rebaudengoi. The sequence continues at coordinate 423,408 of JARJCX010000044.1, read as the reverse complement.
CCGTCTTCTCCTTCCTCGGCGAGCTCGTCCTATTCTGGAGGCCATTCACCAAAGCCGTCCATGCGCCAGCTCGTCCCTATGGTGAACGCGACCTCACCACTGCACTGAACCCTCTGCCAAGCACCGGATTCCACAGCTTCCGGAGTACTGTCTGCTCCTGCTCTGTGATCCTCTACGCGCTATTCCGAAACAAAGAGCGAAACAAGGCTTACTTTGATTTCCAGCATGGTTTATCCGGCGTCCTGGTTCAGGTTATACCGCAGGTAGCGTTGATGGGGCCGTGCATGGCCGAGGCGCGACGCTATCTGATATATATGCTGCCCTCGGCCCTCCGGAATAGTTGTCCCGATCTGGCTCTGGACTTCAAGGACGACGAGCCAAAGGAACAGGACGACTATAATACGGCGCGCCATCATATAGTTGTCTGTGCGAAACAAACAGTGTGCATGCGAGTCGATTGTGGTGTGCGGGTCACCCGGTTGTGTAAACGATGCTGGGTCGTCGGTTACTGCAGCGAGTCGGTGGGTTGCTAATTTATTACCGCGGGTTCGCTACTGATGCGCGTTGCTTCCCCAGTGCTTGGAGCTGGCATGGCGGTCAGATATCGCTCCCCACAAGCAGACGTGCAACCTCATCGTTTCACTGCGAACTCAAGTGGAAGCACTCGAAGGGCATTCACCCAATGGCGCACCAGCGCTGAAGTGCGAGGAATGGATGAGCTTAGCGAGTGTCTACGTCTTTCACGCGGGGGAGATCAGTTCCAGGCTCTGCCGGGCACTGTGGCTCAACCTTTCTTTTCTCAAGAGAGCAAACAAAATAGGACTTGTGTGCTCTGCGGAGGAGTTTAGTAAATTTAGCGCGGTGCGTTTCCTCTCCATTTTATTTCACTTTGTGGCATCGAATGGGAGGTCTTCAGGCGGATTTTGCAACGATCGTTCGACAGGTGGACTACCACGATAGTACAGACGAATCATCCTCCTGAGTCTTTCTTTGAGTCTTTCTCTGCGACCTTCGTGTTTATTTCAATTGTTTTATTTTATGATTATTTCGTTGGGCTGGTCCGAACCCAAATCGAAAATGTCCAAGTTCACGACTTGAAACTCGCCGGCATTCATATTAATATTGTCTTTCCTACGTACTTGGATGCGTTCCACCAAGGTCTCGAGCCAAATTATTTCTCCAAATTATTGCCTCAGTCTGGCTGGGGAACGACTAGGCACCAGAAAATTAAAGAATGGGGTCCAGTCAATGGCCTGAATGAAAGCTTCATCTTCACGGATGAATTCGACGCCGCAGAGACATATTTTGTTGCAGTTTGACGAGATTACAGAATTTATTTCCGACCTCGCACTTATTATATTGTTATTATTTCTGTCAAGCAGGTTCCGTCCAAGCCTTGGACGGAGTGCACAGCAGTTGTTTTTGAGTTTCCCCCGAGACTTTCTACAAATACACAGGACTTCCGCGGACAACAACCAGGCCCCAAGAAAATAAGGAATTAAGTCTAGCCAATCGGCTGGATGCAAGTTCACAACGAAAACGTCCACAAACTTAGTAAACGTGGGGCTACAAAAAGTCGGATCTACGAGAACTAAATCTTTAGGGATGGACGCCACACCGGTAAAATAGCACAGCAGCAAAGTCCGCAATTTAATCGACGCGTAAGTTAGTTGATTTCTTTCTTGCGACGCAGCGACAGCAATAGATCCATCCTCTTTATTGTATTAATACATGAGCTCTTCAAAGCCCGACAAAACTTCACGGAGCCAGCCTTTGATGAAAGACTCCCGCACATTGAACTTGAAGAAAAGTCGTGCTGCCGTCGTGCCGAGCATCATTGTATGCTTGTGCTTGGCATATGATGACTTGTTTGGACCTCGCCCCTTTTCACTCCAATGCCACCTCGACGTCTTGATCTCAAGCAAGTTGGAAAGCTATTCAAGGACACCCTGGCCGAAATGGTGAACGTCGCGCAAGATTTCGATACGCTTGAGCCCGTGGCGATCGAGTGGCTTCGAGCAGCGAGGCTCAAAATGATGCGCCAGATTGAAGCCAGGCGCGTAGCCCACAACATCCCATGGGTCTGACCGTTGCTGATAACTACTCCAACAGCTACTATGAGCTGGATAACGCGCGAAAACAGTTCCGGGTGCCTGACTGGGTCGACCCAGGTCGTGGCCTTATCGTTCTCTCAGACGTGGTGGCACAACCCTTACGGCCCTACGTACCAGCATTCTGCGACAACCTCAGGGAATTGCTGACGGCGTGCGACTTCAGCACCTTCTCTGTGACTTTTGAACGCTACTTCTTCATGATAATGGTCTCGATCACCTTCCCTGCGCAACAGCGCATCGCCGCACATGCCCACGGCGCTGCCGCAGCAAAGCTCTACGTGGACGACGAATTCGCGCGGATGGCTGAAGGTACGGCGCAGCAGGATCGCAAGCCCGGTGCCGGTGCATTTTCGGCGACCAATTTCGCGCGCCTTCTCGCCGATGAGACTGCTCCTCCGCGAAACGCGGCTGCTGGGTCGAACAAGAGGCGCCGTTCGTCTCGTACGGTTAAAGAGGAAGGCGAGGAAGAGGATACGAGATTGCGCTCGGTGACGCGAGCGAGCTCCGCGGCCACCCTGCGCTCGCCCTCCGTTGCCACGCGCCGCAGCGGTCGGAAAAAGGTAAAAACGGAGACCTAAATACTTTTGCAAGACGTGCTACTGTAAATGACTTTTCTGCCTTGTACGTCGAATAGCTCTCGTTCGCTCTAGGAGGGAGTGGTTCAGATATTGAATTTTCAATCACCAAGGCTTCTCGACGGCCAAACAGAAAAATTTAAGGGGCCTTCCCGAGTGTGGAGCTTCGCAGCATTCCCGGCTGAAATGGACGACGTTCAATCAGGGATGAATGCCCTAGTCCCGGCGTTGCTGAAAGGCTGGCCGAGGGAGCCGGGAATTATTTGACTCCGTTGAGCAGAAGGTCTAGCTCGATCCTGGTTGCTCAAGGACTATGTGAGGGGTAGCAACGACAATAAAACCTTGATAAAACCACACACATCGGTATCGCACTCAGATTGCTGAGCATCGACATACATAACAATATAATTATCAAAGCTCTACTCTAACGCAAGCCATGGGTGCTCAAGGAGTATTTGAGGGGTAGCACGCTCTGCCGGATCCAAGCACAACATAAGGCCAAGGAACTGTATAAGCTCCTCCGTAGTATCGCTATCTCCTGGTAGCCGACGCCTGATCATATCGGCCAGCGGATAACGCTCGGGCTGGGAACCTAACCCAAGAGAAGGGGTGATCAGAATTGGCGGGCGAAAGGCGAAGGGACATACCATCCTCCTTGAAGAAGACGTGGCTATACTTGCCTTCTTGCGTCAGATGGTGCGGATACGGCCCAAGATATACCGCATGGAGATACGGAATCGACTGTTCATGTACCTTGTTCGATATAAGGAATTCACCCATCGCCAGCTCGCACACATGCAATGCCGTTGGTTTCAATGCAGCTCCAACTCAGACGAAAAACACAAACGAGACAGCCCAAGCTCCAAACATCCGCAGGCTTGCCCCAAGCTGCACCAACTGCGACTTCCGGTGCACGAAGTTCTGGACTCTGAATAAGATCGGTCCAATGCTCTTCCACGCGGTCGGTCCAGCAGGCTTGTATTCACGTCAATGTATGTCGCAGGGGGGAATAAATCCTGGGTATCTGCGCGCGAATCTGGGTTCCGACGTTAATCCCGCTGGCCCGCTGCATCATTGTGGCGATGTAAATGTCCGCGATGGTGAGGGAGTCGCCGACAAAGAACGTGCGCTGGCCAGTGGACGCAACTGCAGATGTGCTGGCAGCGGAGACGCCAGCAAGATGTTTCTCAATGGTGTTGAGACCGCGCAGTTGGCGCTCGAGGAAGGTTTTGTGGATCTGTATCGCGTGGATATCAGTCACGGGAAACGGGTACAATCAAAACGTGGACGCACGGGCTCGCTGTACGGAGCAAGCCATCCAATGAAAAAGTAGTTGATATGTTGTGTGTTGAACTCGACCTCAGATTCCATCAGGTGCATCCACTGGTCGATAAGAGCAGCGTCTTCAGGTGACTTTCCATAGAGACCTTTCTCTCGCGGTGCCAGTGCTCCTACTAAAAGAAGTTCTTTGATTTCGATGCTCTCGATCGACCGCTGGTCTTGGTGACGCACTGTATCGCATAATGGCAACCGATTCAAACAGCAGAAAGCCATCCTTGCCCTCCCAGGCCGGGATTTTGCCGTGCGGGAACTTGCTGAGGTATTGCGGCTGCTTGTTCGTCTCCCAATGCTTGTACTCCTTCTCTGTCGGTACGGAGATGTGGACGCCGCCGTATGCAGCGGTTGCCCGGATCTGAGTGGAGTGGGGTAATTGTATGCAAATCATCCAAGATGAAGAACCCACGGCCTTGCCAGTCGCTTGGTAGGGAACAGTCCAGAGAGTTCCAACAGAAGCCATTGAGAAGATTTCGGACTTCGATGTGGGGCTCACGCGACACGACACCATTTTGGTGATGACGCTGCTCGTGCCGATGGCCACGATGGCCATCGCGAGGCCGATGTATTTGGTTTCGAGCATTGAATGAAAGTGGTGTTCGATCACTTCCTGCTTATAAGGTAAGAAATGAGCGGTGGCGTGGTGGTAGTTTAGAGAGATATCGATATTGATGCAGTGATCGGGAATCTGATCGGAGCACATGAATGGCACAGCATTCTCACTTAGCCTGCTTTTTGCAGGATTTGGTGGAGTGGTTGCCACCATGTGGTAAGTTTAGCCGTTTGCAGTACTTCCCTCTGTAAATTCTGACCTGCGATACAGGAGCATGAATGATAATGATGGCCCAAAAATTGCAGACACATTCTATGAATATCTGTTCAAAGATTGCAGTCCACACTCTGACCCTCCAAGACTCCCTGATCTCCGCAAAGCAGTCAAAGCACTTCATCTCGCCGTGAAAGCACTTTACAGGGAACCAGGAATGACCTTTGAGCGCTGGGTTCCATTTGTTCACCATGGATTGTAGTCATTTGTGAATTCTCTACCTGACAGATATTGTTTGTTGTAAATTTAATCCTTCGTTCATATTCCTCTGACACAGAAAACCGACTCCAACTTTAATTGTTTCAGCCATTTTAGCATAATTTGGCGGCTCTGGAACAGCCTTCATTTTGGTTATAATACTTTGAAATTCTCTACTGTCTGAATAGTCAATTCCATAATTTATGCAGGGCTACAAGGCAGGGCAGGTATACCGTTCTCCAATAATTGAATGCTACTGAGGGTGGTTTGAATTTACATATTCCTGGTACCGACTCAGGTACCAGGTCTCCAAATCAGAATTAAAAGTTGTCCATTGCATGCGCCTTTTTGCCGGATCAGCGGACCTGTCGTTAAGCTACACCGTGGCAGATCATCGGACCTGGAGACCTGAAGTCCGAAAAAGGTCCGAACCTCCTGCAGATTCTGATTTCAACAAGATAAAGCGACCGCTTTCAACCTTCTACTAAATGTCTAGATACAATAAAATTCCCGGAGGGCCATCCAATGGCTGTAAATATTTTGGAAAGAGCTACCACTGTCAACTTTAACGGACTCAGAACTGTGACTCTGACCTTGGGGAATACCCGTAGGGCCATCATATAGCAACTGCTGGCTACAAATTAATTGTTAACTGGTCCAGCTGTCTAGTAAGGTGTACTTGGAGGTACCAGGGGATGCCCGGAGGGCCTTAGTATGAACAACGAGTTTACAGAGGAGGAAAGAGAAGAGCTTGGAGACGAACTTACATCAAGATCATTCGTTGCGGATTGGTTGATCAAATGGTGGATTGACTCATGTGTGTCGGAGTTTGAAAGACCTGTCATTCGGGAGAATTCCGAGTCACTCTGAACGTTGGCCGAAATCCAACGTTCTGTGAGTATATAACTGCGCTGAGACTGGGGAGCCAAAGTGCAGATACAAAACAGTGCCCTAGTGCAAGTTTCAGTGTCCGGAGCCGTTCCCACTGCGAAACCCATCAATTCTCTTTCCCCGAGCCTGGCTGAGGACATCCAACGTGTTTACTCGGCAGCCTTGGGAGCTGTTGTACTCTATTGTATGTTAAATATCTCAATTTTGTGTTGCAACTGTGTCTTCAGTCTGAAAAGCTCAAAGGAAGAAAAAGCAGAAAAAGCTCTGGCAAGCGATGGTTTACTCAAAAAAGCAACAAAAAAGTACGACAAAAAAGCTAGAAAAAGCTAAAGTCAAAAAAAGCTCAAAAAGCTGGTGAAAAAGGACTTGTAATTTTACTGATGTGGGCCGGCACTTCTGGCTCCCGGCACTGCACCACTTGCCTCCCCAGCGCCATTTTCCACTACGTATAAAATTCTTCCTCATGGGCCTTCCCGAATATATTCTTCCTCGTGGCGTCTTCGACCGTCGGCGTTTCACGTTGTTTTCTAATAATATATTATCTCAGCTTGTTTTTCTTCCTCTTCTCTTCTCGAGACTCCACCAGCGGCCGACGCACACCTACTTGTGCCATGGGCATGCACTCTGGGCAGCACGCCTTCCGTGCTTACTGTGGCGACGCGCACCTTCCGTGCTTGTTGCGGCGATGCGCGCCTGCCTGTGCTATGGGCCGGTGATTCGAGGTGCGGCGGCACCATCTATGGGGGGTGGGCGTGGATTAGCGCACCTTGGCGGAGGGGGCGCACCTTTTGTGCTGCAATGTCACCCATGCGCCCGAGCCGGTGTCGGGGCTCGCGCATGGACGGTGGATCTGGGCTTCGTATCTCGATGATTTAATGCATGGACGGCAGGGTTTGCTCTGCATGGATTTTCTGCGGGCTACCTTAAATTCCCCCCTCTCCCCCATTCGATACCCGTTCCTTCTCAGCGCCGTAGCTTTTGATCTGATTTTCTTTTCTTCATATGCATACGCGCTGCTGATTCTTCCCTATTCGGCTGGACCATTTTCGGTGGGCTGCGTTCTTCGTTCGCGTTGCTTGCTGCTGGACCTTTGCGCCTTCGTACTTTTGTACTTTTAAATCCTCTTTTTTTGTCGTGCGCGCGATCCCTTTTCTTTTCTGTACTTTTTCTTGGTCGTTTTTTTTTTTTTCGTTTCGTTTTGCTGATATGGTTATCCCAGGCGCTTTTCGTTCCCTTCTTACTCACGGCGCGTGTATGCGGGGGTGGGCCGCGGATTCTCAGAGCTCGACTTGGGGTGTTCCGCAATTCACGATCAATCAAAGCTCATTTTTCGTGTGAACGTTGGACTCGAGCCGAAGCGGATCAGGGTCAGGGTGTAAGGAATGCGTGCGCGCGCCACGCAAACGCGTGTGCAGCGTTTGCGTGGCGCACACGCTTTCCTTACGCCCACCACTTCAGACCGCGGTCCAAGCGACGATGGCGCTAGCTGAAGGAATCTTTGAGTTCCTGGACCCGGAAATTTCACCAAGGTCGTGTTCTCACGCAACCGTAGACTCCATTGTGAGCTGCAAAGCGCCGACCTGCATCGATCTTCAGGATGGTGAGATGAGCGAGCCTCCATTGAGTTCGCGAGCTCACTTCCTGTTTCTTTCAGGTTGCAGTGACGATGGTCATTCCCGCCGAAACACACTTCCTGTCCCTGTGTTTACTATTTTCCCACAGGAACTCCGGTCCGTGTATGGCAGCAGACGTCCTTCTCTGGCACTCGAGTATATCAGGAGACCTTCCCTAGCAATCGATGCGACCCCCGCCCTCGTGATCAACTATGGCTGGTACGGAATACGACGGCGGGACACTACAGTCTGCAGAATCTCCGGAGCGGAACGTACCTCGACTTGTGGGATGGTAAGTCATTCTCCTTCTTTTCGATCCCTATCATCACGTCCCCAGGTAATTCCGCCAACGGCACCAAGATTGTTGGACACCGGCCGATGGGTCCGAACGGTACGCCTGCGGCGAATCAACAATGGGAGATAACCGCATCGGGGGGTTTCTATAGGTCCGAACTTCTCTCTCTTCCAATTGCTAGCATTGAGTTTCCTTCAGGAAGGTGAGAAATGCCGCAACGCAGAGTAAGACCCCTGAAGCTCCTTTCGTCCCCAGTTTTGATGAATGATTGCATATGTTCAGCGTATATGAACCTCCTTGGCAGGTCTGTACATTTTAGAATGTTTTATCAACTTCACAGGTGCTTAGCATTAGGGTGTTTCAAATAAGGATCTTTGACCTCAACTTGAGCCCCAACTTCGACCCCAACTTGACCCCAATTTCACTCAAGTTGGGGCTCAAGTTGGGACGTCTATTGTGAATGGCCCGAGAGCATGCTTTTGCCTCAAATGTCATGATTTGCATCATGAAACGGTTGTTAGCGCGAATAGCCGAAGTCGGGGCAGAAGTTGGGGCATCAAGTTGGGGTCAAATCGGAGTGCAATTCGGGCTCTTGTGCCCGATTTGCACTTTTTCGACCCCAACTTCACTTCCAACTTGACCCCAACTTCGTCAAGTTGAGAATCAAGTTGGGGCACAAGTTGGGGACGCAAATCCTTATTTGAAACACCCTATTATGTTCGTTGCAGCTATATCCACGATGGGAATCCAGTTCACGGATGGGAATACACAGTAGAGGAAGAGGATGCGCTCTGGCGATTTGAATGGCTCAGTGTGACGACAATTGATATAGGACGCGCGCTGTCTAACAATGCGCATAAACTCGAAGGGATCGAGCCATTTGAGGAACATGACATGTAAGCCGACCCTGATCTTGGTTAAAGAATGTCTTCACGCCCTTTTCTGTAGTTATTTCGTCCTTCGAAGAGATCTACTCCGAGATATCTGGCGGAGCTCTGATCTTGCAACCACGACCTACAGACCTGGCGTCTTCGACCATGATGCCTTTGCACTCGGTCGGCATTACTCAGATAGCAAATTATAAGCAACTGATTCGTGAGCCGTTCAGCGTACAAATGTGCTGTGTCAAAGTGGTGCCTGGATCACATCAAGGCGGTTGGTGAATTCAACTCGCGGTATATTGGGGTCCCACTTCATACCCCAATTTTCAGGACGTTGCCGTGCTTTTGGTGTGGTTGTCGAGAAACAAATGGGATTTGCGTTCAACTGGACTCTAAGCGCGGATCTCTCCGATATCATTTTCATCGAGTAGGCGGCAGCTTAGATTCATAATTTGTACACTGACCTTCGTGTTCCAGCCCCGCCAACGGGAGAACCATCGGACGTGACCTGTTCAAATCGGCGCCAACGTTGGCCGCTGCAGCTCAGGGCAAGTTCGAAGATGATAATCTCACTGGGTTCTTCTAAAATGCGCATGGTTTCGTGTACGAAAGAAAGGTTTGATATCCAACAGAGTCTTTTGACCATGTACCATTTACATACCAAGCTTCTTATCCCTCATGACTTGGCAATTCACTGCCGTATGCTGATCTGGGCGTACTGAGTTGTAGCATTCCACGAGAGTCTGTATATTCTTATATTCACATCCCTACTCCGGCTGCGTGATGACGACGTAGCCGCGTAAATTTCACCCCGACGTCGGGACGTCACCAGATTTTTATTTCTCCAACGATACAGCCCTGTTCCTCGGCCTCCGCTGTGTGCTGTAGAACTCTTCTCCAGTGTTCTGGTCTTCGCACACTCACTCACGAAAATTTGGAATCTCCGCCCAGCAATATAAGTCTTGTTCGTCCTCGAAGTTCCCGACGTCATGGTCATTTCGCTCGAATCGTGCAGTACTGGTGTATTACCCCGAAGGTATAAGTCGTGCTAATGCGTAGGAGGTCGGGCGAGACAGGTATGCCGAAGGAGATGAAGAGCGATTCTGAAATAATTCACAAGAAAAGTTCGTGTGAAGGTATGAAAACGTAGGTAACGAGGCTAGCATATTGAATGTGCGCAAATGATAGGAATATGCAGGCGATTAGAAAAGAGGCGTTAAAGGTTGAGCTCTACCACCAAGAAGAATATTAGCGTGGAACTGAAGTGCTCAAGTGAAACATACCAGTCCCAGAAGTATGATTTGTCAGAGTCATAAGGATCACATCGTTCAGAATTGTCGTGGAGGAAACCGGTGGCGGACAGAGTTTCCAAGCGCGATTCGACGTAACTGCCAAATCGTAGACCATCGAGCTTCAGGTCGATTCTAGTGAGCCTAGGGAAGGGGTGGCCGGCAGGGCGGTCCTCGGTTGGTGCAGAGAGGGATCCCACCATGTCGACGACAAGATCTCCACGCAAAGAATCGGCGCTCTGGTTTATTTTGAGTATCTGGAGAAGTGGAAGCGAAATGGGTGGTGTTGCGAAAAGGGGGTCGTAGGTAAACGAGGTGAACAAATTGTTGTCCACACACTTGCAATAGGTGAGGGACAGGTAGACAAGACTCGGCTGGAGTCGAAGAAATGAGATGAGCCCATCGGTCTCGATCTTAAGGCCGTAAAGTTCCAGCTTTTCCAGCTGGAAACCCGATTGGGCGTGAATATCGCGAAGAATATCCTGCGATTCTTCAGACGCATCGATATTGAAGGATTTCAAATTTGGGAATGAAAATGGCAGGAAAAATGCGGCAATTGTTGGGTAAGAGCGCGTAGAGTACTTGATGGAGCGCATTTCGGGAAAGACGCGAATGGGGAGTATCCTAGGGACGTCGGCGGTGAACTGGATACCCGTGATGACAAGCGTCTGCAATCTTTGTGCTTGTAACACAAGCTGCTGAGCAATAATAACCTTCATTTCGACGCGGAGATCCAGGGATGTTAATTGGGACCAGGGGACCGCCGACAGCAAGCGGTCGCCCGATGTATCTGGCGCATGTAACGTGAGGCTCTGGAGAGTTGGCAGAGTACCGAAGGAGCGGACGAGGCGGATTAGCTCGGGCTGTTGTAAATGAAGTGAATCGTAGATGTCGATGAAAAGTGATGACAGGACGGGAAAGCTGTTGCCGACGGGAAGGCCGGAGCTCTGGCACTCATTCCAGTTGAGTGTCAAATGAAGACGTTGTAGTTTGTGGCGCAAATGTAGAGCGATATCCAATGGCCAGGTGTCGCTGGAAGTCCCTGTTCTGTAATAGCTCCGAGTATTGATAACCAAGTGAAGAGGACGATTCCGCGCTCTGGTCGCGAGCGCCGCAAGGTGGCCCGAAGGCTCACGTATCGCGGGAATAGCGCCCTGGATATGAATCTGGTCCCAAAGGCACGGAGTAGTTTGCGACACCACGCGCCAGTGGGAACAAATCTGACCAAGAAGCAGGGGAGCCTGCCTGGGGTCAAGCACTGAATATCTTCTCCAGCCGAGGAGGTCGTTGTCCCTGCATAAGAGGAATATTTCGGCCAGAATTTCCGGGGGAAGGCGGCGGACGGGGGAGAGCACCACTTGCATTGCTGCGCGTAGAATGGATATAGACTCTCCTTGCGACTTCAATTTCAGAATTTGTTCGTCTATTTCCGCAAGGGCCACGTCGCTGCTGCGAATCCCAGATTCGATCTGAAACCTTTCAGCGCATGTGGGAGCCTGGTTGCTGCAGATGAGTCTAGTGAGATTGGGGTCCATGTCTGTCTGGTTTGTTCTGAGATGGGGAAGAGAAAGGAGCATGAGTGACGCACGAGGCAGCCTGCAACAATAAACCCAGTACTCGAAGTACAGATACACGGTTCTTCTTCAGAGCGGGATTCGTACTGTCGAACGAAGATGCTTAGACAAAGGAAGCATAGGATGAAACGGAGCGATAATTGCCGCAATTGACGGAGCCGGTGATGAGGAGGATCGCTTGACTTTCGGTGGTGCCGTGGACGATCTATGTCGCGCGCGATTAGCTGGAGTCGGTTGTGGGTCGCCTCACAATTGAAGAAGCTCTCCAAATCGACGACGTCGCAAGAAGAGAAAAATGATCGATCCATTGGTAAGCTGATGTCGGAGTCTAGAGCGGAGCTTTATCGGGAGTTGTATCCCGCGTAAATATCACCCCGGCGTCGGGTTTTTATTTCTCCGGCGATACAGCCCGGTTTTTCGGGCTCCACTGAATACCGCAGAAAATCAGAATGATGCATTTTTTCCCGTTGTCCTTCCCTTTGCGCGCCGCCTGCAATACAAGTTAAACAAGGCGGCGTTCATGTACCTATCGGAGGACTTGAGTGGCATCGGCTTGAGTCTTTTTTATCACCCGACTTCTAGAATGACCCTAAATAAACGAGTACTGGCACCTTCCCGTTACCAACCGTGGCTTTTTTTTTTCAGGATCATGCATGATGTTCGCCTCGGGTGAGAAAAAAGAGAGAAATGGATGCGAATCGGAGAGCATTGAAACCTGGCCTCTCATATGGCTGGCCTGACAAGGCCGATTTCTTACGCATGGCGCATGGCAAGCTTTGCGGGAACGCCGCCTTCTCGCTGCTACCGCGCAGAATGCTTCCTGCGTCGATGTAATCTTGCGCGGCAGAAGTTCTATGTCGCGTCCATACAGGCCTGCGAGTATCGGGTTCTCTCCTGCGTGACAGCGGGTTACTGAATATACAAATCAATGGGGGAAAGAGGCTATGTGGGTCGGTTGGAAGTCGTGGTGTGAAATACGTACAAGATGGCGAGAAATACACCGACTGCATGTTGCGCCATCTGCGACGTGGGTCAGTGCTGTTCTAGAAGCATCCCCGACGTCAAGTGTTGTGCCGATTGACGGGTCTTGTTTAGAAAATCCTAGCCGCTTGTGAAATCATTTATTTTCAGAAAGACGGGAAAATAACCAAAATGGCCTGTACTGTTACTGTTGGCGCTTCCAGGAAGGAAGTTGGCCCGGCGAGCGTCGTGGGTTTTTAGTCCATCTACGCGGAGGCTGCGGAGCCAAGGCACTATGGAGCTTGGTAGGTATTTCAGTCTGCGGAACCTGCACGACAGCGCTGCCCGTCTCCTCCGCGCGCTTATGCGCTTCCTGCGCCTTGGCGCACTGGTGTGTGTGGATTTCTTCCCTATCATTCGCGCCCTGCTCTTTCTTTCTTCTGCTTAGTTCCTTTTCCTCGGGTTTTTGCCGTCTTTTCGTGCGCGGGTTTTCTCTCGTGCCTTGGGATTATTAGTCTCTTTTCCCTTGGGACGTACGTGCCTTTTTGTTCGTTCTAGGGGCCTGCGTCACCAACGCCCCCAATTTTCCCAAATGAGCGACCCCCATATAATTCCGCGTCGTATGATTATCTTTCTTCGTCATGTGTGTCAGCGCGTTTTTCGTCATCATTTCTCTGTTCTTTTGTTCTCTTTCGCGTTGTCCCTTACAATATTCTACGTTTCTTTCTATTCCCCCCTACCTTCTCACTCTCTACTGCATTCTCCCTCTCCTCTCCTCCCTCTTCCTTCACGCCTTTCGTACTGTATTCTTCTTTCTTCCTGGTCCGACGCCCCTTTGTATTACTTCCTGTCTCCCATTATCTCCTTCCTCGTCCTTTGCGTTCTCCTCAGGCTGGTAATATTAATTAAATTACATTACTTAGCCCCCATTATTAGGGATACTCCCCGGCTTCCGCCGCCAATACCTGCGCCAACATGCCCCTCCTGCATGACCTCTTCCGACTACGGGGCCTTGTGGCCCTCCCGAACAAAGCCTCAAGTGTCACCGATTTCTGCGCAGGGAGCTGTTTCGCCGGTTTCTTCTTCGGCGGGGCTAGTTCTGAGCGTTGGGTCTCCTAAGGAGAAGATTACGACATTTCAGCTGGTTCAAGTTGACATTGGGGCCGAAGCAAAATAGCTTCTCGGATGGGTTCGGAATCAAACCCAAGCGAAATCCCGGCTGTTCGCAGTCTTTCCAACGTTTCTCCCGCCGGATAAGCATTGTTGTGTGGACTCGAGTTTTGCGCAGTGCTGAAATCGATTGCTAGAAGTCCCATTTGGATTCCGCGACAGCTCACCTCACAATCGAGACGTACTCTGAAACAGGGAACTAGAAAATACATTTGTACGAAGACAACAGCTATTTATGAGCCCGCAGATATGTATGTTCATGTACCATCCGTAATTTTTTCTCAATACCCTTGCCATAGTACTTCAAGGAGACCTCTTTCAGAAGCGTCCCCTTGTGGGATTTCCAGAATAAAGCGAAGTGCGACGGTCTCTCACATTCTTTCGCCCCAAAGAAAATATGGGCTATCCGTTTATATTTTCTTCTGAGGTTCCCCGTCTTCAATATTCATTTTAAAGCAGTCCTAACTGCGGATTTGTGGGCTCCCCTGCTCAAAGGAGCTGCGGCTGCGTGACAGCTGCCACTGTACCTTTCCGAAATCTTCGGAGTTCTAATATCTCGCTACGCCAAGAGGTCTCAGATCAGCCCGATCACGACACAAATGATCTCGCGTGGCTGCTTGATCCGTCAGTGACGGTGCTTCCCAATTGGGTAAACATCCCCGTGTAGGCCGCAGTGCCCCGAACTTTCGGCGACTCCAGCAGCCGCAAGTCCAAGTATGTGATGAATTGAGAATTTGAAGGTCAGAGAGTTACATGATACAGAACTAATATTGGAGGAATCCATCACTCAACGACGAAGAGTCAAGTCTCAAGATTTTTGGAGTCTGAGTGCTTGGTGGGGGTTGATCCACTCTCGCAAATGGAGGTGCAGCCAATCTAGCAGTTCCAAACACATCCTGGTATGTCCCAGCATCGTATTGACAGTATTTACAAAATTTGCAGGGGGAGCGCAGTCGAATGACACGGCGGATTTCACGGGATTTGAGCGCTAGAAGACGTCTGGAGGCGAGGAAGCAGCAGCTAGGACTACTCCCGCAGTTCAATATGCCAGCTGACTCGCGCGGGGATGGGCAGACGTGTCGCGCAAAAAAGTGACGTGATATTTATTATTATTTGTGGTGGGTGGGTGCTCACGTGCCATCATTTGTGTGCCGATCCGCCCGATCTGACACCTCTTGCGCTACGCACTCTATCTCCCTCACGAGTTCAGAATGACGCCAGTAGTACTTTTTGGGGGTATCCTCGTGGCGCCCGCGCGTTTCCATGACGCGTGTACGAGGGCTCATAGGCCTTCCAGACTTAGATCCTAATACATCAACTTGGGGTAAAGGGCCGTGGCTCTGCCCGGCATGAACGAGTACTTTTTTTTTTTTCAGTCGATTGTTTGTCATGCGCAGAGTTTATAAAGCATACTACCATTGGGATAATAAATTAAAGCAAGCGGATAGTAGGTGCGTTCAATTCCTAGGATGTAGGCTCGTCCTCTGGGTTTATCTGTTTAAAACAAATAGAATCCACAGGACAAAGCACTCAATTCACTTGCGCCATACGGATGTGCTGCGGCTCAATAGTGTAAGAGAGAGAATGAGTGCTAATCCTGGGTCTTATTCATTTCAACATGTTCGACTGTAGGTCAGCCTGGACTTGAATTGCTCAGCCGCAAATAGAAGGGGTGACATTCTCCTTGTATTCACCACCCTCTGCCGTATTGGGAGGAGACACTGAACTAGGCCACTGCTGAGCCTTCCAGGTATTATCTTTACTCTGCTGACAACAACTTAAAATACTGCATGTACATGTACTGCAATTCATAAATTGGAGCATCCCATCACCAAGCCATACATTCATTCTGCCGCTGAGTTCCTGCCACATGACTGCATAAAAATTATCAAATTATCAATACCCCCCTTCCCGAGGCGAATTTATTTGTCACCACCATCAACTGTAGAGCAATGTGTTTTAAAAAACCTGGTATCAAGTACAGTGGTAGCACAGTACATGAATAAATAAACCAACTACATACTGGACAAAATGCTATGACCCAAACATGGCATGCTGTGCTCACAGAGAACAGTTGGGTATCTATTTGTCCTAAGGAGCTAAGGAAAGCCGGAGAGAAGAACACCAAAACTGAAACACAAATTCTGACTATCTGAGACCCGGACTGCAACTCAAGCGAAGACTCCCTGCTTCCCCTCATCTTCAAAATCACTTCCTTGACCCAAATTGTCTTCTTCCTCATCCTCCTCAATGTATGTCAAGTCTGGTGCACTACCAGGCACATGCAATTCTGAACGTTGTTGAAGCTGTTTCTCATACTCGGCCAAAACCGCAGAGTCAACCTCGGCTAGCTTTGCATCGATCTTGATTATATCTTGCATCTGCAAAGATCGTTCAAAGCGAGGCTTTGCTGCCTTCCATAACTCAACCGCCTTCATGACCTCTCCATGGCCATGCAGTATATCGGCAATTTGAACTATGCAATCTGCCCTCCAATGAAGGATATCCATGAATGTGAATCCGTCAAGGGCAACATTGAAAAGACTGAGTGCCGTTTCGTCATCACCTTGAGCACAAAAAGTCTGGCCAAGGCAGCGGAATGCTTGCATTGTCTGGCGCTTGTCTTTGCACTTCAAAGCCAGACTCAGGAATACTCCTCCCCATCGGAGTGTAGTTGGGATATCATTCATCCCAGTGGAAAGATCCCCAAGCCTTTCTAGACACAATAGTGTCAGCTCTGTATAATTCTGAGATGACAAGAAACATGTTTCAAACATCGCATTCCCAGTCCCAAGAGCCCCATCTCGAAGAGAGAGTTCAGCAGCAGCATAATCACCAAAAAGAGCCATCTTTCTGCCACTATACCCAGCCAATGCATTCAAACGAGACTGAGCCATGTGTAGATGTCGGGAAATAACTTTGGAGTCGGCACCAGTAATAATATCAATTCAAGCAATGTTCAAGTTTGCTAGGATGGCATCATATGAAGTTGGCTGGCAGCTGGATGCAATGGCAACTTGAAGTTTTCGAGATTCCAGATACTCCGATTTCAGGAGGTAGATTTCAGCCTGATGATTGAGGATGAGAAGCCCCAATGGACTCTCTTGTTGACCACAAGCAGTCAACATGTCTATGGATTGTTGAAGGAGAATTTGATCCTGCTGATAGTTTGCGAATATTGCATAACATCTGGCTTGAAAGTAGAGAGACAATGCTTGTAAATAGATGGACCCTATGTGCTCAGCATATCTATGTGCCTCTTTGGCATGTGTAAATGCACTCAGAGGCTTTCCAGTAACAATCAGGATTTTGCATATGCTGGTCAAAGCAATGTGGCCAATATTGGTGGGGTATCCAATACTTTCTGCCAGAGAATATGCTCTTTGAAAATGCTTGAGGGCTTGCACAGGATCCGACTCTGCAGCATAGAAGTAACCTCCCAGAGCACGGTACCATCTGGCTGGTCAGAAATGAGTTACATTAATATAAGGACACCGATTTTGTCTTACCCTGTTCCAGTGGATCTTTTGATTCAAAATACTGAGTGCCTAGGGTGATGTTGCCAATGACATCCAGGTCAGGAAAATATTCAGAACTCATGAGTATATGAATGAGGTATTCTCCAAATATTGGCTTGTCTTTCCAATGCAGCATTTTCCCAGAAAGCTGCCGCAAAAGGGGTGAATATGTGTTGTGAACCCGACCATAGAACTCATTGAGACACAGAATACTCTCAAAATTCTGGACAGTATCAGGTCCCTCTGATTGAAGCCCATCTTGGAGAATAGTGTCGAAGTTGCCCAAATTTCGCGAAATTTGGGGGAGTATATCTGCCACATTGAAGTTCTTGACTTGGCTCCAAAGATGAAGAATTTGGTGGAAGTGTTCTCGGAGCCTTAGCATCAAGGACTTTGCTGGAGGATGAATATGGCAGATATGTTCTCGAATTGGAACCAGCACTTTCAGGTGCAGATCCTGGTCAACAAAGGCCAATGATGTCCGAATAAGAGTGGTCTTGCAGGCAAGGATATCGGTGATGGGAAGTTTTGCTTGTAGCAGATCACCATCCGTAAGCCCATCAGGTAGCATGGACAGAATGCTGAGCAACTCCTGGGCACCTGGGGTCATCCGGGAGCTGGTGTATGACAACATGATGGATATGTCCAGGCTTGATTTCTGGTCATACCCATCTGAAAGCATCCTAGTACTTTCTAATTTCCAACGAGAAAGTGCCTGGGCACAACCCTCAGAACCAGCAACACTCGCAATGAGGCTGACTGCAAGTGGAAGATTCCCTGTTAGTTCAAGGAGCTCTTTGATGCTGGCATCATCATGACCATCATCGGCAACCTCAATAAAGGTCTGCCGAGCAGCCACATTGGAGAGTGGCTTGAGTGGGGCCAGGAAAGGCTTGGTCCATTTGACTTTGCTCGGTCGCTCGGCACCTCTCAGGGTGATCTACAGGAAATTTAAGGTCATCTTGGATAAACTTGCAGATATCACTCACCATGAGACCTAGGTGGGGGACCTCGGTAAGGAGAGATAGAAACTCTTCAACTTCAGAACGAGATGAAAGGGTTTCCCAAGGAGTCTCCAGATTGTCAAGGATGAGAAGGGAAGGAGGATTGTGGGCAAAATAATGTGCAATCTTTTTCACCATGTCTGAGCCCTTCTCCAACCCTATATGGTCTGCAATTGTTGCTGCCAGCTCAGTGCAAGTGAGGCTCAAGTGGCATGGAACAAAGTATCGATGTAAATATTTCACTTCCACTTGTGGATCATGGAGGGCAGCTGTGGCCAGGCATGTCTTTCCCATGCCCCCTGCACCAAGGATAGCAATGTGGGCAGAATCCTGCATTAAAATATTCACGACATCCTGTAGCTCTGTGTCACGGCCATGGAAGATTTGTGGGGAAGGTGGAAGTAGACAAAATGATCCTGAGCTGTTAACGAACTTTAGCAAAGATTGATTCTGTTTGCATGTTGGGCTCACCTATTATTCCCTAAATTTGCAAGAGTTCCTGTCACCTAATAACCATGAGGCAAGAATATTAGTAGTCACAATTTGTACTCACTGAGGAGCGATCAGAACCAGTGAGGTCAGAATCTGTCTCCAAGAGGGCAACAAGCTGTTCATGTTGTTCCTTTGCATCTTTTTTCATTTGCCCCATTTGAGACAAAGTTGAACCTGTGACTTGAGCCTGCAATGAAAGCCACGATTTTAATATGTATTGAAATAGATTTGTAAAACAAACCCTGAGCAATTCAACCATCCTGCTAAGTTCATGCTTGCATTTTTCCAATCTCTCAGCAGCCTCTGGCTGTCGAAAAAGGCCTTTTATTTTCCCCAGAGTGCCCTTTTGTTGCCCTTTTATAATTGTGAACAATATTTCAAGTGCCCTGGTAGAATATATTAACAGATCCAATGGCATCATCAAAAGGCACTCACTCTGTGAATTTTGCAATGTCATACAGGAGTGTTGTTGGGAGAACACCCTTGATTTCAGAAGTTGAATGGAGATGTACAATGATACAGAGAACTTCATGAATGTGTTCCATAATCTCGACATATTGTTCGTTGTTGGATCTTGTCATCTATTTTCTTTTTTGTTAAATATAGTGCCAATGGCAAGAGGAATCGGTTTACCTCGAGAGACTTTGAAATTGATGAACACAGCGCGGCAGTTGAGCCAAGGAATGGAACATTAGTGCAGATTGCAATGCTCCTGGCCGTTGTTGCAGCCAGGATGGTATATTGGATGAGATTGCTGAATTTCGCTGTAGTAGCCATAATTGGCATGTTGTCGGGGAGAGGTGTATGTAGTCGGCCTCTCTTTTACGGCCCAAGAAGCCGTTCTTTACGGAACAGATATAGATGTTGCACAAGAATCAGTGCTAGTGATCTGCTGCCGGAGATCGCCAACACTGATTCTGGAACGAATTTCACAGCCCGAGCGTCTCTCAACAGATGTAATCACGAGAGAAGCCCTGTTTCAAGTCAGGGCGGACCAAGAGCGGACTCTACCCGCCTTCATCCAACATTTATGTATTCGCGAGCCAGTACGGATACTGCGCATCAACAAGGCTCTCTTTAGCTCTCTTCCCGCCACCTGGGCCCCGCCGTTACCTTCATCCGCTGTACGCGGTACATCCGTGGCTGCTAGTACTGCCTAATACTTATCCGACCGAATCTCGCATCATCAGCGCAGACTTCTCCGATTGGCTTGGCTAAATGGCTTGCGCCGCTTAGCGGAGTTTGAATTTGGCTGGACGGGTGTGGCTTATGGCTTGGCGTGGCTAGGCGTGGCTTGTGCTCGCTTAGCACTAGACGATGTATCCCCTGAATTTAGTTCAGCCACCTAATGGTCGTTTCTTCACGCTCAGGGATTCGCGTATGAACAGACGGTCGAGCACCTAGCCTTCTTCAGCGCGCCAGCGCCAGTGTGGCTGGCGTATCTTTTATATGCGGTAGACTGCGCAGGGGTCACAGTGGCTGCGCGACGACCATAATCCGCACATTGACCTCCAGCAGATTATCTACACTGGCTCAAACCTCGAGGTGACGTCACACGAGAACCGTAGTGCCCATCTTGCGGCGACTCGGAGGTGAGCAGCTTCTTCATTTTGATTCTTTCATGTGCGTTCTCCCTTACTGTACTCTTGAGGGCTTTTTTTCCTTTTCTTCATTCTTGCTCGCCCTCTGTTTTTTCTTCCCCTTCCTTTTCTTCCTCCTTTTTTCTATCTTCTCTCCCAACTAACCACCGTATTTAAGCACCCGAAACGCAAGTGATCTAGGCTTACACATCGGAAGAGCGGTTGTCCGGATTGTGAATTTTTTATCTCATGCTCTTTTTAGTTTTGTGGAGGCGGGCCGCTCCCCCCTCTTTCGTGTTATTTCACGCAACCTCCCCAGCATATTGTCCTCCCATATCCTTCCAAAGGTGTTTCCTGCCACAATAGCGTAAAAAAAGATGGATCTCTAGACTCCTGAAGCTAATTTCATTGGTCGCCGTGGTCAACAGCGGATCTGTGTGTAAATGACACTAGTATCAAGTACAGTGGTAGCACATTACACGAATAAATAAACAGACTACATACTGGACAAAATGCTATGATCTGGAGATGGTATGCTGTGCACACCACCTTATGATGAATCATACTTTCCTTTGGATGTACAGTACACCCAATAGAAAATTGTTTTTCTCAAAAATCGTACAGAGTAGTTACAACTCTACGCCCCACCGCCCGTGGGGCCAGCGCGCGGCCCGTACTTATCTTCTGCTGCATCGTCTATGTGCTGGTCCTGCACCAGCATGCGTGTTCGCTACCAAGGCTTGAGACCTGCCACGAACTGGTGACCCCAGCAGTTTATTGAGGGTAGTCATCGCGCTGTCGTAAAGAAGCATCTTTAGCACTACACCCGACTGAGAAAAAAGACACTTGAGATATGTAGATACAAAAATTAGGTAGGGCGTCGATTAAATTGAAGACAAGTAATAATTTAGACATGAATCATAGGTCTCCGAAAGTCTTAGATTATCGCGGAATCACCCTGAGGTATGAACAAAACGATTTCAACAGCGTGCCAACGATCAAATCGAATCTCTCTACAACTCGGCGGGTGAGGTTTAGCCACATCATCAGAACAGTGAGAGCCATCCTCCAAAGCCCATCCATCGCCCAGGCACTGATCTCTTGTATCGGAACTGCTGCCACTGCGATCCCGCCCGCGGCGGCGGCTTGCGCGAGGGCGATGATCCTGCCCCAACAGCGGCGCTGTACGCGACGGATTGAATCCAAGCAGCGAGTGAAGCTGAGAAGCGGATATTTAGTGTGCGGACCATGATCATGACTTAGCGGACACGGAAGACTCACCCGCGGCTGACGCCCCGCGCCAAAACCTATCAAGTTCAAGATGCCGACGAAGACAGCCGGGACGACGGTCATCCCGCCTGCTGCGATGAGTGCGGTGGCTGCCACCCTAGGTGCAATTGGATGGGCCATGGAGGTCAATAGTGGAGAATAGGGCACTGCTTGGAGTGAATGGCGAGAGGAAGCTGCAATTCACGGAAGCCGCCGTCTCGTGTTGATATAGGAATAACCCGGGAGTTGAAGCGAGCGCCAGAGTCCACGCGGTTTCAGGCGAGACTTCACTTTTTGGCGCGCCAAAACGGCGTGCGCCCGCGCCAATTGGCTTTTTTGGCGTGGGCGTGGGCGTTTGGTGGGACAAGCCGATTGGCTCACGCCCATCGAGGCTTCACTTTTGAGCGTGCCAAATTGACTTGTGCCAGCACAGATTGACTTGTATTGACTTGTGCGTGGATTTTGGTGCACAAGTCAATTTGTCGCACGCACACGTCAAGCTGTTGTCGAAGAGACACTATCTGCCAACAACACGTGACACTTTTCACAGGTTGAACACTGGGTTGAATTTCTGAAGATTGTTTCCGTGGAAAGCCGGCGCTTAGCCGCAAGCGAAGGCTGCCATGATGCTTCGCACGCTGATGCTCTTGCACGACCTCGATGAAGATACTACTCCCCAGATCCTTGGGTTCTGCCACGTGCAAAGTGTTCTCTGCACTGGACAGGTACACTACCCCACTTATGATAGAAACCGTACCGGTTGAATGACTCTGTAACTCCCAGGCCGACTATGACACGACGTGACTCAACATGTGATTTTATTCAATCACGAAAGGGTTGTGCGAGATCAACTTTCAATATCTTGTAATGCAAAATGGTACACGACCTTAAATCACCCATGACGCTTTAACCAGATCCGCTCCTCTTTCTGCAATAACGTACGAAGCAGCTTGAGCTGCTTTCTGGTCAGTTCTTTCCTCGTTCACTTGCGTTTTGTGACTTACTATGAGCACTTGGTATATACGGCTAGTATGTTCCATGTCAAGCTATCTATAGACTCAGTGTTGGCTGCCCCCCAGCCAACAAAAAGTTTCGAGGAGCGCTCCCTAAAAATGCGGACAATTACGAACATAAAAATAAAAAATACTGGCCTCTTCATTTTTTCTCTGATGGCGCATCAGCAGCCGCAGGCGGCAATTTCCATTTTAGGACAATTTCACGTCTCACAAGGTCAGCAGGGTTCGGATACCTATGTATTTATTCTCCAGATGGGGGGGGGCATTCATTTATTTTTGGGGCTACGATATGCAAAAAATGCCTTAGGGTTATGATTTGACCTTAGAGTACACAAAAAAATGGCTTAGGTTCCAATTTGACCTTAGGGTATGCAAAAAATGTGTTAGGGTTATGATTTGACCTTAGGGTATGCAAAAAATGCCAGGTTGCCACCGATTTCAGGTTGGGTATGCAAAAAAACCCGATTTAGGTGGGGCGGCTTTCTTTTAGGTAACAGGCCCTT
The DNA here is from genome assembly GCA_029282285.1 of Mycena rebaudengoi. Lineage (NCBI taxonomy): Eukaryota > Fungi > Basidiomycota > Agaricomycetes > Agaricales > Mycenaceae > Mycena > Mycena rebaudengoi. The sequence continues at coordinate 400,305 of JARJCX010000044.1, read as the reverse complement.
AAAGAAACCTGGATCAGGCCCAATTTGAGGAAAAGGCTGAGTTGGCCCCCAAAACCCATGTTGGGCCTGATTTCGACCTCACAGCAACCAAGTTAGAGCAATAAACTAGTGGGGGTTAGGCGCAGATCGTAGCCTTGTAATGTATAGGGTAGGTGTGAGACATGCTTTGATCGATAGTTCCAGCTCGCTGGCCTTTGAACAGTGCCGTGAGGCACTTTGTGAGCATCGGACTAATGGAATTTTTCAGCCCGGCAGCGTAAACAAATAGTATCAGAAGATAGCCTGCAGACAATCATGGGTACAAAGACGTGTAGTTACCGTCGTTTCTTGCCCTGTAAAATCTACACTCTGCGAAGAGGTTGAAATTTGGTGATTGAACGAGACACTTGGCGAATGACCATATTTGACTCGAGTACGAGAATATGATCAACGGTTGCAAGCATAAGGGTCCACGTTACTACCTCGCTCTCGAGGAAGCGAGTTGTAGCCACGAAGGGGAAGGGTTCGGCGGTTATTCGAATTCCGGCCGGAAAAATAGGTGTGAGGACATACGCCTGCAGAGTTTTGCTGTCTGGGACTAAGGTTGTTTTCGAGATCCTAGCAAAGTACTTTGTCTTTCGTGTGACGGGTGGATTGATGGAGCAGTTTCTTGAGAATACTCGGAGCGAAGCAATGGATAAGTAGGAGTGAAGTAAAGAAGTTTGAATTGAAGTGTGCTCGCACGAGGGCGAGAGACAGCATAAAAATTTCCGCAATGTACGTCGTGACGCGAAAGCGAGAATATGGAACTACCTCAGGTTTTAAGATTCAAATAATGACTGTTTTAAGTTGTACTTGGATACATTTTCTATTGATGAGAAGAGTAATGAACAAGAGTACATAAAAAAACTAACGTGGAAGGAGAATTGGAGTCCGCAGAGAAATACACAAAGAAAAAGTCCGTATATAGGCAAGGAGTTGTAGAAGAGAAGGATGGCTGGAAAGAATGAAATGCATCGAGGTTGCGCGAAAGGGCCATATGGATGAGTAGTAAGAAAAAAAAAGAAGTTTGGCGGAGAGGACGGCGGCGTAGACGAAACAGGGATGCGGGTGGTGGATTGTGTTGCGCGTGTGACGCGTAGGACGACCGTACACGGATGGAGCGCCCCGGTAATGCGCCGGGGCGGTGGTGGGTAGATATGGGTAGGTCCGCCAAGCGCAGCGGGGGGAATCCAAAGGGGGCGGTGGAGCGGGCGGTGGACGGCGCAGGGACGCTGAGAAATGCGCGGTGGACGCATCGATAACGCCCACGAAGTGCGAAAGTGCTCAGCAGGAGTGGCTGGGTCAAGGTGGGTCCGCAGAGGCGGCGGACAGCGTCCAAACAGGGCGGCGGAGGCGGCCGTGGAGGGCGCACGGGCGTTGAGGGAGGTATCTAGGGGGGAGAGAGTGCGATGGTGCGGGCTGGGAAGTAGGTGGGTAGGGGCAGGGTGGCTACAACAAAGACGACGGCAGAGACGCCGGTTGAGCACACGGGTCGCTGCAGAGGGTGGTGGGTGATGGGTCGAGGACGACTGCACGGGGCTGGAGTTCAGTGGTGAGTGGTGGGGCCGTCAGCGGGTGAGGGCGGGGAGTGTGCGCGAATTCGACGCGCAGTGCCCGAACTCAATGGCACGGCGGCCAAGAAGCGATGCGGACGATGGATATGGGTTCTGGGGAGAGGACGAGAGCGGCCACAGCGCGCTCGGGTGGTTCTTGAGGTGCGGCAGCGTCCGGGAGGGAGGCAGGCCGCCGTGGACAGCGACGACAGCGGTTGTTACGGCGACGGCGACCAAACCATGGTCAGGGCCAGGGGACGACGCTATTGGGTGTAGGCGAGAGCGAAAGACGTTAATTAGAGTCGTTTGAGGGGATATGGATGCACAATTATACGCACCTTGAGCGCCTCCATCTCCCACCTGGGAATCTAGAGTGGTAATCCCAGTCCCTTCACACTTCATTATGAAAGACTCACATTTATTTAGGTTCCTGCTAAACATGCGTCTCTTATTTTTGCTCGGCTCAGCATACATGTTTTTACAAAATCTCTTGGATATAGTTCATAGTATCAATATTTAGGACCAGCTTGCCATGCACCTAATGATTTAATTTAGCTGAGATTTTTGTTGTTTGATGTTGGCCGGCGGCATGTCAAAGATGACCCACTAAACAGAGTGTATGCAGACTCCTTCCTGGGCAGCTAGACTCACAACATTGAAAAAAAAGAGTAACAATGTCTCTGCCAGTTCCTGGCCAACTGTGTGTAAAGAATTCTGGCAGGGGCAGATATGGCCGACATAAGAGCTTGACACCGTGGGGTGACACTCACCACACTACTGACATGATACAGTGGGAATAGCCCAGAGGATGGTTGACCATTGGTGTAGTATGGATACAAACATGCAAGTGTATACACTACTGATGCCACGTAGATATATTGTAAGTACAGAGTTGAAACCCGGATCCGAAAAAGACCCAGATGCAAAAATATGGAATTATAAGCTTAGTTTCGATGCCATTGATCCAGGTTTGTATTCTAGGACTCTTACAGAGACTATTAACAATCCCAATTACTCAAAAATCCCCATTTCATCTTTTGGCTCGCACGAAAAATCGAAAACGTACCAAAAGCGGGGAATTGTGGCTGTGCCACAAGTTGTGAGCGGAGAATTGTTGTTATGAGTGTGTACTACATTTCCCAAACCCGGCATCATTTGTGGGGGGGTTTTGGCAATGCCTCTATCCTCTCAGAGCCATATCTGGTGGTGGGGATGCAGTTGGTACAGTATGTCACCCTATTTTTCGCATCTGGGTCCACCACCAAAACGGGACACGTAAATAATTCAGTTCATGCTCAACAACGACCAGCGCAAAAATCTCGAAAATATTTATGTAGACACCTTAGGGTAATGATGTCACATCCACGCACTCTCAAGTAACAGATACCGCTATGCCATCGAGAAATTTGGACAAACTTGGGATTTTTTCGCATCCGGGTTTCAACTCTGTACCGTAATGACATGCACTGCATTGAGCGCATAGCGGATCACACCTCCGCGGGGATAAATTCCCAACGCTGTGCAGCCCAAAGTGCCCATGTTCTGTCAGTCCAGCCTGAATCTAATGAGATACCACTGGTCAAAGCATTTCAAGTTTTCAGCGAAAATATTGATGAAAAGCTTCCTTCATTTTCACGAAAATGATGGTTTTCAGAAACTAAACCAGAACCATACAGCCATAGTTCGAATTTTGCTGATCATGAGTGCAATTAACTCTCTTGGCCATATGAATCATGGCATAAATATAATGTCAGTCAACCCTACAAAAAAGAATGCACATAACCAAGCCTGCAAAAATTCTACCAAGCCCTCATGGACCACCTCAAAGACAATATTTACTTGCCTTGAGTCTTTCATGCCTTTCAAGTTTGACATTGGATACAATTGGCTCGAACCTAATACCTACGTGACTTGTAACCACAAGCGCTGGGCAATCAATCTGTGTATCTGGCTGCTGTAGACCAAAGGAGACCTAACCACCCATACTGCAGAAAAACTTTAGGCCTTCATGGATTTGTCTTATAGTTCAGCGGACAGCGGGCTTCAGTGCTTTCGATTGGGCCGGGATCTGTGTCAGAGCATAGGCGCAATGGTATATTGGCTCTGCTAATCCTCTGTGTTTGTACATTCAATATTGTACATTTTGTGACACATTGGACCCTATCTTGTCTTATCACTTCCAATCTATTGCATCAATGCTGCTCTCTGTAGCAAGAAACTCACTACCAGTCATTGAGGTGGAGTGCATTAGTGTCAGAAACGAATGTTTCAGTGAATGAGCAAATAGAAAAAATTGGCTCAAAAAAAGTAGTGGCATTTGGTTCAAGAAAAAGTGGCGGGATTTGTGAATCCTGCGACACTTTTTTTTCTTTCATTCAGAGAATTCAAAATAGCGGGGAATGGGCTCAAAATACAAATAGTAGCGGGAATTTTGAAAAAAAAAAAAAGTTGAAAAAAAGTAGCGGAAGATTACAAAAATATGCCATATGTATCACTATTTTTTTGGCAAATATTGTTGTAATGGCATCTATTGCAGTGCGCATTTCGCCATTCGAGCTCGTCAGTGTGCTGACCTTTTATAATAAATATCCCTTGTATGATATTTGCTTCAAAAACCATTTTCCAGTGTTGTGGTTCAAATTGCATTGATCACTTTCCTGTTGTCCATTCCGTACAAAGAAAATCCACTGAGGTTTATACACAGCCACAAGATATATTAGACATTGTCTTGAGAATTTTCGCTCCATATGTAGAAGGGTGCCCAATTCTTAGCCTGAGGGTGTCCCGTGGATTTATTTGCTCCAAACAAATAGAATCGAAACTCCGCCCGGTAATTGAGCCGTTTCCAGAGCTACACTAGCTCTCATCAGAGTTCGAACACATGCATATGCTCTAATGCGTAAATGAAGATTTTTCTGAGCGGTATTTGGGGGTGAATCTGAGCAAAGCTGTTCAGAAGTCTCGGGCTGTCAAGCTGTTAACCTTTCGCCTGCTGACAGAACCGAGACCCTAGTGACCATGACTGCATATAGGTAAATTCAATATGTTATGTTTATGTTGAATGCAGCAATAATACTGGTTTATTTTGCTCATAAGTAATTCATGAGTGGGCCTCTGGCCGACCATTGAACTAGGTTTGAACTACGCATGGCTGTGTTTAAGTTTAAAGTAATGGTTCACTTTTTACACCGTCGCAACTGAGACGAATGAGCCTCCAGCTGGCCACTGAAGCAATTTCAGCTACATGGTTGGTTGGTGGCTGCACGCAAGTTTATGTAGGATGATTTATTCCACACTTGAGGTGGCAGTGAATGGACCTCCGGCTGGCCATCAGGGGACTGAGCGCAAAAAAAAAAAAACAGGAACTTTGTTATCTTTATATTCTGACCGCTCAACCGTTCCGCTTCAACAATTAAAAAATACCCGGCTCTGCCGAGCCGGGTCGCAAGAGGTTCACTCGTGTCCGTCCAGCTCAACCAACACCGTGGATCCCGCCGCAGAACACAGTGAGTATGTAGCTAAATTATGTTCCTGTGAAGTCTATTAATTTTATGAGCCTTACAATATGGACAGGACCTCGAAGCTGCTTTTTGAAAGTGTTGAGTATTCCGGTAGTACGACTCCCTTAGAAGTGATTATGACCGGGTTGTAGCACCTTTCTTTTCAGCTTACAGAAAATGCAATAATCTTACATCGAAGTTGCGAACCACTCATGGTAGAATCTAAAGCATTGGATCGGCAGGTCTTTTTCATTCGCTTACAGCTCAAGGAACTGCGGTGATTATTTGGTTTTCCGTTGAGAAACCGGTGGTTTGGGAACAAAAAGATACATGATCCTGCGGAAAAGTTGAGTCAATTCCCTTAGAACCAATTGGAACTGAACCGGGAGTTCTTTTTTCATTCGCTTTCAGCTCAAGGCACTGCAGTGATTATTTGGCTTTCCATTGGGAAACTGGCTTGAAAACAAAAAGATCTATGATCCCGCACAAAAGTTGGGTCAATCCATTTAGATTCAAACCAATTGGAACTGAACCGGGAACTGTGGACACGCATATTTATTTAAGCTTACTACCCGGGAAGGTGCAGGAAATCCGTGTTTAGAACTCAACCTGGATGGGATAATTTTATTTGGAACCCGGAGGAACCAAATGGGGTGATCCCTTCCGCAATATCCCATGTTTGGATGTATTCTAAGAGTGCCAACACTCTGGACTGTGCGTAAAGTATTCAATGGCCGTACATAAGCCTTGGAGATTTTTTCGTTTCGGGTCGAGAGGGTGGCGGACAAAGCCAAAAGCGACATATTTGACCGCGCTTGGCCCGCCGCTGTGAACGCGTCTCATCACGTGTCTCCACTTGCCTCTTTCTCTTTTCACGACCACCATGTATGATGTTCAAACGTCCTGGGTCGTCCTCTTCCTCCGCCACGCTGATCAAGCGCGCGCGGGCGACGCCGCCGCCGGGCTCCTCCACGCCGATTGCCATCTCCTCGGACGGGGACAACAGCAAGGGTCTCATAAGCAGCGTACAGGCTTACAGCGCGACGCGCCCATCGTCGGTCTCGCAGGGGCGCCTGGGGTGTTATGTCCCTCCCCTTTCTTTTATTCTCCTTAAACTAAACCGTCTCAGAGCAGGATCCTAAGCTGCCGCTTCGACCCACCAGCCATAACATCGCCGTCTGCTCCGCCGACCGCAGCATCTCCCTTTGGCGCACCTACACGCCCAACGCCGACTACGGATTGCTCGCCTCCCTCACAAAGGCGCCGATACTTGACCTGCAGTGGCCCTTCGTCTTGCCCTCCCTGTACGCCGTGAGCGCGCACCGTGCGCGTGCCGCCGACCTGAAATCGGGTGGGTGTTTTTTCACTTTTCACTTGTTCCATTGTGGTGTCGGACCTACCGCATCATACTTACCTGCCGCCCTTGGTGTGGTATGCCCACCTTCTTCACGCGTGTCCCCCATCCTTCTCCTTGCCGTTCTCCACCCGCGCCACGCTTACTGACGTCCCGCCCCAGGCTTCAATCCAAGAAGATCCGCATGAACGTCAGACGGCGGAGGCCTAGCCGGTGGACGTGGAGATGCTCAGGCGATGATCGTGAGGTGCGTCTCTCCTTCGTCTTTGGTCTCTCCCATACTTCCTCCTGCTTGTTTTATACCTCCTCCGCTCATATCATGCCTTCCGCCCGCTCATCGTATACCTTCCGGTCTTTCACCCATCCTCTCATGCACCTCCACCTCCGCAGTCTATCTTCCCTTCCCACTCGTTCATCTCTCCTGCTCCACCCTTCTTCCCTGTCCCGCCCCGCGTCGCCCTCTCCTTCATGTCGGCACTGCGTCCGTCCGACAACGCACACCCACGCCATGCCCCATTCCTTTGTGCCCCTTCCTCATATATCCTTCTTAACGCTTCCTCCCCTCCCTCCCTTCCATCGCTCCTCCCTCACCCCGACCCACCCCGTCGTCCATACCTATATCGACGCTAACTCCCTCCGCTTTACTCCCCCCTTCTCCCACCACACGCTAACAATCCCCCGCAGACTACGCTCATCCAGAAGGTGATTGCGCAGATATCGCAGCGCTTCGCGCCGAAGCTTCCAAATATCAAGGTGTATTTCTTTCTTTCGTTTCTTTCTTTTTCTTTTCGGGGGGTATTGCAGGGAGCCGTTTTCTTTTACGGAGGCGTTTGGTGCGGAATGGGGGTGCGCGCGCTGGCGTCGTGCTTTTGCGGTGTACGCGCCTGCGCGTGTCCTGTGCGCGCCGCGTCTGCTGCGTGCTCCGCGCCTCCCCGCGTCTTTTCGTGCGACGCGGGTATACGCCGACATGCCCCCTTTCTCGTTTCTTGCGTTCTGTGTGCCCCATTTGGGAGGGTGGGGTAGTTTGATGACGGGTGTTTTCGGGCGTTTTTTTTCTATCGGGAGGGCGATTGTGGAGAACGCGGGCGAGCCGGCCTGGGAGGCGGCTTTGGGACCCCGCGCGCGTTGTCCTGTCGGCGTCACGCCTTTGCGGTGGACGTCCTCTGCGCGCCCCGCTTGTACCTCCCCGCGTCGCTTTGTGTGATGGGGCCCCGCGTCGTTTTGTGCGACGCGGCTGTGGCTCCGTATACGCGACGCACGCGGGTCATGCTGCCGTGGGCTGTGGGCTGTGTCGCGGTGGGCTCGCGTCGTTTCGTGCGTCCGGGCCCCCTTTCTGGCGTTCTCTGTGCGCCGCGCGCGGGTTGTACCCGCGCCTCCCCGCGTCGCGGTGTGTCATGAGGGCCCGCGTCATTTTGTGCGACGCGGGCGTGGCTCCGTATAGGCTGACGCCTAGCTTGCGCACCGTGTGTGGTGCTGCCATGGCGCTCTATTATGTACGCTGCATCCAGGCACAAGCGTGGGCATGTCCTATAAGGTTGCTGCCGGGCCCTAATAGCCACCGTTGTGGCCATCAGAACGGCTCGGAAAATCTATAGGTCCAATTTACTGTTGCAGTTCAACCACCTGGACTGCTATGTGGAGTTCCATTGAGGGGAATGGGAAAGGCTGTATGATTTCTGCGGCACGGTGGTAGTTGAAATTGTGCAGTGCAAAGCACCGTGAATGAGGAACCACGATGGGGATAATACTTATGGGGATGTGACCAAAGACATACAAATGAACTCAAGAGATTTCGTTAAGAGAACGGATAATAAGAATAAGAAACACTGCCGAAGCTTCACGATTTGATTGCATGGATATTGAACAGCCTTCATTTGGCGCTGCGATGGCTTGGTAGTTAAATTGTCGGAAATCTGTTATTTCGCTTATAAGGCTCCGTAAGACTACATAATGGCGCCTATTATGAGAGATTATCGGAATAAAGATCTCGGTTTGAGATGATTTTTTTTCTCCAGGATCGCAGCTATTGGGGATTTTTTGTATACAGAATCGAAGTTTATATCTATAACGCCATTGTGGATGTGGCCTATTGGCGGTGTATGGCTTGGACGTTGAACACAGGCTTACAAGCAAGTTTTGACCGCGCGAATTTAAGGCGCTTATGTGTTGCCAAGCTTATTATGAGCGGCTGATAAGGTCTCATAATAATTGATGATTGTACCAACTGAATGTCTTTCGGAACGCCGAAGCCAGTCAAAGTTTCTAGATTTGATTGCATGGGTACTGAACAGCCTTCGTTTTTCGCTGGGATGGCCTGGTAGGTAACGAAGGTGGTTATGCTCATCCTTGCCACAATCCCAATCGCCAACTATTCTTTTAATGTTACTTGACCCTAACTCCGAGCTCTCCCAGACATTCTTACGACACGACGTATTTCTCGCGCCTCAAAATGACGAGCAATTGAACAATGTATGTCTTAGAAAGTCTGGTTACGGATCAGGAATTCGATCCTTTGTCGATGGCGGTGCTGCTGTTCCTGGGATGTAAAATAGCTGAAACGAGTTGATGTGCTGCCTTGACTATATTTAAACTAGGATATGCGATCGGGGCCCCGAGTGGAAGCGCCAATCTTCCAAACAGCTCCCGAGTGTGAGAATCAACTGGTATGCATCTGTTACTTATATGTGATCTGACGCTCAATTACCTGCAACATCTCTTGTTTTGATCCCAGTATCCCAGCTCTAATACTACGCCCCCCGTCTCGGTCTGCTGCCATGAGTAGCCACGAGAGCTCTCAATATCACCCTGTCGCGATGTCAAGTACTGCGTGGGATGGGGAAGGTACGACCACATCCGTTTTCACTATCCGATTCCATTCAAATGCGTCTGATGCAGAGGCTGGCGAGCTGACGAAAAAGAAATCTTTGTCCCCCGCTCGAAGACTCATTCCGCGCATTATTGTTACAAGCTTCTTTCTTTTGATCCTTGTCGCGGTCATTCTCACCGGTGTACGCTTCAAAAAAAAGGTCAAGAAGACTGAAGATAAGCATTCTCTGAAAGGCTGTACGTCTCCCAAATTTCTCTCTGCATATAACCATTGGCTAATTCACGCTCTCGCTATCACGCTGGTTCTTTAAAAGTGGACGCTCCACCGAATATGCCGGATCCAGACCCGGATTCTCTAGTGGTTGGGATTACGATATTGATGAAGAATTTCGATCCTGGTTCTTCAATTCTCTTTTTTGACATGCAAGCATTTCTCGCATTGTTGTCGTCACCTGATCCACCAGCGGGCGATGACGCGATGTCAGGTACAATATTGCATTGATTTCATCCTTGTAAATTTAATGCGTGGCTGTACAGTCTGTGTCTATGCAGTGGATCCAGCAGGATTGAAAACACCTCTAAGTCTTCCCCTGAACTATGGAAATAAGAGGGATATCAGTTCAGTTTCGTCTAACACGACTGTTGTGAGATTAATCCCTTCATTAACCATGCAAAACCTACTCACAATTACTCTACTTTAGGACGGCTCGATCACTGACTTTCCTTTCGATGTCTACTCTGGATCTCTTGTCCTGGGCGCTCTGGTCCTAACCAATTCCACTGACAACTCGACCGTTTCTTGCGATAACGGATTCGACGTGGTAGACAATATCAATGTCGGATACCTTCCGGTGTATTTCCAGATCGGACAAGATTTGGACGATTTTTCTGCCCACACAGCCCTTCAGCAGTTACCGGAAAACGATCCACTTGCGTACTTCGGTAATGGATCCGTCCTCCTCTCCATTACAGTACCGAGAAGAGAGGTGGTTCGTTTCTTTGCAGTCTTAATGTTTATTGGTGCGTTTTTTACTCTCAACTTCACCCAAGACAGCTTCCCAGACATGTGTTAGCCACATGGCTCCTGACCATTGGTGTTCTATTGGCAACCGCTCAGGTTCTCATGAATGATTACGAATCAAGATTCGACATCATTGCAACATGCACAGGGCTTTTGTTTGCTCTCCCTGGCCTTCGAAGCGCAACGCCGGGTATACCAACTACACCGACTGTGAGCGATGGTGAGTGAAAGCTTGTGAATATTCGTTTCAGCTCCCTCACACTGGTTGTTATGTAGCGGTTGGATACTTCTGGAACATTGCTTTGCTTGCCTTGAGGTTTGTGATACTTGTGTGAGAATATGTGGATCGAAATTGACACTCGAAATAGCACTTTCGTCTTGATGTGTCATGCTATTTGGCACATGAGGGTGCGTATCTCGTTTACAACGCGAAAAATAAATATTTCTAACATCATGCCGGTCCCAGGATGAGAAAGTAGAAAAAGGGGCTGCTAAAAGCAAGGATGAGTAAAGGTTAGTATTGAGGATCAAGCTATCAGCATCGTACGTTGGTCCTTTGTTATATTTCCTACTCAGCTGAGCACGTTGGGATATTTAGTCTCACCAAATGTCCCCCAAAAAATCGGGGTGTGTGGGGGGACACAAAAGACCGGTATGGTTTTTCCCATCCCCCACCTCCTCTCTGAGCTATGGGTGTAAAACCTTGGCCCTCAAAACGGAGGTTTCGATCATTTTGGGGTGCCAACCAGCCGGACCTAGAACCAAAAAACAACACCTGCCTGTCCCTCTACCCCTAATTTGAGTACATACATCTGTTCCTATACATCTTTCATTGTTTCCCTTGCTAGGAATTCCGAAGCGCGCACAAATATTCATTTGGATATGATTATTTTACGGTGGAAGCCTGAAAAGTCAGAAAATCTACAAAGATCCTCCGCACCTCGATATCTAAAATTGCGGTGTATGTATACCATGGGTACCGTCTAAGAGCGCTCATTCGGGGCCACGTGGCGAGACAAAAACCATATTTTTGTCGTCAGAACTGAGTTAACAGCAGGCCCCCAGATACCGAATGTAGCTGGAGATTTTGCGCTTGGACCGTAGACTCGTTACCAGTCTGTAACCGATATCCAAAAAATGTGGCGAGCACTTTTGGTGGTTACCAAGTCTACTTGGACCAGTGATCTGCCAAAAATGGCTTCAAAACCTGCCAGGTTTCTCGGTTTCCTGTTCTTGACCACGCCGGCACCCCGCCCGCCTGCTCCCGCCACGTCCGACGCCCGGACCCGCTGCCACACGTGCCCGCGCGTTTCCGCTCTCGCCCACGCGCTCCCGGGGCGCCCCTGCTCCCTCCCGCCCGCTCCCACCACTCCCGCCTAACCTTTCCATCTCTCCCTTCTGCCCTCACTTTCCCGCCCGCGTCTCGCACGCGCTCATGCCGCGCTCGGCAGCGGCCGGCACGGCCCGCACTGTATGGCGCTGTGTGGCACCCTCCTCTCTTGGCTTCCTCCCATCAGTCTCTGCGTATCCTGCTGCGTCCCATCGACACTCTTGCGCACACCTCTCTATTCTCATCTTCCTCCCCTTCCCCCCCGATGCACCCTCATCTGCGGCGCTGGTACGATTGTCCCATCTACCTCGCTCGCCTTCCGCGATCTGTTCTCCCAGCTCCAGTCAAATATTCCTGAAACCTTCGGAGGCGTACTCTACAACGTCTGCACTCCATTCCCGTCTTCTCAATCTGCTGTACGACCAGAATTGTGCGCTGTGCACCAATTGCAATCCCCAGGTTTTTTTGTCTTTTCCTGTCCTTCTACACGCCTCCATCTTTGTACCTTCTCGGCGGCGCTCTCAGACGAGTCCCCTGTACGTGTCCCCACCCGAAAACGCAACTTCAACCGCTCCCCCGCTCCACCATTTGCTCCCCAACTCGGCGCCGCCGTAGACCGCTTACCGCATGCTCCCGGTGCGCTCGTTTTTCGTCGTTTCCGTTCGAAATTCTACAGCCCAGTGTATAAGAGAGACTGGGATGGTTTTTGGATATATCCGGGGGACCTGGTACGTTATATTCGCATATATCCTTTTTTTGTTTTTTTTCAATAACGAATCCTTGTAAGATGGCCTCGACCTCATTCCAGGTGAGTTGCCCCATGCTACTTAGATTTGCAGGCAAACGCTGCTCAAGATGTGCCTGCATGAGAATACGGTCCGCCGACGCAGGCACCCAGCTAAAGGCCTTACTCAGGCGCCAAACGTGTGTGTCCACAGCGAAGGAGTTACGCCCAAGGTAGAGCGAAAGAACACACGACGCGGTCTTGGGTCCAACTCCGTCATACGACAACAGTTCCTCCGTCACCTCTGCGTCTGTTTTGCGCTCTCTTTCTACGCTGCTCGCCAGAAACTGCAACGAATACAACCCGTGGTGTTTACAGACCGCAATGAACAGGTTTTGGATTGTCGCCGCCTTCTTCTTGCCTAGCCTTCCGCACCGGATGGCTTCTATGCTGCGCTCGCGAGGCGCAGCGACAATAGCAGCAAAGTTACTGCGGCCAAATGCTGTGTCGAGGCCGAGCTTGGCCTTCAGTGAGTTGGTACCAGAAGTGCTCTGGGAGAGAATTGTGGATATGAGGCCGTCGAAGATGTTTGGCGCGTTTTCCGTGAGAGACGCGACGGACAGAGATGGTTGCGGGGGAGTATCGTGAAGTGTGCAAAGGAGAGGTGGACTTCGTGAGCTTCGTCATGGACCAATTCTGGAAACGGAGATTCGTCTAAGAAAGAAAGCCTGGTGTAGCTTCATCTTCTTCGTCCTATCCTCGGGGAGGTCAGACTCGTCGGCAGTCGACCCAGACGCTGCCGCTGCGCCGGTGGATTGTGAGGCAGGTGAGTGAGAGCGAGCTCGCTTCAGAGTCGGCATGTTATTTGTGGCTGAATGGGATATAGAAGGTTGGTCCAGTCAACGATGAGCTGCCCGCGGTGGCGAGGACCTGTCAAACGCGTGAGGTCACATTCGTGATGGATCGCGATTTCCAGTTGCCGTACGCGTTCCGCGCGCCTGAGCACGCTGACGCGCACTCAAAGCGCGTAATATTTATGTAAAGCTCTGAATGAATCAAAATGCGTGAATATGGTGCCCAATATTACCAGATTCTCCGAGGTCCACGTTTATTATTAATTAATTAATTCTATTAGAGTGTGCGCGCCAGAGGTCCATGTACATACTGACTTTATTTGGAATGACGGCTCCAGATCACAAACACATCAGGTCTCAAATCATTACATTTTGGATTTTACAAGGTTCAAGCCCGGGAAAAAATGAAATAAAATCCAGAAGCGTATGATCCAATATTTCATTCGATATTCCTCTACCCTGGTGGGCCTGAGGCGCAAATATCGCTTCGAATAATGTGCTGCCGCGGTGGCAAGATGCCACATTGTTCGTCTATTTAAACGTGATCTTTCTCACCAGACATTGGAACGAGCGGTGAATGCGAGAGTCCGTGCTTCGGTCAAGCCCAATTTTCCGGACGTCGGCCCCCGGATCTCTGTGTACGCCTGTCTTTGAACGTTGAAAAATCACACATTGTTCTCCTCACAAATCACATCTCAGCTAGCCGCTTTTCTCGAGCACAAGATTTGCTTGCCTAGGGTATTCTTGAAAAAATCCGGCTTTCGATTTGTTGCTGTGTCAATGGGCTTAGCCATAAGATTTTCCAATGCCTTATTTGGAAACTATTGTTGCTCTCCCTCGAACGCACATTTTGCCCCACATATAAGGATGAGATTTTCCACCAGGTATAGCATGTGCAAACATTATTGCCACAAGATCCAAATTCCGGTTGCCGATATTCTTAGCCCCCTTCTGCGGTTCAATACATGCCGCATGAATAATCAGATTGCACTGGAGGCAAACTGGAGGCCGCCTCCAGTGCAATCCGAATCGGATCACATTCATCAGCAAATCCGGGAAAGTTGAGCAACGCCGGCGGTCGATTCCCAACGAAAGTATTCTGTTATTTGACGGCACCTCCATTTTTTCTGTCCCTTAAATCTGATACGCGCCTTAAAAATTATTCTCGCTATTTCGATCCACCAGTGAATGCCCTTCCACGTGTAATTCAAGTTCAGGGCGCCGACAGGAACCTTGCGAAATCGGCAACCAGTAATCCGATGGACTCCGCTCGCACTCGTACATGGCCGTAATTTCCTAGTTTATTTCGTGACCCGGAAGAATATTCAGCGAACGAAAGGCACTGAAGGAAAAGCATAACGGGTGACCGATCTTACTCAGAGTTCCCGACCGAGTCAGTAAGTTGAACAATGGTTTCAATTATTAACAGCCACGGGCCGACCAATCTCCACTCAGATTTTTAGGTAGGAGATTAGTCACTTACCAGTTAAATTGGGGCCAGGAACAAGGTAGCTACTTGTCAGATAGACAACCTCTTCATGATACTGCCATCCTCCTGACAAAATCTACCTTCTATTCCTGTGCGCTGTTGACAGATATTGGACAGCCTTCAACAAATATATTTGACCTATAAAGTCTCGCTTGTAGAAGTGCCATGTCCTGTCAACGTCGTTTCGAGCATGACTCCCGCTTCAGCCCTCGTCGCATTGCTCCTCCTCACCGGAGCGGCTTCTCTCCATGTTCCAGGTTGTCTTCCGGATGAGGATGCTACTATTGTCTCCGAAGCCATGTTCGAAGTTCCTGACATAGTTGCCATGCCCTTCAGGTTCAAAATTTCAACAATCACCCATTTTACGTGCCCCAGCCGCCAAGCTCTAGCTCAACAAAAGCCGTCGGAACGTCAGGATTTGCAAGGCGGCGTTCGTATTGGGGGCACGCATCATAATCTCGAGCGACAGACTCCGACTCCGATTCAGTTGTGTGGTATAATAGGAGGCAGTGAGCTATTTAAAAGTGAGTTGTTCTGGACAGAAGTTGCCGAGCCGCTGGTTCATTCATTTTTTCGAGGCAAATTCAACTGTGAACAGTCATCCGCAAATGAACCAACGTTGAATGATTGCGGCATATTTGCCACTGAGGTGATAGATAGTGAGTTTCGTCTCAATCTTTCACCATTTCGGCCTTTCAAAAATTATTACCTTCTCAAGGCTTTGTTCGACCAATGACGGTGACCCTTCCTCCACGGATTAGTGATTTCACTCTTCAACAACACCTGCGTATTCGTGTTTTTAAATAACGACGTCAGCAACACCTATGCTACTTGCGTGGAATCCATCGTACGAGATTTCTCTGCAGCTCATAAATCGTCTTTCAACGTAACCCCAGACAGATATCTTCGACAACATGGCGAATGAATGCCACTCACGACGGGATGGGTTCATTGGATCGGTTCAATCTAGGCGTTCTCCTGGTAATCCCTCTGCGTTAAATTGGGCAGTGAAGTAAATAAGACTCCTTTCCCTCTGCCACTTCCAAGTTCGTGCTGACGACGATTCGTAGTATTGTATCCGCCAGTTCTTTGGACAAATAGTCGCGAATCCGGCCAGTTTTTTGGTGCATATCACGTCGTTCACATATCCATCGTTTTTTCCCCCATCGTCTGTGAAATCAAACAGCGTAATTTCTGATTTTCACTAGTTGGACAAACGAGCAGACGCTAGGCTCTTGGACTTGACCGAGTTCGAATTCAATGGAGTTGAAATCCGCTGCAATTGTTGCAACAGCCCAGAATAAAATCAGGATGCCAAAACTTCTTCACGCATTAAGATCGTCGGACGACATCCAGTTAATTCCCGGCTTTTCGCAATTAAGTTGAGCGCTAACTCCGCGCAGAATGATGCGGTAGAAATTGACGGAATTCATTGCATATACTAGTGAACAAGGTTCAACGTTCAACGTTCGTTGATCAGAAGCGGCCGTATGTGAAATTTACAAAATGCGAAAAGATAACGCAGACTCATGGGACCGCTCAACGCGCTGGTTCAGGTTTATAAACAGCCTCTTTATAAACCACGTTTTTTAACGTGTTTTTAATTCCTTGGGAATCATATACAAGACCCTAACGTCACTTACTGCAAGTATGCGTCCTATCTTCATGCTGAGTGATGAGTACCTCGAAAAGCTAAAGTCAAGCCAAAAGGAACTAAATTGTGAGCTAAATTATGCTATGGCGGTATACACTCCCCGGCTCCGACACCAACCAGCTCCCCACTGAATACATGAGCATCATTGAGTACAATTAGAAGTCGAATTTGAGTTCCACCTGAGAAATACAGTCCTTAACAGGGAAGCGAAACGCTCAAGCGATCCGGGGATTTTCTCCGTGATGAAAAGCGATAGTCACCCAAACTTTTTTTTCACTCAATGTATATACTAAATGGCTACCTGGATATCAAAGAGTTGGAGTGAATCCCTTCAGTATTGGTGGAGAACGGGCCCAATTATTGATACCATCAAATTGTGCCATAAACCACGAAGCGAAACACTACAGTAAGATCGGCGCGATGGAGGGTCTTTGATGTCCTGCGGTGGCCATATTCTAATTCTACGACCCTGAAAACCCCCAATACATGCCATAACTGTGCAATTCCTGCACAGCACTGAGGGACAGTGGCTGCTCAATTGCAATATTGGTGACAAAACTGAGCCAAACAGTGATTCAAAAGATTTATTTTTCTTGATCTTTTGAACCACTACCTGCACAATTCCTTTTGTGAATATGAGTTTTGGATACTCTAGAATGCGCTCAAAAAAATCGGGCCCTGGGGGATGCTCACATGATGCAAAACACGTGGTGTTTCGCTTCACGGTTTGTTTCGCTTCCGGGTTAAGGACTGTAGGTCAGAGATCGTGTAATAATACACAGTTTCCGCGGCATACATCTCCATTGCCTGCCCAATTTTCGGCCTGAGTATCGTCGTGAGAAATAGGGGCAATTGCTCAAACGCCGATTTGGGACAATACCCGCAGGCAGCGACCTTGTCAAAAGCGGCCGCCATTATTCGGTCGTTGTGTATATCCATGCCTGGTGTTGCGGCCAATTTTTCTGCCAGTTCTTCCATCAAGGTCGTGAACCACACCGTAACACGGGGGGTTTGGCCGTGGAAAGGACCGATGCTAGCGCTGATGGCCTCGCTGTGGGATGCACAAGTCCTGCACGAAAACCACACCCATTCCCCTCGCTTCTCCCATCTTAACTTCAGTGTTTGCTCCCGGGAAGTCTTACCACATTGCGAATGGTAACGAAGGAGATTATGGTACATCTTCGCCGTGATATGGAGAAGTTCTGGCGAAGGGTCGTCATCGAATGTGTGCAGCGGGAGAGCCAGGGTCTCCTTAGCAGCTGCGATAGCTACGTCGCGCCATTGGTGGTGACCTGCAATTGCGAAAACCGCCACTGCATCCGTAGGTATGTACTCTCGCAGATGCTTCTTGCCAAGGCTCATCCATTGGTTGTGGAAGGCAAAACATGGATCTCAACACGGGGGATGCTGCCGACAGGGCCAAACGGTGCACATGGAAGTCCAGACTGTCCAATGAGCGGAGAATAATATCGCCACCCCCGGTGCCGTCGAAGGGGGATATCGGGGAGAAGGAGGGAGGTACTGGGTAGCTAGAGGACATTGGTCTGATGGCGATGGGGGGGAGGGGGGGGGGGATAAGGTGAAACCAGAAAGGAGAACCGAGCTGTTGTTGCGACCTTTTGAGACGTCGGCATTTGTTTGTTTGTTTGCCAAAGCTGTGCGCCCGCGGCCTAAACGTTGAAGTTGAAAATGACGGTGCCTGAGATGGAATGATAGTGATAGCAAGATCTGAGGCATGAGGAGCGCGAGAGACATGCGAGAACTCAGGGGAATATCCCGACAGAGAAACTTCCGGAGGGATCGATGGATACCATTTTCTTTTCATTTAGCAGCCCTCCATGCTCCTACTTATACAGGGTTGCTCATTAGAATTATATGGGGCAAGAGGAACCTGCTACTTATTACAGCAAGTGCCTTACGGCTTAATCCAACACAGAACTCGCAGCTTGAATTAAATCAAATAATTCATTCACAGCTCGGGGAATTTCCTCTACCACAACTTCGTCTGTTGTACCAACATATATTCGAATCTAAACGAATGTAACTGTCTCACTGCTCTCCATAACCAATTTTCCAAACATCAATGTAAAGTAGCTTTCAACTTGCAGTTTTGATGCTCGCGCCAATATTTCGTGTGGCGTTGCTAACAGATTACCTGGAAGTTCCTCAACTGCCGCTCAGTCTGTGGGAGGAGTAAATACTAGCTTGCACTCCCCGGATGAAGGAAATCCCGCCTAAAGGCTCAGAATTAGCACACAATCCAAGCACTAAACATGAACACCAACAAGCTGTGTTGACATACTGGCGGGTGTTGTTGTGGGATCCGCGCTAATGCTGAAATTACGGATAATGGCGGCCAGAATTATTCTGAAGGACGCGTGAGCAAGCTGCTGCCCGACTCAGGCGCGGCTCCCTAATCCAAAGGGCATCAGATGCTCCTCACGCAGTGAGCGCCAGGGCTCTGCGCCGTCGAGCCAGCGTTGGGGGGAGAAGCACTCTGGGTTGGGGAACACGGCGGGGTCTTTATGCATGGACCAGGCTTGGGTTCCAACGACATTGCCAGGGGGCAGACTGTACCCCATCAGGTCGAAGTTGCCTGTCGCTGGCACAACGCGTTCCAGAAGACTGGGGATGACGGTATAAACGCGAAGCCCTGTTGCAAACGTGAGATACGGAGTTACATTGATAAAACAGATGTCTCGAATTTCACCTTCCTGAATGAACGCGGTGAGGTACGGTAATTCTTGCAGCACAGTGAGATCGGGAATGACGCCCGGATCCGGCATTATGGCGTCGATTTCCACCCGAAGCTTGTGTAACGCTTCAGGATTATGAGAGATTTCCCACAGAAAATATGCGAGTGTTGCGGACATTGGTTCTGACCCCGCAAGTCTAAAATAATATGAGCGACATTTTCCGGGTAAATGGATTCGCCACACAGGTGAGCTATGATCTCTGCAGTTACAGCCTCAGACGAAAGTGCTTCGTTTGTCGATGACTGCCGGTACATTAACAGTCTGTGAGCTAGTGGCAGGGACTCGAATTCCTCTCCTCGCTTTAGTTGCTGCTGAGCTTCTTAGACCTTCGCTGCGACAAACTGAAAGAATTCACGACGAGTAAAATGATGTGAATAAACTAACTCACTTGTTTGAGAAACGGTATGGACCGAGTGAACAATGCGACCCGCTTGTGTGGGACCAAACGAATTGCACGCCACACCCAGGTATTACAGATGCTACTCTAAAAACAAACTCAACATGGGCTAAATATTTTGACAATGTCGTTTACCAGAATTGTCATCTTCACAAAGTCGGCGATGCTAACAGAAAGGCGGCTAGGGCTATTCAGCGTCCAGTTGCGAACTCCCCCAATCGTGTATCCGAATGAGGAATATGCAGTGATATCCAGCATCAAGATTCGCAACAAATCGAGGCAGTCCACAGCTGTCTGGCCCTTTGCGGACTGGAGATGCTGAATGTACATAATTTCAGGTCACTTGCAAAATTAGAGGGAATTCAGTTACATGAATGGCTTCCAGTGTCGACTTGCGAATGATAGGCTCCATACGAGCGACATTGGCGGCCGCGTAATGTGATCCTACGGCCTTGCGCCATGCAGCATGTGCCGCATTATCCAAGATCTTCAGACTGCAGCTCGTTCGTTAGTCTCTTGATATAATCCAAGGAAGATATGAAACCTCTAGTCCACACCCTCTCTGTTGAGATGCATCAATACCAGCGAAGAGCGAGAGTAATTATAATGCCACCAACATTTTGAAATTCGAGTACATTGGGGACTTCTCGAATCTTTGGATATTGTACACGTTACGCATCAAGTCCAGATCGCAGAACACTATCTTCTGCGGACCGACACGAACTACCGACCCATAGCATTGGAAGAGCTTGTGGAGGGCCTGCGCTTGGTTGTAACGGAGGAAGTGGCTGTTAAACCACGCATCCGATATAGTGGCATACAGGGGCCAGGCGCGCCTCTGAGTGGGGAGGACACTGCAGAATATATGTGAATGCCCATGTAGAAAAAAATACAGATGCAGAGGGAACCGAGAAGGACGGTCTCCATCGTAGGAAGCATGGTTGGGGACGGATGACTTGGTTAGTTGTGCGCGTAGCAGATCCCACCGCCGGGTTATAGTGGCTACGGAACAGCCTCATAAGTTGTTCGGAGTACCGACTTATCCAACAAGTTACCGCCCATTGTAACCCGAGGTAGCCAATAGACCCGATACGCGGATATGCCGTCCTTGACCCTGAGGTAAACCCAATAAGACACGGTTAAAATGGCAGGAGCGAATCGCAATCCGCTATAACGAGCATGCCCTCAAATATTACGCCTGTAGGAGTTTTCTTGGCACCTGCGTCGAATCCGCCTCTAATAAGCGAAATCCGCAACCATGGCATTGCCAACATTTTAGTTGCACTAGCGTCGGCCGTACGGTGGATGCTCATCGATGAAGCTCACGTTATCGACGAGGCGAGCGGGACATTCAGAGAGCCATACAAGGCTATTCTATACTTCCGCCCCCGCCTCCCATCCCACACCGTCTGGGCGGCAGTTACCGCCACAGCGACTCCCACCCGAGCTCTCGCCATTGCTGCCGCACTTGGGTTTCGGAGCGGCCAGTATGTCAATGCGCGCTACTCAATTGACCGCCCCAATATCAAATATATCCCCCGCTTTTTTGCCCATGCAACCTCTGGCTTCCAATTCTTCGACTTCAGCTTCGTTGTCCCCTTCGATATGCTGTCAGCGCAGGAAATACTGCTCACCCTCATTTTTGTAAAAACCATCCAAGCTGGTTACCGACTCATGCAGTTCCTCGACTCCTTAATCCCGCACACGGTACCCAATCGTCTGGGGATCATAAAACTCTATAATTCCCTTATGCCCCTCGATTATCGACGCGACTTTATCGCGGACATCACTGAAGGCGAGACTCTGCGTATCGGTATTGTAACAGGTACTTGCACATATGGCACAGATATACCCACTCTCCAGCGTGTCATAATTGCGCACTTTACGGCCGACTCTCTGGCAGATGGACCTGAGGTCCAAAAGCAGCAAATGGGACGCCCGAGTCGAGATGGAAAATCTGCGGTCGCGATTGTCTATGCACCAGCCTGGGTCCGGGAGGTCCCTGCTTCTGAAATCGTAAAAAAGCAGGCCCTCAGCGATCTGGAACGGCGCCAGAAATTGCCGGCGATCACACGAGAATTTTTCAATCCTACTCCTGAATGCTGCTCTCGCAGTGCTGACCTCAAATACAACGGGGAGCCATTTTTCCTGCGTCCTGGCTGCTGCTCTTTGCACGAGCCCGAGCCCGAGTGTCGCGACCTGGACATGGTTGCGACATGGATACATCATTCCAAACTGGTACAGGAAGGCAAGAAGACGAAGACGATCCGCGCCGATGGGACCTACCGTACACTCGACACCCGATTAAAAAGCTCTCTCAGGAATATTCTCGTATAGTGGAGAGCGAGGAAGTATATCATCATTCGAGGCGAAAGGAGGGGCACATTTGCCGCGCTGATCCTCCCTTAACACCTGCTGGAACGCATTCTGGATCGGGCGCATGCATGTTCCAGTCTTGACAGACTATGGGGGATAATTAGGGCTGCCACCCGTGCCCGTGACGGCAACGGCCGTCGATTCAACGGTTACTCGACGGCACCGGGCCGTTGTTCAACGGCCCGTTGGATAGGTTTGAGGACCTCTCACGGGACGGTACGGTTGACGGCACGGCCGTAACGGGTGTGTTGACGGGCCCCGGTTTGAAAAATCATTTTTGGAGCATGCTTACCCCTAGAAGGGATCATGAATGTGGGTATTGGAATCTACTTGCTGCAGCATACTGTTTTTGAATATGAATGGATTCAGATACCAGTTGTAAAGCACTGAAAAAGTCTCACTTAGGTTCCAAAATGCATTAGTGAATATGTTCAACTCATTATGAGAACCCAAATAACAAAATAGCCTAGGTAGAATTTCAGGAACTGAATTTTGCGCAGCGGAGAAAAACCCTCGCCCGCCAACAAGCGGCTGAACTTGGGTTCAACTTTGCCATCACGGTTGCGGCAATTGCCGTGATAGATGAATGCTTCGCATTATGAAGCCTGGAGGGTAGAGAAGATTTAGCCAATGAGAAAGGAGCATCATATTCCACACATGTGTCCTTCCTAGTCCAGAATCGCGTCATAAATGGTGTTTCTTCATGCCAGAAAAATGCGGCCGTCGAACGGCCGTGACGGCCGTTTTTCAACGGCCCGTAGCACAGCAAACCCGTGCCGCGACCGTGCCATTGAGCTCTAGAACAAATTCTCTACGGAACGGGCACGGCACCCGTTTGACGGGTGCCGTCGAACCGTTGCAACGGTCACGGGCGGCAGCCCTAGGGATAATGCACGACTGGGACTTTTTGGAGAGATTCGGCGAGGACCTTTTTGCGATTCTGACCCAGGTCATGCCAGAGTATTCGCAGATCACCGATGCTCGTAAAGAGGAGGAAGGTGAAGGTGCTGACGAGCTGTCGGAATCTAGCAGTTCGGAGGACGAGGCACCGGATGAAGGGGATGCCTCTCTACACATCATCATTCCCTCTCGCGCACCTCAAATCGGGAAGCGAGTACCGGCCATTTCTCTAATAATAGCTCCAAACACCTCTTCGACAAAACGTTCGGCTTCCCCTCCAGCCAAGACAGCACACAAACGCCGCAGCACTTCGAACAAAGAAAATGTTCCCTAGTTTATATTCATGCTACATATTCTACTTTGCTTATATTGTTGGCCTGTCTTGTGTAAATACATTATAATTCATTACGAATCACCGAGATTAAACTGTGACAAATAAGTAGCTCCCCGATTAAATGTAATGGGGTTGGCGGGCAGGCGCTCGTCATCGCCATCACCATCTCCATCTGCGGCCTCTGGCTGCACCCCACCGCCGGCCCCATCTGTTGTGGTGCGCGCTAAGAACTCCGCGACCGCTGACCCCACCACAACATCCCAACCACCCGAAAACTCATTGCCGACCACATGCGACTCCCGCTCCGCTATATAGCGCATCATCTGGTCATCGCGATAATGGAAACCTAGCGCGTTGATGTCGGCTGTCGTGTCCGCCTTCGGGTGCTTGCCCTCGTTCTGTTTAAACCCAAACACCCCCGGGAACTGTTCGCGTATTGAACTGATTCCGTGAATATTGAGACCGACCACTTCGGCGAGGTGTTTCGAGTCGAAGCTATGATTCTTCGAGTTGAATAGCCGCTTTATCCAGAAGTTGAAGTGTTCTTGGAGAAGGTCAAGTTCGAGCCAACACCCGCTCAAACCTTTGGTATTGACCAGGTAGTTGTTAAGAACGGCGATCCGCAGGGCCGTGGGGAATTCGATAAGGAAATTGCATGCCAGCTCGAGCAGTTCATTCCCGTAATTCGTTGAGCCTGCGCCCCAGAAGGAAAATCGGAGAAGCTGCGAAAATTTGTAAAGTAACACACAATTCGATAGCACAGAATATGAACCTTGATGACTTCAAAAACACGACCAATATCACCCTCTGCGGTGGCGGAGCACAATTCCAAGTACCAGAATGTCATGCGAATAAAGTTGACTGTCGTGGCGAGACATTGATCTCCTTTTGAGAAGTTCACCAACTCAGCTGCTGCCGCCTTGTTTCCTCTGCCCCTTTTCGTCGTCGGCCCCGGGTCTGTGGTGAGGTAAACAGGTTCCGAGTCAGTCTCTGTACTCATATTAATATTAGGCCGTTAAGGTGGAAAGTCTATGAATACTCACGCATCGGCGTGGGATCAGTGCAGACCGTCACAGGTTTGGGCATCCCTGATGGATCGTGGACATCGGTGTCGCGTTTGTAATGACCTTGTGTATCTTCGTATGCATCCATGCACATATAGCGTCGATTTACCGTTTGGGCCAACGTGTGTAGTTCATCAAATGTGATTTTGTCGAGCGGTCCGTCGTCCTTGAAATAGAGTTGGAGGCCGTCAATGAGCGCCGTCTTCGGCGGGTGTATTACGCCCGTCTTCTCCTCGCAGAGGAGGCTAAGAGCAATTAGCAACAGCTACAAAAATAAAAAGGTGCATGACTAACCGAAGTGCATCCAGCATCAAAGCTTCGAAGCGATCTTCGAAGATGTGGTGAGCTGGATAGAAATCACACTTTACGTGGTTAAATTTGTCCCGCGTAAGGAGATCACAGTCGTGATGAAGCCCAAAGATACCTTTCCCAGTGGGTTCGTACCAATGAAGGCGGAATATAGCTTTCTGCCAGTTCCACTTCAGGTGCCAAAGCTGAATGAACGGTAAAGCCCATTCGTGCCGATCGAACGGTGTCGTCGCCTTCGCCATGTACCTAGATAAGGAGAGGGTCAGCTTTATTAATGGCGCTACTGGGAGAAACTTACATCTTGATTTTCCGAATATGGTCAATGGTGAGTTGGTCGCCGCAAATCATGATCAACCAGCACGACAGCCAATGTGTGGCGATGGAAAGCTGGTCCAGGACGAGGTTACGGAGTTCCTCTGCTACGCCAGTAGTCGGAGCTTCGTCTATGTCCGTGTTGCGCATTGTACGGATCGCACTCTTTCGTAGACGGAGCGGGTGTTTGGCGAGATCACGGGTGAAAAATGTTTCAATGGAGGGGCTAAAGCGGCGCAAGGCAGGAATGTGCTTGATCCATGCCCGCGCAGCCGTACCTGCACCCACAGCATCTATATGCTCCCAATCGATGTCATCCAGCCAGAAGTTGTTGAGCCGTTAAATCTTTCCGCTTCTGTTCCCTCATATTCTTTAGTAGCTCCTCCGAATTCATCGCGCCCTCCTGGACGTCTTCCAGGCCAATAAGTGTCGCAGCGCAACCACTCATGACGTTATCACGGCGTCCCAGGATCTGCTGCCATGCGCGTTGCATCTTGTTAATATTATCAAATAAAAGAAGGAACATCGGCTGGCTGTTTTCCGTAACAGCGCCGATTACGCGGAGGTGGAAGGATGAGTCGGCGGCCAAGATGTGGAGGGTGTCCAAGACAGTGCTGTACGCTACGGAAAGCCCAATTCGGGATAGAAGAGCAAAGACATCGCGGTGCGCGTTGCAGGTGAATAGAAAAAGGCCGATGAAGGTTGGGAAGACGATGGCAAACCGATAGCGGAATACAAGTAGCATAAGAATCGCTACAGTTGTTCCCTAGCCAGATGGTGGTCAGCCCATTGACCCAAAGGCAAAATATTATAACAGGACACTCACCGGCCAAGGGTCTCTTCGCATCCTGGGTGGGACACCGGTGCTAAGGGGAGGTGGTCTCGCATCTTCGTTGTCTGTATCATCACTGTCTGGATCCCACAGGGGGCAAAGTGAGGGGCACTTGTCATAAGGGCACTGGAAGGGCACTTGACGGGCACTTGCAGTGGCACCTGCACGGCACTTGCTCTGGACAAGCCAAAAAAATTACATAATACATTGTCCCCATGCATGGGTTCAATCCCCGGCACAGACATCTTTTATGTATATTTTTATGTCCTTCAATTCAGTGTCTACAACCACTACAATTTGGTATTCAGTACATATTGGTCCCAGATAGGTTAATCTTCAACACTAACCTAATGTTGACTGCTACTGGCTAATGTACCACCAAATAATAATAATAATAGTATAGGTTGTACCGGGAAAAAACATTGGACGAATAATTTGATGGGACAAGCCTACTAGATGAGAATTGAAACTTTGGTTCCCTCCAAAAACAAAATTTAGCGCTCCAAGCCAATGTTGAGTCCGATTTTTTTGATTCCAAGCACACTGAACTTTAGTTGGTGGATGATCCGCACCACCCATTCTCTGCTCATCCTCCGCCACCTGTCCACCAACCAGCTTGTCTTCTTTCACCGATGATCTATTCCTAACGACATAAAGTTAGCGCATTAACATAATATATCCTTCACTCACAATCTGCATTCCCAGAGCGCAACCATTACCGAAGCTCCAAGGTGTCCCAATACTCTATTGGTTTAGCTAAGACAGAGCACAAACTGACTGTCCATTCCATTTATTTTAAGAAGGTCAACAAGCTTTTAATTTCAGAAGCTCTAATTCAACCTCTGACACAATCTCTTTCAGACCGCTGGACGTAGTAGTCATTACGAGGCCTTACACTGTCCTAAGGCAACTTTAGTTCAAGTCCAGTCTGGGCTGATGTTTGGTAAGCCATACAAATTTGACTTCTATTTCTATTGATTGACTCCTCATTATTCTAGGCCCTGCTCTAACAAGGCTATGCCTGGATTGACTGCACCTGAACACCCTGCAGCCTTAGCAATAATTTTGGTAAGCCATCCATAGGTGAATCACACTTGTATAAACTGACTAGATTCATCTAGCCCGGCTCCACCATTACTGTGGTTGGATTGACTGGCTAATGTGGGAAATGGCCTTGTCAGGTTCTCTAGCAAAAGGATTTTCACCATTCACATCCAAACTTATTATTTCACGGGCACATTTTCACAGTTCATAGGTTCGTGAAAGATTGGGGCTATCTTACACACAGTCTTCATCAGATTGTCGACAGCATACCTGACTGTGCTGGCATGTGGATGTCGAAAACCCTGGCATTTCCTGATCAGCCCAAGGAAAAATACACCATTCAGTATCGAGACCCTCTAATTGCAATCCAGATATGTTCCCAAGAAGGTTTTCTTCCATAAATTTCGAAACAATCGCATATATAATGAAATGTGGAAGTGAAAATGGTGGGCAGCAGTTCAAGTAGGTGTATCACTTCATTTATGATGATATCTGAACTCTTCAATGCAGAGTAAACTCCCGAACAGTACCGCACTTGCTCCGGTTATTATTGCGACCGATAAAATTCAGTTGACTCAGTTCAAATCAGCATGTCCTGTCTACTTGACACTCAGAAACATCCCGAAGGCTCTGTGATGGAATCTGTCACAAAATGTCTCCATTTTTTCTGGCTATTCATCTGTCAACAAAATTATATGCACAGGTCTTTCATAACAGACCATAAAAACACGAAATTAAAAGGTTTTTTCTGCAGCCGCTGATCAAGGTGGGAAATGAGGGCATGGAGGTTGTCAGTGGAAAGGGAAAAGTTCAGCTCATCTTTCCTATTCCTGCATCCTATGTCGCTTGCTTGCAGTAAATATGGTACTTGCTCAAAGTGCCAGCAGAGGGCTACCGATTTGGAAAATCCGGATCCTGGAGCATCACAAACACTGAGCTGGATGCTCAGCATAATTCGAGATGGGGAGAATAATTCTAGCACAGAAAATAAATTTCATGACCATTGCATGAGCCACGAGGTCGCTGCAATCCACCGGCCTTTTTGGGAGGGATTTCTCCCCACAAACGTCTTGCTCTCCCTGACCCTCAACATCTTACATCAGCTATATCTTGGAACTACAGACAATTACAACACAGAAATGTTTGAACGTCTACACATCGACTTCATGAAGGAGGGTTGGTGGGTATCCAATCAGTGTGAAGAATTTCCCCAGATGATAACATGGCTGGGTTGCCAACAGAATATCTCATCCAATGCAATACCACTACTTTCTTTGGTGATGTATCATCCTTTGCAACATACATGGCATGGCTAGAAACAACACGGACTGCACAGCAGGAGCCTGTAGTGCGCACATTTACAGGTCAGGCAATTTGGCTCCTCAAGACCCCTCAGGATCCACGCCAGCCTCTCGCAACAATTGAACTGACCCACAACCCCAACACATTTATTCACACCTTAAAGGAATTTCTCAACCACATTAATACCAGCACAAAGATGGCACTAAATCAGCTTCATTCTGCTACCCTTCTAGTTAGTCTACCACAACTTCAAATCTAAGCCCTCAACCCTTGATCCTGGAGCAGTTGGCTCAGGAGAAAATGACAACAAGGACTTTCAAACTGTTCTTGCCTGCCTGGAATGTACTGAGTGCATGTCTCTGCCATGCTTTGACACCATAATTGCATGTAACAAGGAGACAGCAGAAGCGACCAGTTTCTCTGGCAAGTTCAATTTGCTGAAACTTCAACTGAGAACTAATTTTTATGAGGGACACATGTTAAAGTTCTATTTCATCTTCCTGAGAAGTTTGCCAATGGTTCATGGGTCCCTCACAATTGGCCGAAGACTTGTGTTGCATACATTGAATGGTTCACACCATTTAAATTGCAACATGGAGACAATCACCATATGTATTCTGTATCTGTCCCACCACTCCCCGCCAATTGATTTCACGATGCCTCTATCATTCCTTTGTCTAACATTCACCAGATTTACCAATTATTTCCTAATTTCAGTCGTGGTAATGCCAGTGGCCCAGTGCTAACTTGGATTCCGCATGGACAACTGACACTGTTTTAGATTACGAGTACTTATGTTTACATAATACTCGTTCATAGGATCTCGCAGCAGCAAAATTTTAAGAAAAGTTTTTACTTGTCTCCTCGAAAAAATGCTAATGATTCTAGGGGCTGTGTTGAACCGATTTTACGGTTTCATCACATTTTTTTCTGACTCTCTTAAGGCTTTGAGCATTATTTGCTTGTACTTTGATGGCACCTGATAACTCCTTGTCCGCTGGGTGTATGTGTTCCGGAGCCACATGGTCGGGTTCATTATTGAATTCCTAAGTTTCTAGCTCATTTTTTTCGCTCCTCTGACGAAAAACGAATACACTAGAGCTTTACCGGATTGCCAACATATTTTCTGATGCTATCATGGCAAATGCCACACTTTAGGCACCAAGATCTGCGCGACCCGCATTTAAGCGCAATGGCGGTGTTCTGCAGTATTGATGCTATAGACATCTTGTAAACATATACTAGTCTCCTAGTCTCATTTCCAGATGTTAGGGCAGTGGCTCGCTGTGCAAGCGCAGTGTGCGGTGGTTGCTCGGCCTCGGATCACCGATCGCATCAGCAATTTAATCTGATCTGTGGCCAAAAAAACCTAAGGCTTGTTCAATTCTCAGGGACATAGTTCGCATCTTGTCAGCTTCCCATCAAGATGTGAGCTGGACATTGGTTTATTCAATGTATTCGTATAGTACTGCCGAGAACAATGGGACAGATAGAAATGGAGCATTGAAACTTATTAGTCTAGTCAAGAAGACTCACAAGGAGTCAGTTCGAGTCAGTTCAATTTTTAATAGCAATGACTTGATATGACTCCCAATGACTCTTATTGATTTTTAATGACTACGATTGACTCATACTGACTCAAATGACTCAAACGGAATCATATGGACTCAAACTTACTCAGAAGTAGCCAAACGTAACCATACAACTTTTTGTGTATATAAGGAGCCCAGTAGTTACTTCCCAATTAATCTTCTTAGTGCCCATTTTCGATCTGAATAAAATATTCCTTTTAGGAATATTTCATTAAGTGACTAAGCTTTTAAGTTGCTTCACCACGAGAACACTGACCTGAGAACACTGACCTGGGACTGTCTACTGAGAACACAGACCTGAGAACACCGACCTGAAAACACTGACCTGGACGCCTACCAACCCAAGCTACCTACCGAGAACACCGACCTCTACGTGCTACCTACTGAGAACACTGACTACGGGTTACCCACTGAACACTGACTACGGGATACTACTCTGAACACTGACTACGGGATACTATCCTGAACACTGACTACGTGAATCTTAATTGATCACACCTCATCCGGGATACCTATTCGAACTACGTACGTGAATTTCATCTGATCTTCTTACTGATATTTCTTCAAGAGATTTAATATATCTCAACATTACCTTGACCTTTCATCCACGTATAGTTTTAAGTAGTGATCTACTTTTGTAAAGTACAAATCAATTGACTTGTGTAAATAAAATTGTTCCCGGCCGAACTTAAATATTCTTTCGAGTATTCTTGAGTTAAGCCTCTTGAATATACTCACAGCCAAATTTACTTTGCGCTGACAATCTGCAGTACAAAATGTAGCCATGATACTCCCAAATAAAAATCTGAGGCCAGATTTCTGACAAGAATAAATCTGGTCTCAGAAGTGCGAAGGTTCAGATATTAGAGGTTATTTTGGCACTCTTGGTTCGAGCTTCAGTTCAACTATGTGGAGCTTTCATTTGTTGAATTCAAGTACAATCTTTGCTCAAGTATTGATTTTCTTTGATTACAAAGTAGTTTAGAGGGTCAACTAATAACCTCTATTCTATGCATAACTCAGATTTAATGTATGTAACAGCCCGTATTAAGATGCCTTAGTGGTTTCAAAACTGGAACTGACAATGTCTGCCAACCAAATAAAGACAAAATTAAAGCTGCTGGTCTTCCATCGATCATTGCCGGTCAGGGCAGTTTTTTGCTACGGAAAAATTAGATCTGTGCTTCAAAGAAGATTTTATCTTGGATTTTATTATATTTAAACTCAAGTACGAGTTTTTGCCAGGCAAAGCCACAGCCTACAACCCCAAGTCAATGTATCTCTTTTTTTGCAAACAATTGGCCCGGTCTTTACGTGTACAAGTCCATTTGCTAGGATGTTTCAAACCTGTAACCACTTATGATGATTTTGTAGACACTTATAGATTTGTAGCATTAAGATGCACATGCATAGACAAATATAATTCTGACAGGGGGTCAGACACATAGACCCTGATAGACCCATATAATCCCCACCAGCAATATATAGCATTTCAGATTTTCCTGATGCAGATCATCCACCAACTAAAGTTCAGTGTGCTTGGAAGTAAAAAAGTCAGACTCAACATTGGCTTGGAGCACTAAATTTTGTTTTTGGAGGGAACCAAAGTTTCAATTCTCATCTGGTAGGCTTGTCCCATCAAATTATTCGTCCAATGTTTTTTTCCGGTACAACCTATACTATTATTATTATTATTATTATTTGGTGGTACATTAGCCAGTAGCAGTCAACATTAGGTTAGTGTTGAAGATTAACCTATCTAGGACCAATATGTACTGAATACCAAATTGTAGTGGTTGTAGACACTGAATTGAAGGACATAAAAATATACATAAAAGATGTCTGTGCCGGGGATTGAACCCATGCATGGGGACAATGTATTATGTAATTTTTTTGGCTTGTCCAGAGCAAGTGCCGCTGCAAGTGCCCGTCAAGTGCCCTTCCAGTGCCCTTATGACAAGTGCCCCTCCCCTCACTTTGCCCCCTGTGATCCGGTTCTGGGTTCTCGGCTGCGGCAACGTCCAGTTTTTTGACGACGCGCTCATTCACGGCAGCACTTGTCATGCAAGCGAAGATGACCGGCGCATTTATGGCTATCTTCTCCTGGTTCTCGGTCATGCTGAATTTGAAGACATTGAGCCAAGAGAAGCCTGCACCTGGCTCGCGCACGAAGCCAAGTATGGGATTTAGTAACACTTCAGCTTCATCCTTCCAGCGTTGGACCATAATCTGAAGCGCCCAATTGATGAGGGCGTTGCGAGTGTTGTTAAGAGGTAGAGAAGGGAGAGTGGCCAGAAGTCGTTGGGAGGGGGGGAGTGCATATCGCGGCAAGTCGAACTGAATCTCATCGTCGGAGCCATCCCGTTTGCGAGAACGAGGGTCCTCGAATATTCGTTGGATGATTGAAACGGGGTGGGTGCGCAAGTCCGAACCTCTACATTGCAAAAAGGCAGTGATGGACTGAGCAAGCACCTGGTTCTTGTTATTTCCCTCTGCAAACACGGCAGCAAAGAAGTCCCCAAAAGTATCGAAGCCTGCTCGCTGCATACATCGGAATACAACCAGGACACGCTCCTCTGGGGTCGGCTGAGTAGGCCAATTAAATTTAGCGCGGGAGGGGCGTCTCGACGGTGTGCTACACTCAGGCTCCGTCGCCAAGATGTTGTCGAAAATCCCGGCCGCAAATTTTGCCTATTAAACGGTATTGCCATTTAATACTGGCTCAACAAAGGTGGGTGTCCTAGGAACAGCAGGGTTGTAGGGGGTGTGGGGGGCATAGCTGTACATGTGGTGGAGTGGCAAGACGGCCTGAAGACACGAAAGTGTGAGACGAGTGCTTAATGAGCGCGTCGTCGTCGCGTATTTGTCCCAGCCCCATTGGGTGCCATCACTGATGAAGGCGGTGCTTTAAGCGGTGGCTTCCAACGGCCATCTTTTTTTTCAAACTCCGAGGCACCTACGGTTCGCTACGGTTATCAAACTCCAGCCTCTATAGCATAGCACTTGTGAACGACTATCTTCCAAGTGCATGGTCCGCTAGAGAGGCTGGATTGAGCCTAGCTCGGAGGATGGTCGTCCGGGAATAGACAGAGGGATGGCGGGGGAAGATTGTCGGGAGGGACGTTGTCAGGAAGGATAGGATCACCAGGATGTAGCAGCAGCATCCCAAGAAGATCGGATGGGCGCAGCGAGAATCCAGGGTGCAGATCCTCCAGCAGCGGCAGTGGCGGCGGTAACAGCGATGGTACCAGGAGCAGAGCATCAGTAGGGAGGCGGAAACACGAAGGCGGCTCCCAACACTGTCCCGTACGAAGGCGGTGCTTTCGTCGACGAATGGTACGCTATGGATGCGCAGATTCGCTGCGAAGGGCTGAAAAATCGCGTGGTGCCGGCGCGTAGCAGTTAGGATGGACGATGTGGATAGCGGCGACCTCTGGTACATCATCGCACCAACGCGGAGGCGGCGATGGACTGAAAGATACGGGACTGTAAACGAAAGCGCGTACATGTTCCGGCCAGCGTGCAGCTGGATGGCCAGGTGGTAAAGTAGGAGCATCAGGGACGAGGTGGACGTTGTGGATCGAGATTAGGGGAGGGTCATCGTCGTCGTCGTCGTCGTCGGAAAAAATGAGGGTCAAAGAGTCAAAGAGGGGTTGGGAGGAGAATGAGTGGATGTCCGGGTCGAGTCCGTGAGCGCACGCGCCGAGAACCGGGGTCGCAGGGCTAGGGAACAAGCGAGAGGTGCTTACAGGGGCGTGTTGTGCCTTCTCCTCCTCAATTCTCTGCAGTTCTTCTCGCTCTGCTCTCTTCTTCTTCCGTTTTTGTGCCGCCAAAGGTTTCTTCATGACGTGGTGTCACGTGACAACGAAGAAAAAAGGCGACGGGGTGCGGGAATGTGCGTTTAAAACGCGGTTGATATGAGTAGCCGGTGACGATGTATAGCGAGGTTGGATGGATGGTGGGGATGTCGGAAAAAAAAATGGTCGAGAAATCTACTAGCAGCAGATGCAAGATGATTGGAGAGATGCTGCTATCAAGGGCAGAAAAGCCTATCTGGGCTGAATGCGTGGAGAAGAGCGAATCCCAGTCTAATCACCAAATGGAGAGGGTGTATGACCTCTCGAGGGGGAAGAACCAGCGGGGCTCACAGTGGGAGGGTGAAAGCGGAGGAAAAACCCAATATGATTGCCGACGACAGACATGAAACCTAATATAACTAGAGTACTCTACGCGCTGTCACCCACGCCACACCGGAGCACCTAAGGGAGCAGCGATGACACTTGGAAAGCAGTTGTGGTCAAAGCCGAGCACACACTCTTTTGAAGACCAGCCAGTCAAACACGGAATTATCACCTTCAGCCTGAATATCAATTCTGAATCATTAATCTTCCGCTTTAGTCTCTGAAATATCACCTTTGAGTGGTTGAGCTTAAGCCGGAATATTAACCTTTAATGTTGAGTCTGAGTGTGAATATCAATAGCAGAAAGACACTGCACCTGATCTATTGGCCCCTTGGCCAACGCTGCGTACCCAGCGATCATGGAGTATTATATTTATAGTTTTGAGATGCTCTTAGAGGTTGTAAAGCTCTTACAGGCTGTCAAACAAAATCAAGATAACTTGGTCCCACAAAAACACACACTACTACCAAACTACCTTTACAGCTATCCATATCCTACACAGCTGTCATGTCCCCCAAGTTAAACCCCAAAATGTATGAAGGGCACCCAGTGCAAAAATGATTTGTTTGGTCCAGGCTGCTCTCGAAGCTTTTGAACAGCGAGATGCAGTGCCTCAGCAGCCCTCGTCGGATCTGGAGGTGATGTCTCCAAAAGATGGGTATAAAAATCTCCGGCAACTTGTGGGGCATCATTGTCATCAATAGACCACATCGTGCCAATGACACCTCGGTATCCTGCCAGTAACATCCCAGTGGTGAGATGAACTGACTCGTCTTGGAGCTCTTGGGAACCAGTGGTGGTTTGACATGCAGAGAGGAATGCCAGGTCAGCATTTGGGAGATTTAGCTGGATAATGTTTGAGAGTGTCAACCGTGAGCTTCCAGCAAGGAGGAGGGCACTTTCAGTTGGAGAGTCGCTCTGCACACCATGGCATGCAAAATGGACCCATCTAGAATTCTGCATGCCCTCCTGAACATTGTTTATTGTTGCCATTTCTTCATCTAACCACTGAAGTTGGACCTTTTTTCCCTCAACACACCGCTGAATGCATCCAATTTCTTCATGAGTTCCTGGGAGGTAGGACTGTCCCTTGGCAGATGGTTGAGTGACAGCAAGGAGTTGAAGTTCTGCCTGGGATTCAGAAAGTGGGCGAAACCCTTGGATCAAGGCAGTCAATGATGGTGTATAGGAGGAAACCAGGAAGTCGAATAATTTCAAGCCAAAAGCTTGGTCTTCACCATAGACTCCTGCTGCATGGATAGGAAGAAATGCTAGTGGGCCCGTTGGACACCACCAGATATGTCCCAAATCTTGTGTCACTGGTGTCTACAAAAATCATTAAGAAGGAATTTGAATGTGTTGATTAAATCAGCTTACTGTAATTGCAAGTGCATTGAGGATTGGGTGAACAATTTTAAACCAGAGCACAGAGAGGATATAGGCAAATTTATCATCGGGAGCCATGTCTCCTTCCTGAAATCCAAATAGCCTATCACTGCGTCCGGGAGTTCCCACAATTGATGCCAGAGATTTGGCCAGGGCCTGTACCTCAGGCAGTGTGAAGTCACTCAGTGGGACATGAATGACTTCATCTCCAAGGTCCGACATGAGGATCAGAGCATCACATCCATATTCACTGATATTCAAGATGGCAACAGGGCCAATTTTTGCAGCATGTGAAAGCTCAGAAATTGGCTTGGATAAGAGGAACCTCTCAAACCCATGAAGCTTTCTGATCTGTTGGAGGATATGATTCCTTTCAAGAGCAAAAGCATGATGTTGCTGTGCAATGGAGTCAAGTGATTGTGGTGAGATAGCATCGGCAACAGAATTGCTCCGGGTGCCAGCAGTTTCCAATGAAGTGGAGAGAAGGACAAGCCTATTGGCAAGGCCAGGATGGTTCTTCCTCAATTCATCTACTGGTGTGCGCAAATTGAGAAGCTGACCCCAGATAACTGAACGACCCTGATCAAGCCATTCTACAGCCTTCTTGTAGTCATGTGCCGCTATTGCAGCTGAGGCAGCATCTCTCACAACTTGACCTGCTTGCGAGAGATGATGGTGCCGATCGGTTATAGATAGTCCCAGCCATGCCAATTCAGGTAGAAGTCCAATAGCAGTAGTATATGCATGGAGTATAGATGAGGGTTTGTGAATGTGGGCATGTTTTGCCCACTGTGTGGCTGCAAGAAATCTTACACTAGCAGGGCCTGTTGATGAGCATGCAGCTGAAGTGTAGTGCAATAGCATCTTCTGAGAGTCTTGGGGATCATGGAGCTGTTGAAACCGCTGGTGTAGTGAATTCCCTAGATTAACCTGCCATGAGGGCTTGTCTGGGTGGCCATCTGGAGTGAGATTAACTGCTGCTTGCAATCTCAATACAGACCAGTTGAGATCATCAATACCACCAAGTTGTTTAAAGCGTAGGTACAGTGAATTCCCGAGGTTGCCCAGCAGTGAAGGCTTAACCTGGTGGTCATCCAAGGTGAGAATAACAGCAGCTTCTAATGTCAATACAGACTGCTTGAGATCATCAAGATCACCAAGGTGCGCAAAGCGGCCAAGGAGTGCATTCCCGAGGTTACTGAGCAGCGAAGGCTTGACCAGGTGGCTATCCGCAGTGAGAGTAACAGCAGCTTCAAACCGTGATATAGACTGGTTGAGATCATCAAGACCACCAAGTCGCTCAAAGCGCCTGAAGAGCGAATTCCCGATGCCATTCAGCAGTGAAGGCTTGTCTGGGTGGCTATTGGGAGTCAGAGTAACAGCAGCTTCATAGCTCAATACAGACTGGTTGAGATCATCAAGACCACCAAGTCGCTCAAAGCGCCTGCGGAGTGAATTCCCTAGGCCATTCAGCTGTAATGGCTTGTTTGGGTGGCCATCTGGGTCAACCGTCACGGGTCGAGAAGTCGCCGCCGATTGAATCAAAGAGAGTTCCGGGGCAACGGGATATATAAATGAGTTCAATGGGCTGCAAAATTTGTAGGATTGAACGCACCGGATAATGCAAATGACAAGTCAAACTAAAAGGAATACAATCAGGTTGGGATGCATAACTCAAGACACAAGCATACAATATTATGGAAAGGAGGGACTGCGCGTAGGATTCGGTTTGACGTGTCGGACGTGAAGAAGTGAAATTGCAAGACACCGGAATGTACAAAGGGGAAGTCTGGTTATGAAATATATGAAACTCACAGTATCAATATCGGTGGGCGCGATGGAGTTTATGCTAAGACTGTCATCTAATCAGGTAACGAAAGGGACCATCAACGCAGTAAGGGCAGAAACCGTGGACTTCCTATGCCTTTGCCGCTCCGTTTTGTCCCACAAACCGGATGGCTGTGTCATGGCATAGCCACCTGTTCTGCGGTACAGAACGGTGCAGTAACCTAGTAGGCTAGAGGCAACGCCGCAGCACCGAAACGACACCGTTGCGCCAGAAAATAGCCCTACTATTGGTGGTGCTGCGGTCACTACCCGGGACAATGCTGGCGGCGCGCACCGGGGGCGACGGGCTGGTGGACAATTATAGGATGATTCAAAGAGCCGAAACCGGAGTGAGTGAGAGCTCCGTCGAAAGGGATTCTTGCTACACGCCCAGCATTGCAGCGGAGTCGCTATCCGAATGATGTCCGACGAATATGTTCACTTACCCTGTTCGAAGCCTTGAACAGCCCGGTTCAAAAATCCTAATTTTTTAAAATTCTCTATTACACTGAACGACCCAAGAATTTACAGTAGCCATAAATACAGATAAATACAGATATTCCGTTCGCGCGCGATCCGAATATTTAATTTAGAAACTCGGAAACATATGAGTGTCCAGGGCAAAAAAAAAAACAGGAAAGGCTAAACATCCGAAATAGCCGCACTTCAAGTCGGATATGCGTGTTGTGAATACTTCAACTGCGTTCGGCTATCTCGGGAAAGTTGAATTTTGGCATCTGGGTTTCGCGACCAGACGCGTCGGAGGATGAGGGATCGTATAACCCGGCAAAAATCTGCGAATTTGAGAACCCATCGACGCTTCAATTGCGCAGGAAGTCCTGAATCCACAGAGCACACGTATTATGCAAGTTTGCATCGGGTAAGGAAATACGGGTGCAGAGTACATGATCAAGTTCATGCGATGTGATATTTTTGGTCGTCTGTTCTGAATAGATGAGGCGGTCTTTCTGACCCTGGTCGGCATTCGACCTGGTGTATTGAGATTATTATTTGGTTTTTGGACCCCGCGCGAACAAGATTTCTGACTTATGATTTCGAAAAGTGCGGCAAGATCCTGCGATTGTCGGGTGGATGAGCTAATTCTGAGTAGTATACTCGATGAACTCGAGAACAGAGAGGAGATGTGCATTTCACGTTCGTCTGCAATGGTGGTCGATTTCAAGTCAATCGTCCAAAGCAACGGCCAACGGATACTAATATTAATACTAGGCTCGTGACTATATAAATTAAGCAGCGGTTCAGATACAGACGCAGTATAATGGCGCATACACAAGTCAGTACGCCAGCAACAGATCACAGCGACCGCAGAATGTCCGAAAAGCTATCTGCGAATGTGTGGTGCCCGTCGAGCTCCAACACCAATTTAAGGGAGTTGTGAGCAGGCACGGCACCGGCGGCCATCCAGTCGTAGTCTTCGTGAGAATTGTCATCCTCGTCGCTAGACGAGCTCTTGCTGTCAGAGTCGGCCTCCGACTCCACCTCGGAGGTTCTCTCCCAAATATCGCGCAGTTCGGCCAACAGTTCTGGCGGGATTGATCTCACAGACCCTCCAAACGGACGGTAGCGCTTCGAAGAGAGCGCGGTGTCTGCAGGTGCGGAAAATGCGGACTGTCACTGCGTTGAAGCCCTTCGTAGTCATAGGGTATGGCTACGGGCGTAGACAAGGGGGTAGACAAGGGCATATGTGTACCTGGGAATAACGGTGTAAACACAGTTGTTGCCGCATAGTCTACCTTGCCCAAATTGTGTCTACTTGGGGGTACCTTGGTAGACCCAGGTACACCAGTGACCAAGTTGGAGAACTGTTTGGGAGCTCCAATTTACATTGATAGGCTTGTAGCGGCATTTTCCAAGTAAGTCTTTGTGCAATGATTCTCAACGTCAATTCTGATGTGGCCATGATTACCAAAGTTATGGCATGTTTGGCTCTCTGATGCGGCACAAGCCGCACGTGGCACTGGCGGCGCGCCATTTCAGACCTTTTCAGACACGCTCTCCTAGTATGACAGTCTCGTCGTGGAATCCTCGGGCAGGATATGCGGTGGGTCCACATTGGGCTACCCGATGTAGCCCAATGTAATCACGCTGTGACAGCATGTGACTACCTCCTGTGTACCAGGCTACCCAAGCGTAGCCAAACACATATGTCGATCCCCTCGTCTAACAGGGGTAGGCCATGGGTAGACCAATGTGACCCAATGTGAACCAATGTAGCCAGCCTCTGACTACAAACGGCCTCAACGCAGTGTGTGGGATCGATCCGGGTTAGACAGTTCTGAAATAGGTATGCGGCCAGATTTTGCACCTCCTGTATTTCTGTTGGACTCTCGAGGAGGACCGTCCCCAGCGGAGGATCGCCCAGGATCGCTCAAGAAGTAGAAGCTGATATCACAGACTCACAGTCAAATTCTTACATAATCATCCCGGATTTCCGCCGTCCGGTGTGTCATTTTGGTCCCAGCAGACTTTGCCACGCCCAAAAGACACCTCGTCTCCCTCTTTCTCTTTCACGACCATTCCCCTTATGCCATTCAACCCATCTCCTTCTTCTGCACCTCCCCTCTACGTGCACGCTCCACCCTACCCGAAATCTCTAACGAATGAAGGGAATGCGAAGGAGAAAAAGATAGGCTGTTGCACAAGGTGCCTATTGAACCGGCGACGCAATATGCACGACGCGCAGGACGACGCCGATTGTCGGGCGGCTCATTCGTGAATCCGCCCCCGGCCAAAACCCGGTTTTACGTCTGCAATCCCGGCGTGGCCTCTCCCATATCGCCCCCCCGTCTACGAACACTCTTTCCAACACTTTCCTGGCCCACTTCCCAAAAATATAAGTCTACCAACACCACCGCAACCGCCCACTGCGCCCGAAACGGCGGTAACCTCTCCATACCTGTCAACTTGTTGTCCCTCCCTGTCAATGGACCTCTTCCATCGGGACTGGTTTTCTGTCCTCTATAGCTAATTATTCCAGGATGAGAGCAGGATAGGTGCTCCGAGTCGAGACTTGCTGCCAAATTAGAGAATAAAATTTGAATAAAATACGGTAAAAATAGTTTCGGAGTGGACGGGTGCAACTGGCAACTGCGGAACATCAAAGTCAAGCACTGCTCGTAAGTAATTGTAGCCGCGAGTCGCAGAGAACGTATGGTTAGTCATCCTCTGTTGATCTTTTACCGGATTTATGGTAAAAAAACATAAGAGCGACTTGATGATCACTAAGCACTGACTCCGCTGTTTGTTATGTGACTCTGTTTCCGGGTGGTTTCCGGATTTCGGCAAGCCGGCGGGAGGCCAAGCATTGTTGGGCGACCAGGAGAGTACCTAAAAAAATCTAATCGCGTTCTTGTTTAAGTTGTTAATTTAGTACGCGCTGTTGAAGTTTGTTTGTCCTCCACGTGGCCCTCGCTTGTCAACAGCGGAGCTTGAAGTTGAGCTTGAACTTCTTCTCCTATTCCTCCCCACCACTTCGATTTAACTTCCTCGTCGCCATAAGATTGACTTCTCCCAGAAATGGGCCAATGCTAGAAGCTCATAAACCTAGACAAGCAGAAAACCTTCGGCAATTGGGGAAAACTGGGCGAATTCCTCTTTCACCATGCGCATGCGCTTCCAGCCTTGGCATTGCTTTTTCCGCCGCTTCAGCCTGGTGGGGTATATCGAGAGGGCCGGTACGGCCGCCCAACGCTGTGCTTCCCGTTAATGGCGCCGCCCAGGTGAGTCCGTCAAGAATCAAGATCCACAGAATCTGGAAAACACCGTACAGCTCATCTACGGCGCTCATAGCCCTCCCAAAAGAACTTATCCACGCGATATTCGCGCACCTTGACGTGCTGCTGGACCTTGCGTTCCTGAGCATCGCCTGCCAAGCCCTCTCCGCCGTCGGGCGCGAGCACATGTACCGCCACATCGCGCACATCGTGGCGGGCTACTCATGGGGCGGCGACCGCATCATCTGCGCGGGGGACTACCTCCAAAACGAAGATATCCCCGCGGGAATCTTCACCGCAGCCGAAACCGACGCGCTCCAGGGGCCCGAGGACTACGAGGACGAGGACGAGGATGGAGACGCGCGGACCTGGTCGCTTTATTACTTCCCCTACACCAGGATGGGCCGTGTCCCCCTCCCCATGTACTACTTCTGGGTATCTCACTGCTCTTTTTACGCCCTAGAGTCCGGGCGGTTCGCCAGGGACAGCCACGTACTGCAAAATCTCTATCGCACGCCCGAGCCCGCTCCCGCGCCAAATACGGAGCCCGCGTTCCTGCGCAACCTCTCGCGGAGGAAATACGTGCGCGAAGCAGCGCTGCGTGCCCTGCAGGAAAAGTATGCTTGGTCGCGGGTCCATATGGGCGACGTGAGCCTTGCGGAGGCGGCACTCATCCGCATCTGCTTCTCGTCGGACGACTCAATCGCGACGCCGTATCAGGGGGGTCTGCACCAGGGAGTGTGGGCGGGTGATCGGTTCGACATGGTGGAGGGGACGGAGTGGTTGGGGGGCGAATGGGTTGATGCAAGTGCGGAGGTTCTGAAAGAGCTTGAGGACATCTGGTGTGCAGAATATCTGTGATGTCTCCACTTCCCGACGAAGCCGCTTAAAGTCATAGAACTTGCATATCGGTGTAATTCAAAAAACACTCGCTGTTTAACCAAATCCGCGCCCTTCTCTGCAAATCGACCTGCGTGTGTGCAGTAGGCGTGCGTGGCTGGCTGTATATCGTCAATAAAGAGTGTTTATCGCAGGCTCTTTCCCGTCATCCGTTGGCTCACATCCAAAGCAACCTGCTCGCATGCTTGTATTTTTATTTCCTGTTATCATCCTCCTGGAGCAGGACGGCTGCAGACACGCTCATTCACCGCTCACTGGCTAGACCACGGTTGCACCCCGGCCAATTATGTATTTAACACAGTCTGTCAGTGTCTCGCTTTCTCCAACGCTGCATGCGTGATAGCGTTCTTGGTGTTAAGTACGCGTACTCTTGGTGTTAAGTATGCATACA
Source organism: Mycena rebaudengoi (assembly GCA_029282285.1). Lineage (NCBI taxonomy): Eukaryota > Fungi > Basidiomycota > Agaricomycetes > Agaricales > Mycenaceae > Mycena > Mycena rebaudengoi. Next base: position 358,341 of record JARJCX010000044.1, on the reverse strand, counting down.
TTACTTCCGCATAAAATATTGTTATGTCGTATGTATAGCGTGTGCACTGGTTGGTTCCTTATATGAGCGTGTAGATTCCGTGCCGAAATTATTCTTTACGATTCTTCTATCATTTCAACCAATTCCTGTAGTAATGTCCCCCTCATTGGCCAGGGCCAATGACAAAGTCATGGAGGCACCCAGAGGCACCCCCCTGAAAAAATCCGCAAAAATCCGCTGATCTTGGCGATATCCGGAGTTTTTTGATCCGAGATCACATGACCAAGCTACGGCCGAAACAAGTTGCAAGGATATTCAGGAAGGTGGAGGCACCTGGAGGCACCCCCACAGAAAAATCGGGCACATTGAAGCGATCATATTCCATATTGGGTCCTAGTGATTTGGCCAGGATTTAAGTTAGGAAGGGCATTTTATTATATTCAGGATACTACTGATTAAGATTACCAGTGGAGGCAAGCAGAGGCATGCAGAGGCCCCTAGATAGGAAAATCGGGTCCATAAACCCAGAGGGTTGCCATTGGAGCCTGATATTCACATTTCGTGGCTGATCCAGCCACCGATCGCTGTGGGTGGCTGTGCTCAACAGCCACAAATGTAAATATCAGGCTCCTGCGGCAACCTACTAGGGCAAGCGTATAATTGTGAGCACAATATGGTGGACAAACTTGAAACTTGTCGTTGGTGCTACAGCACGCGAAACATAGGTATCGAATTTAACTTGCGCCCAACTAGACAAGTAAGACGAAGCTCGTGTCGAGACTATACCGAGCATGACCTGCGTATGGCCGTGCACTCCTCCATGGGCCGGCAACTAATTAAGGACCGCGCCGTCCTCGCGCCACATTTTTTTTTGCAACACATAATCATACATGCATCCCAAATCGATATCTTTCTCTGAAGCCGATTCAGAGTTAAAGCCAAAAGGTCTGCAAGTAAACGATCAAGTTGTTTTAATGTGATTGATGATATATGGATAACACCCCATACCTCGCCCACCTGCGATGCCTTCCGGTCAGCAAGTAGTTCCGCTGCCTCTGCCCTCCAGTCTTTTTCGAGTATTACTGCCATCCGCGCCTCGACGGCGCTCATACGCATGGCGGGAAGTACGAAGCTGTGGAATGCCGTGTGAGTGTTATAAAGCGCGAAACGAAATAATCAAAGTGCGAAATCCCAAGAGACGAGAATGACGAATCGACGCAGACATACCTCTCTATGGGCGTCGACGTTGCCTGAACGACAGCATTGACGAAGCCTTCCTTGTCGTTTTTGAAGACGTTATAGACATACGGCGGATCAAGGGCCTTGAGCGTATTGTGCTGCGAGTTCCAGCGTGTTTTATCTGTGGGTTTATTCTTGTCCCACTGCGCACATGAATAAGTATGTGGATGAGATAAATAAATAAATAGATGGGAAATAGCACGCACACCGAGGATGGGATTGATGAACGGCACGCCGAGACAGAGCGCATCATACGCGGTCGGCGAGCTACGCACCCCGCTCAGTCTGACACCAGCGCTTGCTTGACTGAAAAAGGGAAAAAACGCACGTCATGGGCCGACCGACTCCAACCAGCACCCGCGACTTGGCGATCGTGGAATAAAATTCCGCTTGGGGCATGAACCCCACATTCGTTATATTGGGAAAGAAGTCCGGTAGTAGATCCTGCTTCACGCCAGCAATGAACTCCACGCCAGCGGCGGCTGCTGCCGCGTCGAAGAAATCGGGCGCCCAGGCGTACTCGCTGCCCTGGAAGTTCTTGACCTCTTTGGAGTAGACGAAGGCCTGTTCCGGGCGTGTGTCGGGGGGAACGAAGGTCTGGCGCGCGCATTGCGGCTCGATGCTGTACCCGAGGTAGTTGTTGTACGAGTCTGGGTTCAGGCCACGATCAGCATTGGGCGGGGCGGCTTTGAGTAGTAGGGTGTAGTACTTTTCCACTGCATCCGATGAATAGTTCATCCAGGGGTCTCAACGACGTGGAAAAGGGAACTCACAGGTTCTGGACTGAGCGTCCATTTTCTGCCGAGGGGGTTGTCTGCCTGAAGCCAGTTAAGAACGCATCTTTGTGATGGTGGATTCCTCAACGCACCGAGCCCCAGAAGTGGAAAGAGAATAGCTTCCAGGCTGGAATTCCGCGCAGGTTGTTCTCCATGAGCACACAGTCGCGGTCGTGGAAGCAATCTTTGATATCAGACGTATCTGCCAGGACGGCGACGACAAGATGGTGAAACATGGAGTACAGCTGACTCATTCGTTCCTTGCTCCCTGTGGAATACAGAACGCTGTATCCGAGGCGCTTCAGTGCGAGAACCTCGAACATAGAAATAAGTGAGAAGGATAGTATACAAGCTAGTGCATCACCGTAGAATTGGCCCAGATGGCCTCACCACCATTGGCGCCCCTCAATACGCCGCGGAATGGCCCGCTAGCAAGAATCACGACTGTAGCGGCCGTATGAGCGCAGGGAGCTAGATAGCGCGTTCTCATAGGCACCTTTCGTCTGATTTCTGCTACAGTTTCCCTGCTCTGTGCATCGGAAGATCGATGCGATTGTACGATCGTTTTCAGCCATCCACGAGTGGTCTTCGTCTGCGGGGGAGAAAAGTTCGCTGAGGGTGGTGCTCAGGGTCAAATCAGCAGAGCTTTGGGACAGCTTGGGCCATGGCAGGGAGGTCAAGTTCGTATATCCACTTCCTTCCAGGTAGATTGAGAAGGCAAGGATAAGTGCACAGGCTAACAATAGAAGGAAGATTCTGCGTCGCGAGATTTTTGTGCATCGGAACCTAGTGGGGCAGTAAGCCTAACTGCGTGCGTTTTGTGGGGCGGCAGACCAGGAGTCGGAAGACATTGTGTGAGCTGCAGAAGAGAGGACCGAAGTCGGGATTGGAACGGTGCAAAGGTGACAGTGTGCCCTGAGATGATCAAGGTCAAATCAAGGTGGGGGGACTCCTTGATCCGTAACCACCATCATCTCCTACTTTCCCACGTTGGAAACTAGCACAGATGGGGGGCGAACGGTTGTAGGAGTGGCTTAGCAGCCCGGGTGAACTCCCATTTTGACTACCCCCGGCATTGGCGAGAGCCCGCAACTTTGGTCGCAGATGTAGCGAGCATGTTCATCTCTGGCTCTACCCAGCCTGGTGGCTGTCCGTTGTGCTCTGCGCTGCCAATCTTGCCACCCACGATCCTGAGAGAATGGGCATATCCCCAGCGAACTCCAGCCCGACACCCAGCCACGCTGACCTGGTCATGCGACTGCTCAGCTGACGGGCGGTCTGATCTCGGGCTTGCGGAACCGAGCAGGAACACGCGACCTACCCGCGCGGGCCGCGCGGCCATCGTCAGCCGCACATCTGCTTCGTAGATTAGATACGCGCAACGTGTCCACCACTGTCATACTCACAACAGGCAAAGCAATCTCTTGACCTAGGTCAAGAGGGTAAGCAATATTGGTTGATTCAGTAGACAATAAAAAAAAGAATATTCCTGGTTCCGGATTTAGGGACCAGGTCTCACTTGCGTAATTGTCCGTCCGTACGATATACACTGCTTATTAATGATGCCATCAAACATCTCTTTGCCCTGCTCCAAGTCCGCCTCTGTCCGCCTTCTACGATTATTCATCCTCATGTAACTACTCGCAACTTCACCTCTTGGATCTGAGCATCCTCCCAGTCGTTTCTACCTTCCAGACAACTTCCAGCGGGTTCCAGAGTAATCTTACCGCTCTCAAGGGCTTTTACGAAACCATAGTACTAGGATCTCCTATCTCTTGCAGCAGGCTTTCAGACTATGGGGTTACAACACTAGCGACGTCTACAATCTATAGCAATGGCCGATTGAACCGCTCTCTGTTATATTTGCCTCAAAAATAAAAAGGCTCTGGCTCGGAGGGGCAATTACATTTCTTGACCCTATTGACTGCCTATTTGTCCCTTCCCTCATTGCTCTCGGCATTTAATCACCCACGTGTTCTTGTCTCTGTTCCCCTTGGCCACAAATCCTGTTGAGACCATCCAACAACCGGTGTAGAGCGGCATGCACAGACTCGATGAATGCCCTAAACGATGCCTGGCATCTAAAAATGTTCAATCAAGTATACAGTCTCTGTGTTTTGTCTTTATCTTTCAAATACGGATCAAGTCCAGAATAATATTGTCAGCGAAGAGTATTCAACTCATAACCCAGACTCCAAGACTCATAACTAGTCTGGACTCGGTAAATAATTGCAAAAATATGCGGCAAGTGCTTCGGTGCTTTAACAGTGCCTGCCACATTTTTTAGTCACTTGTATATTGACTGGTTAGTCTAAGAAGTGGAATCTGTGACCGGAGGAGGAACCAGGGCTGCCTGGAAGGCTATTGTATTACGAGTACTTATGTTTATGTAATACTCGCCCCTTTCAAAATTCTGATCACCCAAAATGTCAGTTTTCGAGACTAGTCGTTGAGGGACTTTTTAGTGGCTGTGGTGTTTACTGATGTTATTTTCCATCAAAACGAGATTTTTCACCGGGTAAAAAAAGTTTTTGTTCTTTGTTGTTGTTATTTATGGAGGTCCCCCTGCCAAGTTTGGTGGACAAGACATGCCGATATCTCAACATCAGCTGTGTATCACAGCTCAGAATATTGTATGAATCTGTAGCTGAGATTCAGCACTCACATTTTGTTCCAGATATTGCACAAGGTGACCAGAATTGGATGGAATCTGGCCTGGTCTTACAAGAGGGGCATTGGCTTAGAGTCTTAGACTCTGTGGTATGTTCCGAGCCGGGAATTTTCGGACCTCAGTCATCAACGCTTGGCCTTGGCCTTTGTTACCCTGCATCAGGAAAAACCTTTCTAGAATTAGTTCCCCGGTTACCTATGTATGCATCCATAGGCGAGTGTAGTTGCACGCCAGCATTATGTAGCCCCCGTAGCCCTTGTAGTCTCTGTAGCAGCCACGGCAGACAACGTAGTACATCATTGATGTCCACTGTTCAGATGTTACTCTCCGTTGGACAGCGCCAAGAAATATTAGTCACCGATTCGCGAGGAAAATCACTAGAAAATCCGAGTCATGAGCGCGAACTCGCTCGAAAACGCTAAGTTCAAGAGAAGCTTCCCAGGAGAAGTATTAACATATATATGACTTTGCTAACGGGCCGGGTGAATTTGGTGTTCAAGGACAAGAGTGTAATTTTCTCTAAGTCAAGTTGAAACTCCGCTCGATCAATCAATGTCGTGATCAATGTTGATCAAGGGCTGCCACGTCGACACTCTTCTCTCTCACCTTCACTCACCCCGCTTCGCTCCTCCCCGTTCGAGAAACACACCGAAGACTCAAACTTTACGCCTGCATGTCCTTAAGCTGTGACTGTAGTTTCTCAAGTGACCTCTCTCTCACAATCTTCCTTGTGCGTGCTGGACAAATCACCTCAAGACGACACTCGCTCCTGGTGTCCAAGGTCCTCTACTCTTTCAAGACTCTTCGAACCCTTCAAGAGCCTTCGCAAGAATCCTTAACTCTCAAGCCTCTCTTGTTACTTGATGCTATTCACGGCCCCTTCACACTGTTTCTACGGCGTTCGTCCGCAGCTGATGTCGGCCAGAACCACCATTCAAGGCTAGCTCGCCCCTTTCTTCTAGTCTCAGGAGCACACCAAACCACACAAGTTTTTGTTAGGCATCTTCCTCAGGCTGCACAATATTGGCCGGTACGTGATTCATCATATCTACAATGTTTGTTTCTCACATCATATCATAGCTTCCATTCGGCCAACCCCTCTGCGAGTGCCACAGCTCTCTTGTGAACAAATTGGACCTTGAGGCTGCAATTGAGAAGTTTACAGAGGGTTCATCAACCGATCGGAGGTGGATTATGGCCCAGCGCAGTAGTAATTGGTGATTTATAGCCCGTATTTTATTATGAATATAAATCATTCTTCCCTTTTATACGTGCATTAGATCTGTAGCTAAAAATTGTACTACCTCGAACTATGTTGGCTATGCTGCTACGGTGCTACGACGCTACGTAGACAATGCACGTGGCTACAGAGCACATTATAAATCTTTATATTCCTCACACTGGGCTACATTGCCCTATATTTTCAGGGGGTAGCTACAGCGCTACCTGGGCTACATTGGCTACGTCAGCCTATGTTTGTACCCGAATTTTTCCTGATGTGATCTTTACACAGAGATGTCATTATATGTTCTTTCTAGGTCCCCACTTGTGTTTAACCTGTTTGGTATCAAAGATGCTGCCTTTAGGCGCGCTTTACGGTTGTTTTACATGTTCCGATGGTGCCATACAACTGTTGACTAAGCCAGCCTCCTTTGCCCTGTAATGCTAACATCCACAAACACTGCGCGCGGAGCGCACTGAGACAAAATGAATATCTTCTGTTTTACTAGTGCAATCATCTGGTGCTGTTTTTATTAACACCGGGCACCTTTGTGCATTTGTTGTGCAGCAGAGGCTATCTGGGATTCTGGGGCACGCTTAGGGCTGCCCACCGTCCCGGTATTTACGGGTTTGATGCCGTCAACGGCAGGGCATCCCGTCCTGCTAGGGCTGCCGCCCGTTACCGTCGCGACGGTTCGACGGCACCTGTCGAACAGGTGCCGTGCCCGTTCCACCCCAGATTTTGACCCAAGGTCAACAGCACGGTTTAATAGTCCGACGGCTTGTCAAAAGACGGCCGTCATGGCCGTTGAACAGGTTAATTCTTCCTGCGCTTAGGAGGGCCAAGTTGATTGCTAACTGGTGAAGTTAACACCATATATTGTACTGAGTACCCATTCCATGTATTTGTCAACCTTGCTGTGGTGGAAACGTTGAATTCTGCTCATGGTGTGCACGTCTCGGCAATTCCCGCACATGATGGCGGAGTTTCAATGAACATCAACATGTTCAGCTTTCATGATCATTATATTTCTCTGATTTTGGGAGGATTCAGTGGGCTCAAATAAATTGTTCAGAAACTGAGCATTCATCTAAGGCTTTGCAAATGCCAAGCTTCCTGGTTTTGCTCACTGTTTGTCATCATTGACCTATTAGCTTGCTTACGAAAACAACTTTGGCGACATTACATTCAATTTGCATGCCTCATGTTACAAGAGAACCCCCAATTTTGAACCGAAAAACTGAAACAATAATTAATACAGCTGTTTGCCCGTCGCGGCCGTCCCGTCGGGGTCCATTTGATGCACTCGACGGGCCATTAAACCACGGGCCATGCCCGTTGACCACCTGGCGAATCGACGGTCGTTTCCATCACAGGCACGGGTTGCAGCTCTACGTCCCACAGGAAAGTTTGCCTGGGAAATTTATGGGGCAGCTACAAGATGGAAAAATGTTGCTGTTCCCGTCAAGGTGTAGCCATAGACTGCCATATACAGGTTAGATATGGTATTCAGCCCACTTGACTGTAAATATCAGTGCAACAACCCAAATTCCAGACGTAAAACTGGGGATCTCAAAACAATAGCTTGCAGTGGGCTTGCATATACAGTGTCAAAACCCGGTTGCGAAAAAAATAAAGTTGACCCAGTATTGTACAGGAGTAGGTGCGAGTTTCATCATAAGATTGGATCTTGGGGAAGTTCAGACCCTGAAATCTATGCACAAATATTTTCAAGATTTCTTGGCACCCTGTTGTGTCGCATGGCACCGTAACTTATTTGGCTGGTTTTGGGGGTTTGACCCGGATCCGAAAATTCCGATCAGAAATGCACTCTCACTCACTCTCTCTGCACTCTCTTGCCCTCACACGGCCTCAGATGCCCAAAGACACCTCTCACAGGCAACCATCTAGGCTGTTCTGGGGGAATAGACCTCCAGAGGGATCGACACATCAGAGAACTTGAATCTGCCTCCAACCACTGGGCCAGAGAAGATGTGCGCTCCTCCCCGTTGCCTATACTGACCAAGCATGGGCAAAAATGTCTGAAAAGTACCCCAAGATACAATAATTTCTCTTTAAAGCATTGTAGATGTGAATGGGCTACTACCATTCTCAGAATATACAATTCTCGGCCGCCATCATTGAAATTTGGCCATTTTTGGCAATTGTTTGATTTTTGGCGTGCGCCCAACAGGTGCAATGTTGATTTTTTGTGGATTATATTACTCATAGGCCTTGTTGTTATTCCACAAAAAATAATCAAGCTGAACACCGGCGGGGGTTCCTGTTCAAAATGTAATTTTTTCGGATCCGGGCATTTTTCGGATCCGGGTTTTGACACTGTACCTCAATGGCATGTTTTTTGGTCAATTTCTAGTTGTCCACTTCCATTTGTGCTCTCATGCTTTGAGGAAGAAACCAACCACCCAACAACTGCTGCTGTTCATAAATTGTTTCCGGTGGTAATGACCACGCTGTTTTGGTCTAGCAAATTATTTTGCCCTCCCAGACTTGGGGAAAGGTAGAAAAGAAATGGATAGATGGAGGAATAACCTGCCGGCATATGCTGAACATTTCTTCTTTACGCAAGAATCGATGGCAGTGATGCATGGGAATCTTGCTTACAGTAATAGTATAGTATGTGCCCATGACAGCAGCCAAACACCCTTTAACTCAGTTTTCCGACCCTGTGTAGCTGAATTCTTTTATGGGTGCCCCTTGGGCCCAGATTTCCACACCGTATTTTCAGATTTGCATACTCGTCTGCAAGAGAGCAATGAAAATATAGTGGTAGTTACAATAAGCCCCTTTTACGATTCGTCACCCAGCCTACTATCAGACTAGTTCATTTGGGCTTGCTATTAGCCTGATCCCACACAGAATTTGAGTCTGGTAGGGGGATTTTCAAGAAGATAAACTCTAGTGATCCCTTCCCCCTGTTTGATAAAAAAATTGAAATGGTCAAACTTCTGAATTAAATTTAATCAGGGTACCAGAAGGAAAGATAAGTACGAGGTCATGCCGAGCGAAGCTGTGGCCCTTTACCCCAAGTACTTGATGTCTTGATGTAGTATGAAACCGACCCCAAAAGGGCAAGTGTCAAACAGTGTATTCAAACTGCTGATAGACGTGCCAAAACGACTTGTTTCGGCGATGCTTTCAGCTGTCATGAAACAAAGAGTTTCACTCTGAAAACAAAGGAAAATTAATAAAACTCTTTGTTTCAAGATAGCTGAAAGCATTACCGAAACAGGTTGCTTTGGCGCATCTTTCAGTTTGAATACACTGTCTCTTTCTCTCCAACTGGGCTTCTGATAGTTCACCTCTCAGCAGTCATTTCATACTTCGCTAACACTAAGAGTAAAATTCATTCCCAATAGGGCATTTGACACTTGCTCTTTTGGGGTCGGTTTCATACTACATCAAGACATCAAGTATATTCTTTTTTTATTTGTCTACTGTATCAACTATTATTGCTTACCCTCTTGACCTAGGTCAAGAGATTGCTTTCCCCAGTGTGACTACTCAAAACTTCTACACAATGTCTTTTTGTTAACTCGGCTCTACCATCCTGGGAGATTTTTTTTCGAAAATGCCTACTCTAAGGCGGCTGCCAAGCAACTTTATACGTCATCTGGAACTAGTTGGACCCGGCCTCTGAACACAGCTTCGAGAGAACAGGTATGACCAGGATAATTGGCAAATGTCGTCTTGTGCTCCAAAATGAGTGGTTCGTTCTAGTCCATGGTCCTTCCTATCCTCAAGCCCTCTCGTTTTTTTGGCCTCAATCTTTACTGATAGATGTTCGTTTCTAACACGCGAGCTGTTCGTCGCAATCGCAACAGTGGAGTATGGAGCCCCTCACTTAGTCACCACCTCTACGTGACAAGTGTTATTAGTCACTCAAATTTGATCCGATTTTTTTTCCCTCTAGCCAAAAGTTAGCTTTTGATGTAAGGAACATTTTGGCTAGAGGGATTTTTCATAGGAAAAGATTTGAAGGAGTAATAAAAACTTCGATCCATCAATTTGGCGAGGGGGTATAGCATGGGTCTATACTAGTTTGAAAGCCCCTGAAAACTGCTCAAATACTTGTCTGTGTTGTTTTAACTCTCTTGAATTGGAGCTTACATGTGAAAACACTGTTTCAAATTATTCACCCACAAGAAAATTCTCCCCAAGTTTAATTTTAACACCTTGGGCAAATATCCCAATACTTGAGCAACCGTCTTTGAACATGCAGAGTCTGGCTACGTGAGACTAGAAAATAAGCCAAGATGAACCAGAAACTTCTATTTATATTTTTCTGTGTTGATAGGAAGTAATTTGTTTCATCTGGCTGGTTTTATCGTTCCGACATCTCTGAAGACACCAGTTCAGCATTGCTCAGAAGGTAATCTAATCCACTCACTAGAAATGCAGAGGTCAGACTACACGTTGAGTTTTTTTTGATTTTTTTTCAAAGCACCCACAGAATGAAGTACAACGTAGAATTGAGTGGTACGTAGGGGAGCCAAAGCATGGCTCCCAGGCCTAATATAGGTACACAATAAGAAAAAATTCTGGCCTTCGGCCGATTTGCCGGCTGTCACACAGAGGTGGTGACGAAGTGGGGGGCGCCATAGGAAAGCTCTACTTTGACCCCAAATCGCATTCCGCTACTGGCTCTGCTGCTCCCAAGGAATGAAACATGAACGGTCATGTTACACCCGGTTTTTTGAATTCGTGTGGGGCTAGCCTGATGTCCTAGCAGTTAAATATGGGCCTTCTCTGATTGATTCCACACCTCCCCACACTGGCGTCGCCCGTAGACTCCCCGTGGCTTCTCAGCCCTCAGAACACGAACACTCTTCTACTGAGCGCCGACTCCGACTTTTCCCCTCTGCCTTCTTCCCCCAACCAGATCCCTTCGCTCCTTCTCGACTTTGACTCTTTGGCCCTATACCCGGACTCCTCGTTCAAACGCCGCTGCGCCTCGACTCCCTCTACTCCACGTCCCACTAATTTGTGAAGCAAGGAGACATGGATGCCGATATTGACATACCACAGCAGGTGAACCTATAGCCCATCTTTCGCTCTCAGAAGATTTCACACTGGGGGCAAAGGCCAAAATAACCTGCAGTTATTTTGACATTATATTGTAGTTATTTTTGAAAAATCCAGTCAAAGTACCCATAATATACCTGTACCGTATTTAAGCCTGATTTTTTAAATATCCGTACAATTAACCTGAAATATCCGGGCCCCAGACATTGTTGGGACATTAGCTAATGTCCTGGAGATATACTTAGAAAATCCTGATGCATTACTTTTTTAAAATCCAGACTCAGGATTTTGGAAACTACTCACAACCAAACAATCCAAGAAAGGAAATAAATGCACCACACAACACCTGATATAATAGGAAATAATAACAGATCATCTGATTTCGTCAATCTGGATGTCTCGATCACATACACCAAGTCCTCCACCTCTCCCACCACCCCTGCAATTATGCTGCCTTTACTGGAGTTGTTCTTGGTACTCGTTGTCACTTCATTGGTGTCACTTCATCGGTTGTGCTGCACCTCATGCTTTTGCATCTTTGGAAGCTTGAGCTGAAGGAAGTGGAAAACTCGCAAATGAGTCACTACATGATGTTGTGTTACAGTCATTGATTCAGTGATCATCCTGCAGCCTGGAGGTGCTCTGCATTTCAAGCACCTGGCTGGCTCACAGCAGATTTTCTGCACAAATGGCTAATCATCCTCCCAGACAATATTGCTACCCTGGATGTGTCCTGGCAGCATATAACCCACAGCCAGGAATAATAAGATAAAGCAACAGATATTATCCAAATGTCCTTCAAAGCGATTCTAGACCTTTAAACTGATATTTTTCGCCCAGGTGACACTGCGCAACACAACTTTGTGAGGGGAGCCCAAAACATTGATCACATTTCCACATTAGGAATGATCCGCAAACACGCGTAATTATTCTCCTTCCCGAGATCCTTGGTGCAAAAACTATGAGATTAGAGCTGGCCTTTATCTACCACACTCGAAAAGACACAGAGTTGGATGAAATTGGTTGAATTTCGGGATTTTGAACTTCAGAATGCTTCATCTACAGCCATAGCACCGCGATAACACAATTACAGCATGTATACATATCATATAAACGCTCATGAAAAAATTCAAGTGTCCAAACACCTTGTATATATCACAGTAAACCGCAAAATCATTGTGTACTTGCCAAATCTGAACATATTGTTGTTAGAAACTTTGTCTCCCCTGCCAACCCTTCTAAAACTTGCCTAGAATTTTCCTGTGTACTAAACATATGTTATATATGCTAGATTTTGCATGCAAAGGTTTGAGCTGTTACGAACAAGAGAGGCTTCGGAACGAGACCGGCAATCAGAAATTGGCTACCTACAACTCAGACACTGATCACATCTGAAAGAATGATACCATTTGTTCAATTCTTGCCCGTTTCTCATGAACTAAAATTTGGAACCTGGGTAAAATCCATGTCGCTGACGATCCAAGTACTCGGCTTGGGCATAAGACCTTTCGATAAAATGATATTCACCTATTTTCCTTCGGTGTCCGAGATCTAGGGGGAGGATAACAATCTCTTACTAATGGGTACACAACGATAGAAGTAAGGTGAACACAGAGGTGCTGAGATGTGTTCAACCCAGTGAACTTCAGATTCATACTTAGCCAAATAGTCCGAAAGTCCGAATGCCAGGTCTAGCCCATTGGGACACGAAGATGGGGAAGTTTGAAATTAAGCGGCCTCCAAAATTGAATTGAAGCAGAAGATTCCTGCAGGCCTGCCTCCATTGTTTCCAATGAAGGCGATAAATGGCAATAGATGTACAGAATTGGCACAAGTTAAATTGAATGCAGGGAATAACTGGCGGCAAAAGACTGGGTTCCGGGGAAATGGGGAGGTCAATTTGACTGACATTGATGATAAGTGGAGCCAACTGTTCATCAGGATGCACGGAGGCAGTATGATGAAAATAAAAATATGACATGGAGGAGATGGTTGAGTAGTTTTCATCAAAGGATGGAATACAACTTGGAGAGATAAATCAGCATAGAGGGACCGAGTAATACATAGATACAAAAGCACACATGGATGGTATTCATGGACGCTGTGAATTTGCAGAACGCAGAAGAGTGGAGGCCCCCAAAGAGCATGGGACAAAAGAAGATGTATGCAAAGCAGGATGCAGAAGTTTTAGCAGTAGAGGCTTGCAAAAAATTAAGCATGTCAATGACAGCAGGAATCCCTATAGAGGGCAGCATAGAAGTATGATGTCAAAGCGTAGCAGAGACTCGTACTAATGAGCATCAGATGGTAACAAACATCTATAAAGAGTATGGAACGGAAAAGCGGTCAACAGATGCTCGAACTGAGCCTGTGCGACAGAGGCCAATTGGCATGTTCAAAGATAGGCGGAAAACACGGCAGGGGCTCATATAGGGCATGCACGTAAATATTGGCAGCGGCTCAAATTGAACACACCCCGGAAAGGCAGCAGAGCCTCAAATACAATGCCAGTGTATTCCTCATCGAGAATATTCAAGTACATGACAAGTATGGGAACTGAGACGGGCATATGCGGCACAGGCAGGTGGAGCATGACAGCTGTCATGTCATTGATGAGTGGCATGGGAGATGAGATAGTGATCGGGCGATCGGCACGGATGCCGTAGGTTGTAGACTGTCATAAAGGCGTGACCACTGGAGGCCTCCAGTGGTCATATGATCTCGAGAAGCAGCAACGATCATATGCCCAATTGATCGAGCAAGTACCAGAAACAGTAGACCCAGCATATGTTTGCATTGGGAACGGCTCAGTTTCTCATGTATCCCAGCAGAAAAAATTCAGGAAGTAGACAGGATGCTGTAAAATTCCTCTGAAAAGTTCCACATTGAACAGTTTTCAAATGGGATGGTAAGATGTAGTTGAAGACTCCATTATTACATACCCCTTCCAATTCGTCGAATCCCCTTTCGCTAAATTGCTTCATTGTCATCTATAAATACCTTAATAGTTCCCCACTTACGGTGACTCCGCCATTACATACCCTTTCTACATTTTCTTCACTCCCACGCCTTTTAGCCACTATAGAGTTGATAAATATCTCTAGCTGTGGCTTGTGCAGGCGGGTTTCAAATAATGCTCCTTGTTGATCTAAATGCAAGAACAGCTTCTCAGACACCCTCAGGAACTGATCATGTTAGAAAATCAAAAGACAGAAGAGTTTCAACCTGAGGAAGGTTCCAGTTTTGACTCTGCTAAGTCTAGGATCTTGAATTTATCAGCGGTGCAGAATGTTTCGGTCCAGCAAGTGGGGAATACACATCTTTTCAGGGATCTAGGTCAACGGTTATTGACTACGCAATCTGCTCCTGGAGTCCCTTCTCAAAGTTTGCGCATTACTCGTAGAACCGCATGTTCACAAATTTGGTCATGCCACACTAACTCTTTAACTCGATTTTGATGCATCAATTCTCCGCTCCTCATTGTTCCCATTGAAAAAGCGGAAACAGGAAGAGGTTGTACTTGCCACTGAGACGGAACTGCACAACCTACTAATTTGCACACTGGAAGCTGGTAAAGATGACAACAAAAAGGCGGCAAGATTGTTTGGTGTTGTCCTCTTCAACACAAACCCTGTCGTAGTCACCATTGCAGGTGTCTGCAAAAATTCAGGGAGGCACACTGCTCAAGCAGGTGCATATGCTTACTTCGGAAAAACTCCAGATTCAACTATGGGACAAGAGTCTGGGGCAATCAAATTAATGCACATGTAGATCTAGTTGTGTTATTGATAGGAATACGAGACAAGGTCTGAGTATGCAATCAGGTTGATCAAATATTACACTTATAGGAAAGAGGCTTGTGGATGGAAATGTGCGAATGGTGACTTGCTCAAACTAATTATTCAACGGGTCAAGTGCTGCACACCCAAAGTTTATCATTTTTTCTCACCAAGATCTATATGTGCACCCATCTTCAATTTTTTTATTTGGGCGGCCCCTCAAGCCTGGTTGGAAAATAGTTAGGCATTGCCACCTGAGGACGCGAGTTGGCCGTCGTCACCGTCAGCGGCAAAGCGAGTGCTGCAGCGGAGCCTAGACTTCGGAGTTAGCGACTCCTTGTCTTGCCCACCTGCTCTCGAGTCACCCCGTCGATCCCCAGCACTGCGATTGCCGCCGGGTCTGGATTTTGGCTGGTTAAACCAGGTGTCAGGCGGCACGGCGGACGTCCAGGTGGCCCAAATGCCGAGGTCATTTAATATACTAAGGCCCTCCGGGCATCCCCTGGTACCTCCCACTACGCCTTATTATATGGTTGGACCGGTTAACAATTAATTTGTTGCCAGCAGTTGCTATATAATGGCCCTCCGGGCATTCCCCAAGGTCAAAGTCAGTAGCAAGCTGTTGCTGCAAAGGTTCTGAGTCTGTTAAAGTTGGTAGCTCTTTCCAAATATTTACAGCCATTGGAGGGCTCTCCCAGCATTTTCTTGTATCTAGACATTTAGCAGAAGGTTGAAAGCAGTCGCATTTTTTTTTTCTGAGTACATCTGTTGAAATCTGCAGGAGGTTCGGACGTTTTCGGACTTCAGGCTTTGAGATCCGATGATCTGTCACGGTGCCTAGCTTAACGACCGGTCCGCTGATCCGGCAAAAAGGCGCATGCAATAGACAAGTTTTAATTCTGATTTGGAGACCTGGTACCTGAGTCGGTACCAGGAATATCTGTGTTTCCCTGCCAGTGTTTGGGAAGACCGAACATACCGCTCAGGATTTTGGCCCCGGCATTTGCAACGACGAAGAAAGGATTGATGTGCGATGAAACCGTGATGGGAGACGAAGAGGGGTCTGCAGGAAGCATCTTCTTGTGTTCCTCCGGCTCCGGTCGTCGCGCGACTCGTTGGAATACGGCAGTCCCATCATGAAATAAGTGGATAGGAACGACGTGATATGTGAATTCTGACTGCGTAAAAACCTGTAGTCCGTCAGGAGTTGCTGGAGAGTAACAGAACTGAGGCAAACCTGCTTATAACTCTAGTCATCAGGTTTGTGAATCATTATGCGTTGAATAATTTGAGGTTCCGGAAGTAAAAGCCAGCTATTGTGATCGAATGAACGGTGGATATCTATCCTGACTGGACGCGAGGAGTTGATTGACTGCCGTACCAGACATGGGCAGAGCACTCACAATAAACCAGATTTCCCGTCATGTCAATGTGCAGCATTTTTATCTCAGGTCAAAGCAGTACTCGAGTTCCCCAAGCTCTTTGTGGCAACAAACATCAGTTGAATGGTGAGTGAAAGATTGGGAAGTGCCAGAGCCACGGGAGTGGCGCGAGGCACGAGATGAGCAACTTCAATGCAGATTTGTGGTGTAGATTCCTTGGTGATGAGGCAAATGTGCCCACCAGAGAGTTGAGTAAGCTTCTCTTTGACGCGTCGAGCGATGGAGGATGTGTGAGAGCGTGCATCCGGGGTCTGATACGAGTGGCTGGTGTGGGAAGAGGCTTTGGGAGGCAGAGTATCGGTGCCTTTGTCCAAGGCCGACAATACACTGTCACGATCATCAGCGCCATTGTCGTGCAGACAATCAAACACAGCAACTTCCAAAGCCAAGAGAATGGCTTGAGGGATTCTTTTTTTTTGTTGCTAATAGTACATATAGAATATATTGTGAATTTTCCATGCCATCAAATTGGGGAAAATGACATAATAGTGTCCATCACCCCTCGAAATTTCGCCACCCATCAAATCTTGTGTAATAAACCTTGGAGTACCCGGAAATTGAAGCTCTCAATGAGGGCTATCATTTGGTAAATGAAAGAAGAAATTCTGATGGCCAGCCTGGCTGCCTTCTGGTCTCTCTGAACTTCCACCAAAGATGTTCCATCTCATTACACCACCTCCCATGTGACTATTGCCTATTAATATGGCTGCTTCTTAACTTTCCAGACTTCCACCAAAGGTATTTCATGAGTGCTTACCAAATCAGGCTGACTGGCAGACTTGCAGCATGGGTTGTTCAAAGACAGAAGTCCCACAGACAGGTTTCAGCAACAACATTGAAGGATTTGGAGGAGGCTGGGATACATAAGGAGTGTTTTTGCATGTTACATAGTGTATAATTTATGTCTTCTCCATCCCACATGTACACACAATTTCAACCAAACCTGTCCAAAATTTTGCCACCCCCCATTTGTCATGGGAAAATTCTGAACATTTGGTTTGGGGGGTATTTTTACCCTCTGAATCTGATTCTGAACTCAGATTTTCCAAAATTTTACTAAAAAAGGCAGGATCATTGTTGTTGTGTTTGGTTGTCCACAACTGTAGTCTAGGGGACTCGCATCGTCAGTGTGAGAAGACATCTTAAGATGTGACACGGTGACAGTGCCCTGTAACACTCGCAATTACCTGAGTCACAGCCACTAATTTCAAACTCCGCTGGGTACTATCATTAGTGAGCACAAGGAGGCCGCCGGGCCGCCAGAGCCTACGCAACGATACAACTTTCCTCAGCCAGGTGCCATCGATGGATGTAAGTAGACCTGCGGTGGAGTGGAGGGAAGGCTGTCGACTTGACGTTGTACTGTATAATCTTCATATTCTTCACGGCAAGTATCAATATTCGTGAGCCGCTAGCGGCAAGTTGGTGGTTCAATTACTGCATTTTGCAGTTTCAAAACTCAGATCTTGCAGTGTCGATTCTATTACACCCATTTGACTCTGCTCTCTTGTTATTATGCGGAGTGCTATTTGTCTCTATCTTGGTGGAGTTCTGGGCATTTATAGATACAGCGCTGTGTCGGGAAAGCACAAGAGCTACACATACGCTGAAACTGTTAATGGATTGCACTATCTCAGTATCATTGCTTATGAGGTGGCGGATCATTCACGCGCTTCGAGGAATCAATGGCGCCGGTGCTTTGCAATTGGAAATAAGTGAAGAGTTTATCTAAAGGGAAACGAGAATCTTCGTGGTAAGGGTGAATGTCGAGCAGGAAAGAGGGAGAAGGGATGTACAACAATGGATCAAAAACCTAGGAATATCAGCGACCGAAATTTGGAACTTGAGGCAAACAATGTTTGCACATGCTATAGTAGGTGGAAAAATCTGATTTTGGGCCCCAACTGTTGGGCCATACTTAAGTATATATTGGTAATATTTAAGTACCCCCCTTCATTCAAATGGGCATGAACGAACATACTTGATTGAAATCGATTTACTTCATCGGTGAGTAAGTTCAGACTGACATTCCTTGAAGAGATTATAATATTCTGTACACAATTGGGGCACTCAGCTTCGAATTAGGAAGGAAGGAATGTACCTTGAGAGTGGCTTTTAGTACAGTCATTCCACGGTCCTTGCATTTTATTTTTTTCTGGGCCTGGAGAGCAGATTTTTGCATAGTATTCTTTTGTGAATCTCTTTATATCATGCCCACACATCTCATGGATTTTTGTGGGATGTCAAATGTTACCCCAAAACTGTGGAACAAGCACGTGATCAGGCTGATTTGCAATGTATGCAACCACGTCCAGTTAATTGGATCTATTTTTGCAAAGAAAAATTTGGAGGAGCATGTACTACATCTCAAGTGTCCAGTACAAAATTTTTGAGCGAAATGAGCCGTAAGGCAGCTTGGAACAAGCAGATAAAGAGACCACATCCACATGATGTTGATTCTTTTACAAAAGAAACATGGTTCATGCACTCTACCATTGTCAAAGTGGTAGTTCAAAGGCAAGATTAGGCCATGGATGTACATACAACAACAGAAGAGGTGAAGAAACCATTGATGGGGTGTTAACAGCTTGAACTGGTGAAAGCCGAAATTCAGGCCCAACGGGCGACATTTGAGTGACATGGCATGCTCCACCGTGAGCTGGACATGTAGGAATATGCAGCCAGGCGAGAAATGCTAGAAAATATCAAAATTCTCGTGGAAAGATCATATCACGACACTGTTTGTGCAAAAATGCAAGGACCGATGACGCCGGAAAAATCGGCCCGGACGAATCGGCTGTAAATGAGCCAAAGACGGCACTCCCTCCCAAAGCTTTTTGCAGTACCATGATTTAGCTGTCTGTACAGTCCTCCTACATATTTTGTTTCGGCCGGTAGGCTTAGTAATATGTCAGAAAATCGGATTTTCTGAAACCTCGTGCAAGGACCATGGAATGACTGTACCATGTTTGTATAATTGGAGTGAGTGTCTAGCGAAATATATTGCGGTCAATGTGAACTTGGCACAAGTGTGAATGAATCACATTGGAAATTCCTCTAACAGCAATTAATTCTCCGCTGAAACATGTACAGGCCCAGAAATGATCATGAAACCAACTGGTACTATCGGAATGCCCAACTGGTCTCATGGTCCCAATTCTGAGTCAGGAATACATGCTTCCACCCGTTATCTGTCCTTTTGGAACTGCCACTGAAACTGAATGCTTGAGTCTCGCACAAATAGGCCAAAGATGGTCCATAAATCCAGAACGAGCGGATCGCATCTTATCGTCGACTCAGAACACCCACTCGACGTACCGTGCAGGCGGAATTATTTGGTACACAGCGGGTGAGAATTACCATTGGGGCACTCGGCTTCAAATGAGAATAGAGTCTGTCATATCTGGAACTTCGAACAGGAATGGAAAATTAATTGCAGTGAATTCGAATGTGGCTCATGTACTAGTACATGGTTCACGTAGGAGCGTGAATCAATCCTATCGAAAATTCTCCGGTGCAACAATTGCCTCCTACAACAGGGAACGAAACCCGCTCATACTATCGGAATGCCTGAAAATTGGTCTCATTGTGAACTTGTGTCGGTTATCAGTGCAGAAATACAGTGTGCTGTGCTTCCTGATACCACACCTACGCTTTGGAATAAGGCTGGATATAAACTCGTGGGGCCAGCACAAAAGGGCCGAATAGATGATGAACTTGAACAAGCTTCTTTGTCGACAACCCATTTTTTGGGTGTCTGAAACATGGCAACATTTAAGTTGCATGCTGCCTTCCTAGCTATATGTGTAGTTCATTTGGGTGCCCCAATGTATAATCCATATATGTAGGCATGGGGTACAGATTTTTACATCCAGTATGGCAAGTGCAAACATTATTTGCCTCAAGATCCAACGAGTGGTCGCCGATATTCCTAGTTTACAGGGCATTGAAGATCTCCGACTAAACCGAATAAAAGAACAGGAAGCGGGAGATCATTACGAGTCCTAACTTGTTAGGAATCGTTCTTGTCAGCGCGTACCCCGCATACCCATTCAGCCATTTTTGATCGAATTCCCCCATTTGGGTGATCGCCGCGACTGCCGCCGGTTATTTGGATTCTGAGCTATTCTGAGCACACCCGACCCCCACAGCCTCGTCCACCGAATGGCGAACTTCGGGAGCACATTTCAAATAGAATACCTGGGGGGTAGCACCCACTACGCATGGCACCGTATTCTGGCACTGCGAATTGTGGGAGCGCAAATTTAGAATGTGCGTGGCATTGGCACTCGCAAAATTAGTATGCACGTTGCGCTTACAACCACATCGGAGGGTATTACCCGACCTGGCCCGGGGCTGTAACAGCCACCCAGTCGAGGCGGATATCCAACACAACTATGGGCAAAATTCCCCGAATTGACTTACGGGACACCACGCCTCGATTATTCCCGCTTGGCTTTCAGGAGCCGTATTTAACTAACACATGTACTAATTTTGGAGCGCGTTATAAATTTGAAATGACCACGGCAGGATCGGTTGTTGGTAAGCACCTGTAAGCAGTCTCGGAATGGATTCCGGAGCACCCGACAATTGACTTGATAATCTGTCCGCGCCATATTTAACGTGTACCGGACACATGTGCTAATTTTGGAGCAGGTATAACAAATATTCTGAATTTAGATGGACCACCCTCGGAATCGCCCCGGGTAGCATGCTTGTAAGCCACTTCATCGGAGCTATTGGAGGTGATCAATCACTGCGTTGAGGTCGCATGTAGTCACAGGGTATGGCTACGAGGGTAGACAAGGGCGTAGACACGGACCTATGTGGACATGGGCTTAATCATGTAGACACAGTATGCAAGTTGGAGAACCTTGGTCCTTTTGTGAACTTAGACTCGTAACCAGTCTGTAACCAAAAGTTGCCGAAATATGTGGCAACGACTTTCGGTGGTTACAGACTGGTCCAACTCGTTGACAGTGATTGGGCTGTCCCCGGAGTTTGAAAATTTAGCATGTGCCGTGATCGGCCGAGAAGCGAGCCATCAATTTCCATCATTTCTGCCCCAAAGTTGATACATAATTTCTCGGCGCAGGACATCCTTGTCACGCGTTGACTCCTTTGGGCGGCCCCAAATTTGCTGCATCAGCAATCATATTTTCCATCAAACGGGCATTTTGGCCTGTGCAAATATGCTCTAATCAAAGATGATCTCCCGAATTTTCCGGACGTGCTCCAGAGGTGTCCCTAGGCTTGGCCGACCTCAACCAAACAGGGACCCCCGTTTGGGGAATTAACCTGGTTGCGCAACAGCCACTGGAGCCACCTCGTGGCTTTTTTGACGTGCGCAGCCGAATGGCTCCAGCCCCGCCAAAATAGCCATTGTGGCCAAAAATAGCCATCCAAATG
The DNA here is from genome assembly GCA_029282285.1 of Mycena rebaudengoi. Classification (NCBI taxonomy): domain Eukaryota; kingdom Fungi; phylum Basidiomycota; class Agaricomycetes; order Agaricales; family Mycenaceae; genus Mycena; species Mycena rebaudengoi. The sequence continues at coordinate 336,778 of JARJCX010000044.1, read as the reverse complement.
GCTTGACGTCATATTTTTGGCGGTGGAGCCATTGAGTTGCGCACATCAAAAAAGCCACGAGGTGGCTCCAGTGGCTGTTGCACAAACTCTCTATTATATCTATAGAGTGCACTGAACCTGTTAGATAACTGTTGTAAACCAGAATTGTACTTCTTGAGCCAACCTACATATTGTACTTTTTGGACTCCTAACTATATTAACCCTACATATATGGCTAGGCTAATTCATTTGGGTACCGAAATGAACCATACATATAGCTAGGTAGGTAGGTAGGTAGGTAGTATTAATACGAAAGTCGACTTACCAGAGCCTGGTGAGTGACAGATCTGTGCAATACAAGCCGATTTGCCTGCTCCCAAGTCACTCTGCGCAGCGCAAGTCAATCCTCGTAGCACAAGTCAATTTGCGCACTGCAAGTCAATATGCTTGCCGACAAGTCAATTTGTTTTCTCGCAAGTCAATCTGCGCAAGTCAATTGAGAAGTTGAATCAACTTCGGTGTTGTGCTATTGTTGTAACACTCCAGCAGCCTAAGGCATATAGCTAGAGGAACCACTAGACATTATGGCACCTTTTCTGTTTTAATCTAATTCCAGAATCCTTCAAACCACGCCCAAGTCAATCGTGACATTTGTGCGTGGGATCACGTGAGCGCGACAAATTGACTTGCGCGCCAAATTGACTTGGGCGAAATAAACACATCAATGAACCGCATCAAACACTCTCACTACTTCACCAATGATTCACAGGTATATACTTTGCATCACTCCGGCGAATATATGCTGGCTTTTGGTGCCGCTAGCGGCTACACTAAATAATAAATATTTGCGGAGGGACTGAGGGACTTGTTCTGTGAGTGAATAAGTGCACCAAAAAATGTTTACAAATGTTTAAAGAGCCGACGATGGAGGTTCAGTATATTTTGCAGTGCAAAATGTGATTGGGGAATATGTATCATTTGAAGCTATTCAGGATTACCAAGAAAGACCGCGTCATTCAACTTTGATATAGAACGGCCTCGAGACTCTGCAGAGGTAATGAAGAACTATGAATGCTCCCCCAGGTAATTTGGACCCACAATAAATACACTGGCCCTTCGGCGGCGTCTCACGGCATATGCAAGTCAACTTCGACGATCGTGCACGGGTCACATGAGCGTGACAAATTGACTTGTCGCTATGCATAGGAAATGGACTGGTGGCTATATACTCATATGCCGCTGAAGAGTGCATTTGAGTAATACTGCGGTTCAAGTTACCCAGTGGGCCTCACAAAATTGGGGCCAACAGTTAAAATTTATGTACAACCAAAAGAAAATATCTCAAATTGTGTTGTGGTGCTCCAAGATTTTCACGTTCTTCTCTATTCATGCGTAAGAGCGCTAAGAATACCTTTAGGTACCCAAGTCAATGATCGCTTTGATGGCGGAGGTCAATACTGCCAAGAGATTGCCCGTGTTGGCAGGATTGTCCGTGTAGGTCAGCCACAATTATACTGAATATTCATCAGCTATACTCAATCGGGCCCTCAAGTCTGCATGCGAGAGCTACCCCAGCGCCCAGATCGTTAAAATAAGGCCAAGCACATCGGCGACAAATGTGCGTGCCAAGCCAACAAATTGACGTGTGCGTGCGACAAATTGACTTGCGCACCCAAATCCACGCACAAGTCAAAACAAGTCAATCCGCGCGGGCGCAAGTCAGTTTGGCACGCTCAAAAGTGAACCCTCCCAGTTCAGTGCCTGTTTCCTGTCCAAGTTACCCGGACAGCCACACTGACCACTGTAACGGGGAACCGGGCCGTTACAAAATCAGGTCCAATCAAATGAGGTCCAATCTGTCCGCTGTTGGAGTCCGCTGTAGTCACGAGGCGGAAGCTTCCGAAGCCAGCTTGAATTCGCTTCTCAATTCGGCTCAATCTCGCCAGTCTCAGATCCTGTCTTCGTCTCTAACCCCGAGCCAATGCACCCCTTTTCCTCGGCCATTCGTCGTGTCAATCTCAGGGTTCTCTTCTCCGTTGTTTTCTTGGGCTCCCTTTGCTACTATGCTGGGTGGCTATCACGTTGGCCGGCACCCGACGACAGTGGACTGGAGTGGAAAGATTTCGAGGCTAAGCGCGTCACGATTACTGTTCAGGCGCCTCAAGCCACTGTCACGGTCATCCCTGAAGCAGAAGAGGCCGTGGTCTTGAATGGCTCTCCGACCGACGCATTCCAAGGTATGTCGGTCTCGCGCACGGCATTCGAAAGGTCACTGAAGCGAGCTCAGATAACCTGCGGCATGATGTTCGGTACATTACGACATGGCCAGGTAATGGATTCAGTAAGTTACCAAGTTTCAATGGTGGTGGCAGAATTTTAACCATTCTCACCACTGGCAGCAAACGAGGCTATGACGCTCGTATGTCGGATTTCTTTTGCGCTCTCGGACTCACGTTTTCTAGATGAATCTTATCTATCTCGCGATGCTGACTGAACGTGTCCCAATACTTCCAGCCTTCAACCCCTCACACTTTAGTGGCGGGTCGCCTGATACCGAGGTAGTCGACACCACCTTCGGCGAGGTATTCGATGTCCCCAGATTAGCCAAGGAGCTCAGAATGCCGATCCTCGAATGGTGGCAAGTCAAGGACCGTAAAAGCACAACCGTGGATTCCTTGGGATGCTGGAACGTCTGGCAGGCCGCCATGGAACATAGCTCGGGACCCCAATACAGCGCCACGCCCGGAAAGCTAAATATCGGTGAGCTAACTGTTTTGCACCGGGTTCGGCCTCATCGTACCCGCCAGATATTTCATGGACGATTGCTCCGAAGTGGGTCAAGCTCAAGCCTGACGCCGCCAACGAAGCGCACGCGAGGTTCACCGGCCTCATGGCCCTCGCGTTCCCGGAGCAGCGCAATCGCAATCTCCGAACGCCTTCAAAATCCCCTCTCCTCGGCCTGTCCCTGCCTCCCAACGAGCAGCTTTTGTGCTTCGACAACCTGTACTACACCGCCAACGTCGAGGTGCTCCCAACACATCCCGGATCTTCCTCGAGACTAACAACAACCCGCAGGGGTTCGAATTCGAGCGCGACTATAGCACTGCTTGGCGTTTGGTTGGCAAGCACCTGCACTGGAACCCTCGGATTGAAGAAATTGCGCGGGGGTACCTGCGCCGGACATTCGGGCTCGGTGTTGACGCCACAATCCCCCCCGTTCGTACCCCCGTCCTCGAGGAGTTCTTTCCCCGTATTCAATTTGACCGTCCATCCTACCTAGTACATCACCATCCACGTCCGGCACGGTGACTTCAAAGGCGCGTGCCACATCCCCCTTGACGAGTGCTTTGCGCCGCTGTCCGCCATCGCGCGCCGCGTCGACGAGGTGAAGGAGGAGCTGCAGCGCCTCAAGGACATCACGGCCGCGCACGTTATCCTTACGAGCGACGAGACGAACATCACGTGGTGGGAGGAGGTCGCAGCATACGGGTGGTACCGCATCGACCACAGTGCGACAGCGCCGACGTATGGCGCGTGGTATCCGGTCCTCATCGACACGGCAATTCAATCGGAGGGGAAAGGCTTCGTGGGGACAGACCGGTCGACGGTGTCGCTCATTACTGCGCGCCGGGTGAAGGAGTGGCACGATGGGGTTGTGCGCTCGGTGAAGTGGGGGAAGGTGGGGGCGGACGATCATCAAGGAAGGAGTGATATTTGATCACTTTGCAAATTCGCTCGCGGAGATTTGTAGAATATTTGAGTAGTTGGATAAAATGTATCTATCGCCGAGGATGGGGTGAGGCGTGTAGCTCGCAGACCAGTGGATGTTTGGGGGAAGGGGAGATGAGGAGCGAGAAATTGGCGGGAAAGCGGAACTGCCATCAGCATTTCAAGCCTAGTCTTTGTTCAGACCAGAAACGGATGAATATTACGAGATCAGAGAGACCGGCAGAACAATATCTGGTTGGAAAAAAAAACAATAAGCAAGTAATTCTGGTTGTACCACCTAAAAGAAAGAAAGACAGCAGTGAAAGACAACTAATTCAAATCTATCGCAAATTCCAAGCTGCTAATATCCAGCGTCACAGGGTCCAGCGCATGGCAGCGCAGCCCGCCATCCAGAACATACTCTTCCAAACACTCGTTGTGGTCGGCACCGGCGGGACTGCACAGCGCCCTCCAAGGGGAGTTCCCGTCGTGCCTCACCAGAGTACAGGTTGGAAGCGTCACTCCGTTGACCCGGAAGTTGATGGTCACATCCTGTGCGCCCAGACCGTGGCACACAAACGCGATGTTGGCGGTAGAGTACCCAGCAGTGCCCGGAGGAACATCATCGAAGATGTACGATCCAGCACAGGAATCAAATAGCGGGTCAATCGCCAGCCCTATATATCTTATCCTGGAATCCAGGTCTGGATTCTGATCGGAATCTAGGATTTGATGGAATCCAGGAATTTTCCCACAACTTACAGCAGTGGAATCCAGCTTTTAGCGCTGAAAAGTCGTGCAGGGTAGGTAGGCTTGCATCAGCTTGCATCATTTCGCTTGTTATCATTGCATGTGAGAACAGCCAAATTATTTTAATTTTTGATGTGGGCGGGTTCCTTAGGCTAAAAAACGAGTCAAAAATAAATTCATAATTCACAGGCGGATGGTATAATGACAGGTGTACCGCGTGAATTTGTCCGGACCGGCATGGGAGATGGTATGTATGTGCGTTGGACGTGGAGAAATGCGGAGACTGCAGTAGACCGAGCTATCTCTGAATATGCGACCTAACCGCAAGTCGGGATCGCGTAGAGGCCTGATGAATTGATGAATTGAATATGTGTCTCATCCCGAGACGCTAAGTGATATCCATACTAGGCGGTGATCAGCTCTCCACATATATCGTGGGTGTGCAATGCAACGCGAGGCAGGATAAATGTCAAACGGGCATCGGCAACTGAGGACCGGTTAGTAACCGTTAGTTATTCCAGCCGGGAAAAAAAATCACGACACCTATTTTTTTTTTACCAGAAGAGGGCCTGTTTGAAGCTCAATGTTCCCTTCATAACATATCAAACACCCCAATACCCTGTCATTCTATTTTTTTTGAGCACGGAACATGGGTTATGGCTGCTGAATTATGGTTACTGAATTGTAATGCGGTCAAGTCTGTCGAAACATTTGCCTCATCAGGCCAACTTCAAGTGGTAAAATTGGCCGAACGATCTCCCACAACTCCAATATGCTTTCTGGGAGTTTGCCACTTCGTTTAGCTGTTCTCCAAAGTCAGTCGAATTGGCGGGACTCAAACACAGGTGGCATGGTCCAGAGAAATGTTATGTGTGTACCATAGTTAGTAACCAATATCATTTCCCAAGCTATGTCGACTTCATTCAATAGAATTGAAGAGGCGCTGGTGACTAAAACTGTGAGAAACTCCTGCTATGAATTTGACGGAATTAATATCCCCATCTAGGCATTGGCGGCTCTAGAATTCGACAGGTAGTCCCGTTAGCTATCCTAAAATTAGCCAGTTTGCGCAGCAGCCATTCGAGCCATCCATTGGCTTTTCGGCGTTGCGCAAACTGGTGGCTAATGGCTGCTAGATGGCTGATAAAATGAAGTTAATGAAAGTCTTTTCGGGCCATATTGAGAGGGACTGAATGTTTTTATACATAGTTGCCTCAAGGAATGACCCCCAACTGCATGAAAGCCCCAAATCCAAAGAATTAAATATTTTTGGGCTCCAATCGGCCTGGAGGCAGTAGTGGAGGTTCTTAGCATCTGTCCATGGTGTTTATGACTTGTAAATGACTGAATTGCACCAACAACAAGTGTAGGTATCCAAGCCATCAAAGCCACAAGCCATCATTTTGCGCAATTCAAAATAGCCATCAGATGGCTCGAGTGGCTGCTGCGCAAACTCTCTATTGAGTTGCTGCGCGTTGGGTTGCAGTACCGGCGGTGATTCATCCACGAGACTTCCGATATTTGCGGGGCGCTTCCAGAATTCGTTCATGCGGAACAGAATTCACAGGCGGATGGTATGAAGACAGATCTAGAGTTCATTGAATTGACGGTGCGGGGAAGGAGTGAATGCCAGTTTCTGTATTGAAGAGGCTCCGGTGACTAAAACTGTGAGAAACTGCTGCTATGAATGTAACGGAATGAATATCCCAATCTAGGCATTGGCGGCTATCCTAAAATTGAGTTGCTGCGCGTTGGGTTGCAGTACCGGTGGTAATTTATCCACGAGACTTCCGATATTTGCGGTGCGCTTCCAGAATTCATTCATGCGGAACAGAATTCACAGACAGACGGTATGAAGACAGATCTAGCGTTCATTGAATTGACGGTGCGGGGAAGGAGTGAATGCCGGTTTCTGTATAAAATCATCGGGGCGTTCGACGAGACAATTAGCTTCAAGCACTCATCTCATCTGCTGCTATTTGATCCTTGCCAACATGTGCAATTTTAACACTCTTCTCACCATCGTTCTCGCTTCTGTCGCCTCCATCCGTGCGGTCAATGTCTGCGCTTACAGCAGCTCCGTCGGGTGCTCCGGGACCTCGATTTGCTGCAACAACATAGGTCCAAACGTGTGCTGCCAGAACATCCCTGTATCACTGCGTTCCCCGGGCACCGAGGCAAAGGTCTGCGGCCCTGTGCTGAGGTGTGCCGAGAGCCCGAGGCAGGCCACGTGGCGATGACGGCGGCACATCTCGGCAGACCTCGGCACAGCTTGTGCGTCCCTGTGCTGCGCCGTGCCGCCATCAGCCCAAAGATATTGCCAAACAGCCACAACACCTCATTCAAAATGCACTTTTTTTCACTAGCATGGATTTCAGTGCCACACGGACATTCCCTGGCCATGAACGGAGTCAAACGGAGCTTGGAAAAGGGAGATAAATCTGCAGATCTCGGCACACCTCGGCAGAGCCTGTGCCTCGGCGCCCAGGGAACGCAGTGTATCCTTCGGATTTTCCGTTGGCTACAATGGACTCCCTGGACCCATCTCCGCAGGCCAGGCCTGGACGAGCGGCGATTGCCGTGCTGGAGCTATCAATACCGCTTCGGCTGGCACAGGGAACAGATGCTTCGTAGGTGCAGGCCTCACGAAGGCGGGGAGTGCCGCCTGGACCCACGCCGCGAGCAAAAGAGCCTCTGTGCCCGTGGAATATGTTACACCCGACACCTTCTCATACACCGTCGAAGGTCTCGCAAGGACCATCAAACTCCCCTCCGGGAGCGATGCCGTCGATGCCGTGGTCAGCCTCTATAGGGCGGGGAACTTTACCGCGCTCGGGGAGTACGAAGCGACTGAGTAAAGGCTTATGTGCGTTCCAGCGTCTGGTTTCAGTCGTACAGACTAAAAATTGACCTAGTGTTAGAAGCTTGAATTATGTCTACGTGATGCTGATGGAATATTGTGGACGCTGCGAAAAGAGGAGATAAAAAGGGGGGTTACGGTGTTTGTAGTGTTCTCGACTGATATGATAGCTTATCTTGGCCATATGGATGTTGTTTTCTGTGACAGTGTTATTTTCTTGTGACTTACAGATCAGAACTTGGGGTTGTGGGCCGTGGCGTTGCCCGGCAGAAACTCGTACTTATTTGGAACTCATATTAAAGCCATTGAGTGTGGCCATGCAGTTTTCGACTTTCAAATTCGAGTTAAGAGAGGTGCACACAAAGCAGAGTTCGCGCCATAGGCGGGTGCGATGAGATGGCGATAGCGTGGGAGGGAAGAAAGGGGTAATTCATGCAAATCTTGGTGAAAATAGCAATAAGTGGGCACCAAAATTTGGAATAAATTCTAAAGATGCACCATTGCTGACACGGGTGATTGTCTGAGGGGTGTCTGAAGTGGAATTCAGTGTACATTCCGAATATGGGGGTAATGGCCGGGCCATACTGCATGGGTTCCAGGCTTCTAGCCCACTATGTAAACGCAAACGGCGTGGAGGCAGGAAGTAGGGTTGTTCCGAGGATAAGGCTGCGGAGAAGATCTCATCAGATTTTGACGGCCTGGAAGTCCTAGGCTAGAACACCCAGAGCTGGAAGAGATAGCGAGAGATAATGCGGAAGAAAAAAATGGACTTGAATTGAAGCTCTGAGACTTGTGCGGTATCATCATGTATGTAATGGCCTGGTGCTGGGCAGTGGAAGAAAAATCAAGAATGGGATTAGAACGCGCAGAAGGCAATCTACACAGAGACATTTGGGTCATAGTCCAGATAAAAGAAGTTGACCGCGCACCTGGACTACGCCGCGCAAAAAAACAGGATAAAAACGCTCAGTTAGAACACATATTAAAGGCATATGTACGCTGCGCAGCTGATTTCGATTTTCGATTTTTGGGGCTGGAAACGCGTAGATGTCGCGGAGTTGACTTGAAATGGACTAGTTAAAGATTTAACAAGCGAAGTACGAGCTTCGTTTGTTAAAGACGAGAGACCACATATTTGCCCAGCTGTTCTGACCCTCAAAATGGCGGCTGTGTCATGTGCTCAGCCACCGGTAGCTGTGTTCATGCCATAGCCACTGTTGTGAGGGTCAGAACAGCTTGGAAAAAATATAGGATCCTGGGGGTCACGGCCGCCCAGCAACCTTATAGGCGAGTGCGAATGAATGGCTCAATTATATGTGACAGATTTGCTTTTTAACACCAAGAGCCCGGTCCGATTCCTGGATGGATCGTTGAGAAAATGTTTTTTCCTCCTGTTTCTTTTCATATTTTGGGCTCACGCGTTCACCAGGAATCACAATTCGTCTGCTACATTCCACAGAAGTGGAGTGAATAAATCGAGGTGATGGTATGAAAGATGAGGAAGCGATTTATAAATAATATTAAATCGAAATGAGACGGGAAGTAAGCGCGTTCCGCCTTGCCCGAGGTATTTCAATGTGCACGCCAAGCAATTCAACCGGGGCAAGGAAAAAAAGATGGAGCCAGTCGTGCACATCCAAATTAAATTTTGTCTACTGTCAGATTATTATTCGGCTAGGTGTGAACTCCGGCTTACAGCGCTTTTCAAAGCTATGCGGAAAACGTATAAAAAAAATCAACTGGTTGTCTCTGTTTACTAGCCCCTAACTTTCGGTGATCTTCACGTTTTCGTCCTCCTTCCGGGTTCTGTACACTTCAGCTCCCATTGAAAAATCTTATAAACGATAATTGAACCTGTGAGAGACGATTTGCATCTGATCTGGATGATAATTTGGTATATCTTTGGATCCAGGCTACTGAAAGGATATTTTCACTGAAAACTGAAGGTCTGTTGTCCTCGAGACATTTATCAGGCCGAAGTTTCGTTTCAGAAACCATCCTAATGTCTAATTTAATGAATTGAGACATTGAGACGCACTGGCATATGCTCAGACTTGTGGCAAAAGGTATATCTACATAACTTAGATGATATAACTACATCAGAGAATGAACACAGCGCGGGGGCTCTGGTCACTAAATAGGTTGAGCTTTAAAACTAAATTACAACTGTTCAATGAAACTACAAACCACACAGACGATACCCCTTCCATTATTTCTACAGAGGTTCAAAGGAGTCAAACCGAATTCAATTAAGACTCTTATTTCCTTGTTTGGACATGTACAGTGTCTTCTGCCCGCCCAGAAACAATAGTGAGTGTCTGTGAGATGCTTAGAGTCATTTTTAGGACTTATGGTAGCGAGGATATCCATGGGGAGAGACAGTCAGAAGGAATTCGTTGAAACTTAGGGGCTGGTAAACAGAGACAAACAGTTGATAATTTTTTTCGTTTTCCGCATAGCTTTGAAAAGCGCTGTAATAATAACTATGCCTCATGGTTTCTTCGCATTTCCCAGTCCACTAAGCTGCCACGCAATCATACCTCTCGCGAATGGCACCTTCATGACAACCCACACCATCAAAGACTCTAAAGTAAACCTCCACCCCTGCCCCCCGGTCTCCAGCGGTGACATCTTCTCAACCAGATCAATGACTTTCGCTGCGACTGAGCGACGAGAGTCCGAGTACGCGTCCATTATGAGGTCCCCCTCTTGCGTAGTTCTGGATTTGCGGTGCGCCTCAATTACTTGCGCAAGTTCAACGCCGTCGCATATGCCCAGATTCATTCCCTGGGCACCCGCGGGACCGTGCTTGTGCGCGGCATCCCCAACGAGCAGGATATGCGCGCCGCCCTTGGCCCGATGTACGAATCTGTCGGAGAGGGCCACTCGAGTGCGGTACCGGGCACTGTCCAGGACTTTGACGATCTGCGGGACCCGGTGGAGTTTCGAATGCGAGCCGGGTCCTCGTGCGTTCAGGATAGCCTGGAGATATGCCGCGTCGGGAGCGCGCGGTGGAGTGGTACGAAGGCCCAGATAGAGGCGGAAGAGATTGTTCTTCTGATGGAGGGCGCCGGCAGAGTCTTCCTCCCGAATAGGTGCGGTCAGAATCAGACCCTCAGTACCGATCATCATCTGTAGCCCGTCCTGAGGAACGTTGGAGGGCAACGGCGATGCAAACATCACGTCCGCGACTACGAACGACAGGTCGCTATCTCCTGGGATGGCCTCCTTCTTGGTGTACGGATTTATATACCGGATACCGGCAAAGGACCGCAGGAAGGATTTGGTTCCATCTGCCGCAACGACGTAACGCGCGGTCAAAACCTCCCCAGACTCAAAACGCAGCTCGTACTGCGACCCATCGGCCACCTCCTTTGCGTCTATCACGCGCTTGTTCCAGTGGACACTGTTCCCGCCATTTCGTAACTGCTGACGTATTTTTTGCTCAACTCTATGCTGCGGTATGAGGAGCGAGAACGGATATTTGGTGTACGCCGCTATCACGGCCATCCGCAAGCGAAACACAACTCGGTCCTGCAGGTCGATGGTTGTAATAATTTTTGATTGGATACCGCCAGCGACGATTTCTTCAGTCAATTTAGGATGTATCGTCTCAAGGGCCTGTTTCGGGTGGGTAAGTGACGGTCAGAGATGCGATGTGTTTGGATAGACGTACCTCCAGTGCACTCGCCTGCATGGCCACCGCGCGGGAGCCGTTATGCCCTGCCTGCAGTGCGTCGACTATGACAAACGGAATTTTGTGTGCAGCAAGGCCCAGAGCACACGCCAGCCCGCTTGGGCCAGCTCCGACTATGCACACCTCTGTTGAGGAGGGTAGTAGTTCGAATGCGTCACCCATAGTAGGGGAGGACGGAGGAGGCAAGGAGGAAGTGTTTGTCGTGGCGCAAGATGGCGTTTTTAAACGGAACTCAGAGTCTCTCCGAATTTATATACAGCTTGCATAGACCCTGTGGGCGTGTGACACTTATTATGGGCACACCGGCGTTTCGCCTCGGCGATGATTGGAATTTAACACCGGCCTGTATGTAAGTACGGAGTACGCGTGTCGCACCGGCATTTGCAGCGCACCGGCATTTTCAGTGCGCCAGCCATCAATGCAGTACAAATGCTTGAGATGGCCGACAAATCCGCACCAATATTTTGCTTACGAGGTAGGCGGGAATTGCCGATCAGACATCAGCCTTATCTTCGTTTGATGGAACACGTCCCAAAGTCTAAGTGGCAAGGTTCAACGCAATCATGCTATCCCTCCAGTCTCAAGTTCAAATGGATAAATTGGGGCAATTTACGAATAGCAAGACCGAGCCCATCCTCCTCATAAAACTCCGCCACGAAACTGGGGTTGCGCGCAGCGTTGATCCAATATGTGCTATCCGATGCCTTCCGACTGCCCCGAGAAGACAATAATGAGGGTTCCAGGCGGAAAATGAGATATTTATAATAATTTCAAACGACCGATACTGGTCAAGGCCCCGCCGGACCACTGCATCAACAGTGTGGGGATGCGAGCCTCCGATACCGGTGTTCCGAAGCGTCGTTTGAGAGAACAGCGAGTCCGAAGTCTGACATCCGCTGTGATCGGGATTCGTAAAGTTGGCTTGCACTGCGTAAGTGCACGCCCACCCCATACAAAAATCCGCATGGGATTTGAGAAGAAGCAAAATTCCTTGCAGTGCCCGAGTTGGGAAGCCCACGCCGTGCAGAGATTGGCCTCGGCATTGATAAGAATGTGCAAAGTTGGTGGGCGGCGCGTCAACGCCCGTCGAAGAAAACGGCATGGGCTTGCATAAGAATGGAAATAAAAATAGCGGAAGGCGTGGTCCATGGGTGGACGCCAACCCGGTAAAAACAAGGGCATAGAGCTCAATTTTAATTTACGCAATAAGTTGTCTGAGTAAGTACCGGTACTCTCTCCTTGTCCTGAAATTTAACCGACTCAATTTAAGTAATTCAGGTTACGAAGTTCAACGTCTCATCTCATTAGCCGGAGAATTTTTTTTGCGGGCCTCTGATTGTGAATGACTTTGCGGCAACATTTCGGCATGATATTGTGGAAGTTCGGTTGAACTGTCTATATTGGGTTTTCCTTCAACAAATCGGCTTCTGATTTTCGTGCTGGTATTTTTTCTTGCAGCAAGTCAGGCTATTCGTTTTTCCCTCTCCTCCGGCCTGAACTCATCCATTTACGATGCAAGCAGTTTTTTCTCGTTTATCATGTAATTTCGGCGGGAGAATAATCGAGTGTGTGAGTGAGGATTGATATTTTCACTTTTTCACCTGCTCTTCCGGCTCCCAGTGCTCGATCTTCGGGTTCACAATATACTCGACCATATAAGTCTGCAAGAATTAGGTGGGTAGCGGTGTGCACCGACGCAACCTCCAGAGAAAAGTTAGGAGCTGTTGGCTTTATCGTAGCCCGGGCATAAATCGTGCATGCTCCGTACCTCTGGTCCCCGTCTGCGTCCTGGACAACGAGTACTCAGCACTTAGCTCTGAGCTCTTCTGCATCCTGGTCCCGAGCTATTCCAATCGCTGCGCTGATTTCAACTGATTCTTTTTTTATTTTGCATTGTTCCTCGTCCGGATCAGCAAGTCGTCCGTATTCGATTTCTTTCGACTTGCACACTTCCTGGAAGCGGCCTTTAGAAAGCAAGATCCATAGCCTCCACGCTCGCATCGTGTCATGCGGAGCCGGGTTCGACACTCGGATGGGTGCTTTGTACGAGCGGTAGGCATAAAATTGACGGGTTCTATGTACTTTCCGTGAGCATCCTTACTGCATGACTCTGAGGCCACGATCCAGCTCGCGCTGGTCGCATAACCTGCGGAGAAATTGGCACGGTGTCGTTTTTGAACCGCATATATATACCCGAGATTTCTTTTGACGCGCGCGAACAGTATTTGACGAATTTCCCTCACAAATCATTGTTTTCGGCGTTCACCGATCGGGCTTAGTCGGAGTCGGAGTCTGAAATGTCGCTTTCTTCCGCACCACCACCACAAACCGAGTCTCTCCTTGTATCGCCCCCACCCTGGTCTCCGGCTATTTAGATGTTGAGCTCTGACTGCACTCCCCACCTGCTTCGAACCTGAGCCGCTTGAGTTTGGATTTGTGGATCGCGGAGCGTCTCTTTGCATCGACTTGTTGGCCGCGCGGAACTCAGTCTCTGAACCAGTTTGCCTTCGTCTTTGCCCTCAACTGCCTTTCCCAAAGACGTTTAGACTGAGCTTTTGGGAGAGTGTGTGCGGCGCCGCAGCTGTGCGACTACGACATGCTGGGCAGCGGAAGATCAAGGCGACCACGAGGTAGAACTGCGCAGCGTGCCGGAGTACAACGGTGGACTGGGTACACTATACCTACTTAGGTGCGTTCTTCCTCGCGGCGCATTTCCACTCCATTTATTCTTCATTCCCCCTCCCATTATTGTCCCCTTCCCCCACGCACATTCCCCTCCGCATCCAATGCCTCGCGTTTATCATGTGTACCATGCACGTCATATTGCACTGCTGCGATCCATGCCATCGTGATATATATGATGCTGCTGCGCACAGTTCGCGGCGGGTACGGGCGGAGTCGCTGCGCGTGGGGGACGGCCTTGTGTTGTCGTCATGCGCGCCAATGATGTAGGCGGCTCCAGATGTGTCTGGATTTAACGTCTTCATCACTCCATCTTTCCCTCCCATCTTTATGTCTTTCTCACTCCTTCATAATCACATCTGCATCCACCGTTCCCTTAATTTGTTTGTTCCTCTCTACATCTTCCCGAAATCTACCGCTCCATGCGTTTCAACACCCCTCGCATCAAATCGCTCTTTCTCCTTTGTCCTTTCACCGGCTGCCATCGTGCTCCTTCTCCCTATTCCGATTCATCACCGCGCCTGCCGTCTTCTCGTCTCACGTCCCAGGCCCACACCAAATGTTCCTGTCCCCCCTCTACCTCTACCTCGCTCCCCATCCCATCTTCTTCCAATTCACGTCGCCCCCGCCTCCCTTTGCATCTACTGCTCGTTTGTTGTTCTTGTTTTTTTGGTGCACCATTGGTTGGTTCGTTGTACGTCATTGGATTCCACGTACGCACCGATTTGTACTGTTGTCTTTATTCCAGTGTAATATTTCTAATCTTATGTGTCTTTCAGTGCCAAATCTTCGACTCCCTTTTCTAACTCTCCCTCATCCAGTCCGTGTTACTCAGTCGGGATCCCACCTCTCTTCCACACTGCGGCGTGACTCGGAAAACGAGCCTGCGCTGAATATCTGGAAATACGACTTCATGCACAAATTTCAGCACGATGCCCGTCCGCCTCGGCGTCGGCCAGAGGGAGCCAGTTGAGTTTTCTTCCCTCATTTTTTATTCGTGTCCCCTGGTTCTCATTGCTGTCACGCGAGCCCAGATATCGGAGAAATATTCACCGGTTTCTGCTGCTCGCGCTCGGGTTTACGCTCCTATGTACTCAAGCTCCAACGTCGGCTCGACAGCGCTGCGGAAGCGCGCCTGCAAATAATGTATAGTGTGGAAATGGGTAAATCTGCAGGTCACCCGTTCGAGTCAGGATCGAGCCATGGTGTAGGATGTCGGACTTTTTTTTTGGTTGCAGGTTACGACTTTTATTTTTTATCTTGGCCAGCCGCAATCTGTATTCTTTCCATTGCCAACACAGTCAGCCCGCTTTCATTTCCTTCTCTCTCTGGGGTTCCCCGTCGATGTCATATCAGGAGGTACGAGTTCACCCTAGGACACCAGTTGAGTTTTTTTCCTGATTTCTTATTCGTGTCCGTGGTGTTTTATTGGCCGTCGTGACTCAAAGCCAAATATCGAGGACAAATAACTACTGGCTCCCTTCAATTTGGTATGCCGGTTTCCGCTCCTTGCGTTTGGCTTTAGGCTCCTACGTACCCAAGCCCTACCGTCCTATATATCGACTCGATAGCGGTGGGGACCGCGCCTGCACCGAATGAATAATAAGGCCCGGAGGGAATCTCTGCAGGGCGCCCGTTCGACTCGGGATCGAGCCATGCGCAGGCGCCAAAGTTTTTTTGGGTTCTTTTGTGGTCTTGGACTCTTTTTTTTTCAACTTGCAATCTTTTATTACACCTTGTAGCATACTCCAGTAGAAATGCCTGAGTTTTTCGCTGGAAAATTGTTGGCTGGAAATACTGGTGCGTTTCTCGCTTCTCATGTCGTGATTACACACCGCTCGCTTAATTTGGGGTTGAATGTCCCTTCTCTGCCCTTCTTATGTCACTTATTTCCAATTAAACCAGCTTCCTGGTAGAGTTCACGCTCCTACAATAATTTATCGAGCACTAAGGCAGTTGCCTACGGAGCTTGTTTTTTTTGGTCCTCTTCTGCCACACGTTTGTGCTGGATAAAACAATCCATGGATCCAGGGGATATCCGAAGAGTTAGAGTCATGAGTGCGGGACCCCATTCGTTTATCCCATTTTATCCAATCCTCGCCACTATTAGCGATTAATACAGGCTGGATATTTGGGCTCACCGAATTGTCCGTATCCGAGTTTTTGGTGTGGTGGAAAATTCATGGCACTGGGCGCTGCACGTACATAATAAACTCATTGGCTGAGTAATGCGGAGCCGGGATCGATTCCGGGGTGGATCGTGTATGATGGTGAAGGTTTTTTTCCCCCGCAGGCACTTGATTATCTGTTTTCCATGACGAAAATCCCCGAGTTTTCAAATTTTTTGAGGCAGGGATATCGAGGAACGAGAATGTGAGCCATGCGCCACGGGAATAAATTTGACACCGTCACTTGTTAGCCTCTCTCTTGTAGTCGCTTTCAAGTTGGTGAAGGTGAACAAATCACCACGCAATTGCCTAGGCCTGTGGGGGTGTTGGCGCCGTATGGCGTTTCGAACGCCAGCCTTGTATCTCAAGTGCGAGTCCAATAATAATATCAACGAGCTCACCTCGTTTATCGGATTTTGCCGATGTCGGTGATCTCGGGGCGGAGTTTCAAATGCCCTTTTCTTTTGCACCACCACCATCGCCGCAGCGCGCTATCGAGTCGTCGACTGTGGCCAGCCAGATCTTTTGATTGTCTGCTTGTCCAACCCTCACTCTATACTCGAGTCATTCAAGGCCAGAACCCCGTCTCTTTTGCTTGAGGTCACTCCGAGGATTGCGGTCGCCGAAAATTAAATGTGTCTTGCCCTGGATTGCCCCGCATTGCTTTTGCCAACGGTGCTTCTGGTTCGACTCCGTTCGCTAACGACGTCTAGACCGGGCTTCCTGGGATGCCCGACTACGCAGCTGTGCGGCTTTTGTGACACTGGCGCAGGCAAAGATCGAGGGCTCGAGGCGGCGGGCAAGCCGACGAGACGACGACGAGACAGATCCGCAGTGCGGAGGTGAGTCTGATTTTCTTCTCTCTTTATGTCCTGCCTTCACCCCCCGCTCCTGCTACGTCCTTATTCCACAGCTTCAACGCTCCACCCTCGGATTTCTGCCCCGCCCCTACGTTCTCTTACTGTATAAACCCCGTTAGCTACACCTCCCTCTTCCCCCACTATTGATGCCTTACGCTCCATCCTCATTCCACTTAACCCCGCTCCTTCATTTCCGCCGCACATGGCTTGTACGACGTTGTTTACCCCGATGTGGGCTCCTATACTCCACCCGCATGGAGCCCGCGTACTCGTACCTGCGCAGAGTCGGTGTCGTGCCTACACCGCCGTTACTCCAGACGCTCGCGGAACGCAACATGCTTTCTCCTCTACCCCTTCATCCTTCCATCTTACGATCCCGCTAGTCAACTCTGACCCCAGATATACAAGATCCCGCTTCGGCAGGTATCGGCTCGATAGCAGTGGGTACCGCGCCTATAAAATAAATTTCGCAGGACGCCCGTTTAATTCGGAGTTGGGCCATAAATTCGGGGGAGTTTCGCGCCACGTCGTAACTCCTCCCAGCTATGAGCATCTAGGCTCTCTCTATCGCGCTTGCACTACAATACCGGATAACGAGATGCGGCGCAGGTTTGCCGGGGAATCCATGCTTGGGGGGACTCCTAGATGGATTGTTCAACTCACTTTTTTCGGAACAGGAAGACAGCGGAGCCAGGCCTGAGCCCTGGGTGGATCATTGGGCCACGGACTCCTCCCCTCCTCCCTTTTACATATTGCTTTATAAATGAAATAAAAAGCTTCGGGTACTGTATATGAAGTTCAAATCGAGAATCTGCAGACTCGGAGGCTCGATAAAATCTCAGAACGCGAGGCTCGGCTACACCATGTTTTATATAATACATTTGGGATGATACTCTCTGGAGACTTTCGTACGAATGCGAATCTGGGTCAGACTCAGGGCAGGATCGTCGAACAAGGGTTTTTTTTTGACCGTCATCATTATTTTTCCTTGGTATGTACTCACATTCGCCGTAGAAGCCTTGGAGTTCAATTATAGTTCCGAGCTCGGGCTTATTTATTAAAGCTGGGAATGCGGGCTCGCTTGGCTCAAGGTCGACACTATTAATAATATGCTGTGATGAGTACTGTTCAACTCAGGCCGGTGATGCTACTTTTGAGTGTATTTTATAATTGAACCATGGGTACATAGAGCCATAGCCCGGGGGAGCCGCACGATCGTAATGGCTACAGTCTCTCGTGTTGTGATGCGGACTGGGTTCGACCCCCAGGTGGATCGTGAGCTTGCGTTGGCCAGATTTTTTTTTTTTTGGCTTTTGTTTCAATCCGAGCGGAGAATCCCTGTAGTTGACTGTGGAGAATTTGAAGGAACCCGACGGATAGGAAGCCCCAAAAATTGAGCCTCTGGCGACGTTGTTGTTCCCGTATATTTTTGTAGCGTAATTTGATAATATGAGCGAAATGCTGCTGCGGCAAGCGTCCTACTACACAATACATAAAAGCCTGATACATATATCTCCCATGGACTGTCATTTTAACGAAGTTGCACTCAGTACAAATTAATTTTTTAACTGCGTTCCCACTCAATCGGACTTTGTCGCGCCGGTGATCTCGGGTCGGACTTCGGTCGGAGTTCGAAATGCGTCTTTCTTCCACACCATCACCGCCACCTGCGCGTTTCTCAGCCTTGTCTTGTTCCACCGCCGTCCGCTCCAGTTTAAAGATCGCTGTGCCTCTCTTCACACGGTCTGGTCCGCCCCAATGAGCTGGGTGTTTGGTCCGGACTGCATTCTCCCTCGACATTTCTGGTCCCGACAGCGACGACTACTGTATCCTGGGCCTCTTGAGACTTTCTACGACTGTGTGACTCGAGGCTCTGGCGCAGTATAAGCTCAAGGAGCTCGCGGCGGCGCGGTGGGGAAGAACTGCGCTGCACACGCAAGAGAAGGAGACGCCGCGCGAGATCCAGCAGATTTTTTACACTAGGTGTTGACTAGGTGTGTCTCCTTTTCCTTTCTCGCGTCCTAGTCTGCTCAGTTCGTTCCCTTCCTCATCCGCTTCGCCCTTTCCTTTCCCATCCCTCCTCCCTCCCCAACCTCGCTACTTTCCTATCACACGCCTCCCACTCCGCATCCAATGTCCCATGTACGTTCCATCACACGATCCACGGCATTGTCCTGCGCGACCTTCGCAGTGTGCGGATCGGTCGATGCGCGCAGAGGACACCGTACGACGCGCCGATCTTGTACCCGCCGCTCCAGACACATGATCCTCTAACGCCTTCACCCCCATTTTTACCGTCTATTGCTCCTTTATCTTACTTGTTCATCCACTCGACGTCGGCACGTAGGCCGCGCATTCTCTTATCCTCCCCGCCGGCGCGTTTTCGATCTACTATGTCTACTCTCTTCTCCACCCTTCTCTCTTCTTGCCCCCTCCCCTCCCCTCCCCTTCCCGCGGGCCCGCCAAAATATCTTTTAAAAAAAAATCAATACAACCCCAAAGTCCAACGCTAACGACCTTTTGCAGAGAGCTTTGGCAGTTCTTGATGCGGAGGGCGGAATAGCGCGGGACGATGAAGAAGACGGCAGCCGGCGCCGCGCTCGATGAGCAAAGGCGGCGCACCCGGCACCGTGCACGGTTCGTTCTCTCCCTCGTCATTCATCCATTCCCGTTCGTGGATCTCTAGACCTCATCCCCATGCAATTCCTGTGCGACTGGCACGACGGGGCGGTTGCGCAGCGATTCGCGAAGCATGGTTGACAGTGCTGTATCGTATGCCAGCTTGCTCTGAGTCGCATAATCCACTTCTTCAAGCTCCCTCCGATCTGTGCTCTACGTTCGATACCATTATATTTTCAGCCTACCGGCGTTAAATAAATTCAGACAGATTATACATTCTCCGGGAAATTCAGGGGTCGTTGGCTGTCAACGTGAGTTCCGTTACGCTCATATTTCTTCCTTCGATCCCAACCTTCACCCTAGATGCAAGCAGCTTCTGCTCGTCGACTTCCGCCGAGTCGGTGAGTGCTGATTCCTAAGCTCTCATTCTCCTTGTGGTGTTCAGGCTCACATTGTTCGATTTCAAGCTGACATATCCAAGCTCCGCTCTACACAAATATTGGATCGATAGCGGATGTGGACTGCACCTGCACTGAGTGTAGAGCAGGCTACCCCCGTTCGACTTGGGGTCGCCCGATGTTCCTCCAGTCTACGATTTGCTTTGGGGGGCCACTCCCAGGTCAGCTTCTTCGTTTTCCCTTCTGATCTCCTTTTCATGTTCATCTTACTTGCCTTTGGCTCCCAATATACGAAGTCCAACATTAGGCAAGTATAGGCTCGGAAACGAAGTTGAGCAGGAGCCACCCAGTGCAGGTAGGCGGCTGTCTTGAATTTATATAATCTATCTTGGATGATGCCCCCTCGTGAACTGAGCACTTACACAGAGCAAAACAGCGGATATGAGGATCCATATCCCTGCAGCGCCGCACATTCATAGCATCCATGAATCCTCTCGTCGTGATGCGGAGCCGGGTTCGACTCCCGGACGGATCGCGATCGTGTATGTGTCGGTAAAGCATTTTTGACCATTTTCGTTTTTTTTTCCTTCCGTGAAGAGGGTACTCACTTTACTCCACGATAATTCAACTATTATTATAGGAAAGCATGACAAGAAGCTGGAGAAAGCAGGTGCGCTTATGTTCAATGTATTTGACTGTTTTTGGATGTGTACATTTCAACTGTCTCTGCGCAGGGCCATTTCGCGTGTATCATCCGGACGCATTCTGTTATGCAAGCAACGAAGAGTTGAATAGGAATATCCATAGCACTCCGGCGCTGCACGCTAGTAGCCACTGGTAACAGGCACTTGTATTGCAATTGTGATGCCGACCGGGTTCGACTCCTGGATGGATCATGGGGCCTAGGAATAACCGTTTTTTTACCCCTTGCACAAAATAAATCCCAAGGCTTACGCGACTATGGTGGAGGGATGAGATTTATTTTATTTTATACCGGCTGGATACAAATATCTGAGCCTTCTACTTAATGTGCGCTGTGCGAGACGCGGGAATCCGATAAAATTCGAACGGTGTTTCAGGTGAGCAATAAATCTTGGCCACGTCCAAGGTAGTACAGTTCTTGCTTCCGGATTTAGGACCAGGTCTCATCTGCGTAATTGTCCGTTCGTCCACGTTACTGGCTTATAAATCGTTATAAGCCTGCGAGGGGCAATCAATGTAATTGGAACACCAAATTCAGGTTGGATATAACCGGACCTCCTTACATACGAATTTAGATGCTGAAATGGGCTCACAAAAAGCTCAAAGAGGTGGATGATGGATTTAAAACTCCGCATCACGGCTTGATCGCCACTAATTTTGCTATGTTTCTGTTTCCACAAATTCACCAGAACGGGTTGGAGCTTCCGCTTCCCAGGATATGACAAGGATTTTGTTTCCAGATTATTTTGCCAGCGCTGGAGCGGGACATTATTAGACTTGTGTTAGGCTCTACTTCAAATTGGGCTATATTGTCGCTAAATATACCGCTTCATAAATAGGTGTGGCCTATAAGTGCTCTCCGTCCCTCGGGACGGAACCGCTAGCATGCTAGCGGTGAGCTACTGAGTCCCACACTGCCACTCGACGGGCTTGCGTAAGCGCATTTCTTCCAGGGTGATTTAGATAGCAAGGCCCTCCGGGCGGACCTGGTTCCTCCGGTCGACGTTATATTGAGGTTTTTCATACGGCCTCCGGCCGCCCTCCTTCAGATTAATTACAACCACAGTCAATGATTTCTCGCACAACAAATGTGATGTGCCTCCGGCCCAGTTCCGAAGTCCCAAGTAAATCATTCCTGACCCGAAGGCAAATTTTACTGCATGATGGTTTGCAAGTGAGCTCATTGATTGAAGACCACAATTATCTCTTGGACAGATGATGGATGTGATTTGCCTCCGGACAAACTCCGAAGGTGCACTTGAAACATTCCTAACCCGAGTCCTTGAAGTTCATTCCATGGGGACTTGACTTGTTGAACGAATCACTCTGATGCATTTGAGGGTTTTCACACACATATAATATTCAGAAAACAAATTATAGGAAAGCCACAGTGACTTATTTCTGCGCAAATAATTTGATGAGCCTCTGGCCGCGATAATGTTGCTGCGACTTCGACTCCAAGTCATTTGAAGTCGAAGTTGCAGCCGACTTGAGTCGAGTCAAGCCGAGTCGGTGCTGCGACTCGGGTTGATTTCCAAGTCGACTCGAGTGACTTCAAGTCGACTTAACACCCAGAATTCCCCAAAGGGTCCCTGAGTCGTTTACAGCACAAAGCAAGCAATTTCTTGAATTTTGATGGACCGTGACCCGAGCGCGTGACACCCGGGTGACAGCTGTCACGTCCCCGTGATTTTTCGCGAAACCGCCGCAAATGAAGCTAGAACCCCAGAAATACCGTGCTGTACAAAATGTGCTCTGGAGTCGACTTGAGTCGACTTGAGTTGACTTGGACCTATCGAGTCGAGTCAAATCCGCATCCAAGTCGACTTTCGAAGTCGCGACTCGACTTTTCGAGTCGCGGCAACATTAGGCCGCGAGTACATAGTCTCTCCTAGACAGATGCTACATACAACTTGACGCTCGTACCTCGCATGTTGTAGGCCGCAAGGTCCGGCCGGCTACACTCTAGATATCTTATCCGATATCCTGGGCCCAGGCTCCCGGATAATAGAGATAGGTCTGAAACTACATTTAGTTCTGAAATAAAAGCGGCGTAATTCTCGCCACCCAGGCCGATAAGCCCGGGTCTTCTAGAATCTCCCTCACTATATATTGGAAATTAATTCTTGTTTGACAGTGAACGGAGACACAGATTGCCGCCACCTCGAGCACCCAAGACTCGCGGCACGAAGAGCCACGCGCGACCCAAAGGGGCAATTCGCGGATCAACGTTTTGTTTGCACGTTTGGCGGTTTCAAGCGAGGCTTCCTTTCGCACCATCACTGCCGTCGCAAATTTCATACGGTGAGCGTCATATTCATTCTACGTCTAGGCGCACGTCCCTTGACCACGGCGCCGCCTACTCGCCCTGGTGACATGACGCGGGGAGCCGGGCGCGCGTGTGCCACTCACGCGTCGTCGCGTGCCACTCTGCGGCAGACGCGTCAGAATGCGAGGCGGGGGGAGCATGCCCGACCCTGGGATCCCTGCTCCTGCCCCACAAACTGTAGCGTCTGTCAAAAGGTGAGCGCTTTAAGGGTGGACCGTCTGTGCCGCCCGTGAGGAAAGCATCAGAATGCGGAAGCGAAGCCCACACGCCCGACCCTGGGATCTGTTCCCCATTCCCGTGAGCTGACCGGCTCTTCAGGATAGTACAGTGATACCCTTCCTGCTCAGTTGGTGGAGCGGGGCATGCCTGTTTTAGCAAAATTAGTGTTTCTTTCCCCGTTCCGAGTGAGCTAACGATGAAGCTGGCAGGAAATGAACTCGCTTCGAGGGATGGCCTCGAGCGTCTCAACCGCCATCAAGGTCAAGAACTTTCGCCTGGAGGATATACTCACCACCCATGCGGATCGACTGCGTGAGCTGGAGGCGGACGATCCCCCGCTGGAGCCGCGCCCAGCGTTCACTTTCACGGAGGGAGGTTCGAGTCAGATTGAGCAAGAGGTCCGTGTTCATTCTTCCTTCAAACCCCCTCCTCATATTGAAGCCAGACATGGAAGCGTCCCTGGCGGGATTCACTCAATAGCGACGTCGCTCCCGTTCCCGCTGCTGCGGCTAATTCGTCTGTTAGTACCCATGCAGAGGAGAAGAGACAAAATCGCCAAAATCGCGCTGCCCGTCGCGCTGCGGCACAGAAGGCGGACGGGCACAAGCAATGTAAACTTCTTGGGTCCTACCGGGCCTGGTATCGTCGTCGGGGAGCGCGTAACCGGCATCGGCGGGATGATTTGCGCAACTGTCAACTTTTGGAGGTCAGTGGCATGATCCGTAAGATTTTGAAGACTTGATTCAGTGAACTTTTGCGGTGACGGGTGACATGGCGTGAACAAACGGTCGAAATAGTACAGTACTCTCTCCCCTAAACTGCGCAAATTGCTTTGATATGTAACACTAAAATCGACAATGACCAGCAGCCCATGCTAAGTAAATGCTTTCTTTGCGGTGCACGGACGGAAACAAGTACACACTATCGAACGCTATGTATCGCCATGCATAGTATGGTGAATATCAGAACACATAACGATGGAATCAGTAACCGGGACCGTGTTGGCTGCGAGAGTTCAGCCATCGAGAGTTCGGCTCCTATCAGTTTATATGATTAGCCCCGCAAGCTTCGAGTTATAGTATAACTCACTGAGATCCAATCCCAGGCAGTGAGACATTTCGCATAATTCCTTGCATGACAATCCTGTGCACCTATGTTCCAGTGTAGCATTGTCGAAGTCGATTATGCGTGGCCCCGAGCGCTCTGAGAAGACGATGTTGCGAGGTTCCAGATCGTTGTGCAGAACGCCAGCTTGATGGAGCCGTACAACGCGCAGCAGCAGTATCCGCCTGATAGAAAGGTGAGTTCAACGAATCATCAAGAGGGTAAACACAGACCGATCTTTAAGGCACAATGTGTCGAAATCCTTCAACGTGACGCCCGCATAACTGGTTACAAGCATGGAGCTGCCGTCGCTGAGATTGCGATACATCCCGAATAGAGATGGAATGACCACACCCTGCAAGGCGCGCAAAAATCTGTAAACTGCGAACTCGTGCTGGAGCCGATCCAAGGCGGATGATTGATACGCGGCCTTCGCAACGATGTGGGTTTCAAAGAGCCAGAAGATGAGTCGACCGAAGGAGACAACGATGTCTCCGTCATGCCGACATGAAGCATGAGAAGTGTGGAATTGGACAGACAAAGGGCGAGGAATTGGTTTGCCAGGCATTCGCCAGAGGGTCGCCAGTTTTGCTCGGTGGATAAGACGACCGTTGCACAGTAATGCTTCGTGTGGTTGGAATAGACGTGGGGAGAATGCCGGTACGGTGACCCGATAGACTGAGACTGAAGGGGGACGGGATGGAGGGTATGGCGGACGCCGGGTGAGCAGAGCATGCGTGTAGAACAGGACGAGTTCCACCATGTCATGAGCTTGGGTACTCGAACCAAGAATGGTATAGACACGGCTTATGCGGAACTGGTGGGAACCATCGAGGAGGAGCAGGACATACTGCTCCTGTGTTACAAGGATTATATGGGTTGTTTCGTAATAGATAAGTTCGTCGATACACTGCGATGTAGTCAAACTTGAGAGATAAACACGAAAGCAAATTTGTACGTACCTGGCACAAGAGTCGCCGAGCTTTTTCTTCGAGACCGGCTGGCTCCGCATCTCTAAACACCCAACCGCCTCTGGGACCGGCCAAAGAAACGAGGTGTCGAAGGACATCACCGCCAACCCCAAGGACACGGGACCGCTTAACCTCGTGGGCAGTGCACGGAGATTCGTCTTCGTCTTCGCCTTGATTCATGAAGTGAAGGATATCCGTTGTCCCACGGGGTTGTGTCTCGGTGACAGATCTGGTGGTGCTATAGCCGCGGAACATCTGAGGAACCTCTAGGCCAGCCTCCTGGTAGAGGCGGTCGCGGACGGCAGACACAGCATGTGCCGCGGGCCTGAAGAGAACCCATTCTAACCAAGGATAGTAATCTTGCTCGGTCGCTGCCTTTCTCCGAATGTGGTCAGGCCACTCGGCCCACTGCCAGAGGAGTTGTGCAGAGAGACCTGCGATTACCGGACCAGTAGAGGAGAGGATATTCTCGACAAAGCTGATATCCAGTTTAGCGCGTTCGGAGATTGTATGGGAGAGCGCGCTGAAGTCCTGCAAATGGACGTGGGTGGTGATGTTCCCAGCCTCCGCGTTGTGTTGCTCGCTTAGCGTGGAGCTCTGGCAGGTGTCCTTTGGAGCTACTGGGCGTGGGAGAGCGAAATAATGGGAGTAGGAGCCTGTCGTTGAATTCTGCCAAACGGCCATGCTGGTGGGTACAGCAGCGTCGCCGCGTCACGTCATAACAAACGGTCACGGTTAGGTAACAGCCTCCACCGCCACCTTCATCACCCTCCAGATCGACACGATGTACCAGACCGCGCCGGCGCCCAGTATATAAGTCTCCATCCTTCTTCCTATTCACTGTGATCTGACGACCCCATCGTCGATGCGCGTGCTTGAAGTCCAAGGCCGAATGCGCATTGCGCAGCTAGGAGATGGAGCTGCCGGCCTACTTGTTCTTCTGTCCTCTTTCCTTCTTGACTCTTTCTCGAATGCTTGCTGACAGTCTTTGCAGGTGGCCGGGACACACAGGCCGCCTTCAAAACCGGCGACATCGTCCCTGGTGACAGCCATTTCACTGAGTCTATCAATCGATGTCTCCGTCGACCAGCCCGCGCTGATGGGGGAGTCGCTGCCGGAGTGCTTCTTGTGAGTGCTTTGTCTGTGCGGATGTGCGCTGCCGAGGAGAGGAGAGATCGACGAGGGCCGGGAGTGGGCGCGAGTGTGAGCGCCAGGGATGATCAGTCGCTCGAGAGGGTAACCCCTCCCGTCGTACTCGCTAGCGCATCGCATCAGAGGCGACCCACGGCGAGGCTGAGGTTATCCACCGGCGCTATTCCGTTCCCCATCCGCAAACGAGACTACCTTCCCCGTCGAGTCGCGTCGATGCTTCCCCCTCCTAACCTCCGCTCTCTCCCTTTCACATTTCCCCTCCTCGTCTACGAACGTCAAAGTCATTTCTCGCACGATTAGCTTCTTCTCCTCTTCCCCGTCCTCCCCTTCCCTCCTTGTTCTCCTCCTCTTTTTGTGCTCTTGCTAACGCACCCGCAGGACGACGACACCACCGGTCATCTGTAAACATGCGCGCGGAGGTCGGCTCCTTCTGCCTCGTCGCCACGGGCATCTGCATCGTCGCGGAGATTTTGTTGCTGTATGCCGGGTTCAAGTACTCCTACCGGCATGGTACGTCCTCCCATTTTCGTATAAAAACATCCTTTCTCATGCTCGCTTCGCTCGCATAGGCCTCAACAACACCCTCGTCCTCCTATCGGCCGTATCCCCATCGCCATGCTCATCGTACTGTCGGTCGCGCTCGGGGTCACCGCGCAGCAGCTCGCGAAGCACAAGACCATCGTCACGCGTATCACCGCCGTCGAGGAGCTCGCGGGTGTCACGATTCTGTGCTCGGACAAGACAATACACTCACCACGAACAAGCTTACGATTGATAGACGATTTTGACTTATAGGTATGCCCATGTCCTTCCCTCCCTCCTCCTGATAATGAGATGCTCATGGATGACGCCCCCAGCCCTTCTCCGCGGACGACGACATCCTCCTCGCCGCCTACCCCTCGCACACGGAGAACCAGGACGCCATCGACGCGTCGGCCCTGCAGGCGTGCAAGAACCCGACCAAGCGGGTATCAAGTTGCTAGCTCGAATGCTCCAGCAGTCCGCCGGTACCATAAAGCCGCCGGTTTCCACTCGCCACAGCGTCGCAACGACTGGGAGGTCCACAGTTACCTACATCGCCCACGACATCCGCCGCGGCGACAGGCGCCTTCTCCTACATCACCCTCGGGTCCGACGCTCCCGACATCGTCCAAGCTCCCGCGTTTCCTCCAGTCCTCGGCTAACCGCGACCGCTCAGAGTCGCTCTCAATCAGCTCCCCGCCGAGCTGCGTCGTCTTCTGCGCCGCACGCTACTTGCACCTCCACCACCTCCAACTCCATCCTCCGCGTCCGGCCGCCGCAGCGCGACCCGCTTCCTCGGCTGTTAGGCAAGTACCTCTGTGGCCGAGCTCCTCGCGATGTACCAATCCGGGCAGACCACCGCCTCGCCCACATTTCGTCCTCCCCACCGTTTGCGTGTCCGACTGCGCACCCATGTAGGAGGTCGGAGCGGCATTTCTCCGCGTTCGCCCCGCCGTCGTCTACATCCGGCTCCAGCGACGGCCATGGCGGCGACCTGACGCTCGCGCGCCTACCCCCATCGGCTCGGCGCAGCCAGTGGGGCACTCGCTACACGTCTCGCAAGGATAGTTTTTACGTCTCGCGGCGAGCACGTTCGACTTATCCATGGCCGCAACCCCTATTCCAAATCCACGTCGAGTTAAGCCGACTCGTATGCTCCCCCCAAATCCGGCGGTGGCGGCAGCAAGACGAGTTTCCTCCATAAAGCTTCTCGATGGCGATGCGATTCCCGATCGCAGCGGCGAAGAAATCTTTCTTTTGGATGGAAGGCTTGCTGCTGTGTATTCGCATCACCGCGACGGGCGACGAGCCACTCTGTTTTGTATTTCTCGCCTCCGTTCCACTTTTATGGATTCTCGTCCTCCATTGTGGCGCCCGTCATCTCCCGCCGCCACGGAGGCGAGGCTTTCGTCCCCTCTCGTGTCGTTTCGTTTCCATCCTCCGCTTTCGCGTCCTCCCCATCTCTTTCTTTCCGCCAGGGGCCCGGCTACCCGGCCAGCATCACCTTCCATATACGGAATCGACTTTTCATGCTATTTCTCTGAAATGGCGGGGACGCGACCCTAGCCGTTCCGGGAGGTGGATAATGGATTATTTGCGCCCCCGGGGCTGCGGTGGTCAGGAGATAGGACGTCTTGGGCGATGACAATTTTGGTCGTGGGGCCAATTCCCAAGACTTGCGATCTCGAAGTTGGGTAGCGACATTGCTTAGCGTGTGCGGGAGCAGCAGGGCATGAGGTCCGGGAGTCTCCAGCCGCCGCCCTCTAGCGGTTGGATGTGATGCGGGATGACGAATTTGGCTGGATGCGGGGTGGTGGACTCGGGGACGTTCCTGCGAAAGCTGGATGGTGTATCCAGGACATGGCCGGCTTCTTAATCGAACTGCGCTCGCGCGGCCGCACTGAGCAGCTCGAGTCCAAGCTTAGGCACATTACCAAGGGGTGGGTGTCGCACGCGGAAGACTTCACGCCAGCGAGCACCGTGGCGGACACGCAGCCGTTCCGCTCAACCCGGTTATGTTGCTTGGGACGGAGTGGGTGGGCCTCTGGCAGGACAGACGTGTGTGCCTTAGCTTCGTTCTTATCGTGCGCTCGCAATGGGTTGCGCTCACAGCACGATCTTTGCGACCCCACCGGCCACAGACGTAATCAGCACGGACGACGAGATGGGATTGGGTAGTAGCTTGGACGCGGTGAGGCGGAGGATCTTGGTGTGGATGACGTCGCCATATGGAGCGCGTTGCATGCCCTCCTCGAGGACGTCGCATGCCGTGTCTGGCCCCTCGCGCGTCGCAACAGCCCAATTTTTCCACACTCACCAACCCGACTGAACTTGTACGACACACTCCCCTTCGATGAGCAGCTCAGGCGGGCGCAGCGGCCGATGGACACGGTGCGGATGCAACGGCCAGTGAGCAGTTATGGGGCGAGGGCTCTCGGGGTGCGCGTGCTACATCCCCTTGCCGCCTCTGTATTGTGTTCTTCAACTCCCCTTCGTTATTTTTTCCATTTATGTTTGCCTCGTTACTTACACCTGCATCTACATTTTCCGCCATCCCTCATTACTTCTTGTATGCCTTGCGTCTGTCTCAATCTCATTTGTTTTCAAGGTGTTTGGTTGCTTTGCAGATTTGGTTTCTGCGACGGGTCTTTCAAACTAGATGGTATGCAGGAGCAAGATATCGAGCCACGTCGTTCTCCCTTCCTTTGCGCCTTTCCAATATCCTTGATCTGCCCTCACGATGCGGCGTACAGTGTATGGAGTCAGACTTTGTGCAGCACTGGTCTCTTGTACCATTCAAGAAGGTCTATTCCCCGCCTTGCAGACGCTATTGCGCCATTTTCACAGCTGTTACACAGGCGGGCCACTGCCGGTGAAGTTCTTGGAGCTTGGACTTTAGATTGAATCGCCGTGAAGAAACAGCAGCCTCCACCGCATTCAAGCACGTCCTGGCCGGTATTTACAATGTCCCCATCTACGGATTTTCCTCCCTAGCCCGCGGCTTAATGGTCGGCACGCGGGCTGCGCCCGTATGCGTAGAGCTATCCCTTGTAATCTGTAACTGTCATTTTAAGATTCCTACTTTCCTTATCATACTACGGTAGGCGGGATGGTCGAGGATGAATTTTGACATTTTGACATTTTGACTTCGGTGATTCCCGAACTGGTTTCGGTAATGATTAGAAACTATCTCACGGTTGATTCGAAGTTCAATCAGACAATTCAGTTATATATTGCGACGGGAAGGTAGTGGTCCAATATAACTAGTCACTATCGGAGTCGCCAGAACCAGATGCAGGCTCAGAAGTAAATCCGTCGCGGCTGAGACGGAGATGAGTGCAACGGGTGACACATTCGTGCTTCGCAAGGAAAGCATCAATGCCTGATTTTCCGTGGTCACCAACGCCGCTGGCACTGAAATGCAAATGAGATTTGGGACGAGACCAGTGAGGACAACATACCCATCCAGTGTGTGGGTCATCACATCAAATAAGACCTGAATGCCCTCACCGTCCTCATTGATAACTGTCGCAGCTGAGGAAAATCAGTGAGTATAGATCCCTGAGATAGAGCGAATCGAACCGACTTTGAAGATCAGCTAAGACAGTTGACTCTTGACTGAATAGGTATGCATAATGTGCAAATGCATTCAAAGTGCTGCCAAGCTTATTCTGGTGCCAAGGAGGGTACTCGTTCGTTCCACTCCAGTGCTTGACCAGGCTGGAGCGTCTTGGTTCACATAGCCAGATGACGAGGCCAGAAATAGAGCCTCTATCACCTTTTTCCTCCAGTGTGGCTTGATATTGCTCTAAACTGAATCCTGATGCCTTTGAGGGTCCAGAATCGTCCTGAACAACTTCAATTCCGAGTTTGAAGTCGGTAATTTGAATTCCTGTGGGAAGATGAGTCAAACTGTTCATTTAGAAGGGGCAGCAAAGTTGTACCCTGCTCAATGTCTACACCCCGCCTTTTTGCGTCTGCAAAAAATCGTTTGAGGAAATAGCCGGCCTTGCTCAGCCTGGTGACCTCCTGGACAACCTGATCATGGTTTTCTTGAATGCTGACTTGTCCTTCTCCTTCACCGATGTTGAAGAACCGTTTGGCGACCCCGGGGAGTCCATCAACAATTATCTTGGAAAACAAAGAAGTCAGAAATGGAACAGGAGCTTAAAGGACCATAAGAATCACCTTGTGAACCAGCTTTGTCTGGCCTTGATCGAACGGTGTATCCTGAAGCACACAGATAGAAGTGTTGATTTTATCAAGGTCAGAAAGGTCTGGCCATTTAATATTCACCATTCCATCTTCAGCTATGGAAACAGAAGCAAATGCAAAAGGCACTTTTGAGAAACCGGGGAGATCTGCAAATTCGGAGCGTAATGGAAGTGGCACTGCAACCTCAGCTGTGAAGAAGTGAATATGATACTTGTTGTGCGGGTTGTTTACTCACTGCGGATGCGTTTAGATGTGCTTGATGCTGCGAGACTAACAGCCCTGCCTGTTGTTTGACTGGCCCGGCGCTTCCGGTTCTCTTTTTCTGTGTGGACAAAATATGGAGCAGAGGCCCCAGTTGCGTGCTCAAACTAGATTTATGTAAGCTTCACAGCAAAGAATAACATGTAGAAAACTACATCTTTGACCGAAATTAAACCTTCCAGATAAATAGCTGGAGACGGTAATCTGAGAGTTGATGGGCCTTGTAGAATCTTTTTTGGGTGGTTTCCATGCACACGGTCGTGAGTGTCGAAAAAATGGCCCAGAGTTGACTGAGTGCTGTGAGGCTGAATGCCAATGTTCCCAAGGAGACGAAGCAACCTGAAGACTTCCAGAGCCAGCAGTTTGTTTAAATGCAGCCTTTTGAAGTGTCCTGGCCTGCATTGCATTTCGACGATGCTCAGCTTGGAGTTCTTGCAGACTCCTGGTAGTGGGGTCCTTCTCTGGTTGCTTATTCGCATCTGGGGGATGTTGTGTAGCAGCGGCAATTTGCTGATCTGAAAAAGATTCCCATGCAATTAATAGTAGCTCAAGTGAGGAAGAAAGAGCTAGAGAACACACCCTTTTTCAAACACGTCCCACATCGATCCCCTCTCAGGTTCTTAAGTTGTGCACTACAGCCAGTGCACTGCGGCCAGTTCTAGTGATTATAATTAGAAAACTATCAAACATGAACATAAAAATATGACCTTCATTTCCTGAGCGCGTCCAGAGTCTTTCTTGTCCATATAACACATTGCGCAGAGTCCTGGGGACGTCTTGTGCTCAAAGAGACCGCCGCAAGACTCTCCAGGAGAATCAAGATTGATGCAGAGCATTGGGTCGAGGGGTTCAATGTCTTCCGCCATGAATGAACCTGGTGTGGAATCTACACAGTACTGAGACTACTTATATAGTTTTCTTCACTCTGAATTAAAGGAGAAGAGATACAACCTCCCCGATCGACATCCGAAATGTGGAGACTCGCGCAACTAACAATAACAGTGGCGTTGTTCCACAACGCCAAGATTTCCCAATGCGGAACTCAGCCAACTCAGGGTGGACGGCGACTTCAAATAACAATAGCAAATGTTCAGCCGAATGCAGAGCAAATAGAAACGAGTCAGAGTTGTACACTGCATGTAATTTGCATGGGAAGGTATGAAGTTATCACAATCAAGTGCCGAAATTGAACTTCTCACGCCAAATTGGGTGAGTCAGTTGCACGGGAAGAAAGACAATACTCTTTTTGTTCGTGTTCAAAGTCTTAGCTTGATCCCTTCTCCGCTGATGATCTGAAATGAATCCATAAGTTCGGTACTAACTCAGCTATTGCTATAAATCCTGGGACTTACTGCATTTCTCAAGCGCTCCAGTCCTGTTCGCTATTCTTTCTCCCCCTCCACTATATGGTCAACCTGAATGGCTCAAATGGCCACTACAATGGTACTCGTACGTTCACAGTACCTTACATTCCCTGGGCTGTCATTAATTCATACTTCAAGGTCCTCCTGATACCATTCTAGGCCCTGCTCTCCTCGATTACTCTCGGAAGAGTCTACCCTTAAATCAGCGTCTTGATTACTTGCAGCAGGATTTTGGTTATAAAATTGGGTGTGTGTCGAAATCTTTTTCTCTGATTAAAATGATTCATACTATTATGCTAGATTAACGACTCTGAAAAAACTCAACCGTGAATTTGATGTTCCCACCGTAAAAAAACCACCTCCTGATCACATTGCTTCTACTTTGGTTGCGGAAGCGACCATGAACAATGTTTCGTCTCGCAATGGCCCACAAACTGTGCAGAATCAGATCTCCCTTCAGGATGGTATAAAAATTCCCCGGTGAGTTTGACTATCTCTGTAGCAACTTGAACAAACATTTACATCTCGTATAGGGACACAGTTCGTCGTATTATGGCGGATATCGACCCGGATGGAGCAGAAGTCAGGTTTCCGGGGCGCAGACGTCAGCCCAAACAGAGAGGACACTTGACTGACACCGGGGTTTATTATGAGCTTCATTTTGATGGTCATGAGAAGCTCAACTTTAAAGCCTTGCGGATGGGACCAGTTGGCATTGATATTTATGGCTCGCGGTGCCATTCAAGCAGTAAATTGGTCAAGTTTCTGGTCGTTCCAAATGCACGCTGCTCTTCGACTGTTGGACACTACTATCTTGACCTGGTTGAGAAAAACGGCGGTGTGCATTCTCTCATTGCTCAGTAATGTTGAACTTACATCCAGCTTAGTCTTTGTCCAAGCTACTGTGGATGGTGGATCGGAAACGGGAGAAATGTATGCAGCACACCTTGCTTTGCGGTGAGTGGACTGTCAACACTTTTTTATTGCTATTCACATTGATCATACATTTTTTTAGTCAACATTGTATGCCGGACATCTCACTTGAGGACGCACCAGCCTTCGTACCTTTAAAGAGCATTGATAACATTCCAATCGAGTCTTCATGGAATTTATACACCAATTATGTCGGTCTTGACACCAAGCAAATCCTACTCCTCGGAAAAACCCTCAATTATTTTCACCCTGGTCTCCAGCTTCATATGTACGTCTCCTCAATTAATTGATCACACTCCATTATATCCCTGTTCACCTTTTCCCCCCAGTGATTTATTCAACTGGTTGTGGCCCAAGATAGTCCAGCTTAGTCTTGATGATTTCGTTGAGTATTGGAACAACCACAAGATCCGGACACAACGGAATAAGCTCCTTCCCTCAGGATTTTCACCTAACTACATCTGCGACTTTCCTGAGAGGTTTGGCCTAACACATTTTGGGGAACCAGCTCCACAGCATTTTGTAGATGCTCTCAGGAAGAATATTCCGAAATCCCGGGAGGAATGCTACAGATGGGTCTCCAACGATTTTGAGTCGAAGGCTTGGGAGATATATTACATCATTGGCGCCCCCAAGTTTATACTGACGGAGGGGTGGACCATATTCTGTCAAATGCTTCCTCATTTCAATTGAGCTTTATGTACATGCTCCATAAATAGGCAATGACTTCGAATAGATTTATCGCGGTTCTCTGATATGGTGCAAGGTATCCAACTGCTTGAATATATTGGGAAAACATTCTACACCTACATTAAATAACTTGAATAGCGGTTGAATCACTGTTCCTCAATACTCCTGAGCATCCCCCATCCCTACAAGAGAAACAGATTCATGCATCGCAGTGGGAATGTGTGTAAATTATCGACGAGGCGTGATTGTAAAAATAGATGAGATGTAAACTCAGTTCGGGAATCACCGAAGTCAAAATGTCAAAATGCCAAAATTCATCCTCGACCATCCCGCCTACCGTAATCATACGGCATATCTCGCCCGTCCCGTTTTGCTCATCTTACTTATATTGCGTCGCTACACCGGGACATTCCTTAGCCGTTCACCCTATCGTGTCCGTCTGAGTATTATTGCTTTGAGGTTATCGGCCCCGTTGCTATAACCTGCTCCTGAAATCCTACTTATCTTGGGCTCAGTTCTGTGGGCAGACTGGTGGCTGTACACTTACCATTTATTGGTTTGGGACAAACTGCCGTAAAATTAATTGGTGCGTCTCCCAATCCCACTGATTGATCCCATCACTTACGATACCTTGCCGCTGTGGCATTAATTCCACCGTTCTCTGGATACTTGAAAAGGAGAAGCCTGACAGACATGCAGATCACCGGCAGACCGCCGCGCGCACCACGCATCCGCGACAGGCATCGCAGGTATCGTCATCGCCGACGCAGATTTCGCCCATCGTCATATCATCTTCGCGCCGTAATATAGCGGCGTCGTGGCAGCAACGGCCCCCATAAATTCCCAGCCTGCGATGCACACATGCGTGCAGTTTCTGGTCTCGCAGCCAGGAACGAATCAGATTGCGCGGAGACGCGTGCTCCTGGCCCATCTCCACCGGGGTCCGTTCGTGCGGCGTGCGAGTCGTTTTAAACGACCCGCACGGCCTCGCTCCCGAAGGCGCAGCAAGAGGGAGAACGATTCCGCGTCCCCATCCAGTCATCGGCCACTGGCGCAACGTGCACATCGAATCCAGTGCATCGTGGGGCACATCATTCTTTCCTCCTCGCTCCCCGTCGCTCCTCCTCACTGTCGGTCTTCACCCAAATCCACCAAGAAGGAAAAGAGCGAAACAAGAAGAGCAACACACCTCATCCCCACTCAGCGCGATCCTGGCGCGCGCGGCGGCCTCGACGTCGGTGATGAAGTATGTAGTTGATCGAGCTTGTCGTAGATTGCCTGCCCTGTCCACGTATATCAGCTTTCTCCTGGCACGAAGTAGTCGCGGAAGTACCATCTGGGAGGGGTGTGCGAGGAGTGCATACAGGTAATACGGGAGGGATGCGACCGCGATGAGGTCCGTCGTGGCCTCGTGTACCTTGCGCGCAAGCAAATATGCCAGGAATGCGAGAAATTATAGGGCTGGCCCGCGGATCAGGATGGTTTTCTTGTTGGAATCCTCGCCGGTGCGCCCCAGGGTAGTCGGGGGAAGGGGAGGGTTCGTCCATTAACATGGCTCCCAAAGGGCCAAAGTCGACTTGCTTCGTTGTTACAGTACTCCTACACTATGCAGCCAGCCATCGATCCAGTCTGACATCTGGACGACATGAGAACAAGTGGTGGTCGAAGATAGAGGAGACAAGATTGCCTTTCTGGGCACTGTCTAGCACGCTTGCTTTCACTTTTCAGCCATTCACTGGCCGGCGCCCATGCTTTCCGTCACTCTGATTCCAACTAGATCACGGTACGCATTCGGTGAAGAAAGTAACAACGGAACCTCAAGCTCACGCACCTGACGCCGGCCTTCATAATTTCCAATGCCCGGTCATGAACAAAACAAAACTGAATAACGAGCTAGAGACATCGTGCATTAATCCTAGGAGCAAATGCCGTGGCACTGGCCACATAAGTAGAGACAAACTGCCAAACCCAACAGAGAACACATCAGTTGATCTTGGCTTTCATCAGCGCGATCTCCTTCTTGCGTGTTTCCCGCCACATCTCCTCGTCTTCCCATAATCCACCAGGGAAGAAGACATCCAGCAAGGCGAGCCCCACACCAGGTTCGAAGCTATCCGCCTTCTGGAGAGTCGGGAACACCTTCTCCTCCGTCACTGAGTTGATTTCATCGAGAGGCAGACCCAGCGCCGCCGGCGTCCTCCTTGTCCCGGCGGCAATTGTGTTCTGGATCATTCCCAGCGCACCCACCGCTAGCGTAAACCAGCCGTCACTAGACAGGCTCTGAGTGGTGATGAGGTGCAAGATCCACAGCGTGGTCAGAAGAATCGTCGCGGGGTCAGTCAGTTTGTCGTACACTTCTGGAGCTCCGGCGAGGTCTTGTTGCTAGCATTAATTCGAAATGTGGGGAAAACGGCGCGCCGTTCCGGGATCACCGGACCTGTCCCAGAGCGTGTGAATCTCACCTTCTCCAACGCTCGCCGACTTTTGCTGGACAGCCTCAGGATGAATTCAGGGCCAATAAATGCAAAATAGATATGTACAGGGAGCTACAAAGTAGGTCTTTTGAACTACATACAATATTCCCGATAGGTTTGCGTCAATCGATTGCAACGACCAATAGGGCGACGGTAGTTAGGTAGGTAGGTAGGTAGAATTCAGTGTTTTGGGGCCCTGATCATGGATATATTTCCAGAGGTGTAAATAATCGTGCGCTTGATCCAGGAGTTGGTAGGGAGCGAGGTTAGTATCCTATGTATCCATATATGTACTCAGATAAAGTGGTTTTTCCCGCGTAGTCGTCGAAAATCCCGAAATTTCTGTATTGGGCCCTTAAAAAAAACAACGCGAAAAGGGCGAGGGATTTTGGAGTAAAGGGGGGTGTTTGAATATTGTAAATAAAAATAAACATTTAGAATGGTGTCTGGAGGCAGGAGTGCATGTGGGTATAGGATTCAGATTTTACAACCAAGTACAGCATGTGTAAACAATTAATACAACAGCCGTAATCCTGGAGGCGCCGATAGACCTAGGACACAGACTAGATAATAAGTAACAACGAGTGAGAGTCATGACATACAGGCCATTTTTCAGATTCAGCTTAGCCGCTGGGATGCTGCGAGGCGAGTTCAGACCCCAGTGTTTGAAGGCGCAAGCTCTACGCTCTCGGGCCCATTTCCAGACAAAATTTTCAATGTTGTAGCCCATCGAGACCATCCGGTCTCGGTCGTGGCCGGAGTTTTAAGCAGATCAGGATTTTCTCCCAAGGTCAAAACGAGGGACGAGAAAAACAGAGGTTGGATGGCAGAGTTGATGCTGAACGGAGGTTTCTGTGGTCTGTTGTCTCGAGCCGGAAAGGAGCTTAGTAGGACATGGGAAAGGAAATCGCATGTAGCCAGTACCTTCCTCCCAATCTCGTAGAGCAGTTCCGCAGATAAATCGAGTAGCATTAGCCCTCAGCGTCACTTTGCGTCGGAGCTTGTGAAGGTGGCTGCGGCAACCATCAAGAAGGCTGTCTAATGATTGACAGATCGGTACTTATAAAGGTTACAAGATATGCCTGCGCTTCGCTCCGGCACCAGGGCGAGTGTATGTCTTTCGGGCACATTTGTGAACAATTATTTATTTAATCTCGATTTTAAGTACTTGTAATATAGAGCGTGCAGGTATTGTAATGTTAGACAGAAAAAAATGAAGCCGTCATGTTTGAACATCATTCAAGTATACTGAACTTTGGAACAGAGTGCTCTAGACCCACAGTGGTTGAACAATTCGAGTTTTTCAGTGAAAAAATTGGTGAAAGACTTGAATTTTTTTTCACTTATTTTTTCAGTGAGAAAACAGGTGAAAAATGTAAAACATTTTCACATTTTTTTTGACTTGAAACAAGAATGAGGTGAAAAATGTGAAAATACTTTTACATTTTTCACCTGTTTTTTTGCTGAAAAAATAGGTGAAAAAAAATTCAAGTCTTTCACCAATTTTTTCACTGAAAAACTTGAAATGTTCAACCAGTGCCAGTACGAGCAAATAATGTTTGACAGTGCCTCATACACTCACCAGGATAATCAAGTTTTGCAAGAAATCTGGGTGGGGTGGCAAAAACTCGGAGTCCCTTCTCTAGAGCCACTTCAAGGGGGATGAGGACAAACTGGATCATAAATCCATGACAGATTGAGCAAAAAACAATGCAGAGGTAAATTGGCGACGTACCTGCGTTGCTGCGAGATGCGCATTCCGTTCATTAAGGCTGCGTGTGCGAAATTGCGATCCCATGAGCATCTACAAACTTTGAAAACAGACATCCCTTGGTTAGATTGAAGCTCAGAACCACGCTGTTTCGTTGCAGCAGAAAGTACACGAGCAG
This sequence comes from Mycena rebaudengoi, assembly GCA_029282285.1. Taxonomy (NCBI): domain Eukaryota; kingdom Fungi; phylum Basidiomycota; class Agaricomycetes; order Agaricales; family Mycenaceae; genus Mycena; species Mycena rebaudengoi. The sequence continues at coordinate 298,232 of JARJCX010000044.1, read as the reverse complement.
ACACGGCAGAGCACAACGAAGAGAGGTGAAGGGGGGGGGGGGGGGGGGGGGTATATTATACTTGCGTGGTCCAAATGTCTGAACAACGAGTTTACCAAAGACAAATGGGTAGTAATGTACGGGTGGTTATCCTTACATATACTACAAGATGTCAACGGAGCACACACCATTCCAGGGGGTCAGTGATGCTAGGATTGGCTGTGAGCTGGCTGACCGATTGTATGGCAGGATATGTGGATATAACCTCGTGGGACCTGACCACAAGCGGAGTGCGCAAGTGTACGGGAGGAGTCCCCTCCTCCCAGGTAAAATTCCCCACACACCAGGTGAGAAAGAATGGTTTGGAGTGAGTTTAATGAAGGGTTGCGTGGAGTATTTTGAAAGCGCATCCGGGCTTGTTGTACATTTGAAGACCAAGTGGCTGAGGCCTTCAGGTGGTTGCAACATATCAATACAGGAACAGCTTGAGTGCCAGGGGAGATTCAGGAGAAAGATTGCCGCGGGTATTATACTGCGGAATACGTGGCCGCAGCATCGTTGCCTGGCTGCGGCATTGCGGAAGATGCGTTGAACAGTTGAGGAGTGAGTTTAATGAGGGGTAGCATCGAGTAACCATTCGGAGAGCAGGTGGTTGAGGCCTTCAGTGCTTGCAGCATGTCAATATAGGAACAGCTTGAGTGCCAGGAGAGATTCAGGCGAGAGCCTGGAGTGGGAAAATGAGGTGACGGGGATCCCAGAAAGTCAGCTCTCTTATACTGCGGCATGCCATGCAAGAATACGTGGCAGCAGTATCGTGCGGCATTGCGGAAGATGTGTTTATGCTGTTAATGAACTGCGGCACAATCACCAGAGCCACCGTCGACTCGTCGATCTTCACGCAAGCGGGGGGCATCTAAAACGCACGACGATGCTCCCACGCAGAAATGCAAGAAGACTGAAGCTGCCGCCGCACCTGAACCATCGAGCTCCGGGAAAAAAACGGCGAGTCGCACCCCCTCATTACCTTTCGATCTAACCACACACTATATAGTCCGAAGCACAAGCCGAAGCCATGGAGCGTCAGGCACACAGATGACCAGATTTACACGTCGTTCGAATTCCTTGCTCAATTTCCGGAGGAGTATCGCGCATTGTATGGTGATACTGAACCTGCATAGTCGTACTCTTTACAGTTCTTGACGTACTTCTCTTTATACATGAAATTATATGTTGCAAATTGTGACTTGCTGTTGAACAGAGAGTATATGTGAATGCGACTTGCAAACAGTGTACATTCCAAAATACTCGCTCCTGGGTGTCTTCAAGTTACGAGTACTTATGTAATAAGTATCGTCCCTTTCAAATCTCAGATCACCAATTTCATCGATTTTTTTGACTAGTGACGCTGATCGTCGAGGGACTTTTTAGGGGCTGTGTTGTGATAAATTGATGGCAGTGCTTAATTTCGTTTCAAATTTTTGTAGTGTTTTTAGTGGCTGTAATGTTTTCAGATGTTATTTTCCATCAAAACGGGATTTTTCACCGAGTAAAAAAAACTTTTTGTTCTTTGTTCCTGTTACATCTGAGGGGCCCCCTGCCAAAATTCGCGGACAAGATGTGCCGATATCTCAGCATCAGCTGCATGTCACATTTCAGAATATGGGATCAATCTTTAGCTGAAGTACATGGGTCCCCTTCTGTTCCAGCAATATTGCAAGACATTAAGAACTGACCAGAATCTGGACTGGTCTTACAAAAGGGGCTTCTCCTCGGAATTCGCGGAATCTTCCGTATGTCGGGGATTTTCGGATGTATTTGTTCTGAGGCGTTGAACTTGTTCCTTTAGTAGTGTAGGCCTAGTCTATGTATTCATAGTCACGTAGTAGCTTATGCATTGAGTGAAGCCTAGTCCATTTACTTATTGGTGGCGCGACCCAAAAGAATTATAGGAGGGAGATCACGTGTGGTAGCTCACCCTTTATTGCCCTCCGTTGCAAACAGGGCCACACAATGGGTATCTTCCCTGTCGTCCGCCAAATTTTGTGAGCAAAGTGTCGCAGTATCTCAGAACTGCCGCTTATTTCCTTCTAGCTCTTGAGAGACAAGTGTTGCTGTGCATTTTAGCTAGCTCCCCCTTCCAAAATAATTAGAATATCTGTAGAAATGCAATAGAAATGATCAAATTAAGAACCGTCGTTAAAAGAGGGGTATTCCCCGTTCTTGTCCGAAATTCGGACCATTCCGGATGTAAACAGGAGCATGTCGTTCGGCCCGCCCTCGGCAGGCATCCAATACAAACACCTGTCATTAACGTGCATGACTCAAGTGGATGGAGGCCCCTAGTAAGAGTTAAGGGGTATACTATCAAGCGGGATTCCCACTCGCCATCACCATCTAAAGAAGAGATTTTCGGCATATGCCGGCAGGCTTCCTGCATTTTATCTGCCTTTTTCCCGCAGTCTGGGAGCAAAGAATCATTAGAACTAGCAGGTTTGGTACTACTGTAAACAGCATAGAACTGTTGTGTGTCTTTCTGCATACCCTTGCTGCGCCATTCGCACAGCAGATAATAATAGATACACCATTCCGGATGGTCTCTTCTTCAGACCATATGAACTGAAACTCTAGAATCTGGTCGGAGAGCATCCATTTGAAGTACATGCAGGTCTATTGCAAGATTAATTTACCCTCGCGGACCGAGGTAAAAAAAATCCAAAAAACATCAATCTTTTAAAGACATTTTTGAAGCATTCTGAACTGAAGTCCACGGATTTAAGTCTATACTATACATTTAGCGCGTCTCTCGGCATCTTCCTGTGGGTGCCTGAATCCTTAATTATCACAATGTTAGTTTGAAAAGCACACAGGTCCAGTGCACTTATTCCGCGGCCCTTGGTGTGTGGATTAAAACACCCTACTTTGTTCGGATTGATGGCGGCCGTTAATGCAGAAAAAAATTACCGGGGTTCTCCTGGATCTCTCGGTGGCATATCTAGGAGTTTAATCGGTCGACATCTTGTAGAATTATGTAAGAAGAACCACCATACAGTGCTACATGTTTTCTTCCCGTAAAATTGTTGTTCAGCCTGTGAACCACGCAAGTATAATATATCTCCCCCCCAATCGGCATGGTGCACTCGTTGTTTATATATATATAATGGCAGCCGTAGTTGCCTAAAGGCAGGGCCCTAGATCATCCTCCAGAAGATGGCCAACATCAGCCCCCGGTGACATTTGCGGGTATGGCCAAATCCAAATTTTGTGTACACATCACCAGCGACTTTGCAGTCACTGTGTGCGCCTGCCTATTTTCATGACTGTCCCCACGTTCTTTACCTGAAAACTTTGGAACTTGTGGAATGTAAAATTGGAGGCTAGAATTAAAGAAACACCCACTGGTGATAAACCGGACAATTCTGCTTCCTGGATCATTCTGTCGGCAGTTCACGACAAATGAAGTGCAAACTATATTCACGACAAACCAAAATTACGGGCTAAACTTTATAGTACCAGAAAAAAAAAAGTAAGTACGAGGTCATGCCGGGCGCAGCCACGGCCCTTTACCCCAAGTTCGTATCTGTGTGGGCGATGCCACGGTGGAGCGTAGTCAGTGGTTGGGTCGAGACTTGAACGACATCATTAGGCTAGTCAAGTGAGAAAATGTAGCCATACCTGTGTTCAATAGAAATGGCGAATGCAACTCAGGACTCAGGCAATTCAGATCAGCTGTTGAACTGAATAGTGATCGGGTTAGGTTAGTGTAGGTTGGACAAAATGAATGAAGAGATCGGAAGGGGAGGAGCGATGAGGGTTGAAATGGTGTAATATGGTAGGTTACCTGCGAACGGACGAACTGAAATTGGAGCTGGTTGGCCGATGTTCGATCTTTTGAATTCGGGTGAACATACATAGAAGATAAGGTGGAGTTCAACTGACATTCAACTTGGCTCAACGAGATGCCAAGTGTATTTACCTGGAAAGAAGAGCTTATTATAGAGCTAGAGTGTGCAATCTCGAAAGGTCAACTCGTGCAAAATGCGCAATGGAGGGTCAAGGAAGATGAGAAGTGTGGAGGAAAATTTGTGGAGGGTGCCGTTCAGTTTCGGTCCAGAAATTGAGCTCTGAAAAGCGGCATCAGAGTTTGATGAGATGAGTGGTGTCTGGTTCCAAGGAGAAACGAGGGGAGTGTGGAACAGGACCAAAAAAAAAATGAGAAACTAGTTGAGGTCGAGACTTGGGCCCAAGTAAGATGGAATGACGGGGAGGATTATGTGGCGAGGATCTAAAACTTCAGAGAGGGAGCCTGGAACTGTAGCGGAGAGGCACAGAAAGGGTCACTACAGAACCAGGGGGACACCGAGATGCGTCTCCGTCGCTGTAGATATCAAACTTGAATTCGCCTCGGCGCCGCTGGGATACCCAGCTGACAGTTTGCGCCCCGGTTTAGGTGTGGGGATCGGGGGTGTTGGGTTGAGCTTTGAGCGCAAGAGATGGATTAGTTGATGTTCAGATTCTGCCCGCAACCGGAGAATTGCGGATGAAAATAGTGATGATGGGGGTACGAAATGCACTGAAGCGATAATGGGTGAATGAGTGGGAATAGCGATCCACAAGACGAAATAAATTCGTCTCCGCAAAAACACGGAGATCCGCGACGCCGTACCCAATTTGGGGAACCAGTTAACTCCCCAGACGTGAGGGAATTCATTACAGAAAATTTTGTGGTGAGGAATAGTTTGCGCAGGGGTATAGGTTGTGTAGTTAGTGGTACTTGGAGGAGATCTTGTCAATATAATGTGATTTGAGTTACTGTTATCACGATTTGTGAGTTTGGTTGTCGGGGTGCGCCTCCCTAGCCACGCTCGGCCTACTCGGCGATATGGCATCATAGATCAACAATTGCATCAGTTCAACTTGAAGGGCGCAGGAGGGTATATTTTCCTGGCAATGTGTCGGAGTTGATGAGAATTAGGCCTATGCGTCGGCTTTTCTGTTCTGTGTCGGACTTCCTGAAGGCTGGTCGCCGTGTCGCTGTGTCGGGTTTTAGGGAGCCTCCCGCAAACGTCACTGTGAGCTATCTCCAAACGGTCCGTGGTGCTGCTAACCTCATTTCCGCGCTCGCCGCTTTCCTTAAGCTGCACTTCAAGTCTTCTCCAGTCACGCCTGGCCCTTACGACCGTTTTGAAATTTTCAATCAAATTTCTGTCCACATTCCCCGCAACCGCTACATCAGTAACAAGACATGCCTTCGCTTCGCTCCGGCAGCTTTCACCGTTTCGAAGAGGAAGTTGCGTCTCGTTCAATGCAAATCACCAAGATATTGACAGATGGGACAGCTTCGTTGCATGGAGACCTGCATTCATAGACGTAGTGGGACATCAACCATTATGAACTGTTTACAATAGGCATCTAACGAAACAGTGCTGCTACGACCGATCTTGAATCTAGGTACGGTTTTCCCTCAATTCGTAAAATCTATATCAAAGCGTAACACTTACTGCAAGTTTGATGTTACGAATCTGACCGCAGGTTCGGAGTTATTCCAACGCATCTCTCGTCTTTGTAGTCGGCTTCGTCCTCCCTAAGCTCATCCGTGCGAGTTAGTATCTGAAGTGCGTGGTCAATGCAGGGACGAACCTGTCATCAGGATCGCGTTGTTGGCGTTCTCGCCAGGTAAGAGCATGAAACCGATAAAAGGATGGCAGGAGTAATGTTGTATTAGCGTAGCACATAGCAAGTCAGAAGACTCACTGAGACTGTGACCGACTTGGAGCAGTGAACCCAATGCTGAAAATTGTGAACATTAGTTGGGATGGTAGTACCGCTGCGATGCTCGTGCACCGCGAAACTCTCACAGATAATTGTGATCAAGATTGTGACAAACTATGTGGGTTGGTTGTATGAACCGGACTATTAGCAGATATCTGCATAATCGTCAATGCTATTCGGCTTCCGTTGATGAGATCCGTTGATGACATACTCACCACCCAAAAATATGATCGTCGACAGAATTCCTTTGAAACGGTGCGAGGTGAACGCATGAAGGGAGCGCTATGGAACGAAGTTAACTTCTTGAGGCATTGGTGGAGGGGAGGATGCCGAGCTCGATCTTGCCCAAGCAGTGTCAGGGAGGAGGGAGTTGAGACGAGGACTCACGGAATCTTGACCATCTGGGAGTAATGATATGCCCAATAACTGCCCACTGGTGTTGCGTGAAGACCCAGAGTCAAGATAGCTTTGACTGTGATGCAGACGAAAACATACCTGTATGAGAACCGTCCCTACATCTTCACACTGGGCGCATGGGGTCGGCAAGTACTGAAGCGGCACGAATCCGTTCTATTCACCTCTCCGCAGTCCAGAACCCTTGCGTCGAACCTCGGATGGTCGCAATCGAGTCTTGCCAAATAAAGGGACCACCGAGAGATTACCAGCGAGAGGGGATAGGCGCGTTGTTGATGTCATGGATTTTGACGGCTGATGGGCACGGTGGAACTTGCTACAATCGAAGAGATTCAAGGTTGAGCGAGATATCACACAATACACCGAGCAATTTGAGCCGGGTGTTAAGAGTGAAACGTTGAGGGGTATGGACATTGAATATTGCGTTTGAACATTTGTTGAGTAAAGATTGAAGTCTTGAGGCTAGGACCTTGTCAGAAGACTTGATCGACGTTGACTGAGTGAGTTGACTGAGTGTGAATACGCCATAAAGCCTTGATTACTGTGTATCTTGACGCTTCTGGAGTTGGATTTGGTGGGCCGGGCACGGTTCAGAGGGCAAGATCCATGGCATATGCTGCGTGGGACAGAACGGAGCACGGGGGGCAGCAGCGAGAGCGGAGAGGCGGAGATGATGGGAGTAGAACAAAAGGGGGATTTACTCGACAGCCTGCCTTTTACACGGGCCTTGAGCGGCTGATCGGGGATGTGGGATTTGGCAAGCGCCGGGGCGTCTAGGCTAAATTTTGATACAGAAGGTCAGCTGAGATAGCGATTGGGGTAATTTCGGTGGAACAAAGAGGTGCAATCTGATTCGAGGCATCTGCTTAATACACGAGGTATCAGAGCTGGTTTAGCCTTGGTTTAGCCGCATCCGTGCTATCCCTGCCGTCCCCTCTAAATCGCGTTCCGGAACTCCTGCCATCTTCGACACGGCACTCGTCATCGAAGGTCCATCCCAGTATGTCCCGTCATCTGGGATAGCTGGTAAGATCCAACTTCTCGGAGTCCATTTTGCCTGAGCTGATCATTATCAGGTTTACGTCCTGCCCAAATCCGCGCGATATTCAAGCTCCAGCCTCAATCGGGCACTTACGCGCACCCATTAGCATACGTTGAATGGCTTACACCTCTCAACAAACCCGACCCCATCTCCAGAATGTTCACCACTCACCGGTCTACCTGCAACCATACCCGCAACTCCGCCGTCGTCTCGGTGGAGCATATAAGTAGTCTGTGCTTGCTATTTAATGGCAAAGTGCGGCAACGCGATTGATCCAAAATGGACTTCATTTGATGTTCTAGAGGAAGCCAAGATGGTCAGATGAAGAGCTAAAGCGCCCCGCAGTGGATTCCATTCCAATAAATCACCCCTGGCTGTCAGTCTAAGGGAACGTCAACAGCGTTATGTCCGGCATTTATTGCGCCGCAACGGCTCATTCCGCGCATGTCCCAACCTCAAGCAGTGAATGAAATATAAGGTACGAATCTGCCAAGGGTTTCTTCTTTCCCTGTATTTTGTGAACATCTACTTAATTGATGCTTGTTCATCTTTAAAAGGGGTGGATTCCATTCCAATTCAATTACCGCTGGCTGTCAGTCTAAATGAACGTCAACAGCGCTATGTCCGGCACTTAGTGCGCCGCAGCGGCTCATTCCGCGCCTGTCCCAACCTCAAGCAGTGAATGAAATACAAGGTACGAATCTGCCACAAGTTTCTTCTACGGCTTCGAAATACTCCCCTGTATAACTCGAGCGCTCCTGTTCTTATCACAAAGGGGGTGAAACCAAATTTAAAACAAAACACCGCTCTCACTCCAAGTGGAGCTGAGTTTTGTCTCTGATATAAGGTACACGCCGGTGCTTAGCATCTATTCCTCTTTCTCCCAGCATCCATGAGCGACGAAGTCCGACCCGATTCCGAGTTCACGTCTCAATCTGCATCTGTAGAACCTGCATCGTGAGCTGCCCCAGCGCACATCGCGCACACTTCTGACCGCGTTTGTTTCAGATTTTCGGGCGCCTTTTTCCCGAAAGCGCGTCACTTCGAGCTGTCGGGCGGGACGTTCACGAACATCACAAACAACACCTACAGTCGTCCTATTGTGCCAGCCGGTCAGCCCTCGCCCCTTGTGTTGGATGCAGGATGTGCGTGTTGAGTTATAATTACGGGCAGACTTCCGACGAATCCCACTGGGCGATATCGACCTCCGCCGCGAGACGCGGGTGGACTACAAGTCCGGGATTGTGTCTTTCGCTAGCGAACGAAGGGTCGTGCGGCGGATATATTCTGCCAGAATCAACCGTCGCAGGCCAGATATGACAGTTGCGCTTTATCATGCAGAAGAGGTTCGTCTGCCGCTGTTGATTCTGGACAATTTTCTACATTGGGTGTTTCGGTAGGATTGGCGTCATGACGTCTCGAGGTATTCTTGCCTTCGGTGACCCTTAGCATGTTTTTAGGCCCCGAGTTGACATATTGACCTTATACATGCGTTTAAAAGACATCCGAATTTTGTCCAGCTCTACGGCATCACCAGTGCATCCGGAATCCATGCTGCAGTTTTTCACGATGGTCAGCATCTTTTCATGAAGGTAGGAAGTTCACAGTCTGACTCTAGTAGATATGATCCCCTTTGAAGACCTTCTGCACCGCTATCGGGATTCACATTCAATAATTGTATATCTTTATGGCTACTGGGTAAGTATAGTAGCGTCTAGTATTCGCTGTAGTTAACCTATCCACAGTCCTGGGACTTCCATCAAGCAAGCGAGTATTTCCAACGCACGTTCCAAACACAATTGGTAAGGTACACGCAATGAAGCAGGACCTTCAAGTCTACTGATGTGGATTTACAGCTACCTCACACGTCCCAGCTTTGGATCCGATCTTCTACTGGCCTGCTGTGCGCAGACCCAATGGACTACACAAGCGGAAAGGCCGGGTGCGCCGCCCTCGCGCCATCCCTGATGTCCCAACCACATCCGTTTGCCGTCCTTCACGAAACCGAGCCGCATGTCACTCCGGTGATTTCATCCATGTCCTTGGAGCTTTATTATTTCGTCTGCTGGTGGCACTTTGCTAACTGTGGATTTATTTCCATTCCCGTGTCCGAGATAGTGCGCCTGGGAGCGGTCGTTTTGTACCCTTCGGGTGAATGGCGCGAGGACTCTGTGGAAATAGCGGCCTTCACAGAGTCAGTGTCCCTCGATCATTGTACCTGGGAGTTGAATTCATGTGCTACTGTGGGAGAACTCATGGACACTGGGTGGACCCGGTATGTGACTCATATACGTTAGGTATGATGTTCCTCAGGCTAATCAATCGAAGATTTAGCGCCTCCGACGGGATGGGAGCAAGGGATAGTCTCACACTTTGTATTGAATGGGTGAAGGTCGATACTAGTATCTCGCGCAGAGCCTGGTTCAGTCAGGCCAATCATGTTTTCAGCCTTGTACACATCAATTCGAACCACCACGATTATGGTGCGCCTCGAGCATTTAGTTTTGCGATGGTCCTGAGTGACAATCATTGACACAGTTCTCACACACGACTGCGAATTTCAGCTCAATCTCATCCCAACCAGCGAGGACCTTCCCGCGGGGTACCTCTTTATTTGTCCTCCGGAAGACCTTCGTGCGGGGCCGTCATCATTCCGCTGGCCAGACTATGCGGCATACTGGTCGCGTGACCCAGAAGGGGTTGAACGTCTTGCAGTGGGTGAAGCTGCACGGCTCGGATTCCCCGCTATTCAGTTGCAGACAGAAATCCACGCTTCCTGGTGGAATGGTTCTGTTTACGCTGGACTGCAGAAATTCCACGAGGAAAAAGGCTTTGACCCTGACAGCCAGGATGTCGCACGCCACCTTGAATATCCACTTTTGGAGGTGTATAATCCACTGGCCCCGTTTCCATTCAGTGCGTCGGCTGAATCCTCTCGGTTTCATGAATAAACATTTATTTTGCAGTCGAAGCGGAGGATTCTGATGCTGAGGAAGACAATGAGGGTGGTGCAATACTTGATTGGTATTATGGAAGCTGAGATTTAAGACTCGTGGACTGGGGCTGTGAAGATGGGGCTTAGCTCATGTTTTTCGACTTCGAAGAAGTGGGAGAAAAGATGGACAAGACAGAGAGATTCGATTATGTACGGAGACCATGTATGCTCAAATCTCGTCGTACCGCCACAGGCCCAGTTTGCAAAATCTCGAAATGAACACCTAACCCAACCCAGCACACTGTCGTAGTACAACAGAAGCAAACCACGTCGCTGCTGGTCCCGCGTAAAGCAGGACCCGAGGCTGGGTAATACAAGTAAAATTCACACAAAACAGAGGACAAAAGATCGGGGAGCAGGAGGTCATGGACTAGGCCCGAGTCGAACGGGCAACCCCTGAAGATGAGCATATCTCGATGGAATTATCAACAGATGCGAGCTCGCTACCAGTCCTGCCCGCGACGTCGACACCGATGGTTCTCGCGGTGCGCACTACTGGGAAGTTACGTGGTGTTCACCGCATGTAGTCCTCGCGATGTCGTGATTCACTCTAAGCTTTGCATCGCCATTCGGGGATTTCCAAGCTCTGCGCTGGGCTTGTATCTGGGCCGGAACTGTGTCGCATTTTCATCTCCTCAGCTTTCATCGGTAACTTATGAGCAGTACGTATTACAAGTAGTACAGTAGTAACTGTACTTGTATCTATTTGTCTGTGCAAGAATGCAAGGACTGCTATTGGGATAGAAATCGGCTCTCCACAATAAATGGCTCTGCTTAGTGTCCACGGGTGGGTTCGTCACCACTGCCTTCTTCCTCTTGCTGCTGCACCGCTCACGTGACAATCTGGAGTCCCAGCACTCATTCTCATGACCTCTTTAAAGCGGGAAACCTATGGAACTTCACCCTTCAGACCAAAGAGAAATAAAGGGGGAGAACATGTAGAGTATGATGCGGGGTATGGCAAGTGATGGGAAGAGGAGGGGGGGACAATGTGTGCAAAATGTTAAGGCTTTATATACCAGTGAAAGAATGGACGAGTTGTGATGAAGTGAAGCAACTGGACGAATTGCAGCCCTACCGCAACTTTAGCACCTAAAAAGTTTATTTGAACAGGGCATATGGAGCGAAACAACGTGTTTTTCGGAATTCAAATGACTCGGTTTGAGCGATGGCATGTTTTGATCTGAGGCTCAAATGGTAAAGCCCCTCCCTTTCCAATTTTAAACACTTTATGCTGCAATCCGTGGGCTACCAGTTTGCCGCTCTGTTCTGACCCTCAGAACGGGTGGCTGTGCTGGTGGATAGCCAGTGGTGGCTGGGGTCAGACCAGAGGGGCAAACTAGTAGGGTTGAAGTCGGGTGAATACGGAGGAAGGAATACAAGTTTGCAAACTGGAGACGAAGTTCATTAGAATGTGTTGGACAGTCAGCATAAAAATAACACGTACGGGCTTCGTCCTCAACAAGGGCTCGGATCTCTTCTGCGTGATGAATGCTACAGTTGTCCAGCACCAGTACGCTCCGTGGTCCAGGATAAGGATTTGTGAGCGGGATCTGCAGCGCCACATTCATGTAAGAGCCTGTCCACACCGTGAGAAAGCATACATACCACATGCTCCTCAAGAAATTTGGGAAAGCAGGCTGTGTTCACCGAGCCCTCAATAACATCGTGAGCTACAATCCCATCCAAGGTGAGAACGGGAAGGATGGAAAACCGTTTGCCGCCTATGAATGCCTGCCTCTGGACACATCTTCTTCCAATCAGGGACCACCCTTTTGTACGACCTGTAGTGCGATCATTCTTGGCCGCCTCGTCGATGAACATCAGCATGTTCGCGTCGGGCACTAGATCTGCAATCCGATTCATATACGCAGACCGGAGAAGGCCGTTGCGTTCCAAAGCGCGGATGGAAACACATTTGCGTAAGAAATTCAACCGCCGAAGCGTACGATGAAGGGTTGCCAACGACACATTGACGTCGCGCTGGATGAGAAGTTTCTCCTGTATTTCATCTAAATATATGGCGTGGCTCTGCTCCAAGAGGGCCATAATGAACTTGAGGTCAGTGGCCGTGAGGCTACGTGGATGGCCCGAATGTTTAGTGCGAGCGATGGGTGTATAGGTTCCAATTGTGTGTTGTTCGAGTGTTTTATAAACCAAGGTTTTCTTGACACCGAGGACCGTGCATATCTGTTTGACAGAGTAGTCCTTTTCAAAGAAAAAAGCGGGGATGCGTGCTTTGAGGTCAGACGAGACGGTATGAGGCGGCATTTGGTTGGCCAGAAAACAAATGGCAACAAAGGCAAACAAGCTCAGAAAAAAAATCCGTTTTCCGCATAATTTTGAAAAGTGCTGTAAGGATATGTTCTCGAACTGGAACCAGCACTTTCAGGTGCTGATCATGGTCAACAAAGGCCAATGATGTCCTAATAAGGGTTGTCTTGCAGGCCAGGATGTCAATAATTGGGAGCTTGGCTTGTACCAAATCAGCATCTGTGAGCCCATCAGGTAGCATAGAAAGAATGCTGAGCAGCTCCTGGGCACCTGGGGTCATACGGGAGCTTGTATATGACAACATGATGGATATGTCCAGGCTTGATCTCTGGTCACACCCTTTCGAAAGCATCTGATACTTTCCAATCGCCAATGAGAAATTGCCTGTGCACATCCTTCAGAGTCAGCAACACTTCCTATGAGGCTGACTGCCAGTGGAAGATTCCCTGTCAGTTCAAGGAGTTCTTTGATGCTGGCCTCATCATTGCCACCATCAGAAACCTCAATGAAGGTCTGCTGGGCTGCCACATAGAAAAGTGGTTTGAGAGGGGCCAGGAAAGGCCTTGTCCATTTGACTTTGTTTGGCTGCTCTGCACCTCTCAGGGTGATCTCCAGCAAGTTAACCATATTATTTGATAAACTTGCAAACATTACTCACCATGAGACCCAAGTGGGGGACATCAGTCAGGAGGGATAGAAACTCTTCAACCTCAGAGCGAGATGAAAAGGTTTCCCACTGGGGTCTCTAGATTGTCAAGGACCAGAAGAGATGGAGGAGCATGGTCAAAATAATGGGCAATCTTCTTTGCCATGTTTGAGCCCTTCTCCAACCCAATATGATCTGAAATTGTCGCTGCCAGCTCATTGCAAGTGGGACTCGAGTGGCAAGGAACAAAGTATTGATGTGAATACTTGGCTTCCACTTGTGGCTTATGGAGGGCTGCTGTTGCAAGTGTGGTCTTTCCCATGCCCCCTGCACCAAGAATAGTAATGTGAGCAGAATCCTGCACTAAGATATTAACCACATCCTGGAGCTCTGCTTCACGGCCGTGAAATATTTTGGGAGATGCTGGAAGCAGACTAAATGATCCTGAACTAATATGGAAATCAGCAATCATGGACTATTGCACCCACCGCAATAACAGACCTATTGCCCGAACTTGAAAGAGTCCCAATCACCTAAATAAACCCATGAGCTGGGAAATTAGAGTCTGACTGAATCTGATTGAATTGCAACTAACAGAGGAGCAATCCAAACTGCCAAGGTCGGGATGGGAATCAAGGAGAGCCATAAGCTCATCATGTTGCTGCTTTGCATCTGTTTTTATTTGCCCTATCTGAGAGAGTGTTGAGTCTCCAGCTCTGACCTGAATCAATTTCAGTGATGAGATGATAATGCCGCTTGATTAAATGCTATCGGACATACCCTGAACATTCCAACAGCCTTATGAAGTTCCTGCTTGCACATCCCCAATTTGCTAGCATTATCAAGCTGCTTGAACGGCTGCTTAATCTTTCCCTTTTTTTGCTGTGTTTTCAGAAAGGTGAAAACCTTCTGAAGTGTTCTGCCACAATGTGTCACCGTGTGTCATCCAGAAAAAGAAATGATGACATACTCTGTGAATTTTTTTGCAATGTCATACAAGAGTGCCATTGGAAGCACCCCTTTCATTTCCGATGTGAAGCACAGTGTTGCAATAGTGGATTTGTTCAACCATTATCATCCAGTCATCTTTGTTGGACCTGATAGCCTATATTTACCTCCATCAACAACAATTTTTTTACTAAGCATGGGCTAGACTTACCTCCACATATTTCAGAATGGACAAAGTCAATGCCGTGGCTGAGGATAAAAAGGGGATCTCGGATGATCCAGCAATTGCCTCGACAGTGTTAGCTGCCACTGTCGTGTACTGGATTACATTCTTGAGCTGTGTCGGTACTTTCATCGTTGGGGATCAGAGCTCAGAGCCAAAACTCAGTTACTCTTATCTATACTACTCATGCTGTCTGTGCAACAGTTCAAGATTACTATCAACAGATATGCCAAACTATGTTATGCTGCACGTCAAACTGAGGCACAGGAGTCAACTTTGCAATTCCATCATCCAATGATTGTTCTTGCTGCACACACATTTTGGAGCTTTGCAGCGTTACCTTGCAATTGAGCTGAGGTCACTATAAAACGCGCATTGGAAGGAAAATACTCTGGGAATCGGGAGCACATTTTAAGTTGAGGAACATGGGGAACGAGAAAAGCGCGGAACTCAAAAGAGAAGCTACATCCAACTGTGTGAGACACTGACATCAGAAACCACGGTTGCCGAGATTGTCGCGAAAGTGAGTCCCATGCCGGTGGCCTATGCTAATTGCGTTCTAAAACGATCCCGCGCTTTGCGGGCAATACACGGGCTGACTAGAAAAGTCTAAAAATAATACAGCCGATATCCTCCTCCGAGGAACAACATGCCGAATGATGCTGGGCTCGAATATGGAGAAGACGCCTCTGTTTCAAATGTCACAAACAAAAGTGAGAATCCTGCTTGAATCCTGGTGAATTTCCATTCCGTCATTAGAAACATTAGCATCTCACCCTGAATTCAAGAACCCAGTGGAAGGGAACTAAGGTAAAAGAAAGCAGACCTGTGTGGCCATCCGGTAATACTCAGCAATATTTGCCAACTGATCTTCTTGTGGGAGATAGAATCCTAGAAGAAAGATCCTATCTCCACTCAGTGTGTCACAACAGCAATCCGCGGCAGAGGATTGTCAAGAAGAGGAACAGAAAAGGCGATAGCTCCCTGCCCCCAGAATCAATCTGCAATGGTGATCATCTTCGAGGGCCGACCCGCCCTCAGTACATTGTAAACTCAGACACATGGGCTATTCTGGGAAGCTGAAAAAAGCGCGAAGGTCAAAAAAGCAGCCACATAAGCAGATGCCGACTGATCCCGAGCTCGAACATGGGGAGGAATGCAGCATCAGAAACCACGGCTGTCGAGATTCGAACCACAACTGCTGCGTTTGCCAGCGAAACTGAACCCACGCCCGTGCCATCTGGTAATTGTGTTCTAAATGGAGCCCCGCCTTGCGGGGAATGCGCAGGCCGAGTAGAAGAGTCTGAGAAAAAGATTCACTGGTGGGATGCTCTCAGTTATTAATAGGTTTCAATATCCAGACGTCGAAGGCCCACTGGAGGGCTCGGTAGATCAATGTTTATTGATCACTTTAAGGATCAACAAACGCGCCAATGTAGAATTCCTGGAGTCCGGTGAAGGTTTCAACATTCATTCACATCGAGTACTACTCGTTTGTCTTCTGTAAACTCGTTGTTCATGTTGTGGACCACGCAAGTATAATATATCCCCCCCCCCCATTTTTAACGATGTCATTCTTGGAAATGCCGCCGGCTATCAGACGCGCCTGTGAAGATCCCGGATAGATCAGAAAGAAGGCAACGTTTGGAGCCGGGTGCTCAACTGAAGCAAGGCTCGACAATTTTGCAGGCAAGCACAGTCTCGTTATTAATGGAGGACACCTAACAGAGTAGCACTTTAGTTTTTTTCGAAATCTGAAGGAATGCGCTGCCGGGACTGACACCACCGAATCTCGAACCAACTCCGTGAAATCCGTGTCCTTATCGTTTTCTGCTCACCGTGCATATTGCATTTACATTCGTAAGCTGCTCAGTAATCTAATCACCCCGTGCACGAATATTTTAATTGGTTGGGGTGCACGTTCACCCACAATTTACCAAAGGCAGTCTCAAGGGCCACCAGGATTGCCATCCCGCATCTCAAGGTCTGTATTCCTTCTTTTTTACTGTTCTATCACGTAAGCTGGCGCCACTGGTCCACAGGATTGCGACGAGTAACAAGGTGCTTCAAAATGTAAGTTATGCAAATATTTACCTGGCCTCCCTCCCCGCGTTCATTCCAGCGATTCATACCGCTTACCGAATCTCGTCTTCGATAGGTATGTTCAATTTACTCTCTCAGAAGCTAGAGTTGATTGTCTCTTTTTGGTGCTCCGTTCTCTGGTACAAAACGGGTGGCCATGCCCAAGACACGGCAACAGGTTTTGTATCACAGAACCGAGCGGCGAATTAATAGGGCAAGGGACGTGGCCTTTGGAAGGAGAATGTGGGCCCATATTATTGGATTAGAAGGATAGGTGAGATATTTTTTCGTAAGAGAAATCCCCTCCCGCAATTTTGCGGGAGGGGATTTTGGAGAACATGATTTTCTGATAATGAGTGTCGAGCAGACGTAGGGAATGGTCCTAGACCCAGAATATATCTGAATATATTCAAAATATATTCATATTCAGTCGCAAAAATCTGAATACGATACACTACAAATACGATACGGCCTCCGGTATGTGAATACGATATGGATATTACGATACAGCAAATGGCGTATCGTATTCGTATTTGGCCGGCACTATGCGGAAGAACGACGAGTACAGATCTGGAACGGATAATCGAATATATCATGAGTTGCTTTGCAATGCAGACACGAGGTCGAAAAGAAAACTGCAAGCAGCCGGGCGGTGATCGGAGAATCGGACGAAAGGAAGTTAGAGACAGCCAGATCTGGGATTGGAGGAAGACGCAGGGCAGACTGAGGGATTTAGAGATCATGCGCGGCTTCACCTAAGCAAAGGACGGTCGAAAGCATGGGAAGTAAACAACGCGAGCGAGAGAGGCACGTCGACTCCATTTTTTTCTACCGAGTGGGCAAAGCTCGTTCTCCAGTCCTTCTCTTAGTCCTGAAAATTTCATGTTGAAAATCTATCCGTGGCCCCGTCTTCGCGCATACATATTCCAATCGGTACAGTAAAATGTGAGACTCGCAGCAACAATTTTTGGCTAGTCCCTCTCCTACTCATCTGGTATCTCTTTGCGCAAAACCTAAAGTTCTAAACTGCAGGAAAAACACTAAATACTTCCTACAAGTGGTTTTAGTACATCTGAACTGCCAATGATCGGAGATGCATGTTCGACCAAGGTTCAGCAATCCAGGAAATGCCAGTCAGAGCCTTGAAATTTAGTAAGAGATGCGAAAACCGGTGGAAAGGTGGAATTGACCAAATGTAAGGATCTGGTGCAGGAGAACTCCATTCTTGATGCACTGGCAGGCAGCCTGTGAATGCCGTGAGGAAACGAATTGAACTCGTTGCCAGTCTCCTACCCAGCCGCCCGTTACGGGGTTGGGAATATACAGAGCAGTGGGACGATAAGTGAGATCTGTAAGTAGGATAATTATAGAATTTTGATGTCGCATGATTGTGTCAAGATTTAAACTCCGACCTTCGCTTAACCCAACCCCTCCACGGCGGCTGGCATTTAACACATATAAACAACATAGCCACCCCCTGATTACTGCCATCAGTGGGCAATCCTTTCGTCAACAAAACCTCGTCGTGTCCCGCTCATCACTCTCGATGGCGTAGAGCCATACAAAACTTTGATGGTTTCCTTTTGGATGACTTTTTGTGCCCACACAAAGGTAGATGCCTAGGACATTGAATTCTGCTAGAAGGCATCAATGATAGGGTTAAGGCTTGTAGTAGACGGATTGTCTTGCAAAGAGGACCTTTTCAGGAGTGTGAGAATGAATTCAGCAGCCATTAATTCCTCTTGAGCAAGGATAGAGCGGGACACAACGAGGTTTTGTTGACGAAAGGATTGCCCACTGATGGCAGTGATCAGGGGGTGGCTATGTTGTTTATGTGTGTTAAATGCCAGCCGCCGTGGAGCGGTTGGGTTAAGCGAAGGTCGGAGTTTAAATTTTGACATAATCATGCGACATCAAAATTCTATAATTATCCCTACTTACAGATCTCATTTTGCGTCCCACTGCTCTGTATATTCCCAACCCCGTAACGTGCGGCTGGGTAGGAGACTGACTCGTTGCAAGTCATTCAAGCTCCGACACGTGGACGGATTGATCGTCCAATCAGCAACGATTGATGTAAGTTGACCGTCCTTTCTTCTTCCCACCACGTCCCACTACCCTCCCCGCCCCAACGCCGACCTCTGCACCGATACACATGCAATCCAAGCTTGTGGCTGTCACACCTAAAACAGCAATCTTTCAGTCGTGTTAAATGTGAGGTTTAAATATAAGCTTTCCGCGGTGATTTCAGATGGGCAGAAAGTTCCCCTTTCAAGCGGAGTAGATTGAAGTAGTTTAATCATGGCTTTCAATCAGCGGGGAAGATGAACATTCCGCCGACTTTTCAGACGAGTTGAAAGAACTTCTTTCAGCCACAATGGAAAGATCAACTTTCAACCCATCTGAAAACACGGTGAAAAGTTGATCTTTCAGCGTGTGGCTGAAAGAATTTCTTTCAACTTGTCTGAAACTGACGTGGGAAGTTGATCATTTTCTCTTTGTGGAATAAAGCTCTTTCAACCCATCGGAAAACACGGCGGAAAGTTGATCTTTCAACTTGTCTGAAAACGCAGCGGAAAGAGGTTCTTTTCCACTGATTGGAACCCGCAATTAATTTGATTCATTCACTCGACTTGAAAGATCCACTTTCCGCTCATCTTTAAACATCTCTTTTAACACATCTGAAAGATTACTGTTTTAGGTGTGTGTATTGTTGGAAATACAACCCGTGGTCATGTTGACCATGCGGAATACATGTGGAATGCACATGGACTGCTCCACAATTTTACTTCTTTCATTGTCTTTTCACCGTTGCTATGTTCACTTTAGGTTTAGCCTGCTTTTTGCCCGACTACCATCTTTTTCACCATATGCTTTATTGTGTTTCACACAGCCTTGGTATCATTGCTAGTCTGACTCATAGATAAGAGACTTGTATTTATACCGAGCTGTCTCTGCAATATATTCAGTCTGTTCTTTAGTTGCACCCTCATCAATTATATCTTCCCATATGTATTGTCCTGGGATGCAAGCTCATTCAAGCTCAAGCCTGCTCACGCTCAGTCAAGCTAGTCAACGCGACCGTATCCTAACGCACAAAATTAAATTTGGCCCATTCGCGTTGAGAAGGCAAATGGTGCTAAACACATGGAGTGGGCTGCTTAGGGATGAAGACTCATTGCCGGATGATTGGACACTCACAGAGGGGGTTTTAGTGGGTATATGGCCAATGAAAGGTATAACATAACTCACACAGGCCAGAGTCCCACACTGGTTAAAATATTGTGCGTAACGGCATTTCCTCCTGGACAAAACTCACCGGCATGACTGGCCCAAAACCAGCAACACAAGCGGACAAAACATAGAATGCTTCTGCAGACTTTGACTTTGTTATTCCAAACGCTCCAAAAAAAAAAAAAAAAGCTAGTCAAGGCTCAGGCGCACTCAGCGCACTCGAAGTCACTCAAGTGCACCAAACCCGCTCAAGACCTCAAGCTAGGCCTCAAGTCTCAAATCCCTCAAGGCCTCAAGACCTCAAGCCAGGTCCCGTTATCCCTTCAACCTCCCGTGCTTCGTCGCTCTGTTGTCATGCGGTTTCCATCATCCTCTAGACTTGGACTCCGTGGTTACTAACGTTTTTTAGCCTTGTAGTCTCGGGTGGCGGTAGTATTATCATGTACTGTTCGTAGTGTATCAATATACACGATATTCCATCTATTATGCGACTTTAATGAGCACTTTTTTCGCCCTTTTGCTGCAGCTTATGCTCGGCTTATATGGGCTTTTCTGGCTTTTTCGCCTTATCTAAGATTAAGGACTTGGATTAAAAAAGGCGCTTCGACTTTTCGGGCTTACAAAAGACAGAAAAGGCATGAAAAGGCCCACTTGTAAAGATGCTGATGCGGGAGAAGAGCCTCTCGACAGAAACACTGGTCGCCGGGATCGCGAGAAAGTCGCGCGCCAAGCGCGAGACCACAGGAAAGTGCATGCCGAACTTCTGGACATAACTGTGAGTCGGACAGAGGAAGTGCCATTGATCAACTCACCTTCCACCATGCCAATGACATTTAATGGGTTCCTGGGTCATAGGTAACCGGAGCGGCGTAGAACAGTTCTAGCTCGCCGACTTGTACCCCAGGAAGAAGGCCGGCAGCGACCTTGAATGAGCACACCATGCGAAGGAAAGATGTGGAGTCAGAGGGACGGGAGGTGGATGTTACTGCGGCGGACACCGAGGTGGTCTGCCTCTCGTCGTCAAAAAGTTTCTTATAACTTTCGAATGCATGCTGGAAGGGAGTCTTTGCTCGTTCCATGCGCTGTAGGCCATCGGTGTGGCCCGCAAACCATGATAGACCGAGGCATGGATGGAGAATTGCTGCGCGTGTCGATTTAGCCCAAAAACAAAAAAGGGTTTAAGGTTTAGTTTTCATTTGTTTACTGTTTGCGACCCTTGGTAAACTAAATGGAAATATAAACGGTTTTAATGGTTTAAAACCTAAACTAAACGGAAACAGCTGGAGCCTTAGTTGGTGGTGCCAGTGCTGCGCACGAGCTGGCTGAGCGCGTCGGGGACGCTGTCGACGAAGAAGATCGCGGGGCCAGCGACGGTGGGGACGGTGGCACGCGCGACAACGTCATTCGGGATGGGCGTCGCATCGCTCGTAATCCAGAGGGCGACGGGGCCGTTAGTGCCCGCGGGCACGTTGCACTGCGCGAGCGGCAAGTTGACGGACGCATTAGCGCCGCCGACGATGATGTTGCAGAAGAGGTTCTAAGCAAGGATATAAGTAAATAGCATTATATAGGGACCTGCGAGAAGGGGCGTACGTCGGTGCCGGTGACGCCGGTTGCGGACACGGTGAGGAGGTCGCCGGGGGCGATCGTACCCGTGTTGGTAACGGCGAGGCTGGTAGTGGCTGCGCAAAAGAATTGTCAATGCTCGGATCATAACTTTATTTATTTAACTAGCAGAGAAAGGATGTACCGGTGAGCTCAAGGTCACACGGACCCGTGATGAACCCGCCCGCAATGGAGAGCACCTCCTGCGGCGTGAACCCCACACCGAACGGCGACGGGATCGCCGTGCCAGTCCCGGACAACACATTCAGCAGCGACTGGTGCCGCGCCTCGACCGTGAGGATCGACGCCACTGCGCCCAGGAACTCCGGTACGTCAAGCAGGTTCGCCGCGCCTGAGTACGCCGCCACCCCGACGTACTCGACCACGCGCGCGGTGGCCACCATCGTCGCGACATCTGTGAGCCCGCTAGTGAAGTCGAAGGTGCAGGTGAGGGGCAAAAGGCCGTTGGCGTTGAGCGCCGCCTGGATGAAAGAGTCGTGTGCGGCCTCATCGCTTTGGATCGTCGTGAGTATCTGCGTCGGGATCGTGGGCGACGCGAAGCCCGCAGCAGTGAAGTCCGCGTCCTGGAATTTCGTGAGGCCCTGTTGGTAGAGGCTCGCCTCGAGCTGCTCCAGGACGTTTGCGAATTCTGTGGGGGGGGGGGGAACGTCAGGTGGGGGGCAGCGCTGTGCAGATTCTTCGGAGACTCACGGAAAATGAGGGCAACATTGGCGGATGCTGCTGCGCGAGTCACGACAGGGCGCGCAGATGCCAGGAGGGGTGCAGCGGCTAGAGCGGCAAGGAAGGGGGAGGAATAACGCATGTTGAGGAAGGAGATGGTGGAGGATAATTCGGAAGCACCCAAGACTTAAGAAAGACGACCGGGGGCGTCGTCAGGTACAGACTTGTCAGAATTTTGAAAGGAAGGTACGAGGACGAGGGCAATCAATCTTTGCTGCCCAAGAGTCGGCCCTGGTTTCTATCATGGATGTACTTCTATCTGGACGGATTCACATCTACATCAGCATTGACAATCTGTTGCACCCTACAACTTCCGCAAGTCGTGATCCCTTATTATGGGAAAACATGGGTAGTTGTTAGGTTACTAGGGCCCCAGAGGGTTCTGGGTACCCCTAGCTTAGGGTTACATCCTCCTAGCTGCTGGGTCAGGCACGGAAGCTGAGAGTGGGATAGCTGAGGTAAACAGTTAGGGCAAGGCCCCTCCTAAGCCCCGCGCCCACCAGGGTGCAGGAGAGGACTTGCCCTAACTGTTTACCTCAGCTATCCCACTCTCAGCTTCCCGTGCCTGACCCTTGAAGATTAATTGCCTTGTATTTCAGCAAATAAAGGCACCCGGGGTGGCCATCACTGAACAGCAGACAAAATTCACACTCATCAAGAGCTCTGCCTGTACTGATGGCCACCCCGGGTGACCATCAGTGAACAGAGGACAAAATTCACAAACTTGTCAAGAGCTCTGCCTGTACTGATGGCCACCCGGGGTGGCCATCACTGAACAGAGGACAAAATTCACACGCTTGTCAGGGGCTCCCTCTGCACTGATGGCCACCCGGGGTGGCCATCACTTGAGGGAGGACAAAATTCACACATATATCTACACCTTTTTGTACCACAAAAATAATCATGCAAAGCTCTCTCTGTACTGATGGCCACCCGGGGTGGCCATCACTGAAGAGACGACGAATTCACACGCTTGTCAAGAGCCCCCTCTGCACTGATGATGGCCACCCCGGGTGGCCATCACTTGAGGGAGGACAAAATTCACACATATATCTACTACCAAAAAATAATCATCCAAAGTGCTCTCTGCAGTGATGGCCACCCGGGGTGGCCATCACTGCACAGCGCACAAAATTCACATGCTTGTCAAGAGCCCCTCTGCAACCGGGGTGGCCATTACAGTGCAGCGTACAAAATTCACACTACTCTTGTCCAGAGCTCCTCTTGCAAGGTGGCCATCACTGAACAAATTCACACACTTGTGTATAGCCCTTGGTGTGGGAACGTGCTTGCAGAGGTTGTTCAACCCGATAGTTGACCGCACCAACAAATATTACCGTGGTTGTGCCAGCAGAATGAAGCATAGTTGGATGGAAGGAAAGGATTTTATTCAAGCTACATACAAATACCTTACGTAGCAGTTATTGTCAAGGCTTTTTTTTTGCCTAATTGTTGTCGCCGTTAACAGCGAAGTAGTATCTCATAATTAGACATTCTACAGCAAAAAAAAAAAATGCTCGTACCCCACATGCCGTAGACTCGTAGTTGCGGGAGGCCGGGAATATTTGGGAAACTTGGAATTGCGAGCTCAAACCTGCCTGCGGGGCCCAACAGTGCGCTTGTCAGCTTCATTGCAATTTTGTCTGGGGAAAATATTAATCCTTCTGCGCACGAGTAAACCAAGTTAGCAGCACCACGATAAAATCAACTCGCAGCTTCCAGGGCCAGCGCATTAGCAGCACTAGATAGCGGCACATCGGCAGACCCGGGCTTAGCATCAAGCAGCAGTGAGCGGTACTGAGCGGTACCAAAAGCGGTAAAGCGGTGCACAAGCGGTACTTTTACCTATACCCTCACGACTTCTCAGTTTTGCGCAATGTAATGCCATCGTCGTCACAAAGACCCCGATCTCGAATCTTCAGGCTTCTGCCGCGAAACTCCTACTGTGTGCATTGCACTGCGCTTATAGTTTTGTTTCTCCCTGGAATTCCCAGGAGACTCCATGAATATCGAGTCGCAATTCATGCCAGATGTCGGGTGCACCAGAATCGGCTAAGTGCGTTATTGTTTAACCAAATCACATATGGTCCCCGTGATTTTCAGTCTCTCTGTTCGGCAACTTATGGCCAGCTCAGCGACGGGAAAAAATATGTGTAGTCTCTCTTATCTTTTTCCCTGGTTTGCCCAAGAGAATGCGCATATTTTCCGTAAAAACCAAGCAACTCTCATTTGATAAGCTTCGTAGTGCATGGACGCCGTTGCACCCCAGTGTTCTCTTTTGAACGAACGTCACGGCGTGTGTTTCTTTTCTCTAAGCATGTCCAATGCTCACTGAGCGTACAGGTTCGCAGCGTCGCGTGTCGAACGTGGACTTCAAGATCCCAATGGAACCGACATTCAATTATATCCGCAAGTAGCAGGTTTGCCTGGGATTTCCCTGGTAAAATTCCATACATAGGAGATCCAAACCAGAAGGATTATTCGTAGCCATGACGCCCCAGGTATGTGTATGTATACGCACAACCACCTCTTGACGTCTTGCCTACAGGGATGCCCGGAACGCACCCGGTTAAGCCTATTTATCTTGGGCTCAGTTCTGTGGGCAGACTGGTGGCTGTACACCTTTTTTTTTTTCCGAATTTGGGTTGGATTTTTTTTCTTCTACACTCACAGGTGTACAGCCACCAATCTGCCCACAGAACTGAGCCCAAGATAAATAGGATCTCACCCCCACTGCTTCCCTCCTGCTGCCATGGGTATGTGAGTGCTGCCAGAGAGCTACCTGTACCGCAGTGCATCAGGGTTTTAGCTAGCGGCACAGGTGCAGAGCAGGGAGGGGCGGGGCGGGGCGGGGTGCGGGGGCACAGGCTATATGGGGAATGGTAAGTATTATTGATGGCAGTTGGGCGCTGTATGGGATGTGTATGCTGTATGGGGCATGATATGTAACTTGCTTAATGGTGCTACCAATGCCCTCGTACTGCTGGCAGGGTGGCATACAGAGGCTGGGCTCAATGTTGAATAGGCACACTTGCCGGCTTGCCGGTTTCCCGTGCTGATTTACTTGCGCATGTTATCTTCCCATCACTGCTGATCCGCATCCCGCCCATGCCGTCATCCGGCTATCCGTGCCCACCCCGCCCTGCCCCCTGCTTCTGTGGTACCAGCATAACGGTACACGCCGCTTTCCGGCCCGCCCACACCGTGCGACCCGCCTTTTCCGCCGCTTCCAGCATGTCATCGGGTGCATTTGCTTACACCGTGCTGCCCACCCCACTCACGTTGCCCTCGCACACTCCCTGCACTCCCACATATATTACTTCCGCTGTGCTGTTCTGTTATACACAGATACTTTGCCTGCTTTGACCTTTGTACACCCCAAATGTATTGTATTTCTTGAAATCAGTTCCTTTGATTTGTATTTTGGCCTACAAATGAAATAAGGGGCTAATATATTGCAGATGAAGCTTAATAGTTGACCATCTGGTCCGTTATCGCTCGTTGGGAGTTGGTGTGGCCACCGGCAATGTTGGTGTGATTTGATGGCATCACCGTGAGCAGCCTAATGCGGAAAGCCTGCCATTTAGTCAAGTCCTGCGGCGAGGTTTAGTGTGGGCGAACAAGCCACTTTCACATACAGGTTTATAGATATAAATTGTTCAGAACTATATTTTGTATGCCTTCTTGGGAACGGAATTATTTTGGCATCCCAGGTGATTGAATTTGGCCTCAGAGGTCATGCCATTTCGTACATTTCAGACCGATTTTTGCCGTTCTTTTCCCAAGAAGTCACATAAAATGACCAAATACTTCAATTAGACCAGTTTCCGGGACCATATGGGGTGCCCGTTGGCCGGTGCTGGGGTGCAGCAAATACATGAGCAAACACAGCTGAAATTGCCCATTCCATGCTCTTGTTGTATTATTTTTTTTGTGAGGGACAAAACTTCAATGTGTGAGTAATATATATTGCTTCTCCGAGTTTCTCAGAAGGTCTATGGGCCCACAAACAATTTACTTGCTTAAAAGTACATTTGCCGTCAAAATCTCGGCAATCAGATGACTCAGCACACGATTTCAGAATCGCTGTTGCCGGTGGCCAGTTGGTGTAATTACAAATTCTGGTTGCGAACTGATGTTCGGACTTGCGGGCCGGTAGGCACTTCACGGGCGCTTAAAGGGATCTCAAAACACAATCGAGCAATAGCGCAACGACTAGGGCCAGAAAAAATCCAGGAATATCCCAGAGAGCTCTCATAGGATATACCTTCATGAATGAAAAACAGTTATACCTGAAACGCAAGTCATTAAGAATATATGGACATTGGTCAAACTTGTGTGACATGTTCATTATGATTTACAACATTCAAGTACCCCACCTTTCGAGCATATTCGGTCAATGATCATTCTGGAAAGTTAAATACCCCAGATCTTTCGATCATACTGAGTTCATATGACCTTATTGTTCACTCCAGGCACTACTAGTATGATATCTAAACCTTCCATGCCCCGAAAATCATCAAAAGAGGTGTTCTTGAGTGAAACATAAACCTATTCTAATCGCCCCAAAATTGGAATGGGTGTGTAGGTATTGTTGTACTGTCTATAAACCTGAATTTCCAGGCCATAAATGGATCCCATTGCAACGAAACAGGCCCGCTTATCAGATCCTAGAAAGGCCTGAATCATTGTACAGGACTTTGATCCACCCCCAATTCATTTTTTTTAGGGTTCCTCTGGATAGGATACACTCTTATTCGAAGGAGATTGAATGAAACATGGCTATGATTGAAAGAAAATCATTATTTCAGCTGCAAGTAGCAATTGAGTGAAATCTCGACCAGAAAAAACGATCAAGTGCTAATTTCTTCTCCTAAAAATACTTGGGCACATAAGGCTTGTTATATGAAGGATTTAAGCAGAGCTAGCCCACCTACGCGTCCCCAATCCGCAAAATCATCGAGTTTTCAGGCGGATCATTCCAAATTGGGTATGTCGATCATGTCAATCAGTGGCTGTACCGCTCATTCCCACCACCATTTCGTACACAGGCTTTTCCTCAGACATAGTCTAGCACACCGCTCACCTGCCTCATTTCTACTGCATAGCACAGAGGTCATGGGCTCGAGCTGCAACCGGGACTGAAATAGATGCAGCAAAAATTGAAGGAAAAAGGTGTGTTATATCTTTGTTTGACCGTATTTCGCCTCCTTACCTGGTGAAATGTATCATACATATGCACTGCGTATTGTACGATATTTTCGCAATTTTTGAACTAAAGTTCGGCATCGTGGTTGGCATCGTCGCCGGCGCCAAGGATATCTGATGGTATTTGATGGCGGCGTCAAAATGCTTGGATCGCTAACCGTCGCATCCATCAAATGGACGCACGGCATGATGCACTGCCTGCTCCCCAAAAGGTGAAGAGGAGAAGGAGGGAGAAGGCTATTGGCAACGGCCGCTAGTGGACATGGCTTAAATTCCAAATGGGGACGGACAGGAGCCTATCGAGCACGATGCTAGCCGTTGGATGGCTAGTGTCGTGGCTTTACGGTACAATTCCGCTGGCTAGTGTCGTGGCATGACAATCTCTGCTGCATCGTCTCAGTCTGCCCCCGGTACTGACTACCCCACCGCAGCCTCAGTATGTATCCCCTTCTATTCAGCCTCCTCTATAATATCTCTTTCCAATAAAGTACTACCCTGCTCTGTCCCACCAAAGAATTCCGTGCCCGCCGCCGATCTCGACTTGTAACACTCACACCGCCCGGGAATAGAACTGCGGCCCACACCAGCTTCATATACGCTGCTTTTACTTCATGTACACACCCGCCACTCTTTCTAAACCCACTACCGACACCGCGGGACTCTTTTTACGCCCTTCGACAGCTTTGGCCCTTTTGCATCCTGCCCATAGGTCATGGCCCCTTACCCACTCGCCGGCACCCTCGCCCGTACCCCCCAATCACCTTTTTAACCGAAAACCTGGCCCATCACCCACAACCGTCGCGCCAACTGCGTGCCAGCCGACCTTCGTTATTGTCCCCGGCCCTCACATCCACCTTGCGCAGCTTTTATCCTCATTTAGTTCTGGAAGGTCAGGGAGGATGGTAGCACATGGAATGGATCGGTTTTTGGAATATTCTGACGCATCCAGGTGCGTTCCGCCCGCATTTATTCCCATTTTTGCGTTTTTTTTTGGGTAATCTTGCTGCCTCTGCGCCAGATCATCCTCGATGTCCCCAATTTCACCACGGGTGAGTTTTCCCTTGTCTTCTCCCCACATCTCCCCCGCCGGCACGATTTTTGCGGCCCTCAAACCCGCCCGCCCCGCCTGATTTCAGCGTTGTCGGGAGCACCGCCACGGCGGGGGTTAAGGTTACTCCTCAATTCCAAAGCAGGCTTCCCCTGGCTCCTCCACTACCCACTGTATCGCCTCGCTGCTCGTCTGACAAGCCAGCGTCGCTGCACCGAGCTCCAATTGGCGCTCTGGTACCGCGCTGCCTTGAACACCGGTCAGTGCTGTCGTACCTGATGTCGCCAAGCCTCAATCGCTTGGTTATTCATTTGCCGGCCATTTGTTCAGCAAAGCAGCGTCGTTCATTTCCTATCGCGCCGGGGAGTTGGACCCCACCCTTTAATCTCCAGGGAATCCCCTGGAAGAGTCTCATCCCGTCCCCAATTTATTCTCACTTTTTTGATGCCTTACAAAATGTTTGACTGCTCTGACTTGTACAACACGTCCACCTCAGCCTCGAAAAGATTGCTGGTGAGCCATGTGTGCATATATCCATTTTTTTAATGCTTGCTTTTCCCAATCATCTTGCCCTGTACGAATTCCTCCAGATACAGCATGGGTGAGTCGCCCCTCCCTTCTACTCTCCTCCCCATTATTACGCTATGCACCCGGAGCTCCCGTACACAATTCGAATCAATTCGATGTGACTGCCCTCATTCGGTTCATTAAAGCCAGCATCCCCTAAATAGTATCGTCCGGGTCCGCAGTTAGCGTCCGGGAGTAGGGGACAAATATCATGATAAAGCCGGCCACCACCGTCTTGTTTTGCTCTTCTCTTTCGACGTCCATCTCCGCTCCTTCCTGGTTTCCTCAGAACGGACGTTGGCTGTGCGATCATTTCTGGAGTTGTAATAACTGCTCCTAATTAGCTCGGACCGTGTGCCTCCATAATTTCGCGTTTCCTGCTCTTCTTCCCGACACGAATCCCCTAATCCGAGCAGCACGTTTATTCTTTCAACGGCCACTGGGGCTACACAAACCGTAAAGCTGAAGCCCTCTACCAATTCCGTACCGTGCTTCGCAGAACCCCGTCGAAAAGCTGGGTCGTGAGAATCTATTTCTCGTACGTGCACCGTTGATTTTTCAGTGAATGAACCGCTAACGGAACAGCATTGCCGCGTTTATTAGGAGTTAGCCTCCCTCCTCCCCAACCCCCCTAATATTCGGCGGCCCAAGAAATCGAGCATCGGGATAAGTGCGAGTCCCTTCAGTGTGAGGCAAACGGGTGGTGCGAGCGCGTCGGCATCATGCCTTTGCCCACGCCGAACTTGGGCGCGCACCTCCGGCAGTTCCACTACTAACTCGCGCATCCAAACGCCCATCACCCCCAGTTCCAGTCCCCGTTCGCTCAGCATCACCGCGCCGCAGTTTACGCACTCTGCCGGCGTTCCTGACCATCCTTAGCACGACGAGCACCCCCTCGCACCGCGTTCCGCACGCGAGCCCGTCGTGCGGCACCCGTACATGTACCGGCTCCAGACGCATCTACCTCCTCACCAGCAGCAGCTCGCATCGCAGGAGGACCGCCTCGAAATGCTCGAGTATCTCCACTTCACAACGACCTCCGCCAACGCGCACGACCGTGCGACCATCATCTAGAGGCGGCTGCGCGTCATCCTTACGCCGTACATCCGTTATTCCGCGCCAGATCCGACGACAGTTGGGCGACGCCCGTATGGCGCGCCTGTGCGACGCGGCACACGGCGCACATCCGCACGCAGGCGGCTACTCTGACACTTCCAGAACCGCTGATGCTCAGTGCACTGGACGAGACGAATCGCGAGATTTGCCAGGTAGTTGTGCGGATGTGGGCCGCGGGGGGTACACGCCGGACTCGCTGCGCTACTGCATCCGCGAGAAGTGGATAATTCTACGCTTTTGACCGTTGTGCGCGGATGGCGGGCGCATGCGGCTACGCTGATGGCGTGGCTTGACTGGAGCGTGTGGCTGAAGTGTTGGCCCGCGTGTGGGCTCGAGGTGCGTTCAACTCTGCTTCGAGTCGGTGCATCCACCGTCGTGCTAATGTACTTTTCGCGTTTAATGTTCTGACTGAGATTACAGGAAATATGTTACTTACCGACGTAGCCGTACCTCTGGGAGACCCTGGATGATGGAGAGGACGAGGATGGCCATTGGAAATGGCTGCAGCCGCGCTGTATCTGCCAGTTGGAACCGTATTCGCGGCTGTAGAAGTGAAGACTTTTGTGAGTGGAATCAAAATGCGATCACGGTTCAGACCCTGACCTAACAAATTTCCTATAAGGTTGCTGGCAGAACGAGACCCTCAGGATCCTGGCCGCCCAGTCACAGGTTTTATTCTTCGGATGGGGGGGGCCATCCGTTTATTTTTGGGGCTAGGCCAAACGCTCCGTGCGACCAATCAAAGTTGTTCCCCCGATTTTTCCGGACCTGCCCCCAGGGGTGCTTTCCGACGCCGGCTTCACCGGACCCCCCAGTGAAGGGGGAATGTCTATATTGTTCGGGGTCGGGCTGATTTATTGGACACAGAGTTGTACAAAGTTCAACGAAAACTATCAGTTGGAAGTTCACTACGCCTTAATCGCTCCAAGTAGGCACGTGGAATCTTTCCTGCAAGACAATGAAGCTGAGGATGTACAGCAATAGCTGCGCGCGGCCGTCGAGAGCCCCATCTGCCGGGAAGTTCGGATTGGTTAAGTAATCGGTAAGTGATTTCTCCACGAAAGACCACTGGAAAAATCCAATACGCTCGACGTTGGCTCGGGTGATGCGTGCCTTGAGATGTGCCTGGAGTGGGACCAATTTCAATTCGCCTTCGGTCCTCCGTGACGGCGGCGCATTGTAGCTCCCTTTTTTGCGGTGGAACAACTCCACAGTAACGTATGGTTTCACAGCCTGCCTCAAGATCCACCTGTCTGTGAAGTCCCATGTACCCGAAGTCTCGTTCTTTACGGGTCTCACTTTCAAAGATCTAGAGGGCAGGTCAGAATTAATCCGCTGAGGGATGGGTCGAATGGATACAGAAAAGCTCACGGAGGCAGTGTGTTGATGTACTCAACGAGATTATGGTCCAAGAACGGCGGGCGGCTTTCAACGGAATGCGCCATTTCCATGCGCTCCCCCATATAATTAAGGATGGCCTGCATCAGAATAGTTTTGGCGGTAACGTACTGAAAATATATGAGAACATTCCGGCCATAGTGTGGGATAAAGACAAACCGATGCGACGTTCAGTGGATGCCATTCGCCAGACACAGCTTTGCCCCGAACACTTGGGCTGATGCCCTCGGCGGTCGTTCTGGGTACGTCTGGCAGCCCGGTTACCACCAGTGTGCGGTTGTTGTAGACCTCTGCGCCAGCGCTCCCCGCCGCCGCATACGCGCGATGCGCGCTAATTCCTCCGAGCATGTTCCGCGCAAGGTGCGCATCGGTGTACGAGTTCTTGCTCAGTGAGAACACGGGCACGGTCGCCATTTGGATACGATCTAAAATCGCTACGCGCTCGGCATCTGAAGGGAGTTCCAGTCCAAGCGCCAGGCCGGCAGGATCGGATCGGCGAATATAGTCGACGGGAAGCCATGGATACCCTCCCAGAAATTCGTCAGCGCCTTCGCCGGTGAGGACTACCTAGGAGACCATTAAATGCAACCGAAAATTTGGAGATACACAAAATCCAACCTTGTATCCTTGATCGTGAACAAACTTCGAAAGGAGGTACTTTCCTGGGGCATGGAACGTCCAAAGCGGCTGCTCTGCATGCCATAGTGTTGCCTCAAAGGCTTCGACTAGTTCGACTTCGGTAACATTGACCATGTGCTCCTCCGCGCCAATAAAAGCCGCCGTGCGGCGGGCAATCGGTCCTTCATCGTTGTCGCCGGCATCTACCATTGTATTTGTGAGGCTAGATTCCAATACCAACGGCACTTTCTTACCTGGAAATGCCAGAGTAAATGTCGCCAGCTTCGCATCTGGATTGTTTTTTCTCAATATATCCATTGCGATGCCCGCAACCGCAGCACTGTCAATTCCGCCACTAAGACACACCCCAACAGGCACATCAGAGCGCAAACGGAGCCGGATCGCTTCAAAAAGACGGGACCGGACAGTGGAGATCATCTCACGACCACTTCAGCTGATAGGATAATCCTACTCTACATTCGGGAGAGGCATCTGATTATCCTATACTACACAACCACTAACTACTAACTACTACAGGATCCAACATATCCTATCTTGGAGATGGAGTGAGCAAGGAAGATAAGATAGGATAGAAAAACCTATCTTATCCAGCTGGTTGAGCGGGCTTGTGAGAATGGAGATCAGATAGGATAGGATGACTCGCCTATCTTGGAGATGGAGTGAGCAAGGAAGATAAGATAGGATGGAAAAACCTATCTTATCTGGCTGGTTGAGCGGGCTTGTGAGAATGGAGATCAGATAGGATAGGATGACTCGCCTTAGGTTGAATCTGCACAATCCAAAAACCAAAACTATGACATCAAGAGGGATACTCAAATGGAAGCAAAATGAGACCCACAGTGGTTGGGATGGATAGGATCGGATGCGGTAGGATAGGATATAATTGCATGCAGTGAATCTATGGCGGGAAAATTAAAGACAATGTTATTGGACAAGAATAAGGGAGGCAGAGAAAACACACGATGATGCCAAGGGATCGTTTGGTGGTACCGCGGTCGGACTCGAGGTCGGCAGTAGTGGCACCACGGATTCACGGATTGAGTGGCACAGTTAATGAGCACTTCGAGACTTCGATGGATGCTACGGCTTGCGGTGCTTTCGGATTTGGGACACAAGATAGAGGAGGAAGAGGGACAAAAGACGAGCCAGGGGGTGCAGAGACGAAATGTCTATGTGGTGGTCGAGAGGAAAGCATTGTTTATTTGTGCCACAGACAATCACATCAGTTGGCACAATTGTGCTTGGGCCGGCTCGATACGGCCGATATGCCTGTCATCCGTGCTTCCCACGCATTTATGTTCATCCCGATTCACACATTATAAATCCCATCCTATCTTATCCACCTGATTTTAAAAAAAGACCACTGGTGGAGTAATCTCACCAGTTAGAAATCCCATCCTATCCTATCCATTCGATTTTTCGGAACACCACTAATATTGTGTGAATTTGTTGATATATCCTATCCACACGTTTGGTTTTTTGAGAACACCCCATGTAGGATCACCAGCTAAAAATTCTATTCTATCCTATCTTAGATGTCGATGGATTCAAACCAATGCCTCAGGGGACCAGTGGTTTCAATAATGCTCAACATCGGTTTACTGAATCGGTGGTTCAACTTGAATCCTATCCTACTTCCCAAACAACATATTACACAACAGTCGGTAAATAATCCTGTTAAAGGTCAACCATTGAACAATACGAGGAGAAATCAGAGTCTACCTTCCAGCTGTCCGACGGTGTGGTGTTAAGAAGGCCTTTTTTCTTCAACTCCGTCGCCTGCGCCACCTCCTCGTCCACCTTGTCCTGCTCGGACACCCCCGGAGCTGATTCATGCACCTTGAAGCATGCCGCTGCGAGCTTAGTGTACATCTCATCTTTAAGGTGCGCGTAGGCCGCCCTCCCAGACCTCGGTAAGCTCGCTGCTTCAATAGCTTTCCACGCTGTAGCGGTTGCCGTGAAGGACGCAGTGGTTCGCGAGAATTCTTCCTCCACAATGTCCTTCTGCTCCACGGCTCGATCTCGATGACCCCGATCCCGGAACCATTTAACTCGGTCGACTGAAAGAAGGCGACAATCAGCACTCACTCTCAAGACAGAATAAAGTAACTCACGCTCAACGCTCCACTCAGCCTCCTCCCGCGGTGTCATACCCGCTGGACGTCCCACTGTCCAGAACCACGGATCGATGTCGCCACTCTCGCCCATTTTCGGAGAATCCTTGGTGTTCTTCGCGTATAGGTCGTCGTTTACCAAGTGGCGAAGAGTTGAATCGGTGTCCGATAAGCCGAGGCTTAGAAGCGCCGCTCTAGACCGTCGATATTCGTCCGCCCCAACAATCCGGTCATTCGCAAGTATCCGAAGAAAGTTCTGGGCCCTTGTGTTGGCCGATTGACCTTGGATCTGAGAAATTTTGAACGCCACGTTGAAATTGAACGTCTTGATGGCGAGTCGAACATCTGCCAACCCGTCATGCGCTATCCCTTCGCGTAGTTTGTATTCGAGGTTGGCGGTATCCGTCATTCCTAAAGAGGCTCTGGTGTGAGCGTTGAGAGAGGAAGGCAAAAACAACGGCTCCTTCTCGGCCTCTGTTTCATCCACCGCCGTGATTCTGGATTGGAGGCCAGGGAAACGGTCACATTGCCATACACGCCAGGCAGTTAGCTCTTTCCGCAGGCTATTTCGTGCACCGATCAGCTTGTCGTCTCCAGAAGTCTTCAAAATCCTGGTGATCCGACACCTGAGCATTGTAATCAGTACCCACTTTGGCTGTTCAGACTAGAAGCCTTACTGTTCCTTCTCAATGCGAAGACCCCTAGCAATGAATTCAGTGTTTCCGGAGCACTCGGTGTTCCCGGCGAGGTTTTTCACGAGCTCTGCCTTCATCAATTTCTCGTACGCTCCACGATGAGTTGGTGGTCCTTGATTTGTGTTAGAAATAGCGATAAGGTAGATGGAAATAGCCACACCATTCTTCACATGCGCATCATATGGGCTGTAATAGTTCCCATCGACAATCTTCCACTTCTTATCCAAGGCCTTCCATTTTTTGATGAGTTTCGGGTCTGTTGACGCCGTGAGCTCATCAAACGCAGGAGAACGTTTCCGGATAGCAGCACATGCTTCGCGATATAATTTAAGCAATGTAGCAGCTATAAACGGATTAATTTTGATTGGGTTTAGTAGGCGATAGACACCGCACCCATGTTGATCAGCTTATCCCAATTCCATTGTCCACACCCGTCGTCTAGACTGTCATGGCGATGCCCGTGGTTTTGCTCCTTCGTACTTCCCGCAAATTGATTCATCTCGGCCCACGAGCCCTCAATCAATTCACCAATAAGGAATCCCACGTACTCCGTGAAGTTCGTCGACCATTGAGATTGGCATTCGGCAACGTGATTACGGATATGCATTTTCGGCACAGCCCCTCCCAAACGCTCAATGAGCCCAAGCAGAGATGGGAACCAGGTGGCAAATCGGCCAGTGATGGACTTGAAATATTGGCAATAGCCGTCGTACGTGAGAAGAACCCATCGGTGATCATGCGCATCACCGAGAGCATGTCCGAGCGCATAATCTGTATGCCCATAACTGATGAAGGGTCAGTATTAATTCTAGGCACAAAGGTGACCGCTTACCCCTCCCCTTTTCTCAAATCGACCATCCCCCCGGGCATGAAGAATCCGTGCCGTGCACATTGGACTGCAACCACGCCCGTGATCACGGAATTTTTGAATTTTGCAATGTTCTGCATGCGAACGGCCTTCAAATCGGAACAGGTGCATTTCTACCGGATATATAAGAAAAATATCGGAGGATAATTGCGTCTCGAGGCACATACATCATCGGCTGGACCTATTTGTGCGACATAGCTTCGATACTGGCTATCCTCAGGGAAGTAGGCGTTTCCAGCATTGAGAGCAACATCGTCCGGATCGTCTACTTTTCTCTTCCGCTGAAGCTTGAAGTTTCCATCCGATGAGAGAAAGAGAGTATGTTTATGCCTGAATCGCGTCAGGGAGCGAAAACTGCTGTAGGAATCCGCCGCTTACTGTTCATGTTCAGGTGCGGCGTCAATGGTCGCCTTGTCTACATTAAAACCAACTTCGGGGCACGCTGAAATCTGCATCCAACCATGAGTATTTTGCCCAGAACGGTCACACCCTCCCAGCAAGACGTTCTTGGCGCGCTGATGCGCGAGGTCAGCGCCATCTTCCGCATCAGAACGGCCACGGAGCGCATTTTCTGGATCCAAGAAAACATCTTAGAACGCTTCATTGATTGCGTCAACATGCGTGCGACGCGTGGTCTGCTGAAGGTCAGATCTGATTCAACCACACGGAGTTAGCTCATACTTCGGCAACAGCGAATCACTGAGTGGATTCTTCAGCGCGCTACAGTAAAATAAAATCGCGGAGGTCACTCGGTGCATACGGTTTCAATTGGCAACAGGGGAAACCCACCATGCATCACAACGGGTCTGTTTAATTCACGTTTCCGAAGTGAAATATTTAATAGCCATTGGCAGCTGTCGTTATTATTTGTCCTTTAATGCAAAGGCAGCGTTGATGATCCGCGTAGACGATCCCGTGAGGGATCCTCTTCTAGTTACAGCAACACTTGTCTGGTACGTATACAGTTCGGCCGTTCGGCAAATACAATGACTGAATTGTTGGGTTCTTTAACAGCGCTGTGCGCAACCGGTATTAACTGGCCGACAGCCCGTTCTTTCCTATTTATTAGACATCAGTCAATTGTGAAGTAGCATATTGGAATGTCAGAATGTATATTGAAATGCACGGACTTGGAATTCATCAGAGTTTAGAGATGTTCATGATCAACCACCGCACTGAATTAGGGAATCAGATATTATCGATTTTCCCGGATCTGAATCTCAATTGGAAGGATAGGATGATATTTGTGATGGGATAGGATAGGGATTTTTGGATGAATCTCAGCTACAGTCTTATTTTAAGCGGCTGGCACATGAGTTGCTGATGGGGCAGGATATGATTCTAAATCTCAGCTAGGATATTGTCCGGGACGGACGCTGGATTTGAATAGATATTTTGGGATAGGATGAGGAGCCGGATGGAATATAATTCAATTAATCTGAGCACAGCCACCAGATGTCCGAAGACTAAGTTTCGGACAGTTTCAAAGCGCACCTGGTGGCTGTGTGATAAGATTTGCCTTTTCAGAACTTTGACAGGAGCGCGTTGGGACTCAGGTTCTACCGCGTCAGGTCACATCAGGTGTTGTGACAGTATTTTTACTGTCCTCTTTTGTTTGCCTCTCTTTCCCCGATCACATTTAATTGTTCAGTGCAATCACCAACCGGAGCATTGCCGTTATTCCAGAAGGCGGACTAAAAGGTTATATCCGGCCTCAAAAAATTGAAATAGGAAATTAGCTACTGCCCAGCATGTAATGAATTCATGGAGGTTGGAGAGATTGATAGAAATAAATGATAAACTAATCCGCTTCTTCAAGCGCGGGCATATCACTGAAATTATCTTCCACTGCATGCTCCTCCAACACTTGGATATCCTGAGATGTCCAGCCACCTCTTGCCAACCGGAAGTTAGCATCAATACAGATTATACAGGCTCTCTCGTTTCTGCCGGATACACATTGTCAGTTGCAGTCACCACAAATATGAGGCTGGAATCACCGTGACCGCCAGTGCGCATACGCGCTACCCGACAGGTGACGTTTGCTGTACATCAACTGATAGTAAGCCCTCAACTTCCTACGGTAGTTTGCCTCGGTTCCGTAGCTGCACCGAAGAATGTGGACTCGAATGTAATTCCAGGCTCTGGGAGCAAATGAATGGCGACAATTTGGACACGACAACCTAAACTCACGGACTGACGAAGAGGGCCACCGGTGGAACATAAAGAACAAGGTCTCTGCCTAGGAATAATTAGCAGCGGAAGAACATCCAAAATGGCCTTGGCTTACAGGTGTTGGAAGAGTTATCCATTGAGACTCGGTGGGGTAGAGGTTCTGGATTATTCAACACGAAATCGTGGATTTGGTTTAGATGTTCATTGCTTATATACCGCTACAGGAAATAATAGAGACAAGAAGACAGCTGGTACTTTCGCTCTAGGGCCCAAGCTTGATAACATCGACGGATGTTTCCCGTAATTTCTTTTGTGCTTTGGCGGCTGGTCCCTTGTCTCGCACATTTGCGGAATTCACAGATCGAAAGCGGTGATAGGCGCAAATTGCTTGGACCGCTCTACCTGATGGCCTTGGCGGCTTGGACCCGCAGATAAACAAAGAAACGGATCGGTCAAACTTACGTTACTGATCCGCCATTCAAGCACCGGCTCAACATGTGTTTTTGTGTACTCCCCCGATGTGAGGCGCTTTGACCTCTTGCCATTGTTTTCGGTCGCTTTTTGTGGAATGTCAATGCCTTTGTATACAATGCTATAAAATCTCCGGTCGAAAAGGGCGGACGATCGATCAGCCTAGCCCACCATGACCCAGTTTCTCGCGCTTCCCGAGACGTCTTCTGCGCGCGCACTATATGCGTACTCGACACTGCCTGATAGTCTGAAGCCTCTCGATAATGTCCCGAAGAGATGCGCCCACTACAAACCTCACTGGTTTAGCATCAATCTTGGCTCTGCTGATCCTGCCAAAGCTGCCAATGTAACAGCATACCTCGCGGTAAATTGCCTGGCCTCAGAAATCCTCTACAGTGTGTGATCGACTTTATCCAGTGCAATAAATGTGGCAGGAAGTCAACAATCCTGAACTCACCGACTCCGGTACAACGCACGACATTTCTGGCCCTTCTGGCGGTCTACGACCAGGCCCAGCTTGAAGAGAAACGACAGGCGCAGGGGCCGGAACAGGAAACTCGCCGGACTCGTGCTAGTACATTCTTTTCTCCTTTACATGTTGTCAGGAACTAATTTACATCATTACAAGCACCGAAATCGCAACCCACGACTCCGGGTGATAAAAGCAAGAAGAATGAAGTTAAAGGTATGTACTTAGCCCACTCTGCGCGCCGTCAATTAATTATCACACCCAGAAACTGTGGTCGACACTCCCAAGGCCAAGGGAAAGGCCAAAGCCAACAATGATGTTACTCCTTCCCGGAGTGCGTATTAGTCTTGCGTTCCAATGCAGAATTGAACTTGTTGCCTAGAAAAAACGAAACGAGAGTCAACCAACGTTTCTCCGGCTGTACCCGCTGCTCCTGAGTCTTCCGCCGAGACCACCGAAGATTCGCGTCAGATTTCTGTTCATCTTTTATGGAGGCGAGTCCTTTTGACCCTCCCTTGGGGATTGCTTACTTACGCTCGTTCTTAAATTAGCCCAATACCCCTGCGGTCACCTCATATGTCAACGTTCTCGATACCAAGCGCTTTCAATTCAGTGCCACGCATATGTTTGACCTGAGCAATGCTGGCGGGACTCCTCCGACTCGTTACCAGCGCTATTCTCCGCACCGTGAAGCTTTCACTAACGCTGATGAGTCTGGGGTTCTCGGCAAAGTTAATTTATCCGAGTCGGGGAGCATTCTTATCTACCGCAGAGATGGTATCTGTGATTGGGAATGTCCTGGCCTTTTTGCACTTCAAATGGACCTCCATGCGCGGAGTGATTGCATCGGTCTGTTCAATTATCATTTCAATTTCAATTCATGTAACAATTAATGCAGGTGGAGGCAACTTCCCATCGTTCCCAGAAGCTGGACCTAGCACTTTAAAAAGGAAATATGCTGAAATCTCCGTAGACTCCGACGATGATAGTGACGGATCCGAGTAATATAGAGCGCAGAATCTTAATTCTCAAATGTATCTCATTTCTCCTATCCTATCTAATGTCAATTATTGACTGAAATGTTGTCGAATGCGACCATGGGAACAAGAAAAGTCATCCCGTTGGGATAGGATTATCCTGAACGGCAGCATCACTGGGATGGGCTAAGGCTCGTGAATCTCAACAGCGGTTGAATCCTAATCAACAAAAAATGGAGCGCATCACCAGAACGTGAGGTGAGATTTATTTCTTCTGAGATAGGATAGGATGAGATAGGATAGGATCTTACTTTTAATGAATTTCAACTGACCCTGAGGAATTTGAACGAACAAAAGCTGGAGTGCATCACCGAAACTCAATGGGAAGTAAATGGATTTCATCTGGGATAGGATAGGATCTCACTTTTCAATTTCAACTATCCTTTCCTTGAGGAATCTGCATGAGCAAAAGATGGAGTGCCTCGCCAAAACATGAGTCAATGAGCTGGGATTTGAAAAGACTTTTGTTGGGATAGGATGGGATCTTACTTCTGAGTCTCGATAATCCTTGGAGTATGATGCCCACATGCTTGGACCGCCGAGACACTCTATTGTTGTGTAACCGGTGCTTTGACCTCTGCATTTATCCAGAACTGGTTAAAAGCCGTGTCAACAACGGCCATTCATTCAAAAAATGCCCAAAGTTTCTTCAACTCGCTGTAGCCCTCCCGTTCCTAAATCGCGAGCAAGACGTTGCAGTCCAGCTCTGCCCTCAATTCTGACTGGACCTCTCACTCGGTCACGGAGCATCGCTATCCGGGTGGCGGCGACGTCAACTTCCATAAACCTACAGAGGCGGCACAGCCCGTCCGTTCCTGCATCACCAAAGGCCACTGCGAACCCTGATATCAAGCTGGATCGCTCCATGCCAGTGCTGGTGATGTGTTGGAAGAAGGTATGATACGAGGTTCAACTCTTAATCTGATGTGGTTGGGATTAAAATAGATTCAGGATGGCGAAATTCCGGTACAATTGACATTGTATCCACGGGACGATCTCCATGTACGGATGCAGGACCACAAGTTGCTACTTGGTTCCGCAGAGTACGAAATAGAGATGGGAAATACGGTTCAACGCTTTATTCCCTCTCGCCAACATGGGAAGGGGAGATGGATACAAATACGATGGGACACCCCCATTCCAGTACAGCGCGCTGGGGCGAGGATCCTACTGCGTTATGAAGGAATCTCCCGTCTGGAACATTGGGCTGCCCATTCATCCTGTGTTTTTGACTGATACAATACATCTCTGTGAAATATTTGACCGAATTTTATTACATTTGCCGACTCTTGAATTAAACCAATGTGCGTGTTGGCAGTGGTTCCATTCGGCCCGTATATTCCGAGTCCTCCGATCAACCAAGTCACCATGACATAATTGTTGATGTGTTCGAGAGGCCAAAGCGCGCTTTCTGCCCACCCACGCTCGAGCCTGTTGAAAGGCGGTGACCGTCACGCGCCGTCCCGTTGCGGTCTCGCATCCCCGCACCTCGCTTCGTGAATCCCTCGTTAGCTCGCATCATGTGCACGCCATATATATGCTCCATTCCATACTTCTGGGTATTCTTGGACTCCGATGTACGCTCCGTATCTGATCTGCCAGTTCAACAGAGCCATTGATCATTCTTATTTTTTGGAAAGCCATCAGGTATTGTATTAGAATGCGCTTTGACCATTGTTGCTGTGTTTCCGAGTGTTCCGATTGTTCCCCTTAGCCGATGTCTCCGATTGATGGCGCTTGACATTTCTATTGTTTATTCTATTGTCATTTCTCATTCCGATCTGGGGTAGTGTCTCAGACGGCCAAAGCTCACTTTGTTAGATGAGATATTAGCGCCTCAGTTTCTTAGCGCTTCAGACCCTTACTTTCCTACTCCCATGGAATCTACGAGCACTGTCGACACTGACGAGTCGGATCCCACCTTACCATCCTACAAGAAAATTGAAAGCACACATGAAGCATTCCTTACCGCTTTTCTACCATCCTATCTTGCTTTCGAACAAACAGTTCTTAGGGATGCAGAAAAAGGCCGCAAACAACGCGAATTCAAAAAGGGATCGAAGAAGGACTTTGTCAATGACAACATTACCACGAAGCTGGTTGACGAGTTCAAATTGGATCTGGTGTATAATTTAGACTCTGTTCGTAAGGTATGTGGCACAGGTTTTCTGCTTTGTTGTGTCTGAGGTCATCCACAGAAGATTGCACGGTATTTTTACAACAAGGGTCTCGTCAAAAACACCGGCGAGACCGTCAAGGTAAAGAAGACCGTGTCAAAACCCGCCAACAAGTCCGCCATCGACGTTTTCCGTGTGGAGGAGGAGGCAAAGATCATAGTGAAGGCCGCAGAGCTGATGGAGACGACCCCCGAGGACTTGAAAAAGCCTGGGCTGAACCTCACCCTCTGGAAGACGGCGAGAGACGAACTTTTTCAAAACCTGGATGAAAAGACGAAGGCGACATATCAAACAATTGCGGATGAGCAGAACGAAAAGCTGAAGAACGGCCCCGCAGGCGACGAGATTTATCGGTAAGTAATTTACTGCAGTGGATTTGACCCACAGTTCCTCACAAGTTCTTAGAAACCAGAGCGCAATTGTGCCGAACATCGCCAGGGCCCTCCAATCGAGTATCGGATACGGCTGGGGGGGACACGGGGATGTCGGCCTCTTCGTGGCAGGGGTATACCGCGACAATTTGAATGTCCTGAGAACATTTTCGTGCGTTGAATGATTTTCCTGATGATCACGGCAGACAAATAATTAATAATTTAACTCCAGACTCTCAACGCAAGCACAGGCCGGTGCGGCCAAGTTCTCTGACCATATCAGCGACTTGATGCCAGATTTGCGCACCGGGTTGAAATCTTGGGGTGAAGAGGTGTTGCCGAGTAAGTGCGCATCCACGGTTTTGTGGTGGAGATACTAATGAGCGTTAGAACTCGAAGCCGCCGACGCACAAGTCCATATATCCGTCGAAGAGTCTGGCGAGCCACGTCTCCCCCCATGGACAGATGAAACCTCCACGGCTGACTTGCGTCGTTTGTTGCTAGAATTTGCGATTGGAATACACAGTAAGTGGGTCTTGTAATTATAATTGCCCAACTTACTTGGGAACAGAGTGGTATGACGAAACCGTTCCAGAGAAGACAGACGACATTGTCATCAAAATAAACTTGAAATCCGAAGACGCTACCTCTTCCTCAAGCTACGAGCAGTTTTGTCCGGCAACCATGACTAAGCTGCAGTTGGCGACCTTGTATGAGCGTATAATCGAAGACGACGACAGAGAAACTCCGCTCCTTCGCTTTCTCGGTGGGACTCCACTACCGCCGGCCGCAAAGTCGAAACATCCTGTCCCTAAAGCCCCAGTGCCCGGTGGCGGGCCCGTGGATTATTCGCTCGCTCGACCCGGGGCTTCCCCTCCATCCTCGAAACGTGCAGCCGTCTCACCGGCTCCCTCGGAGATGTCATCTGTCCCCCCCTCTGTCGTCGACGAGTCGCTTCTGGTGCAGCTGAAGAAGAAGCAGTTGAAGAAGAGAAGGGGAGCAGATGACGCTGCTGCCGGTCCTTCCGAGTCGAAGAAAGCGAAGCTTGCTGGGGCTGCAGTGGCTACTCGGGTGTCTGCCCGTGCTACTCGAGCAAGAGGTGGAGTGAAATCTACCGCACCCGTGGAATTGGAGGAGGAGCCTGAGGGTCGGCAGATCAAGGGCTACTGGTATCCAAAGGTAAATGTTTTACGGCGATGCACTCTCACGCTCAATATTTACTGACCAATTAAATTAGGGAGCGCAACTCCCTCTTGGTTATACGTGGTCGGATGAGGAAGAGTAAAGGACACTTGTTGCATTTATTTTTTCATGATAACAATTTGGTTTTCTCTACGGCTTCGTGAACATTGATTTGTGAATTCTGGACACTGGGTTATTGTCATTGTTCTTTTTTGATTAGGATCGAGAAAATATAGGATAGGATTGCGAGTTAATCCTACCTATTTTGAAACCGAAAAATTGCGAGTAATTAAATACTACTGGTACCAGTGTCATCTGATTGTATGACTGAGTTGGATTAAGAACAGGTGAGCACACATCCTAACTCAATCCCAACCCAATCCGATGTCCAGGCCAATTGAGATAGGATTCCACGAATCCTACTAATCAAGCTCACGGGTGGGAAAAAATTGAGTTGAGATGGGATGCGGGAATCCTATCCTATTGTGGTGAGATACGATTATATATTATGCAG
Source organism: Mycena rebaudengoi (assembly GCA_029282285.1). Taxonomy (NCBI): domain Eukaryota; kingdom Fungi; phylum Basidiomycota; class Agaricomycetes; order Agaricales; family Mycenaceae; genus Mycena; species Mycena rebaudengoi. The sequence goes on along the minus strand of JARJCX010000044.1, from coordinate 254,231 downwards.
ACTGGAACTTAGGATAGGATAGGACTACAGTGTTTCTGCTGCACCTATGTGGCCTGAGGTACCTGGGCAGGATTGATCCTAGCTCCCTCCCGAAGGTAGGGTAGGATCAATCCTAATGGCGTCAGCCATTGCATCTCATCCACGGTTGACATATTGGGTGCATTCGCAGCAGAGTAGCTGATATCCCAATAAGACTGGATCTTTATGTACCCAGTGGGGCGGAATAACAGGGAGTGTCCCGCCAGCAGCTAGTACAAAGTCAGCCATCCTGCTGCTCTCGTAATATGGAATATTCACCTTGTTCACCCCTTTAAAGACGGTTCGATCGTCGCTGAGGTCTCCGGTGTGGACCACACTGTCGATGTCCCATTCAGCCTTCCATCCAAACGGGAGGAACGCCTTTATTTCGCTCGCAATGAGAAGGGTTCCGTCAGAAATGGTGTAGTACAATGGTTTAACCCCGAAACGATCGCGAGCAGCAAACATCAAGCAGCGGATGGAGTCGTATAACACGAAGGCGAATTCCCCACGAAGAGAGGACAGAAGGTCTAGGCCGTACTGTTTGTAACTGAAAGGCGGAAATTAAACCGGGCAGGCGCTCTGTGAAACGACCTACAGTTGGACCACAAGCTCTGAGTCGGACTTTGTCTTGAAGATGGATCCCTGTGCGATAAGTTCCCCCCGAATCCTCTCGTGGTCGTAGATTTCTCCGGTTACAACACAGTGAATGCGGTCATTCTCGTCAGACAAGGGTTGTTGCCCGTGCTCGAGGTCAATAATGGACAGTCGCACATGACCGAGTCCTGCACAAACGCCGCTGTCAATTTGGACCTGCGTATCGAGTGTAGAGACGCATTACCGACAGACAAATCAGGGGATACCCAGACTCCATTATAATCAGGTCCACGATGTTGGATATTCGCCAGCGAGGCACTGAGCATTCCCTTGATCCCGCTGGAGGGAGGGCGAGAGGCTTTTTCGTTGTAGTACACCGCTGTGAGTCCACACATTGGGCCAGAGGTCCGTCCGGGGATCGTCAAAAGTATTTGTGTGTTCTGCAAGGCTGTAGAGGAGTACCGTGAAAGTGGAGGAGACAAAGAAGAAGGTTGTTAAGCCTGTTCCCACTGAGAGTGTGATCGCCGATGGGACTTGATGTGAAGCGGAGATTGCGCGCTCCTGTGACAAATTTTGAACGCCAAGGACCTTCTTTGACATGGCTGGGGCAATCATTCCTTAGTCTCTCATAGACAGACGCTTCAACAATATGAAGATTGTAATCATTCCTCGTTCTTCCCATTAATATGCTTCCTAAACATCTCAATGCGCTCGGCATTTCTGCACTGATCAGCGTGAGACGAGCACAAATTTGGATCGCAGGATGCCCAGCGCATGATACTTTAGGCCAGATCCACTTTGGGATTGTGTGGGAAGGCATCATCGCGGGGTGTCATTGACTGGCATTCACTACCCGGTTGCGTGCAACGGACTTGTCCATCCTTGAATCACCGCAGCCACTAACTTGATGGACTATCAGCACACGCGCATTGCCACTGGTTTGACAGGACCAGCTGCGAATATAGCGCCATGTCATGCGATGGAAATCATAAATGATCGCCCACTCCCATCCACCGGTGACTGCGCTGAATACTGTCCAAGCAAAAATTGCTGTGGGAAGTGGTTTTGGAGCCTCTACCTAGTAAAGAGGCATTGAACCTGAGACTTTTCAGATTGGCTTGGCAAATCGGCTTGCCCCCATATCGGATTTTGAATTTGGCTCTGATGGCTTTTTTGGCGTGGGCAAATTGGCTTGTTCGGTGGGCGTGGCTTGCCCTCAAGTACAGCCAGTTGTTCCACTATAGTAGAATCAGTTTAAGCAAGGCTTATATCAATGCAAGCTTATGTGTGTATGCCAGGGCCATGGTCAATGGCACAACTGGCTACGAAATTGAGACTCCGCTCTCTGCTCTTTTGTTGTCCCAAAAGCCACATATCGGAATCCCCTTCGTGACGCTGACCTCCCACCCATAGTTGAAGAAATGAACATGGATATTGACTCGCCGAATGGATGTGTTCAACCCACCACCATTTATGAGTTTTCCGACCCTACCCACAGGATGCCGGGTGAAATGAAGACACAAGAGAAACGGGTATCATAGGGTTCGGGATACCGAGAGAAATTGACTTATACACTGCGTTCAGGCTCCAGGTAGCCGAAGCGATTTCTAAACGCCAGGAGGCTTGGCGAGGCGCAACAAATCGCCGTCTAGCTCCGGCGAGGCCCGGCTAGTTGCCAATCTAGTCGCCTCGTCACGCCTCCCGGCGTCTCGAAATAGCTCGGCTAACCTTGCGGCTAGCTGGGCTTTGAACGCAGTGATATGCGAGTTCAAATATAGGAACCTTTATATAATCAGTCAAGACAAGTTTTCACCAAAGATGTTAGATTTACACCAGAGCTAGCGTCGTAGTTTAAGTAAATATATAAAGCTGCTGACGGAGCTTAGAAAAGGATGATCACTGAAGGCCCGAGTTTAGTATCACGCATGTAGCGGTAAGTCAATGTTCACAGGGGGTAGATTGCAGTAGTAGTTAGATTTTTATTATGCAGGAGGGAAGAGTTTTCCATATATACAGTAGCTAAGCAATATTCCACTGAGTCATGGAGGCAGAGTTGAACCGTGAGAAATAAATAATAAATACGAGGCATATAGGCAGAAATGATAACAAATAAATTCAAAGGGGGCAAGCCATTTTCTCCGGATGGCCGTAATGCCAATATTGCACCACCAGCTGACTGGGAGCAACTGAATTGGTGGTCAAATGCAATGAGCCCATGTGAACAAGCACTTTGCACGGCGACCAGCTACATATTACATATTGGCTTGCTCGAGTTTTCTGGCTTCCTTCTTGCACCCGGGCTTCATGAAAGCTCGGGAATTTGTCTTGCCTGCGGAAGGGCCCCAATCTGTGATTTGTCTCTTCTTTTGAGCGATGAGCGGGTTGGGTGTCTTGGATGCACGAAGGCTTCCTACTTTCTGGTTTGCTTCATAATGCTTGGGGAACGCTGCCCGCATTAGTTTCCAATAAACCAGCACACCGCTCATTGAATTACATGCGCATATATTAGGAGGAAACAAGTGCATACACAGGATCAGGCACCAACCATCACTTGAGATCATTGGGAATTCAGAAAGTGAGTGTGGGCTAGTCGGCTTGCACTCTTGACTGGCGCTAAAGAAAATTGGTGCCAAGTGTTGAAGGGACTTAGTTTGTGGTGAATACATCGGGTCCACATTCATAAATTGGCTCGTAGTAAATAAAATGGCTCACTTATGGATTAGCGCTTGCTACAATGTGGCCCATACGCAAATAACTGGCGTGTGGTGAATCTCCGCGTCTAGGCAACATTAGCCGAAGCTGAATCGGACTGAATAAATTCTTAGCTAGCTGCTTGTTCATATATCAACAGTGTGCTGTCTTCAACCATATATACTGTCTCTGAACTGGAAAAGCGAAGCCTCATCCGTGCCAACGTGAATGGGTTGCATTTGATTTCGGAACAGCGGCTCCAGAAAGTGGCTCCCATTGTATACATTCCAATGCTGGCCTGTTATGGATCACAGAATCAACTCAGCGATTCAAAAAAAAAAGTTTGGGCATGGGAAGTCAGTTGAACATAGAAAAATCGAATTGAGATAGTTAAAACTTCGGAGTAGGAGTAAGAATACCTTCGACTGCATAATCACACGTCAAATAACCACCATTCCCACTGCCATTAAAAGTGGATTCACAATCCTATATATTTTAGGCATGCCCAGGCCCCACCCCGGGATTCATTTGAGGGCTAATCACTGTGCTCCTCACTGCCCCTGCGTATCACCATTGCGAGTACATTCCTTGCAGGCGGCGTTATCATTGTTGCAAAACTCCGCTCATGTTATGTTTTGATGGATTTGTTCCTGAAATGGTGTTTTCGGGCCTTTCTGGAGGTGGTTGGACTTACTTAGTCCTACCTATATGTGTGGTTCATTTGGGTACCCAAATGAACTAGCCATATGTATATGGGGCGCTCGATTTGAACGGTCAAGTTGGTGGACGTGAGCAGGATATTAGCGCTAGGGCGAGGTGCATCGACGACGATGCGTTGCGCCAAAGCGGAAGTCGCGAGGAAGACGGTCACTGCGAGAGACTTGAGGAGATGCATTGCGTAGTTGGAGTACTGAAGGTGGTGGTGGAAAACGGTGCTGGTCTGCTGGCCACAGCTCTTCCGCCTCGTATTTATGCTGTGCTTCGGACAAGGCAACCTGGTTCGGACTCTGACTTGACCGCGAGCGAAGTATAGCGCGAAACGCTGCAATGAGACCGCATTCCGACATGACCGGAGGATAAAATACTGCTTTTCCACAGAGGTCGTTGAACAGCGGAAACATCGGCGAATCGAGTGGTTCATTCCCAAACCCGCACGTAAGGCCCCTGGAAGGTAAGGATTTGTCCGACATTCGAGGTTGCTGAGCTCTAAAATCGAGTTTTTGTCACGGTCAATATTCGCTGCCTCAGGCGATGGATTAGTTGTTTTTTTATTCAGGGACACGCCGGCGGTGATGTCCCGACAACGTCCCACCCTCTCGTCAACACGATCCGTTCCCTCAGCTTCCCGCTGATATTCATGCGCCTCACTGTTCTATCCCTGGTGCCGGAATGTTCCGTTGAGCACGAATTAAGTGAATGCCATACTGGCGTGTTGCTATTTCTTGTTCTACTCCGGTGTGTCCGCGACTGGCGTTCCATTTATTTATTTCTGGCTGACAAAATGATCAGACCCCCGGGTGAGCAGAACTAAATGAGCTCAACAATACTGACACAGTGAAGATTTATGGGATGCCGGCGCGTGCCGGCCCTCGACGGCTTATGTGCCGCGTCGGACAGCAGTTGCCATCAATGGTATTTCCGTATTATCAGAGTCGGTCATTAAACCTTTGAGCTCCGAAAGGCGGAAATACAAAAGGCCATGCGATTCTGGCGAACACCCTACGAGGGGCGGGGTGCCTCCTATGTACACAGAATCCACAGGTTGCAATGTCCCGTGACTGGCTAAGCGGCTAACTTATATATAACCATGGTTTTTCCCTACTGCAGATGTTCATTTTGCACTGAGTGAAGGGTCCTGCACGCACTGCCGGTGATTCCCCGTCGAGCGGAAGGCGGCGACTCCACTTGACCAAACACATTTCTTATTCACATGTTGCGCGGGAAGTCGGCGGAGCGGGCCAGCAGTATGTATACACCGCCAAAGTGCCGGCACGCTCCCTCCAGCCGGACCGCCCAGCTGATCTCCACATTTTACAAAAACTGGTCCCACAATTTCACCAGCTGGTGGCCAGTTTTTCTTTGCAACCTGGATTCCAGCATTCCACCAGCTGGCATCCATATGAATCCACATAACACCCACCTTACTGGCCATGCTGAAACCATCTGTACGAAAATATCCGGCAGTGTGCCAAACTTTCTTTTCATTACTTTTGAATTTTGGGAACACTAGAGTGACTCAAAGAGATAAGTTTCTAAGAGTCTGCAGGATAATAATACCGCTAATATGCCTCTGTTCCGTGTCCTACTGTGATCGCACATAGTTGAAAATTCAACAGTGCGCAACTTGGAGGGAATTCCAGTCAATAGTGTGCATTCTTGTCATATTCCCAAGACTGGTCCCCATTCTCTTATTAACATTACGTCCACTGGCATAGGAAATTGATAGAAACCATTCCGTCCTGACTCCTGGCACGCGCCAAAATAGAATATTCTCAGGCCACCCCGGCACGAGTTCACGTACTATCGTCGGACATAAAGGCAGAACAGTTTGAAAGGGGTGATAGATAGGTAGCATTGAAACATCATTGTTAGTAACGGTCCGTGCGCAATGTTTGTCCATGCGTATATATCACGTGCACGTTGGTCGCCTTTTTGCGCATCTTGCCTTCTCCCTCTTCAGATTCCCGTCTCTCCCGTTCCCTCCTCTGCTTTGAGGCCCTTCAAACCTTTATCTTCTGACCTATCTCAAGCCTCAACTCAAGCCCCTTAGACTCGAGCGGCCATATTGCGCTCCCAGACCACGCGAGTAGCAAGCGCAAGATCCTCAAGATTGTAACTTCGCGCAAGACTTCCTCGGAAAATTGCTTCTTTCTGCTTGCATACCACACACTGTACATGTCAACCTTGCAGCTCCACCTCGGCGACGGCAAGACCTCTCAACCGAGACACACAACTATCCTCCACGTGCGCGCGTGAAGCAAGTGGCACTCAGTTCAAAGCCCGCAAATTCCCTTCAACCCTGTTGCTCCCCTCTTGTCTGCTGAAACGCTGCCATCAGGATCGCTGCTCAAATTTGTCGGCCCGTTTTGCCACCATCGACGTTGTGCCTCATCGATGAAGAGTCCGTCTGGAGTCTGTTGCCAATCAAGTCCGGAAAAGGGGGTTTTCTGATTGGGAGAACGTCTTGCGCCCACTGCAATGTTTCGAGTTTCTCATCAAGAACCTGACCGACTCAGTCTACGCGTTATCACCACTGCCGAGTGTGAAATCATCCGTGTTATCAAGTGTTACGTCGCCCTCGACTACGAGCAGGATTTACCGACTGCCACACAGCCAGCTGCCCTCGTTCACTGTCGAGCAGAACAACGACTCCCCGCCTGACAGGCTATCACCACCGGCAACGAGTGGTATGCATTTTCCTTCCCGTCCACTATGAGTGCCAAGTCTGACACCGCTCTTCAGGTTCCGCACCCCCAAAGATGTCTTCCAGCACATTCATCGGCCTGGAAGCCCCTGGTATCCACAACACGATGTCAGCCACTTTACTCTGTTCCTGTGATTCCCGCGAGTTTTGACTTCCTGCTCAAACAGCTTTGAATCCATCTTCGGGTGGTCGAAAGGGCCTTGAATTTTGAGCAGGAAGGCGTGCCATACAGTACATGTGGATGTGTGTACATACTTACTCTAATATTACTATTCTTTCTCCCATACGTTTCGCGTAGTGAAGCATTTTTGTGACTATGGGCAAACACTCCAAAAGAAAAAGCAAGAATAGATGGTTGAATATGTGGCTGGCAGCTGGTTCCTCAGCTGGGATTCAGTCGAAGATGGGTCCATGCTGGACCTATAGAGAATTGGGCTGGACTCCAGTCTCCAGCATGGTGTACCCAGCTTTCAGCGACATGTATCAGCCAGATCTTGTCCAGCTGGTGACCACGTGTGTGACCGTTGGCGGTGTACGAACCACGATCGGCACCGCCAGCATTTCGTCTGAAACCGTCTAATTAGATCGACCTGGCTCCAAGTTGACGCCACGTTGAATAATTCCCGCAATCCCGGGGCCACTTTTTATGCGAGTTGTTGGATGTACTCGGAAGCCAGCGCATTATTGTACGGCTTGCATGTTGTCAAACCGGCGTCAAACTGACGTCGCATTCACTTCGTGCTAGACGTTCACGTTATATGGGCGGTGTATTGATCTTGACGTGTGGCGCTTCGATTTGTGTTTTTGAGGTAAGTCCTTCCATTTTGCGAGCGAATTTTGAACCAGTTTGAGTCTAGAAAAAACCAGCAGACTGGGGCTGGTGCTTTCTAATGCGGTTGGGGCCGAGTACAACGTCACAGAGAAGAAGAAAAACATTCTGAGGATTCGCGGTCGCGGGAATATTAATGTTAACTGCCAGCACGTTGAAAGACAGCGAGCCTAGATGGAGTGTGGGGCAGCGGAAGAGATCATGGCTTGAATACACGTTACATCTCTTCCTGTCCATATTTCATCTTCTTCCCGCATTTCTGGTCGAGTTCTTTTTTTCTTCAAGTAACTAGTCTACTTACCAATCCCTTTCACGTCGCTGAGTTTGTAGAAGTACGTCCCATGGAGTTTGGTCTACAACGTCAGAAGGAGGGAAGGAAGGAAGATCAGAATTCGCCCAAAAAAGGAAATCGAAGGAAATAACTGACCTCGATAAAATTGCTCGTGTCCAGCCTCTCGTCCGTCAAGCTAAAAGAAGATGAGTGTACGAACAAACGGAGCGCAAACGCGCCAGGCCCATGGCATATTCTCAGGATTAGAGGTATATCCTCGCCTCATGGATCCACCGGAGAGTAAGCCCGAGCATCGAGTTAACGAAAGGCAAAGAAAGAGAACTCACCAGGCCCCATTGGCGCTCGACGTCCCTAAGTGCGTGAGAAGGTAAGCAATTGATTGTGTATACGCAAGAGGTGGAGGAGGGGAACGGGAATGGGAACGAGGAGGGAGATGGAGATGAGCTGCTGTAAATGACGCCGCGGCCGCCCGCAACAACGGGCCCCGCGTTCGGAAAGTAACACCCCCGCATTCTGTCTGAGCATCCTGCCATCGAGTAAACCCACGGTGGAGCGGCGAGTGAGGAAATGTACGGCCGCGGGTGCTACACCCCATTCTAGTGCAAACTAAAATCTTCCTGGAAGAAGAACGCCCGGACGCGGCCGCCTGGGTACGCCGAGCGTGCCACAACGACGACGGTACGCCGTACCTGTGCCGTCCACCTCCGACACCTCCCAGTTTGCGCGCCACCTCCGACACCGTCATCGAGCACTCTGTCGTAAAAGAAAAACGCATTTGGCCCGACAAAAGTAATGGAGGGGTGTGTAGAGTGTAAAGTAATGCAAGAGTGAAAGTAAAGGGAGTAAAGTAAGATAAAGCAATGCACGCACATCTTGTTATGTATTGCTGCCCAGCTTCGCGAACTACACGAGCGGCTTGACGGCGTCAACGGTTTGCAAGGGGACGAATCGGTGCAGGTGATCAATGTGTGGAATGGGGAACGATTGTAGAGAAAGAAAAGGAAAACGAGTCCGGTAGGTAGGTTCCGTGCATCCTTCCACGCCCCCCAGCTCCGGCGCAGTGCTCTTGGCCCAGGCCCAATACGGCGTTGCGCATGTACAGGTGGGCAGAGTTCTGGCGCCCCCCTAGGCTGTTCACCGCGTCGACATTACGCGCCTGACGTCCCCGACGTCCGCGACGGCCAGACTCCTCCTTCCAGCATGGAACTGCGTCCTCTTTGTTAGCGGCGTCGGTCCATCGCCCATCGTCCACCGACGAGGAACAACGCCCTCCGACGGCGACCACAAAGCGGTTTTACCTCCCTCGCCCACACAAAATCGTCTCGATCCCTCTCCCAAAAGCAAAGAAAAAACGAAAAACACACCGAATGCTCAACGTCTCCTCCACCTGTCCGGCCAGACCGTCTTGGCGCTGCGGCCCGCAGAGAGAGGGAGGGAAGGCGCATGGGGCTGATGAGAACTGCTCTCTGGGGGAGGGGGGTTAGCTTCAGGCAGGGAAAGTGAGAATGAGGCGAGAAAAAGAGGGGATAAAGGGCGGCGGAAGAGTACCGGAGGAAATAGAGAAAGGAGGGAGACGAGGCAAAGAAAGCACACCGATGCGCGACCGCGACGCACATCGCACTCTGACATGGCTCGGGAAAATGAGAACGACCCCAGTATCGCCATGCCTCCCTCGTAGTCGCACTCGATGGACACGACCGTAGGCGAAGACCCTCCACACCATCCCATGAAGTACTGAGGCGCATCGGGCGACATGGAGGTCGCGGTGGTTCGGTTTGAATCATGCGGCGGCGCTGATGCTCGTCTCAGGGAACGCAGGGCACCCCTCTATGTATGATTGAGCGATCCAGTCAGCCACTTGTGCTGTTCATTTTGCTGGTCCAGCCCGACGGACGCGTGAATGGATTGCGTGGGAAATTCGGGAATTCGAGCCAGATGTTAACTGCGAGTGTACGGGTTGCCGCAGCTCCACGCGATTCCATGACCGAGGCAGCAGACGGTGAACTAACATCACCAAATATGTACAACACTTGGAAGCCCCTAGTGAAGCCCTTGGAAGGGCTAAAAGGGCTCGCGAGGGTGTTCAAGCCTTGAACCACCCTGGTAAGCCCTCGGAAGTGACTTATCAGACTCACTAGCCCTTCCAAGGGCTGACTAGGCTAGGTGGCCTTGGAAGGCCTTTTGGCCCTTCAAAGGGCCGTCAAGCGATTCCCAGCCCCCATATTGGCAATGCGACAGTATCCAGGAAACACACCAAGAATAATAAAATTCGATGACATTGCAGATGAATAGTAAGGCAACAAGACGTGGAATAAAGTAATATTATACGGTAAATGTCACAAAACGGCGTCACTAAACGAAGGAGAAGTAAGCATAATATCGGTGTGTATATCGTGAAGCTTCGGCGCGGGCAGTAGCTAGGCGGGTAGAAGAATCTGCGACAGAAACGAGTTAGTATTTCAATCACATAAGCTATATAAATACACTCACATGGACGAATGGAAAGACACCACAGAACGACGGGTACTAAAAGGATGAGGATAGGTGAGTATGATGTCGGGGTGCAATTGCGCGAAGAACTTACTACTTGAAGCACGTACGGAGGAAATCTGTGAGGGAAGCAAGCAAGTTAGAGTATTTACATAAACAAAATCTGGGGTGCACTAACAATTAATAATATAGACGGCACCGAGACGTGTTGAGCGAATGCCTGATCGATGAGGTGAGTGAAAATATGCCTACGGGTAAATGTACAAATGGCATGAACTCACGGAGTAAGACTTGAGCGAAAAAGAGCCGAAGTACGAAGTGATATTGAGTTTGCCCACAAAATCAGCGAGAATTGGAATTATTTTACGCATGTGCAATGTACGTGGCCTGATTTGAAGCAAACAAGAGAGTTAGCAACAGAAGGCGAAATAGATCAGCCATACCTTTGACACCGCGAAGACCACAAACGAACGAGTGAATTAAGTAGGATCTAAGAGGTAATTTCAGTAGCGGCGCGAATAGGCGAGACAAGTTTACATTTGAATCAGGTGTTGCGAAAGTAACAGGACTGATAACCTGGTGCGAATAAAGCCAGCGGACTCTGTGAGGAGATGAGTATGATCGAAAGACTGACTCGGAAAGCCAGTTGGAGGCAGGTGTCGTGGGGAAGTTCGGTGCATAATCATAGATAAGTCACAGGAAGAGCTACAAGGCAGTGAGAATGGGATTGTAGACTGGATATATGCGCACCGGATTATCACAATTGGTCCGCTAATGGCATTGTAGGAGAAGACAGTATATGGTAGATGTGGAGGACATAAATGCCAATAGCTGAGAAAAGGGACAGCGAGAGGGAGAGTGGTGAATCCTTCCCTCAATCAGAAGAACGCACCTTGTTATCGTGCTGAATGGGGCCTGTATCGCGCTGCAGCACGAAGAGGTAGAGCCATCGATCCGTGCGCGGATTCAGGCTTAGATGTGGACCGGTGAGGGAGGAAATGAGGAGGTACTGATATGTGGAGCTTCAGCGCCGATAGAGCAGAAGAAGAGGGTGCGTGTGAAAGGCGACAAAGAAGATGCAAATAGGCAGAGCAAAGAACAGAAAATAGCATAGTTGGCGCAGGAGATTGAGGAGCGGCGGGGATGGGCACCAGGTAAAGCGGGCCACGGTCCACCACCGGTGTCGCGTCGTTATCTTGTCGGGGAGGAGGAATTGAAGTAGGGCGGCTGGTAGATATGAAAGAGAGTTGGAGGGGAGGGTATGAACGAGGGAGGCAGGGAGGGAGGAAGGGAGCACGGAGGATGGTGGAGGGAGAGAGCAAGGAGCATGCGTCGTCACGTCGTACGTGTGCCGTTTTTGTACCTTTGTTTGCCTTGGATTGTCGGTCTGGGTAGGGGCTTGGATGGGGCTTGGGTGGTTACAGTATAGTGTTGGGAAAGTTCGGTTCAGTTCGGTTCAGAGCCTGTTTTTCCCGAACGCTGAACCTGAACTTCGGTTCAGGTTCGGACATTTGCTGAACTCCGAACCTGAACTGCAGGTTCAGGTTCAAACGGTTCGGTTCAGCGTTCAGAACGTGTTCGAACGCGTGAACCGAAATGATTTTTCCCACCCAAAATCAAACAGTAAAATGTACGCAACCGTTTCTGCCTTGCGCTTACCCGCACTGACAGAGAATTCCGCGTTATTTGGGTCGATCATGCGGGACGACGGATGAGTGGTACGAGAAGAGCGACGCGCTCCAGCAATTTTGCCGACTGGCTTAGCAGCTCCAGTGAAGAATGGATGAAGTTGGGAAGAGGAGGCATCGGAACCAGAAGCTGGGAGCTCATCATCGCGGTCGTTGAACCAGTTTATCTGGGAGGCATCGCGAAGAGTTCCGTCAACATTCTGAGCACATCCGAGAGCTGGTTCATCCATGGTGAATAAGTTGGAGGTACATGAAGCACTCGGTGAGCATCCTTTTGAACGCTCGATGTCGGTGTGCTAAGGTCATGTAGATCGGTGAGTCTTATTGTCTTTATTGTTTTACGCGAGCTTGGCGATCGCCGCAAGCATGGAGACGGAGGCCAAAAATCACGGAGTTGGAGTGGACGGAAAATCTTGGGAACATCTGTTGTCGCGACGGTGGTCAATGGAATGTGATTTTAAAAACAATAACAGCCTATAGGAATGCCTGCTCAGTGTGATAGCTGATGGCTTGAGGACCTTTTGCTGCTGACATGGTCAGGGCGTGCCGGAAAAGACGTGTTGCTTGACCTTATTTGGGCTGTCAAACCTGCGCAAACTTCGGCATCAAGTTCGGCGTTCGAACGCGTTCAGCAAATGTGATCCTACACTGAACTCTGAACCTGAACTTCGGTTCAGGTTCAGGAATCTACTGAACCTTGAACCTGAACTTCACGTTCAGTTCAGTTCGGTTCGAGTTCGAACCGAAAGCCTGAACCAAACTTTCCCACCACTATTACAGTAGGCTTGAGAGTCCTGGCCAGGTATGTGCAAGACTTGTGGAAACCTCAAAAGGCTCTGGCAAGTCGCGTCAAGGGCCTTCTCGGCCCTTGCCGAAGTCACGAGGCCTTGACAGGAATCGACACTTTTGGTGATGAAAGACGCCCAGTGATGCTTGGTCTTTCGGGACAGTAGCACCGCTCAGGAAGCTCAGCAACGATGTTCCGCGCTGCGAGCCACACGGAAGAAGTGCAGTGATCCCCCTCTTAGCCTGTCTGGGACGGAAATGGGTCTGCGGAGGTGCCCACAAGAAAGGCAGATGAAAAGGCCGACTCGGACTTTTTAAAAATTTTGAGTGGAATCGCGGCGGCGATGACTGGTGAGAAAGTACACGCTCCAGGCAGACAGGCGGATTGACCGGATGTTGATTCGCCGTGTGTCTGGTACAGAAGGTGAACACACGCGAAAGGGTGGTGATGGTAGAAAAGAACAAAGATGGCGTTGTTTGTGTCGCATTGGCACTGTTTGACAGCCCCTGCTTGACCCGATCCATCATCCATCGAGTTTTATGCCCGGACCAACAAAGGTCACCGGTGTACACTGGAGGACATCCACTGTCACCGGTGATCATTGCGATATGATGGATATCACAGATAAGATAATGTGGATCAGTGATGCCCACTGTACTGCCACAGTGATCCATTGGCATCCAATGGATATATCAATGCATCCAGTGGACTGCACTGTATGGCGCGAGTCCAGTGAATTCCACTGGATTTTCGCAATTTGAAATTCATAAGCGATCAAACAGAGCATATGGAAACCACATGTACACTGAGATCCGGTGAGACCCACTGATTTCTTCCTCGCTTTTTCCCTTCTACCGTTATGGCACACTCCAATCTGCCCGCAATTGAAGACATCCCTGGCGGCTCAATCTCCAAACTCAAAAAAGACCCTCTTCTCGCCATTCTCACTGAACTGCGTGTCCCCCTTCCCGACAAGAATACGGTGCCGGAGCTGAGGAAGCTGCTCAATGTGGCATTGGCGGATCCCGCTGCTGCCATGGACGAGCGCTTCCAGAAGTTTCTGGTTTATAGGGCGGCTACTTCTCACAAGAAGACTGATGCTCGCACTAGCGCCGACAAGTCCAACGAGGATTGTGCGGACGCTGCGGCTAAAGGAGATGCCGGAGCTTCCGGGTGAGCAGAATTTTATTGTACTTATTACCAATACTGAGCATGCCGTCCAATGCAGTGCAAACAAGACGCTTCTCGACCAGAAGGTGAAGACGGATCCTCCTCCCCAACACAAGCGCTTAGGAGGGACTGCTCCGAAGAAACTCGACGACGGTAATCTCGGCTACCCCTTCCACAAACTTTGACTGATTTATTTTGTAGACGAGGCTAGTACTCTCTCGGATTCGGACCACTCGAGTGAGGACCTTACTCCCGCCACCCACAAAGACGTTCCTGAGGTCATCGACGCCGGCACCGCCGTGCGGAAGATAGCCATCGATGCCGCAGCATTGCCCTGTACGCAATAAGTTATTCTAAGCATACAGTTCCATTAATAACGCCTTGACTTCTAGTGATGGTCAATTTTAAAGGGCCGGACCATCGTGAGGTCTGGATCCCCCCTGCCCAGCGCAGTCAGGTCCCTGTTTTCGAAGCTGCCGATAACTCGGGTGTGTACACAACTTCCCTGAAGACGTTACTGCCCATGGCCATTGCCCAAGAGACCCCGATTAAAAGTAACTGCTTCATCGGAATTGAGATCCTTACTTACTTATTCCCCCAGATAATCGCAAGGGCAAAATCGGCATCCAAGGCATCACCGGCGGTCACCTCAATCTGGGGACCGTTGACCAGCTGCTCAGCGACACCCCGCTACCCGTTCTGGAGCTTGCTGCAGCGGACACCTTCAAGCTCCGAACCACTGACGTTGCACTCATCTGCGACGTCTTTTGGGCCCCTGCTGAGCAAGATACCAAAGTACGCATGCTTATTTTATCGTTATTTTAAGGGATCCTGATCTATCCTGCAACCTCTAGCTCAGCGCTCTGGATCCGGAGATGAAGCCGCTCGACGAGGCCCGCGCGAGGGCAGCAGTAGCCGCCGCGGCGGGTCCTTCTTCAGACGGGGCGGATCCTGCCTTCATTGCCTTCTTGCGCCAACATCTTGTTACTGGCGACATCAAGGCCCAGGAATGGCCTCAGCTTTCGACCATCTCCCAAATGAAGGTATGCTGGCAATATCTTGCAAAGGCGATCCAGTTTCTGGAGGGATGGAAGAAGCCACGAGGAGGTTATCGTGTTCCGACCAGCAAGTATGATTTATTCCTCATCACGCCGCTTCTAACAATATCTTTTCCTATGTTTAGCCTACACGGCCTACGCCGGCCGCTCCTTTAAAAAGGACGACATAGAACGAGCCCTCCACATCGGCCACAGCATCGCCCACAAGGACAACATGCTTTTTCAGGAGAAGACCGTGCAGCACGATTTAGAGGCCAAGCGCTGGGTCGAAGAGGGAAAACACGCCGATAAGTTCGATAAACTCACCATTTCACAGTGGCAACATTACCTCAGCGAAGCCAAAACTGCGAAGGAGGAGGGAGATAAGCGTCGGGCCAAAGAAGAACAGCGCAAACTCCGCCACCGGGAGAAGCGCACTACGACACGCGCCCCTTCGACCAGTGACTCTGAGGAGGCTGAACGCAAGAGGAAGCGTAAGGCGAAGGGCCGGCGTAGCCCTTCTGCGGGGAGCGAGTCGTCTTTAGCTGATGAGGACGTACCGGCAAAGAAGAAGGGCAAGGCGCGTGCTAGGTCTTCTGATCTCGACGCGGTCTAGTTGCGTTATTTCTATTCACGTCGCACAATATTTTTTAACACCCACTGTCTTTACTTATTACTTGCCTGTGCCCACATACATGTCTTTTGCTTGTCTGTCGTTACTCGTACCCTATATACTTGCCATGTGTCAAGAATGCAGAAAAAAGATTGAAGAGACGCGTCGAGTTTTCATCCGCACGGATGAAAACTTGACGCGGTGTGACTGATGCACGTGTGGTGACAACTTGATGGATTATACCACAACGGGATTAATCACTCTTGCTTCCTGACATGATCGCCACCCTCGGACGATTCACCGTTGTGCTGCAGCTTTATTTCCTGGAGGAATTTTCCCTTCAGAGAGTTTTTTATATCCTCAGCGTACTTGTGGCGACATACCCTCTATTTCGCCTTCACTTGAATCAGCGCAGGGAGCCACGGCAACTGCGCGAAACAGCCTGGTTACGGAGCATCACAGACATCTTTGTAGCTGCTTTTGACCAGGCGCATGAACACCCGGACTTCCCACCCAATGACTCTGACATCGGCCCACAGTTGAGTCAGCGGGTGCTGCAGGATCTCGAGCAGTTGTACGGACTTTTAGGGATCCCCGACGAGTCCACACAATTATTTCCGGAACCTCACACAATTTTGTCTACCCACCGCATCGACTGCATTTTCTGTCCCAATGAGGGCCATCCTAGAACCCTTCGGCGTCATCGGAAACCCCAACAAGTGCGTTTGCTCAATAGTAAATTCCATTGGGTCACTGCGCAGCTGTTTGTTGCGTACTGCGGCAGATGCAAGGCCGAATTCTACCCGGACCGAATCACATTCCACCTCGACGAGACTTCTGCACGCCGAGTACAACGACCGGAATACGACGCCGCCTTCATTCGCGTTTCAAAACACGGGATCTGGATGGACCGCCGGATCGCGCTCTGCCAGGAGAATGCGATCCTCCGCTTCCATTCTGGATGGTCCAACTTCGCAGACTGGCTCAGTGATACAATCGATGCTCCCCCCCGAATTACGACTCGCCAATCTCAACGGCTTTATTTTGAACACTTCGCGAGAAGGCTGATCGTCGCACACGGCCTCCAGGAAGAATTCTCGGTCCCTGCACATTCTTCCTCGCATGTTTTCGCAGAATCAGTCCGCAATATTATAGGTCGAGACGGTGGTGTCGTTGCTGGTGCTATGGACCATGGCTGCACTAACTGCACTCATGTCAAACGATACGCATCTGATCTCGTCGCCGATGGCGCAGTCTTGGATGGCCCAGATACGGGAGTTGTAGGAGCAGCAGAACCATTTACCGAAGTACTTATTTCTTCCATGTGTTAATTCTCGAAGTACTGACACTCTTCAGGAAGGCGAACATAATCTCCCTGAGGGACAAATTCCTTCCGGTCTTTCTGTCCCGCCGAAGCAACAGGAACGTATTGCTGGAGCTCCACGGGGCTATGCACGTCTTGCAGTAATGGATGGGAAAACCATCACTCATCGAGTTTGTTTCATTCTTTTTCAGTGCAACCCGCTTGTCTAATTGCATATCGCAGATCTGCGCTATCAGTACTTGCACAAACGGACTTGTTAACTTTAAAAACGGACGATTTTGTCATGCTCACTTGGACATGCGAACCATCTGCGGTATTATTCCGTGCGGCCGTCCTGTTCGTTCGAACGATGCAGTGACCTGCGACAATCAGTCCCACAAGGATTGGCACACGAAGTACCTCAATCGTTTTTCATGCCAGTCGTTCCCGGGGGTACAGCGTGTTATTCGGCGTCAGATGGCAGCAGCGAGCGAGGGGAATACCATCCCTACTGCCCCAGCCTTGCATGTCGAACTCCCGGAATTACAGGGCGTTGCTGGGGCAGATGTTGCCCATACCTTCCGTGCACGCACCACGTACTGTTTACAGACGGTACAATGGTCGTGCGGCTGCCCAATTGGATGGGGTAAATGTTACAGGTCGGAGAGCTCTCCTCAAGTTCTCCAAATTCTCGACAACATTTGGGACACTTACCCAGACTCCAAACCAAGCTTTGTGGCATATGACGATGCGTGCAATCTTCTACGCCATATTGTTACTCAAGATCCCAGCAGCTCGTGGCTCTCATCCACCAAGTTCATCGTCGATGCGTGGCATTATATCGGGCACCGTGCTGGCCATGTTTTGTGCCGTGTCTGGTGTAATCCTGCCCCAACAAATGGTTCACAGCCTGACCTAATCTCAGTGCATGTCGACGAGAATGGGCGTACCCACACTACCCGAGCATTCAATACCGAAATGGCGGAGCAGCTCAATGCCTGGCTTACCGGCTTCGAGGCTCAGCTGCGTCAGATGTCGGATACCAACTACGACTTTGTGGTCCACGTCTTAATGCTCCTCTACATGGATCTGGTGGAGAAACGAGTAGCGAAGAAAGATGAGGAACTTACTGCTGAGTTCTGGGAGAAAGTGGAGGGCACTGATTAATCTGTCGTGTACTCTTCATTAATTTCAATGAATCTCAGTGGATATCTTCTCAGATCCAGTGTATTTATGCTTTGGGTACAGTGGAAGTCAGTAAATATCCCATGAAATCCCGTGGAGTCTGATGTATTTATGCTTAAAATACAGTAAATATCCTGCGAGATCTGGCGAGATCCTGTGTATTTCTGCCAGGGATACGGCGAAATCCAGTAAACATCCCACGACCTCTTGTGTATTTCCGTCATAATCTAGTGGTTGTAGCTGGATTTGTTGTGGACTCTTCATTAATTTCAGTAAATTTCAGTGGATATCTTCTCAGATCCAGTGTATTTATGCTTGGGACACAGTAAATATCCCACAAAATCTCATGGAATCTGATGTATTCATGCTTGAAATACAGTGAATATCCCCCGAGATATGGTGAGATCCTGTGTATTTGTGCCAGGGATATGGCAAAATCCAGTAATCATCCATGACCTCTTGTGTATTTTTGTCATAATCTAGTGGTCGTGACTGGATTTCCCGTGTAGGTTGCCAAGGTTTGGTGGAAATCCTGCAAAATACAGTGGGTTTATGAGGCAAATACAACTTAATTTATCGAAATGCCAGGGATATGATTAATATATACAGTGAATTTCTGCCCTGAATTCACTGGATTGCACTGGATATTTGTTGGAATCCGCTGTATGTGGAGCACAGGTTAAACGCAGGGGAACAATGTATTTATTGATGATTGTAGCAGTGGATACAGGGATGGGTACAGTGCAGTTCAGTGTATATGTAAAAATCCAGTGGAGGTGACTGGATGCGAAGACCACCACTGAAGTCCACTGTATGCACAGTGGAAATCCAGTGGAGTTCGGTGACGCGGACCGGCTTCGCCGGTCCGAGCATATTACTGCATCCATCTCCTTCTGGCGGAGCAGAGAGTGCGTTTCTTTAGGGTTTTTCCTTTACTTTTGCGTTGGGAGGTTTTTTGGGGGAAGTGGAGGCTGTTCTTGAGAAGGCTTGGTGTTTTTGTGGACGGTCGGTGGGACACGGGAACGCGCGGTCGGCGGTGGACGCGGGAGCTTGGAGAGGGGCGTTCGCGGTCGCGTGAATGGGTGTCCGCCTTCGCGGGGATGGGCAGCCCCGGGTGGTGAGTCTGCGTGGGCCGAGCTCTGGGCGGGACGGATACGCTGCTCCCCTTTTCGAGTGGCGCAGCGCGCCGCTGGAGCGCTTGCGGCCAAATTGCGGCGCATTTGGATCCAATGAATGGTCTTCAACTCGTACTTCGAGGCTAAATTCGGCAACCGCTACGAGACGGCGTGGCTACCCAACTCGTTCGGGATCACTGGTGCGTATCCGCAGCTGATCCATTGTGCACGTTGATGTTCTTCCTTTCCTTTATGCGCGCCGATCGCAATTCTGATTCTTCAACAGATCGACTACTTCCCACAGAAGCTTTCGTGGTGCGTGAGCTCCTCGTCTCCTGTTTCTTCAGGCCAGTGTAAATGCGACTTTCGACGTTAGGACCAATGTGACTCGTGGCGTAGGGGCCGCTCCTAGAGTACGGGCTGAGCACTATCGTCGTGACTGTACGTGTCCCTGCCCTCCCTGCCCTCGTGCCTGCGCTGATACCCCCCCTTCAACGGTACATTTCGCTCGACACTGTGCAGCGGAAGCGGGCGATACGCGTGCATTCACTTATCTGCTTGGGTTCTACCGCGTCATCCCTGATACCGACGATGCTGTTTGTTTGAGATCTCCGGACACAAGGTGCGTGCCCTTCGCATTCCTTATATTCATTATTGACCCTACCCGCGACTATGACCGAATACGGGTACAGCGTGGTGCTGCTCTCGAAGAGCATGTACGGGCGTCCCAGGGCAACATCCTACGCATCTCGATGTTGCGTGCCGCGACAGAGCTCGACGCCGAGCACGTTCACACGACTTCACGAGACGCACAACCTCTTTCCTCCCCGACTTTTATATCCCGCCACCTCTTCTTATACCCCGCCCCACTTTTGTCTAATGACTTATGATCCGCGCGCCGCACAACGCAACGCGTATCCTCGCTCCCCAACTAATTCCCTCCCTTCCCCAGCAATACCCCACCCTCTTCACACGTATCATGGAGGTCTCCGCGGGCAAATTCCACCCTATCGGTGCGAACATGGTGCGCATGGAGGCGTTTATAAGGCAAGTTTTGCTGGTGCAGAGGTGCGTGCGGTTGCTTGTTGGGTGGCTATTTCTTTCATTTGCGCGTTGAGTGTTTTATTTTGAGGGGAGGTGTTTTTGGCTAGAGTGGGGTCGTTGATCTGGTGGAGAGCCGACGCCTTCACGTTGAACAACCAACCCGCGCTCTTTTCGGACATGCGCCGCTCTCCTTTTCGAGTGGCGCACTGCGCACGTGGCCGATGAACCAAATCCTCAGGTACTTCGAGACGCAGACGAAGGCGAAGAAGCCGTGAGTCCTCCGGCGCTTTTTAGTGCTCGATTCCTTACTTATCCGTTTCTGCTTAGGGAAGAGCGCAAAAGCTGGGTCACTGCTGATGCGTAACTGACATTGCGGACCATCGGCCTGTGCGATAGTCTCTCAGTCGTAAGGAAGTCCCCGTACCTGTATTAAGTACCTGATTCGTGCAAAATCCACCGATCCATTTCTTCTTCTCTGTTGCCTGTTTAGGCTCACGCAGTTCAGTTTTTTTTTGTCCTATGGACTGCGGCTAGCGCCATGGCACGGCCGATCCCGAACCATATTTGTGCGTAATTGATATTGTTGGCGTCTGTTAGCTCCCGCTCGCCCCTTTCTCTTACACCATGCCACCAAGGAACCCGGTGGACCTGAAGCAAGTAGGAAAACTGTTCGAAGACACGCTTGCCGCCATTAGGGATGACGCGCCTGATATCGATACGCTGGAGCCACAAGCTATTGCGTGGTTAAAGGCCTCGCGCTACAAAATAATGCGGGAGATTGAAACAGCGTGAGTTTCTAGTTCTCAACTTGTTTTTTATATTCACCTCGCCTCAGTTACTATACCCTTGAGCGGTCGCGCGATACACCTTTGTCACACCCGCAGTGGGTAGACCCGTCTGGCTCCATCTTCATTTCCACAGACTACATACCTGTACCGCTCTACCCGTTTAAAAAGGAATTCTGCACAAATGTGGCTTCCTTGATGAATGACTGCGGCTTCTCCAATTGCACGGTGTCCAGCATCATGCCAACTTTCATCTCGGTGCAGATCGCCTTCCCTTTTCGTCCACAAGTCGCAGCCCATCCTGGACCCGCAGCCGTGCCCCGACCTCTCCCGGTGGAAGACGAATTCTCGCGAATGGGAGATGGAGCGCCGGCAGGCGATCGCAAGCCCTGTGTCGGCGGCTTTGCAGCGACGGACTTTGTGCACCTACTCGTCGATGCGCGCGCAGATACGCGTGGAAAAGAATCAAGTGCCAGCGCTACCACATCCGGAACCAATAAACGCCGCCGCGCGTCTCGCACCGTGAAGGACGAAATAGACGATGAGGAACCCCGGTTGCGGTCCGTGACGCGTGCCAGCTCCGCTAGCACTCTTCGTTCCAGTAGTGGGAACTTGCGCCGCAGCAGTCGGAAGAGGGTCAAGACAGAGGAGTGAAGAATGGCCAGGCTTACGTTTAAAAATCTTCGGCGTTGACATAGTCGGCCAATTGTTCTTGTTCAACGCAGCTCCCTTCGATTATGATTTAGCGCGCCTTTCATTCAGGGAAAGTTCTGTAGGTCTGCGCATCGTCGCGTCTTTACGATCAAGTACCTACAAACCCTGATTGGATGGAGGCTTGAGGGAGAAGATCCCGACCAATGTACAAAAGCGCTACAATGTCTTGTGTGTTTCGCATATGATTCAAATAAAAACCTCCGGTGCTTTCTTTATACCTTCACCTTATCACAGCCGTGCCTGGTTCTCGTGTACGCCCATGGACTGGAGGAGCGCATACGGACTCTTGTGCATCCAATTCTCCAGCATTCCGGATCTTCGGCCTCCGCAATTCCACACTTCTCCCTGAGGGCTTCTTTTTCTTTTTAGACAGGCTTTCGAGGAGATTTTAACGCACTTTTTCTCTGATCTGCACCTTGCGACTCTTCAAGGGGAAGTGCTTGGTTCCAAGCATAACTTGTAGAATACCAAATTACAACTTTACCTACAGAGTATCAAGGAGGCATAGGTGTGAACTACATAACTCAAAAGAAAGAGGTATTAGACCAGAAGACTTGAATTATCATCCTAGAACTTAGGAATGGTATCTGAAGTCTCTCTGACTGCTATTCCCTCTTGAGTTCTGACGGCGAGATCGCTAGTTGGTGCATTTAGCAACGCAAGGTGGGCGAACTTTCCTTTCTGTTCATCAACAATGTTTGTGCTAACTTCGCTGATCTTGGAATCTATGTGAGCAACATCTTTGGCCTGCGAGGACCGCTCAAAAAGGACACGGGCCATCTTCCACAGTTCAACAGAGTCCGCCAACTCTCCCCTACAATGGAGGGTGTCTGCCATGTGGTCCATGCAGGATCCCCGCCAACGGTGAATATCCATAAATCTGAACCCATCTAATGCAACCTGAAAGAGCTTGAAGGCTGTCTCATCATCCCCCAGAGCTACAAAGATGATTACAAGGCAACGGAATGCCGCCATAGTGGCCGCTTTAACCTTGTGTTTGATTGTATATGCAAATAAAAGTCCGGCCCATGCTAATGTATCACCCAAAGAGCGCATATGATGATGGAAGTCGGCGAGCCTTTCCAGGCAAAGATAATGCCTTCGTTTGCCATGATGCTCTGAGCGGTAACCAAGCAGTCAACCAGAGATTTTCTAGCAGGGTTTGTTGCCCGTTGAGAAGCTGCAGCTCTGCAAATGCTGCCTCACAAAAAAGGGATCCATGTCGGAATGATAATGTTTGTGATATGCTCCTCGCACTACTCAAATAATGGCGGATTATCTTAGCATCCCCATTCACTGCAGTGTAAGCCAAGGCCATATTGATATCTGCCATGACTCTCGGACCTGACCCATTCTAGTGGATAGAAGAACATGAAGAATTTGTCTGCCTCTATGTACTCTGTTTTAAGGTAATGTAGCTCGGCTAGATTTCTTTGCAGCCCACATAGGATGACCCGCCATGCAGACCGCAGATTTTGAGCGTATCTTCAGCTTGTATCAGAAGTTCTGCGGCCAATTTGTAGTTCCCAACCATGAATGAACATTGCGTCATGTGGTTCATTGCTCTTTGTTGTGCATGGAGATCTCCTAGAGCCTCAGCTGATCTCAAGGCTTTCTCTGAAAATGATTTCCCAACCAGAGGATCTCCCACAAGAGTCATGAAATGTGACATTTGGTCGAGAGCAATGAACTATACTTCTCGGCCCCAAATTTCGGGAGGATATTACCATATATTAGTGTGTGTGCTTCCCCTAATCGGATTTCTCTGAGACTTTCTGGCTGTGTCGGATGCCTAAAACCCTTTCTGGGTGCCTAATCAACTTTCCCCACCCCCCCCATGCCATTCTCTAGAACTATGATCCAGGGGGAGGAGGTTAGAAAAAAGAGTGCCCGTGTTTGGGGGCTGTGCCGTCTGAGAACCACCTGCTGAAAACACTACTTGCCCGTCGGTTTCACCCAAATAAAATCAAGTATTACGACACGGGGGGTGTCGTATGTAGCATATTACTAGTTTGAATCGAAAATAGAATGTGGATGTGTTTTTTTGGGTCCAAATTATTCAAAGGCCAGCAAGCGCTAAATAAAGTAGGGCTTGAAGGGACTGTTTTTCCGGCTTTTTTTATTAAAGGGCTGGCGAACGCTCTATAAATGTTTTATTCAAGGTCCGGCGAGCGCTAAATAAGAGGGTTTTTCCTGTTTTTAGGGCGGATTGACCCTAAGCGCCTTCCCGATTTGGGTTAGGGCAGAAAGTGGCTTCACTTTCACGGATCAGAAAGATAGGCCTTCAACATCTGGATGTGAAACCTAATTTTCGTGGTTTTTCTTCAGAATCTTGCCACTCAACCTGCGCATTGGCCACAAGGCGCGATTCATTTTAGAGCGAGAGGCATAGGACTCAGTCTCGCCGGCAATCTCGGCAGCCGTGTTAACTGACGCCGGAGTCTTCCCCATTTTCGAATTGAGTCTTCGGCATGTTCTTAAAGTGGCCATGGTCGACACCTGTGAGAGAAACGGGTATCGCGGGGTTCGGGATACCGAGAGAAATTGACTTATATTCGAGTTCAAATACAAGAACAAGAACCTTTATATAATCAGTCAAGACAAGCTTTCACCGAGGATCTTAAATTCAAACTAAAGCTAGTGTCTTAGTTTGAATATATAAGGCTGCTGATGGAGCTTAGAGAAGGATGAACGCTGGCGGCCCGACTTGAGTATCACGCATGTAGCGGTAAGTGAAGAGTGAATGTTCACGGTGATAGATTGCAGTAGTAGTTGGATTAGATTATTTACAGGGAGGAAGTGCTCCCTTTGTATACAGTAGCTAAGGATTATTCTACAGCTTTCCAGCCCAGTCCACTGAGTCATGAATGCAGCGTTCTGACTAACCAATGCCCGAGGCTTGCCCGAGTACAACAAGGCAGTGTTGCGCGGCGGCTTCGGTCGGTACTCGGGCAAAGCCTTTCCCGCTGTTGTACGGCCGGCTAAGCGGGGTACCACCCCATATGGAGGCGGGATGTCCACACGCCGCACACGCGAAGTGTTGGTCTGATCCTCCACGGATCATATTCCCCTCTTCTATGCCAGGTTTGGGTACGGACCTGCGGGTTTTTTAGAGGAACCACGGGCAGGTCAGCGGCCCACGCGTGACCCATATGGGTTTGAACCCGCGGGTCGGTCGGGTACGGTATTGGCGGGTCTGGGTCCGGGTTGATCTTTCGTTACCAGCTGGCGGACCTGTGTTGAACCCTAGCAATATCGGCGACCAAATTTGGATCATGTGGAAAATAATGTTTGCATATGCTATACCCAGTGGAAAAATCTGATCCTCATACCCACATGTTGCCCCATCTTGGGTACCCAAATGAACTATGCATATAGCTAGATCTGAGATAGGCTTGTATCAGTCACAGAAGAGTTAAAAGTGCATGTTCAACAACCAAAGAAATACAGGCTACTGATTTAAGCCAACTTTGGTGGTCCTAAGTCTTGATGATTTTTACTCTGGCTTTGTACCACCAGGGATTTCGTCCCAACCTCACTCACACACTGGTTCAATTTTATGCCAACGGATTCAACATACATTTAGTCCCAGCGAACAACTTCTACTGATAATTTTACTGAGTTACTCACCCGAGCTGCTGGAATCCATCCAGGGATAATGGGATAATGGGAAATCAGTCCGGTGCAAGTGGGAGTTGATTCAGTAAGCTGAGAAACATGTATTCATATATTATCCTCAAAAAATAAATAGACTTCATTTCATCCATTTCTCCCAAAATGGCTCATGCACAGGGGCTTAACCGTCAACCAAAGACTGGCATTTGCTAATTATTTTGAAGAGACACTCAGTCTGATATAATGTATCTCCTGTGCCAACGCAAACCACGGTTTCAACATTTTTACGCTTACCAAGTTCACACACAGCGGCCGTATACCTGTATCGAGCCGACGAGGTATTTACCTGAGGTATTTATTTAGCATAGTCGGTCGTATCAGTCATATCGCCGTAACAGATTGAATTAATGGCTGGCAACAATGTTTCTCGCCGACTTCAGTTCGTAGTCCCGGAATCATTTGAATTTTATATGCTGCTAGCCTGGCCCCAACTGAAGTCAGTTACTGTCTTCTTGCATCGGCCCAAATACCGGGTTTTCCCCTGCGTTGTTGAATAGGGGTTGAGAGTAAGCTCTAAAGCATATGTTGGAGAGCATCTACGACTCCATTTTTGCCTCGGGCCTCGCGCTCCTGCGACGCGACGTGCCGACTCAACTGCGATCAGTCGTCACATCCACGTGTGCCGTGATGGATACGGCGTGTCTCAGCATGGAACATGGCTTCATGACAAAAAATTGAGCAGTAGATGCACTTCAAAATATTGGAGTGTATTCTCCAGAGCCACAATATTTGTTTATGATCCAAAGAGCAGCTCTGCAGATGAATCCTGGGCAAGTACTGATAAAAGTGCTTTTTTTGAGATTCAATCACATCGTTCATATCAACGGAGCAACGCAAACGTATTCGAAGCAGAATATTCTATTTAGGTAGTTGTGGAGTACTCTTCAGTCATATTTTAATGCTCCCAGGTCCATACTTCTTTTTTAGCAGTACCTTTTCGCTAAATCCACATATTTTTATAATGAGAGTGATTAGAGGCACAATATAAATATTCTGAGTATGCCATGACCTGCAGAATTCATGGGGTAACACGGTGGTATAGTCTATATGCGTGTAGACTATGAACCGGGACAGCAGCAAGTGTTTTGGTGAATGCGATCAAAAACCGCCCATAATGGGCCGCGCCCGGTGTTCCACAAACACACCCAGGACAGAGTTATTTTGACCTATGTAGAATGGTGGGGTAAAAGTTTACATTTTTATGAGCCTTTTCAAATATATAAAAAGTTTTACTATTACAGTCATTAACCGGGAAGCGAAACACACCGTGAAGCGAAACACCACGTGTTTCGCATGTTTGACACCTCTCACAGGGCCAGATTTTTTTGAGAGCATTGTATTCTATCTAAAACTCATGTTCACCGAAGGATTCGAGAAGGGAGATATTATAGAGCCCCAAAAACCTGATCTTTTGGAGCGTTGTTTGGCCCAGTTTTCTCACCACTTGAACGGACACCGCATCCCAGTTCTTGCCCGTAAATTTCACTGTCAGGGCATATATTGGGGGGTTTCAGGGTCACACATTCCGAATATGGCCACACCGCGTCATCAAATTCAGTCCCTGAGGCACAGTTCGTGACTTTGTACTGTTTCTTTTTTTTTTTTTTTTTTTTTTTTTTTTTTTTTGGTGGTACATTGTCAAAAGACAAATGGTAGATGGACAATTAGCAATTGGCTAGCCTCCAAACCTCGTAAAGAACAGGGGGAGTGAAACCCCCGAGGAGAACGTAAGAGTCACCGCCCAGGGAAATGCATTTTAGCACGAAGCGGGGTGCGACAGTGTGGGACTTTGAGCTATCGGTTCCGTCCTCGCCGGCCCGAGGGCCAGGGAGGGGGGTGCGATGATTTTGGCTCAATACCCACTAAAACCCTGGGTCCTTTGGTCCAGTCAGGTTGTAAGTCATCCTCGTTCAGGAGTGTTCGCCTCCATGTGCTTATGACAAGCGATGATGGGATGGAATTTTGTTTACCATATTTTTCATAGTCCGTGAGAAGACAATCAAACTGTAGGCGCTGGTTTATCGCGTGCAACCATTTATTATGTACTGTGTTTTCGGACATTAGCTTGCCAGCTTTTTTAATCACAGTTTCATTCCGTATCTTCCAAATCATGAAGGCAGATTCCGAGATCAGGATGCGGAAAAAACGGCGGGTGCCGTGGAGTTTACGGCCGTTATCATCGGAGAAGGAGGCTACACCACAGCCGAGAATAATACCTATAGTGAGTGTAGGCCAAGAGGGGTGTTTTTTGAGCCAGAGTTCTCTGGCGAGGGACCAGATCAGGCTTTGGCCGGGTTGTGTGCATTTTAATAAAATGTGCTCCAGATCCTCAGTCTCATTGCACGTTTGACATATGCTGCGTTCTTCACATTCTGGGATGTGTTTCCAGAACGCTCCGATTCAATGGGCTGAGTGGGCTGATTTCCAGAGGAATTATTTCACTTGGCGAGAGAAATCATCGTCGCGAAAACTGAGCCATATTTGCGATGCCGAAGGTAAGACGTCGAATTGATCGCTGATATCTGATATGATTTGTTTGATGTTGTTATCCGTGGATTTGCGAATCACAGGGCCCCATAGTTCTTTTATTCCTGCATAGGCAACCGCCTGGGAGAGGCTGGACAGCTTTGCCCCGTTCAGCTGGAAGGGGAGATCAACGTCATAATTGACTGGACTCGGGGTTTCTTTTAGGGAGCCAGCCTTTGCCAGCACCAGCGCACCGGCGCGGCCATCGAGTTTCCTTCTGTCGCTGTCGGGGTCTTCATCGGTAAAATGGGTTTGGCTAGTACGTGCCTTGAGCTCTGCTGCCAGAGCAATCAGGGGCTCTCGGTTCGGAACTCCAATCCAACCCCGGTCCTCCATTTCTTTGAGGCGGGACGTCATCATCACGCGTGTCAGGCTTTTCGCACTGTCTATGACGAGTGGCTTGTCTCGTGGAGCCTTCTGGGCCCCGAGAAGGGTTGCTGTGGGTTCTGCTGATTGCGCACACTGCGGAACATGGTCAGGGAGTCGGATGGACATATTCCGGGGGTCGTTGCCGTCATACCAAATCCCCCCACCAGCCACCGGTTTTTCGCTTGGATGGCGCCGGATGGCGCTGCTGACATGCAGGACTAGCTCCTGTGTGGGAATATCTTGACATGGAGGGCGCGGTGGGCCTTGGAGATGTAGATTCTCAGCTTCTTTACGAGGTCTGGTGAAAACTCGGAAACCATCTGCAACATTTGTTATCTGTTGCGGCGGCAGAAAAAGGCCGGGGATGTCCGGGAGTTCTTCGTCGTCTGGAGCTGGAGCATTTCTTGGGTCCCATTTGGGGAGCAGCCGGTTAAGTTTACGCTGTGCGGCACATGCGCACGCATGTGGATTTGTACATCCGCGCGAGGTGCGGTCCTCATTGCATGCAAAACATTTACAGGTTTTATTTGGCTTGTGGGATGTGTCGTGCAGTCGCTCTATGATTGGGAGGGTATCACCCACATAGAGTACTCCGTGGTTTTCTCGCAGGCAGGTGAGAGACTTTGATTTGTTCACTTGACTTTGATTTATGTCTTCCCCGAAGTGGTGATAAAAAGGCATTCTATTTTGAATAGATTGGGTGGGTTGAATTGTGTTAAAAACGACGCCATATTTCTTTGCACACCTTAGCATGCTCTTGTGGCGCTTCGGCAATTTCTGCTTGTTCGCATTCCATTTCTGGAGGAACATATTCACGAGTGTGCCGGGCTCGGCATGTGAGTCTTTAGTTACAATTTTTTCGAGGCGCACATCTAGCATAGGACCCCATTCTGCCCGGACTCAGGGTCAAGATTGAGGTAAGACTTCAGTTTCATGAGTTGGAGAGCCTTATTTCTTGCCTTCAGGTCCAGGAGGTTTTTTCCTCCTTCGGAGCGGGGGGCCATAAGCATTTCAAAGCTTACTGGAGCAGATTTCCCACCCCACATAAATTCCCGTTGTGCTTTCAGGAGATGGTTTAAAATAGCAGGCGGCATTTCATTCACTTGCGTGAGGTACTGCGTCATAGATCCAATGGTTATTTGAATTATCTGACAGCGTGCTTCAATGGTTGGGTGAAGCATGTCCCAGCGAGCGAGCGCGGCATCAATCTTTTCAACAACGGGGGTCCACATTGCGAAGTTGCTTATCTTATTTCCGACATGGCCTCCTAGGATGCGGACGGACTCGCCGTCCTTTGCGATATGGATGTTGTCTGGAATGGCACTGCCATGGCCATTTAATCGTTGAGTGGTTATCATGGAGTCACGGTACTCTTGAAAGCCCATAGGAATTATTTCGGTTTTGGCGACATTAAACTTCGCGCTTGAGGCCAGGCACCAGCGCTGCAGGAGTTCCTGTAATTCTTCGAAGCTGTCCTCGGCGTCTAGGTAGATCGTGGTATCATCCGCAAACATTTTACCACAATCCTTTCCAGGATTTTTGGGGCCGAATACCCACGTAGGTTCGAACATCGTAACATGTGCGCCAGTGGTTCGATTGCAATGTTGAATAGTAGGCATGAGAGAGGGTCTTCTTGCCTAACTCCCCTAATTATTTTAAAAGCGGAGCTTATTTCCCCATTTATGACAATGTGGGTCTCAGCGTCCGCATACAGGGCTCTGATAGTATTTATGAAGAGATCAGGGATGCCGCGTTTCCGCATCGCCTCCCATAAGTATCTATGTGACGTCTTGTCATAGGCTTTTTCTTGGTCAAGAGCAACAACTGCACCGTTTTGGAGCTCTTCCTCGGCATACTCGACCGTTTCCATAGCTAGATATATCTGGTCAACAATTTTCCGGCCTCTCATGAACCCAGCCTGGTCTCGGTGAATCAACGCTGGCGCTGTGAGGGAGACTGTGGCGTCTGTTTGGAAAATAGTGTCCCAAAATTGACTTGTTCTTCCTCTGGGGGTTTTCTCGTTGACGTGTGGGTCGAAAGTTAGTGAGAAGAGGTGGTCAAACAGAGTTTGCCCGTGGGGTCCTGTGGGAGATCAAAAATGGGGGATAGTGTGAAAAATACCTTGTTCAGATGGCACCCTGCTGGTGTGCTTCGATCTGAGACAATATTCAAGTCTCTGCTTTGTCTTTCTTCTATCGCCTTTCCCCTTTGATCCTGGTGATAGTTGATACGACTGGCCTTCCCAAACGTGGGATAACCGCGACGGCTTGATGAGGGCCTATAGGCTCAACATGGGTCGGACTCGTGTGGCGGGCGTGGCGACTCGGCGTTGGTCTAGGTGGTCCGTGATTTGTGTGAGATGCCTTGGTCGTTCCTCTCTGCGTCAGCAGTGGTTTTCGATGACAAGGGAGCGGTTAGTGTGAGTCAGACGTTCGGTATGAACCGTCTAGAGGATGAGTTGGTCAAGTGTCTTGCGACAAGTTAGATGGTTAGTGTGTGTGTGTGTGTGTCGACAATGTATTGGGGGATTGGTTTACACTAGAGAACTAGTGGGGGAAAAACCGCTCCGAAGTTGATTGTCTACTGCCTAGAAACCCAGGTCCTTTTATACCTTCGTGAATATCCCCTTTGGAGCATCTCTACATGTCCCCAGTCCGCTTCCTCGGTGTTCCAGCCAATTCCATCATGTTTCAGTCGGTCCCAAGCTGACTCGAACATTGGGAGGTGTCACGGTTTATTGCCTTTTTTGGACCATATCTCGTCGAGACGTGGCAGCTGGCGAACCTCTACCTTCCTAATCCGTCCAAAGTTCGTTCAGGCGCAACGGTTCGCGGCCGAATCTGGGTGAAATGCGTGCGATGTGTCGGGTCCGATGTTTCGGAGCATGTGGTACCTCGCGGTTGTCAACCTCGTTATGGCCAAGGTAGTTCCCATGTGCCAGTGGTGAAACCAGGCGCGGCGCTTGGTGTGATGGAATCCGAGTCGCGGCGGCCTGGTGTGTGTTTGTTGGACGTGTGAGGGGTATATGGAGTGTAGAGGTGTTGTGTCTGGTCCGTCGTATCCGCTGGGGCATACACAGCGCATGTGGGAGCCCCACAGCGCTATCCTGGATAGTTTATTAGTGAGGGCCTTCGTAAAAAAATTATAATCTGTGTTTAAGACAGTGATTGGGCGATAGTTCGCAATGTCAGAGGGATCTTTCTTCTTCCAGATGGGGCACATCCATCCGGTAGCGAACTGGGTGCCCTCAACGACACCGCATTTCTCAATACTATTGTATACTCAGGTGAGGACTTTGACTACATTAAAGACCGGCCGGCGTGGGCCGTTTGTCGCTTCATTCACATGCTTTGCTTCAAGATAAAGCTCCTGCAGCTTTTCCAAAGTTCTGTTGGAAGCCCGTTTATTCCGGCTGCAGTGCCAGAGGCCGACTGCAGTAAAGCAGTGAGGACATCGGCCTCAGTCAAAAGTTTCGAAAGGATTTGCATGTTCGGATCATTTTCATGGGAACTCATTCCTTCCATCACGGCCGCTATAGCTGCAGTTTTTGCATCCGGGTCGATCTCTGTCTCGTCGACCTGGAGGTCGTTGTGGTAATCCCCGGCAATTTCGGCCATTTTATCGGATCGCTTGCTTCCTCTCGCAGGGTTTATGTCCGTTCGCTGGAGGTATTCAATTGTGTCTCGCGGTTTGCTTTCTTTACTCATTCGGACAGAGAACTTAGTGATGTGATCCAGTTCTGTGTGGCATCGTATACGGGTTTCGGTTCGTTTTCGCTCTCGGTGTCGCTCAGTTATCTCATTTATGGCACGTTGAATCGCCGCAACTTTTTCTGCAGTGGAATCCCCCGTGTCCAAGAGGGAGTCCAAGAGATCTTCGTCCACTGGGGGGTTGGGTTCTGGATCTATGTCTGGTGAGGGAGTACTTGGTGTGGTAGCCAGCACGGGGGCGTTCAGGGTAAGCTCCCTCTCTCCTTGGAGTTTGCGTTTCTTTTGCTCGAGAGCCCCGATGGCCTCTTTTGCCCGTCAATGGGCAAAGGTCAAGATATCATCTTTGTATTCTTTGAAGCCGCGCTGTATCACTACCTTGTCATCGGGTGAGGCATCAATTTTTACTTCAAGCTCACATCCTCTTTTAATCGTAAATTCCAGGAGATCCTTGTCTCGGAGAAGGAATAAGGGCATACTATATCTGCCCTTCCCGATATAAGGAGAGCCGGGTGCAGAGAGCTGAAAGGAAACCATCCTGTGGTCGGTCAAACCTCCTGCCGCATCACTGATGGACCAATGTCGGGAGTGTTTTAGAACTGCAGGCAACACATAGAATCTGTCTATGCGTGAGAGGGTCTCGGAGTGGTGTGAGCTAGTGAAAGTGTAATATTTGGGGTCTGGGTTAATGGTTCTCCAACCATCTTTCAGGTCCAGCAATCGTTTAAACCTTGCCAGAGCTGCTTTTGCACCTTGGCCATATCGACGGTGAGGCATTCTGTCTATTGGCTCTTCTACGAGATTAAAGTCGCCACCTAGTGAGTCAGGTATGGGCAGATCCGTTGTCATATAGAGCTCTGTGAGAGTGTCCCAGAATTTTTCATTTTCTTCCATTGATTCTGTGGGAGCATACACCCCTAGAATGGTATGTGTTTGTTTGCCATGCCATGGCACAACCACTAGGATTGCTCGCCCAGGAATTAAGCAGTAAGTCTGGATTCCTTTCGTGTTCGTGAGTTCGCGGTTCAGAACAATTGCAATACCCCTTGTACTAGGGTTATCTGGGTTGGGGGAGTGGTAGATATCCATGTGCCTGCCCAAAATATGGTCTTCTTGGATCTCCGTTGCTTGTTGCGCTGAGAGGTGGGTCTCGCAAACTACCGCAATGCCTATCTTCTCGTCAAACATAAGCCGACTCAGTCCATGCCATTTATGGTCTGGATGGGAGATTGAATCTCATTTGCGACCATTTATATTTATCGCGACTATGGTTAGGTGAGCTTTTGTCTTGCGGCTTATTTGCGGGTTATTCTTCTGCTGATCTTCCCTTTTTTTACTGAAGAATGCCGGGGCATGCTCGTCATCTCGTGGAACACCAGGAGTTCTTCAAGATCTGTGGCTTGCAGATTGTCCAGCTTGGACATTATTCTGGCCCTGGTTCGGGCGGACCTGGGTTGGTCCAGGTGCTTGTGTAGCACTGGGTTGTGCAATCCCTCTCACATGTTGCGGGGGATTTGAGGTTTGAGGACCCCGCTGACAAGCCGGATTTCAGGCCATGCCTGTAAACACGCTTTTTGCGAAATCCTACATCTAGCACAATCATCCATGACTAGACGACTAGTGCTAGGATCGAGCGTGTAGACGGTGTTAGTGCCTAGATGAGGGCTACAAGGCGATACTCTGCTAGCGATACTTCATATGAGGTTGCTAGCTCAGTTTTGACCGGTTAAAGCTAAGTCTATGGGAGAAGCCTAGCCTAGGCGACTTTACACTATTATACATAACAAGATCTAGGAGGAAACCAATGCAGTGGCCAATGAGTACAAAGCTAGCGACTTTGTTAGGCATTGATATGAACTAGCCGAGCGATGCGACGAGACACGTGATGTTTCAGTAGCGCAATATGACAGAATCAGGACCCACCGGAGTAGGCGGGGCCGTCGGGTACTACGGGCCGGAGTTATGACTCGGCAATTGCAGCCGCAGATCTGGCACCGGTGATATCCGGACTTTGACAGTAGGAATACGAATCAGACCTAGTAAACGCTGGTGGATGTGCAACATTGCTAGGGCACTGTATCTCAAAGCTTGTAGCTAGAGGACGAATACTCCTTGAGCTAGCTAAGGGATATAGGTCTCGGAAATGGCGGAAGCACTTTCTTATCGCGGAAGAACGGATTTCTCGGTGGCTGCTGATGGAGCAACCATATGGGTTGGGCTGGGGGTTTCGTGGATTGGACCAATTATATTCATTTTATTTATATTCTGTTTTGCTTGGCATGT
Organism: Mycena rebaudengoi; assembly: GCA_029282285.1. Taxonomy (NCBI): domain Eukaryota; kingdom Fungi; phylum Basidiomycota; class Agaricomycetes; order Agaricales; family Mycenaceae; genus Mycena; species Mycena rebaudengoi. The sequence continues at coordinate 219,889 of JARJCX010000044.1, read as the reverse complement.
ATACCCAAGGCCTAGGCCGCCGTACTTTCATGTGATTATGTATGTAGTTAGTAGTATAAAAGCAAGGGGAGAAGTGGGAGGAGGGGAGCGGATCGTACCCCGGTTAGTGGAGGCAGTAGCTATTCATATAGTGACCCCCTACGTTCTAAAGGCGCGCATCTAGCCCACCGTCCATTTGTCCTTCAATAGAAGTTCATTTGCACAACAACATGCACAGAGTGCACTGAGGGATTGAGGGATTGAGGGTTTCAAGGTTTCATACTCGTTGAGAGTGGCTGATACTCATTGAGAGTCGGTTTCTACCCGTTGAGGGGCGCATTGAGCGTTTGGATTCATACTCGTTGAGAGTCGGTTTCATACTCGTTGAGAGTCCGTGTGCAGCGTCACAGAACGCATACGTGACACAGAGCAGAGTGGTTAAAAGGACAAGGAGTTGAGGTTGGACTTGGTTGGAAGGATACAAGTGCGAGCTAGCACAACAAACACACCGGTTAACAGCCGTAAAACATACACACACGTTCGAGAACATTGGTTAAGAACCTTGTGAAGGTCCATCTGTTCACGGATAGGGATTCTATAGGAGGTTACATCACAGAGAGCTATTAGCACGACTAGCTAGGCTAGCGTGTTCCTAGTGTACCACGATCCGAAGTCAAGAGAGGATTGGAGCAGAGAAGAGAATACATTCATGGAAGGACTATCATAAAAGCAGCCTAATACTTGGTCCCTACCCCGAACTTTCGATCTTACGGTGTACAAGCCGTTCTTTAGGGAGATAGCCAGGAAGTCAAGCGTTTGGACGCTTCTCCTAGCCGAGCTAGCTATATTTGGTTGTTGGTTTTGTGGAGTGGTAGTGGTTTGACGGTCGTACCCGACATAGTCGCCTCATATGCTCCGGTTGCAGACAGTGTTCCGCTAGGCACCAGCAGAGCACACCTTCCATCTTATACATTACACTCGGCCCCCATGGCATGCGTATCACCGCCTCCCACGGTTCGCTCGATCACTTTGGTTCAACTGGCTGTCGGACACGGAGTTTTGGACCGGGGGATTCCTCACCCGGTTCGCAACTCGTGAAGAACGACGAGCTGGTTGGGCATGTGTGCTCACGCCACCGCCTTCTAAATTTCCGCCTCTGTCCTCGGGGCCGTGGCTGGCAGTTGGTGCCACATTCCCTCCAGGGACGGAAAGGGCATCTCCTCCGTTCACTTCCTCAACCTCCAAAAGATGAAAAGAAAAAGGCGTTGAATTTATGTATTCTAGGCGCCAACTAACGCCACAGATACGGGGCAGACCTGACCGGCCTCCAAGGCGAGCGATGTCACAAATACTTATCTGTCTGCCTGAATGGCCAAGCAGTGCGTTGTTCTCGGTGACTTGAGCCTCTTGGCACAGCTAGCTCAGACCTGAATAGGCCTCCGCATAATAGAACCTACAGGCTTTCCCGTTCGAGCGGTAAAGGTGGGCCCAAGGTTGCTGTGAGTTCACACAAGAAGACATCGGTTATCTGGGTTCCTGTGTTCGAGTCCCATTCATCGCAGAGGAGCAGGCTCTCCCTGTGTGCACAGACTTTCAAGAAAAGTTCAGCACCCAGATTTTCGGGCAAAATTCGCGACTATAGTCCTGTTCACATTAAATTGATAATTTTAAAACAGAAAGTTGTCATTTGAAATGACTGGACCCATGAGGGACATGTAGGTGTGCTCAGACACAGTCTGAGGCTACGCTAGACGTGCATCTAGGAACCTGAGTGGAGGTCAAGTTTTACGTTCACGTTTGCATTACTTCCTAATTGGGTGTCGTCGAGATCTCGTCTAGTTTGGAGCCCGTGATTGGCTAAGGTATACTGGCTATTCTTGTATATGGGGAATGCCATTCGGTATCCTAATGTGCATTCAGAAGTCAACTCGGAGGCAACGTAGAAACCCAGGCGGCATTTCAAGAGCTTATCACGAAAAAATACGTGCAACTAAGAGTCATATTTCGGGATCAAAGACAATAGAGAGGAAACTTCTATGGAGGATTTGTGTATGTGAAGACCAGGTTAGTTACCCGCGGCGGCGATCCCTGCCCTTGCGATCATCACGATCTTTCCCCTTGCCCTTGCCATCAAAACCTTTCTTGGCGTCACGGGCGGACTTCTTCTTGCTGGGGTTGAGCGCGTCACGGGAGGCTTCAAGGAGTGCACCAATAGTCTCGGGGGTGGGGCCGAGCCATCCCGGGGTGTTGGGGAAGGGGCAAAGGTTGGTGGGGTGGTCGGTCGTGAGGCAGATGTTGCAGTGGAGGGGGCAATGGAAAATACGGCCCTGACCGTGGAAGGGGGTGTTGATGATCAGATTAGCGAAGAGGCGGCAGAGGGCCTCGAAGTCGTCCTCGTTGGTTGTCGGGGAGGTTACGTAGACGTTCCAGCCCGTGAAAGGGCCGCTCGGGGAGAGGAGCTGGATGTCGGCGATGCCGATCGAGTCACAGAAAGTGTCGAAGGCGTCGTGGGCGGTCATGTGCGCAGGGAAGGTGTCGCGGTGAGCCCGGACGAAGCGGCCGATAGTGGGGTCAGCTTCGATAGTGCCGACAATGATGCGGCGCGCGAGAGCTCCATTATCGGGATGGATGGTGAAACTTTGGTAAGTTCCCACATAGCCGGTGATGGGCGCGCGGTAGGCGTGGAAGAAGGCGGTGATGGTGTTGGAGCAGAGGGCGATGGTGTGGAGGAGAGATTGTGCTTGATCGAGCAAGAGGCCACCGATAAGCCAAGCGATGGGGTCTGGGCCGTTGCGCCTGGGGTCAGCGCAGGGATCGGGAAGCGCAGGCCGATGAGAACATCGCTAGGGTCCATATTGAAGCGGCTTGCGATGTGCTTGCGCAGCCGCTGGGTGGTCTGGACCTGTTCACCATTGCTGCCCGACACTGTGCAAACGATTTTAGGGTGCTCGACCTCATCCCATTGACGCTGCTGGATGCTAGGGACGTTCCGAAAGAGGCAGGAGGTCGTCATGCCGTACATGGAATCCACGGGGAGGGATGGGGGTGAAGGAGCCACGGGGTGGGTTTCCGTCCTCCGTAAAATACTCGGGGCGTGCACACTCCCGGGGAACGGCACGACCTGCGGTGTCTGCGCGCTGGCACTTGGGAGGGGTCTCGGGGGTAGGCCCTGCGTGGTCATGGCGACGGGAGGTGGATGCGCCGGTGTCCGCTGTGTCAGCATGGTGACCAAGCGAGATTGCCTTGACACGCACAAGCTCGGCCTCCTCGTCATATGCGCCGAAGAGGTCGGTCGTGGTGGCGGAGGGGGTGGGCGAGGGGGGGGAAGTCAGGGATGGGGAGCACGTGACAGCTGTAGTGCCTTTGTAGAAGAAGGCAAAACTCGGCGGCAGAGCGGCTCACCTTTGGCTTTTCCTTTGCCTTTGTTGCTCTTACGGCGCGCAGCATGCGATGGCATAGACTCGATGCCGGGGCTGGGGGGCGGCGGGAAGGAACTGCGGCAAGGGGACAGGCTCGCGGGCATGGAGGGAGCGGGCATGGGCGTGGGCGTCGAGGTATCGCCGACTTCGCCCATGTTGGCGGGAGTTGCGGTGGTCACAGGCACAGTCACAGTGGGCTTAAGACAGTCCTCAGGTGGGTGGTGGTGGGAGTGGGTGGGATACTCACGGGAGTAGCACTGACTGGTGCTGTGTCCGCCGTATCTGCGGTGGTAGTGGTGCTCGAAGCTTGCGTTGCTTCGACGACAGGGGCAGGCGGGGCAGAGGTGGTGTCCCCGGTGACGGGGTCGTCGATATCTGATGCGGCCTGGCTGGCCGCGTGCTTTGCAGACCTGGCGGCGCGTTGCGAGATAGCGGTGGCTTTGGTTTGGGACATTGGAGGAGAGTGCAAGAAGATAGTTAAGAGGCTAGTGAAACGAATTCGAGTGGGTTCTGGGGTGGAGAACAGCTGTAGTTTCCATACCAGTAATTATACGCTTTCAAGACAAAGATCGGGCGCGGATTGGCTCGGAGTACCTTCCGGGGTTCGATGTGTGCCTGCGGGGTCCATTGAGGGGATGACAAAGCAGCCGATTGCCTCAAGGCCGGTATTGCAGTCGCAGGGCAGGGATTGAGCAGGGCGTGGAAACACCTTTGTTCTTGCAGAACTGGTAGCAAAACGCGCAGAGGGGTGACGGGGAAGGGAACAAAGAACAGATGAGTGGTGTAGTGGCAACCCTCCTGTATGCGGTTGAGGAGAATGGCGGACGCAGCGGCGTAGCGTTCGCCATGTCGGCGGGAGCGCGACGGTGAGGAGGACGTCAGTCATGCTTGCACTTGTTTGTTAAACGTGGCGATAGGCAGTGCCACTGACGTCAAAACTGCGATAAGCCAGATGGGCACGGCCTGCGCGGCACGTCGGGAGGTGGCAATGTCGTGCTCGAGGGTTTCCAGCTAGGTTCTGACGGGGAGAGTGCCCCCTGTCGTCATTGCCAGGCTGGAGAACGATCTCGCCCCCCCAGTGGCGTGTGGGAAAGTCCGACCATTGTGTACTGTTTCGCTTCCCGGTAAATGATCAAATTTGATGGTTCCATTGAATCAGACCTGTTCTCCACCAAATGGCTCAAACTTTTCAATAGGCATGTAGCCACAGAATAGATACATCAATTAGAAAAAATTATTGAACATAAATCGGTCTCCATCGCAGAGAAAATCGCTGTAGCGTGTAATCGTTTCACTTCCCAGTTAAAGACTGTATTTTAAATGAAAAGGTATAAAAAAACAGCAACTTTTCGCTTTCAGTAGGCCATTTGTCCATCAACAATAGTAAATATTTTCTTAGTCGCTGAAAGCATCGCGAAAAGTTGCTGTTTTTTTATACCTTTTCATTTAAAATAATAGTAAAACTTTTTATATATGAAAAGGCTCATAAAAATGCAAACTTTTACCCCACCATTCCACGTAGGTCAAAATAGCTCTGTCCTGGGTGTGAAATAGAGTTGCTTATTTTCCGCTTTTGATGTGACACCCAAATAAGGAAATTTGATGACGGCAGTGTGCGGCACTGAGAGGCTGTCAGCCAAAGTCAAGAGCGGTGAAGTCAATACTTTTCATGCCAGTTCCCATTGCACTGGTAGTAAAACAGAATAGTGTAGATTCAGAGCAGAGGTGTACATAGATAAGTAGACTACTGTAGAGTTTCGTTCAATTCTCCGCAGCTGTGACGCTTGACCTGCATTTTCGAACTCGACCTTTCGAAAATGGGTCGATCCGACCGTGACAGCAAAAAAAGTTCATAAATCCTCAATCCATTGACGGCCCTTGTACTCAGTTGGTTGTGTTCGAAACCTGGGATTTGGGAGGGTCTCAGCCCTGTTCCGGCATTTTTTCAGAGAAATCTGCAAATTACACCGAGTCTTCTCACAAATTCGACCTGGATTTAGTAAATTTTACGTGCTCGGCTTCAAATTCATCATTCCAGCAGAGCGCACACTTTCAAAAATAAATTGCACGCACGGGGTGAAAATTTGGATTTTTGGGGCCTTTTTCGCCGATTTTGTGACTTCTTTGGCACATTCGAAAATCCCCTCGCTGACCCGTGACATGCACAAAAATATTCGAATATTTTGAGGCCTGTGACGGGTGACATCCGAATTGAACGAAACTCTACAGTACAAGAGCTGAACATATCCTTTGCCGCGCAATTTACCTTTTTGAGAGCGCCAGTATCTCGATCAACCATGCGACCGGCAGCGGCAACATTCGATACCCGGTTCATAAATTCAAAAACGGCAATTTACCACGATTTTCTGGGCTGGCTGATGGCTGAACTTGTGTCACTCAGAAATCGCGCCGCAGGCCGAAAAAAAAAAGTTTCGAGGGCGTAAATATATTGGTATAGACACATTCTGATCTCCACCCGAAATTTGGAGCATAAGGTGCCAAGTTTCCCTCTCTTTTCTTTCCCTTTCCCTTCCCTCTTTCCTTTTTGGGATTTTATTATTTTGCTTATGAACATACCCACAACACCAGTAACTAGCCAGAATCATAATAATGGTCCAGGTTGGAGTCGACGATGATCGCATTGACTAATCAGGAAAAGTGACACCTTAATGACGTGACTTTGATGCCAGCGACAAGCAAGGACCGTTCTCACTCAGAGAAAAACAAAACCCAGGGGAAACAAGTCAGAACCAAGGAAGAACCCAAAATGGCGCCCTCCGAACCTTCCCCGGTCCTGCACAGCACCTCTCCCGAGGGCATCACCATCATAACCCTCAACCGCCCGCACGTCCGCAACGCCGTCAATGCCGCAACCACCTCCCTCCTCGCGGCCGCGTTCCGCGCCTTCGACGCCGACACCACGCAAAAGGTGTGCATCCTGACGGGCGCTGGCGGCGCCTTTTGCGCGGGCTACGACCTGCACGAAGTCGCCTCGGCCCCGTAGCAGACAACTACGGAGAGCAAGCCCACCGGCACCGAAGCCGAGCCGCGCCCTCTCCAAGCCAAGCCTGTGCGCACCACGTCCCCTTCAGACCCGTCCACTGGCTCGATGGGCCCCTTGCGCATGCACCTCTCCAAACCCCTCCTCGCCGCTGTCGCGGGCCTCGCCGTCGCCGGCGGCCTCGAGCTGAGCGTGCTGGCCGACATGCGGGTCGCCGACGCTACGGCCGTCTTTGGCGTCTTCTGCCGCCGCTGGGGCGTGCCGCTCATCGACGGCGGCACCGTGCGCCTGCCGGCTGTTGTCGGTCTAGGGCGCGCGATGGACATGATCCTCACGGGCAGGCCGGTGGACGCGCGCGAGGCGCTGGCCATGGGGCTCGTGAGCCGCGTCGTGGACGAGGGGCTGGCGCTCGAGGAGGCGGTGCGGATCGCGCGAGGCTTGGTGCGGTTCCCGCAGCTTTGTATGCGCACGGACCGGCGCTCGGCGTATTATGCCGTCTTTGGGGCGGCAGGCCTGGAGGATGCGCTGAGGTTTGAGTTTCAAGGCGGGAAGGAGATTGTTGAGAGGGAGGGTGTTGCAGGAGCAAGACGGTTTGATGGCGGGGAGGGGCGTGGGGGGTCTTTTGAGTCGAGGTCTGGGAAGTCGAAATTGTAAAGGCTGGCCTGGACTTGGGTTGGATGGGTGCTAAACAAGCTCGCCATTCGGCCGAATGCTCCGAGAAAATTCGACGACTTTTCCGCTCGTTCTTTCCCTACCTTGAGTTCAACCAGGACTAAGCAAACACAATAACTTGGGCGTGGTGCGCGGCGCACACATCACTGGCATGCGTGCTTGGCATTTTGCAGGAGTGAGTGCCTGACGGAGCTGCGGTAAGTAGTTTGAAAAGTTTTAAAAAGCGTAAAGATCCCCGGAACTTCGCGTTTAAAATTCGCGGCGAATCCACATTCTGGGCTTCGTCGTAAAGCGCTCATTTCGGGCTATATGCTGATATTAAAGCCGTATTTTTGCGACCACATATGATATATCCACCACCTCAGGGATTCCCGATGTACGTTGAGATGCGTCGCTTTGACCGTTTGATGCGGTGCACTCTTCCCAAAATGGTCAAAACACTGGCTGTTAATTTAGTAATATACTACATATGACAACCCCCCCGTATCATAGTATGATTAACCAGCTGCGAAGCCCCTGATTTGAGCATGCCAGACCCTAACTACGACACCGGGGTGTTGTATCAAGTATATTCCTACAGTATGTTGAGAATCACGAGGGCTATAATTCTATGCAAATGGTTTGACCCTAGGAAAATTTCCCATTGTGCTATAGACCAATGAAGCTGAATCAGAGGGACTTTCGGGACTGGATAACATATTTGATTATGGAGGGGCCAATATTGGTGTGCTTGAGCCAGAATTTTGGGAGCATGGACCCACATACGTGGGCTATCGATGGAAGGTTACCCGGTTGGGGGGACCTACGGATAAGTAGTTTTTTTCCAGTGGCACGGAGATGTAGATATTGAACTTTGCACCTGGAGTAAAATAACCATAAATCAATGAATACTGGTGCTCTTCAAAAATAATTTCAAGAGAACTCGCCATGTGTTATGGGCACAGATGTGTCAACTTGGATTTGGCGGCGGGCAAGCAGTGTTTTCGGGAGCGTCCTCTCGGCTGGCCTAGGGTCAAAATCGGTGCACTCTTTTTCCTTTTTTTGGCCTCCTCCCTCTGCACCATATATCATGGAAAGGGGTAAGATGGTGGGAAATTTTTGTTAGGCACCCGGTACTCTTTTTGGGGACCCCATACAGGCAGCTTTTTTCAGGGAAATCGGATCAGGGAGGGATACAGGCTGAATTGCATAATATGCTCCCGGATTTTCTGGCCGATATTCCTAGGGTACACAAAACAAGCTTAGGGTACACAAAACAGGCTTAGGGTACACAAGAATGCAAGGTTGGAAGCAATTGGACCTTAGGGTACACAAATAATGCCAGGTTGAAAGCAATTGGAGGTTAGGGTACGCAAAAAAAGCCAGGTTGCCACCAATTGGACGGTAAACAAAAAGCCAGGTTGCCACCATTTGGAGGTTAGGGTATGCAAAAAAAGCCAGGTTGCCACCAATTGGAGGTTAGGGTACACAAAAAACACCGATTTGCCTGATTTGAGCTGAGCCCCTTTCTTTAAGGCCACACAGCTCTTAAAGAAAACCGGATCCCACCCAATTCCAGGGAAAACACCAAGTTGGCCTAAAAGTCCCAGGTTGCGCCCCATTTCAACTCCACCGCAACCAAAAGGTCAGGTGGCAGGCGATCTCCCTGGATCGGCCAACAAAAAATCGGCGCTCTGAGGTGAGAAGGGCTCGAGGAGCGACAACCTGGGCCCAGGTTGTCAGATCAGATAGTTAGGACAAGGATTTTCAAAATTTTCGCCCAGAAAAAGCTTATGTTCCGGACAACCCTTGGCGGGAACTTCACGGGGCCTACCCTGCCGCCGCGGATCGTCAGAGATCGGATGAGCTGCGCAGACGGAGGAGGAGGAGATATATTATACTGACACCCCACAATTGGAACAGCCAGTCTACAACATATGACATAGTAGCTTTTGTAGACTAAGTAGTTACTCATCATACATATGCCAGTGGTGTCTACCCTGATCTACCCAGGGTCTGAACACAGTCAGTATGTATATACTAGCCTCAAGCATCTACAGCCTTGAGCTGACTTTTTTTCCACGTAAGTAAAATGCAATTTTTCGCCATTGCCTATACCAAAAGAAACCAGTCCCAAAGTGATCAATTCAGCTTTTTCAAGCTTCTGTGGCTTTTTCCAAAGCAAAAGTGTCATGATTTAGCTTCATGGCATAAAGTATGAGCTCAATTGGTGGTTGGCCCCAGAGGGTCTCCACTCTATGTACGGCAATTACAGATTCCAGAGGTCAGACGGAATGGACGGCCCCCGCCTGGACCGACCCAGCCGTGCCGCCGTACGCAGGCTCCATATGCTGGCCCCCATAGGAGCCAGACGTGGAGTACATGGCAGGCTGCATCGGCTGACCCCCGTAGGAGCCAGCCGGGGCGCTCGACGGAAGCTCCGCGACGGACGATTTCCATACACCGTTCTGTTTGCGATTCACAGCGATGAGCGCCAGGACGAGAACCATAACGGAGTACCCCATTACTGAGAAGACAGTCGTCAGTTGCAGGACTGGGAGGATGCCTGAGGACGGTGCGTACAAATGATCCAGTTCAGAAATGCGAAGGCTTCGATCGCAGAAGTTTTCTGGCACGCGCCGGTTTCTGCTCCGAGGGAGGTACCGAAGAAGGGGTCGTTTGTGCAGCCGTCGAGGTAGAGAAATAAGAGCGCTGGGCCCGTTTCGGCCGTGTTGGCCCCGGTGGATAGCCAGAGGATGGACAAGGAGGCTGACAGTGTACGTTAGCAGTGAGAACCTTGGCGTATCGACAGCTCGGTTACGATCCCCGAGCTCGGACTTCCGGGACGTAGCATATCGAGAACTAACCTGGTAAATGGCGGGCCTGAGCGTAGGAGTCCAGCTGGATTAAAAGAGGTGTACATCGTGGGCACAGAAATGAGAGTCAACGCAGCGGCAGCGACTGCCAATGTAGCGTAGATAAAGTACACATTGTCAAATTTGATGGTAGTATCGATGAGTGAGGCAGCCAATCCCAATGTGATCATAGAAAACACAGAGACAACAGCTGTATTGGGTCTGTTAGCTTTGGGCTGTAGGAGCGACAAACCAGAAACTAACAGAAAGCGATGACTCTTACAAGGGTGAGGGCAGCAGGCATGACGGGTCGTGAGGGCAGTTTACGTCGTCAGATTAGTGGCTACAGCTTATATGAAGTCCAAGGTGCTTGTTGGGCCGACACGCTGTCAAAAGTCATGCTAGCATCGTGAGGCGCTTACCATTTTAAGCTCCGCGGGTGAAGGACGCCCCGAAATTCAGAAATAGGGTAACAGATCGGATAACATAGATAAAATACCTTTGATCAAGTGTTGAGGACAATCAGAAAACATTATTCGTTCTCTTAACGAAATCTCTCGAATCAGATTGTACATGCTTGGTTCTATCTCCATATGGCTGTATCCCCTTCGAAAGTCCTCTTGCTTATTGCTTTTGCAGTGCCTTTGCCGACTCATTTCTTTCCTGCGGAAGTCGCCGTGCTGCAGTATTTTTAATCTGCGGAGATCCGAAATCTTCGAATGCCCCATTTGGACAGAACAGATGACCTGTTCGGTGACTTCTGCGCAAAGCTCCGGACTACGCAATTTGGCTGAAGTGGTATTTCTATGACTCAGTGACAGCTGCGAAATGCTGGATTCCTTCAAGCGCAGTTTCCGGTAAGTGATGTGGAATGATTATAAGAGGCCGAGGTCGGATGAGCCAATTTTTCAGTACTCTCGTACATCCCTGATCTATGTCAGCGTTCAACGTTCTCGGTTTTTTCCAACTCAAGGGGGGTCGTCGGGTACCGACGCAGAAGGCCAACACTGCGTATACAGTATGGCATATTCATTACTCTACTCATATTCACTGTGGTGACCCCGATGCGACTGCAATTTCTGCGGAACTTCGGCAATACAGTTCGAGCACTACTGAAACTATGCCTGATCGCACTGTCGTATTCGCATTGTGCAAAGCTCAGGCACTCCCTAATTCCACGATATCGCTGGATGCCGTGACTTTCATCCCAATCCCCGGCGATCCTAGCCTAGACGCATATGATGTAAACTCTTACTCTTTCGTAACTCACGCGACCCACTGACATACCGTTTTCCAGGATCATTTACCAAATGAAATCACGTCTTTCGTTTCTGCAGTTGGCCATGTTACTGGCCCTGTGGAAATTCTCGACGATGGCCATTCATCCCGTGCCTTCCCTCTTGCAGTCAGTGACTATGTTGGAGGAACTAACAAAGCGAGCACAATTCAGTATGTAATGCCGACTTGATTTCTGAAGCTGAACTGACTTTTGAAGATGTATCTTTGACTTATCTTCGGCACGCTGGGTGAACACGCCTACTCCTGCAGTCAATACCTGCGTTCACGTCTACGGATCGTGCCGTGGCGTAAATTCAACAGGCATCCTCCGTGTCAAACTTGAATCCATCGCTCTTAATATAGGATCAAACGCGAACGCTTCCGCTGCAGCTTCATCCTCAGCGACTTCTTCATCCGCCCCTGTCACTCCACAGAAGCGTCGCAAATTCAGCCCACCAGCAGTCGATTCGCCTTCAAAATCGACACCACCAGTATCTTCCACACCCTCAGCAGCTCCCGCTGCGACATCTTTGTCTCAGAGCACTCCCAGTACCACAACGTCGCCTCATTTGCCGATGCCATTCTTTCCACCGCAGTCCGACTCGCCGTTTCCTTACTACAATCAAATGGGACACTTTCAAGGATTCGTTCCATCGCAGGCGTATGGGCAGCCCCCCATGTATTCTATGGGCGCTCAGTTTCCACCATTTTTCTCCGCTGGGGCACCTACTCCCCAGCTATTCCAACCGCCGCCGATTTCCGAAACGCCCCGCTGTAGGGTCCTCGCACGTTCCCAATAGTCAAACATAGGCTTTTCCACTCTATCCCTTCCACCAGAAGCTAACTTCGCTTTAGTCCCCACAAACTTCAGGGTATTACTAGAACGAATCAAGAAAGGTGCATAAAACAGTCACTTTTTTTCGTTTTTCATGCTCATTCATTCGCATTCAGTGCTTCGTCGGGATCTTCGGTATCTTCCGCCGAGTCGAATGCGCAGGCACCCGCTGTTTCTGCACCTCTTGCACCTTCCACTCCCGCAACGTCGCAGCCACCTCCTTCGGTGCCCCAGGGCAATAGTCGACCTCGGCGACAATCACCGACAAAGCCGAAGTAAATTTAGCAGAGTTCGAAAGTGATAATGTAGTTAAATGTCTTTGCAATATAACAACCCCTGCTCTCGATTTTTGCCCTACAACCTCTGAGGCACTTTATTCCCTTTCAAATTATCAATGTACCTCTCGTTGAACTTCCTGTGGTTCTCTTCGCATAACCGGTGAATTTCCCTTTCCCTTGCGATGTTCAACGTGTCTCAGCCGTTGAATAACCCTTTTTCATGATCCGTTCCAGACTGGGTATGCGTACTGTCATCTGACAAGAGATGGTGCGAAGTTTTGCTTATCCGACGGCGACCAGGGCTCTGCTCTACCTCTGCGATTCGGCGACGGCTAGCTAGGTCACCCGACTCATTTGCATGATCCTATCACGGAACTGAAACGGACCCGCAAACATCAATATTTTAAATGTCCTCGTGAACAGATGTTACTGCGACCAAACACCGCACAGTTTTGTTGTCTTTTAAGGGGATGAATCTGTTTCTTTACAAGGAGCAGTATTGATATTTTCCTCTCTTTGCTATTCATGTCAACATTCGTGCACAAAGACAAGGAACTGTTTGTGCTCTTGACAAAATTGCCTGATAGTGTCGCAGCAAATGGTACCGTAAGCGTCCTTTCCGGCAACAAAATTAAGCAGATCTTCTATAGTTGCCCACCACTTCAGTCCAAGTCGTAGGATTTCTATCACCTCCATCACCCCCGCTCGAGATTCCATAAATCGCATATAAATCCGCCTCAGGTCCTTCTGACATCTAAATTGAGATCCGAGCTCTCACAGTAACCGAAATGTCTGATCCGCTGGCTGCATTTACCCTAAAATTATTATGGACTGTCATTTTTCAGCTACGCGGCCAAAGGTTGGTGCAATTAGTGCCATACACGCGTTCATCGGCCAAAAAAAAGGCAGTGCTCTTCCATAGTGGCCCACCACTTCGGTACAGCTCTTCGGACTTTCCAGCAGCCTTGCACCTCCATTACCCCGACTTGACCTTCCATAAATCGCATAAAAATCCGCCTCAGGTCCTCCAGACATCTAAACTGAGATCCGAGTTCTCACAGTAACCGAAATATCTGATCCGCTGGCTGCATTTACCCTAAAACTATTATTGACTGTCATTTTCAACTACGCAGCCAAAGGTTGGCGCAATTAGTTCCATACACGCGTTCATCGGCCAAAAAAAGGCAGTGCTCTTCCATAGTGGCCAACCACTCCGGTGCAGTTCTTCGGACTTTTCCAGCAGCTTTGCACCTCCATTACCCCAACTTGAACTTCCATAAATCGCATACAAATCCGCCTCAGGTCCTTCTGACATCTAAATTAAGATCTGAGCTCTCACAGCAACCGAAATATCTAATCCACTGGCTGCATTTACCCTAAAACTATTATTGACTGTCATTTTCAGCTACAGAGCCAAATGTTGGCGCAATTAGTTCCATACACGCGTTCATCGGCCAAAAAAAAAGCAGTGCTCTTCCATAGTGGCCCACCACTTCGGTGCAGCTTTCCAGCGGCCCTGCGTCCTTCCTTTACCCCCCAAAAACCACTGACTCCCGTACGCAGTCATTGAACTCTGCTCCGCGGTTTTCAAAAACTGCGCACCCACACTATTTCTCTTCAAAAAGTCATAAAAGGCATTGTATTTTGTCAATTTCTCCCCCATGTCGTCAGCCATTGACCATTGCTTACTGTTCCGTGGATTGATGCGGCGTGGTGCGTTGTGTCTCCTGACTTATTTCTTTATTTATTTTTTCCCACAGCGCATTTGCTTCTTCGCCCGTCCTCCAATGAGTCTACAATTTCTTATGCAAGCCCGGCTACTCACGATGATATCCTGCGCATTGCAAACTCTGTGTGGGATGATGGGTTATTTATAACCTTCGGTGCTCTCCTTCCCCGAATTGCCGTTACGTCTCCAACGCTCTTCAAATTTCCTAAACCTGACTCTTCCATAGCCAGATAGTTTGATTTACAGATCTGATCGCTGCCTCGAAACAATACGACACGCGAAAGCAACTCCTGTGCTCTTCGTTTGGTGCAAGGCTCCCAGGCTACTGGTTAATCCGATTCCCGGAGCAGCATATGCGATTGCTTTTTTTATTCCTAGCGTGGCACCCTTTCAAATTGTGGATCTGACTTACATGGTTCTGCGCTTCATGGACAAGTACATACGCGACGCAGACTATACACGCTTCAAGTTGGTTTCCATCTCATATAAACTGGGTGTGCATGGCTCTGTGGGAGTCTTGGTTTGTGATCACGATTTGCGCACTATGTATCGCAAAATCCACTCTCGTGCACGCACTTCTTCTAGCAGTTTCAGAAGGAGCTTTGAGTTTCCATTATGTACCTGGCCGGCAAACAATCGCGATCTAAAACGTCCGCAAGTCGTGGCCAATCTACTCAGGACTGTCAGGTATTTTCTACACCTTCTTCTCCATCGGGACTCACTGAATGTTGGACAATCTAGATCGCTGGTTCAACTTTAAACGCCGGTCTTTCTATTAAAGAACCTGAATAAATCCCAACTCACTCACCAAACCATTTCGCCTTCTCTCTCCCCTGCACCACTAATCCAACTTCCCTTTCCATACACTCCTCTACTTACTCACCGTCGACAATGTTCTTCGGAAAATGTATTCCTCCTGCTTCCCTCAATTCATCGTCAACTTACCTTGCTTTGTAGACTTCGCGCGCATGCTCTCTTTCCTGATCCCGCGTCGCTTCTCCAATATGTTCCGTCCCAACCTGCTCCTTCCTACTTTCCGCCGCACGGAGATTGCAATTAAACCCTTCGCCGACTATCACTACTACTCGGACATGGTCAATGTACGTTCTGTTTTCAGTCTGTTTAGTGTTCTTCTACTTATATTTTTTAAGAGTAATCACGTCTGGCTTTCTAGCCAGCATGAGAAGGACACCGACGAGAAGCATGTCGACGACGAAAGCGATTATGACGATGTATGTTCTCAATCACCATCCATGCACCCCATATATTTACGTGACACAATTCACTCTAGCTTCCTCCTCTCATCTGAACCTTATTAAAATCACTAGCTACTTCCAACTGTGTCCTTCCATGCTCCCTTTTAGTTCCGTTGCCGTTTCTATGTTACTTTACACTTCGAATGAATCCGTTTAATGATCCCATCATGCTATTCTAGGCCGATCGGGTATATACAAAAAGAGAATGTAAATATATATAGTGCGACGTGATGGCTGCGCGCGCAGTATGAGCCAGGAGCCATCATTTTGGCGGGATGATGGCACTGCTGGCGCCGATCCGTCGTCAAATATTGATTTCCACGTACATGCATTTTCAGAGATTTAATTTAGGAGGGAGTACGGAATACCCCGTCATGTAATTTTGCACAGCTACAAAAGTGCGCTTTTGAACTCTCCGAATTTCCAAGTGCTCTTATGTGGCTGTGCAAAAACCACGGTAAGTCCCGCTGTTTGGTTCCAGGCACCAATACAAATAAATGCACCAAACACGCCATAAAAAAAATGTGGAAGCATATTTTACTTACAGAATTGTCTGAGAACGAGGGGGGTACATTGTAGTTATTCATATTTCTCGGCCTTGGCGCACGACTTTTACCATCACGAATTTCATCCCTAGGGAATCCCGGATGAAAACTCGACGCGCTGTGACTGAATCATGTGATGTGACAATCTTCAATGGTCAAACGCGATTGCCACTTAGTCTCGTCCCCCTAATCTATTTTCATTTCAATTCACGTTAGTACTGAGGCCGAATGGCGACCGGAACAGCTTCTACACAATTTCTCAAAAACCTCTAAATATAAAGCTATCCGTAAGCTGCGCCGCAGCACCAATTTGGCCGTAACTGCGAAGCACCGCTTCTCCTGCTACTCCGGATCTTCATCGCTGCGCACTTTGCTTCAGTGACTGTGAGTGTCTTCAAGCTGTGTTTGTTCTTCGGCACCGCCCTACATCTCACTTCATTTGGGCGGCTCTCTGATACCGCTGGGCTCACCAGACTCAAATATTTGTGTGTATCTTTATCATCCTCCTCTAACTTCACGTCGTGCACCCGAATTCCTGACAAGCTATTGCTCAATATTACTTCCACTTTTTGAGTCTTTTCTAATCAGTTAGTGTTATATCCTCTATTCCAGGTTGTAAACTCATTTCGCAGCACTCCATGAATGATACTTGGGAGATTGGGCCAATTTCTAGCCCGCAGCTCACCTGGGGAGCAAGGCGTGGTGCAGACCAACATGCCTGTCCTTGGTGCGGTATTTTGCTGCTTACAGGAGAACTGCCGGGCTTCTGCTGTGGTCCTAAAGGCTCTCGTCTAAACGATGTACGGCCGCTGCCACCGCTTCCAGTGGAATATGACGTCTTTCTCACCGATCCCCGTATTTCACACTCGTCTCGAATTTTAAACCTCGTACTATCCTTTGCTTCATTGGAAACCACGCATCCTTTCCCTGATTTAGCTGGGCCTCCTTCATTCGTAGCTATCCAGGGACGAGTCTATCATCGTGTGAGACCGTCTCACGACAACTCCGCTGTCCGCTGGCTACTATACGATGGTTACATGGAAAGTCTGCCTCCATATGCTGGATCCGATTGGTCAAGCACCATTCCACCTGAATGGATTGACGCGTTGAAGGCAGCTTTAATCCGAACGAATCCTCTTGCATCAGCTCTTCGTCATCTGGGTCTCTTAGCGATGCAAGGCTTTCGAAATGTGCACCTTATTCTCGAGGACACAGGAACCGCCGAAATTGCCGCCATCATGTCATACACGAATACAACGCCGTCCGAGATAAAGGCACGACGTATGATTGTCGTCACCACAGGTGGTGATAACCAGTCAGTATCCACGATGAGTCGGTTCTGGGAACCGCTTGCCTATCCTTTGTTCTTTCCTCATGGAACATTGGGCTGGGGTGTGGTGGGAACGAATGAGGAGTTCGTCCCTACTGCCAATAGTGACATTCCCACAACCCAAATGTGGCATTACCGCGCTCGACTCTTGCGTGAACCACGGTTTCAGATTTTCGGCCGGTTGACTAACGAGTATATCGTTGACATGTTCAGTCGCGAGCTCGAGTCCCGCTTGGCCTATATTCGGACCAACCAAGAGCGTCTGCGTCGTGAAGACGCCAATCTCATGGGCTTATCCAACGTCGAGGCGAACGAGAACATATACCTCCCCGCTTCCTTTCTAGGTTCCAACCGCTGGGCGGCGGAGCAAGTTTCAGATTCCCTCGCCATTGCCGCGGCGTATGGCAGCCCCACGTTTTTTATTACCATGACGTGCAATCCTGACTGGCCAGAAATTCAATCACAGCTGCGACCGGGACAAAACTTTACCGATATTCCCATTGTTGTCGTCCGTGTCTTCAAACGCAAACTCAACTTGCTTGAGAAGGCACTGAAGACGATGTTCAAACATGCAGGGTCGCAGCTCTATTTCATCCACTCCGTGGAATTTCAGAAACGCGGTTTGCCCCACGCCCACATCCTCGTCAAATATGCTATGGATTGCACTCATCCTTCAGATATTGATAAAATCGTATCGGCAGAAATTCCATCCAATTCTCAGGATGCAGCACTCGTGCGCAAGTTCATGATGCACAACCATCCTCTGTCCACCCGGCCAGCATCAAAATATTGCCAGAAGGAATCAGCCGATGGAACCCGCACCTGCCGCTTCAAATACCCCTTCAAACTCCAGAATGAAACCACTGTCGATGTCGAAGGCAGGGTTCACTACCGCAGACGTAACCCCGGAGATGAAATGGTCGTTCCGCACTGTCTCGCTCTCATCCGGAAATTTGAATGCCACATCAATTTCGAAGTTGCCAACACTTCACACATATTCCAATACCTCTTCAAATACCTGCATAAAGGTGAGCAGATATTGCGCCGAACCTATTGAAAATGCTTAATGCTCTCTTCTTTAGCTGCAGACACTACACGCTATAAAGTCAAAGTCCACGATAATTCGGCTTTAGATGCTGATCCCATCGATGAAATCCAGGACTATTGGAACGCCCGGTACCTATCTGCTGGAGAGGCCGCCTGGAGAATCCTAGGATTCCACGTAGCGAAAAAATTTCCTGCCGTCACCTCGTTGCCGATCCACTTGCCTGGAAGCATATCTAACCGCCAGTATGCTCGTAAATCAGGAGCGCCTACACTCTCTCTCCTGGAACGGTATTTCTTACGCCCAGTTGGCTCTTTCCTAGATGCGCAAACAAATGCCATCCGGGACTTCAAAGATTTAACATATTCTGATTACTTCAGTCTCTTCCGCTTGGTTAAATATGCAGAAAACAAGGCTTGCGAACCACATTACTTCAACGAGCAGGGCAATTCGTCCGGAGCTCCTACTATGTATGTAGTCCTCCGCCAAGGCTCTCATCCCCATCTCAGCCGAATCCAATCAGTGCGCCCATCCAAGGGAGAGCTTTTTTATCTTCGAGCTCTGTTACAGCATAGGCCCTCTTCGTCTTTTGCCGATGTGCGCACCATCGACGGTATAGAATATAACACATTTCAGGACACTGCCATCGAGCTGGGCCTTTTTGCAGATAATAACGAAGGGACTTATGCGATGATGGAGGCTATCCAAACCTTGCGAACACCACGACAACTTCGTGTCTTACTCGTTCATCTACTGGTCAATGACTGTGTCCCAATGCCTCTCGTCATGTGGCAAACATTCCACGAAGAATTGGCATATGACTTCACGCTTCAAAATAACAATTCCCTCCCTCTTGGCGCCAATTTTGCGCTCGAAGAGATGGCTCACCTCCTCGAAGAATATGGAAAAAAACTCAGCGACTTTGGCCTCCCAGAACCTGTAATCCACACGCGCGAGGTTATTCATGAATTAGCACGCTGGGGAAGCAATCCTGAGCTTCTGGCTCAACGGGCTGACAACGCCGAATCGATTCTGAAACCCGAGCAACGTGCTATATATGACTATGCCCTCTCTGCAGTTATTAATAACGCACCACTACTGCTCTTCGTGGATGGTAAAGCCGGCCGAGGCAAAACCATGCTCATCAACACTTTGTGCGACAGAGTCAGGTCATTAGGCCGTATTGTTCTGCCCACAGCAACTGCTGCTTTTGCCGCACAACTATTTCCAGGAGGACGAACCACGCATTCTGCATTCAAAGTGAACATTATAATTCTTGACCTATTCATGTCTTGCCTAACGCCCACATTTTCTTTTAAAGGTCCCCGTAAATGACAGGAATGAGATGCTACTCTCTCCAGTTGAACTGTCGGACCCGCGAGGCGAGCTCCTCCTAGAAGCCGCTGTACTTATCTGGGATGAAGCGCCTGCAGCCAATCGCGCGGTTTTAGCCTGTGTGGATGAGCTGCTCCGTCGCATAATGGGAAACAATATTCCATTCGGTGGTAAAATACTTATACTTCTCGGTGACTTCCGTCAAACCTGCCCAGTCATACGTCGGGGCACTCGCGCCCAAGTCGTCGATGCTTCAATCAAATCCTCGCCCCTCTTTCACAACTTCACAGTTGCTCGTCTGACACAGCCCATCCGGAACGCAGAGGACTTGGAATTTGCCAATTTTGTTGACTCAATCGGAGATGGTGCCGGTCCAGAGGTACATCTCCATATGCTACACCACGCTGCATCCACTGCAGAACTTATAGACTTTGTCTATCCGCACCATATTCTCTCCGATCCAATTCCTTGCCTACGCCGCGCCATTCTCGCCCCCACCAATGTCCAAGTCGACACTTTTAACAAGATAATTTTAGGTCGACTGCAAGGCACAAGCCGAACTTATCTTGCTGCTGATTCTTTGAAGGAAGTTGATGAAGCAGGATTAACTCCTGATAGTGTGTTGGACTATGTGGCAAAACACACTCCACCTGGAATGCCTCCCCACTCACTGACCATCAAAACCAATGCGGTTTTTCGTCTTCTCAGAAATTTCTCAATTGACTTAGGACTCGTCAAAAATGTTCGTGTCGGGATCATTCAGGTTGGAATACACATTATTACCGTCCGCCTCTTGCGTGGACTGGCCGGGTCTACTGGCACATATATTGATGCAGAGGACATTTTAATTCCCAGAATATGCTTCACGGCAACACTACCGTCCGGGCATACCTTGCTTCGCAGACAATTCCCGCTTGCCCCCGCATATTCAACCACTTTCAACAGTTGTCAAGGCTTGACTCTTGATATTGTTGGCGTAGATTTGACAAGACCTGTCTTTTCACATGGTCAACTCTACACAGCCCTCTCCCGAATCCGTCATCGCACCCACGCCCAAATTCTCCTACACCCAGGTGAAACTACAACTATAAATGTAACCTACCCTGAAATTTTGATTTGAAATATATATATTTGTCTTCCTTCCATTTGCCGGAGCGTAGCGCAGGCATGTCTTGTACAGGATAGCGCAATCTTGCAAGCACTTCGCCACCAGGTTCTTAGTTTTATGCGGTTAGGTGCCATCTAGACAAAGACTATTGTTAGCATAAAATGCTTGGAACATGTGGCAGACGAAAAATACTTGCAATGTAGAAAGCTTTTAGAGCGATAAAGGCAAAAGAGAAGATTGTTATCATGCGGATCTTCTCAGGAGATGATTATCGTGGAGGGTGAATCGGTTTTGCGGCGAACAAACTCCTGCTGTTCACGCTGACAAAAAAAGTGACAGCGGCAGGCGTGAAGTAATCGTGAAAGCCAATGTCCTCATTTTTATTTTCGTTCATCGGCAACGCGACAACGCACATTGTGGGCCGAGGTCCGCTGATGTTCCCACGGTTCTAAATTTATTGACCATCAAATTGCCATTTTCGTTCGGATAAATCTCATCGAGTTGCGCGTGGTGTTGGCCACAACACGATATGGATTGTCAGATAGCCCCCCCAAAAAAGTGCGCTACGTGACGTTTGAAATTAGGGCTAAGGCTACCAATCATGGGGCCAGAACAAGGAAGCAGGGGAACAGAGGCGCTGGTGACTTGTAGAGAATCAGGGAGATCGGGATGTGGAAATGGCGCAGGACTGACGCAGGAATAACTTCAACTGTGCGCACAGTGGAACCCATGCGCTTTTAAATACCCCGATTCGAGGGACCATGCCGGGTCCTAGCTACTACCTACGTCCTGACAGTGACCCTTCGGCGTGCACTGTGACTGCAGCAGATAAGACTAACTTCGCACAACGCACTTGCTAATACATGGACTTGCAGTTCCGTGGAGAGGTCAGTGTAAGATTGGCGTGGTGAGGTGTCAATTATAGGGGCGTCGTTCAACTGCTGCGCCATTCTGGAATTAAAGCTGAGCTGTTCCGCGTTGAAGGACGCCGGAGCAGCGGCTAGATAATTAAGCCTTACATTGAAATCTGCAGCGAGGTCGGGGAGGGAAACCTTTGCCTTCTTCGGACGGAGATCGGTCCGCTTGCGTATTCCATCCTTTTATCCCTTTGGAACTTGCCGCCATTAACTCCTGGTAGCGGCTATTCTTGAGCGCGTACACCCTTCCGCGTCCACGGTGTGATTCGTTGCCCTTGTCTTCGGTATCTTGCCAGTTCATCCATGGTTTCGGATTTTCGGGAGATGTTTCGGGTAAGTCAGTCTTCACTTTGACCTTATTCCCAAGTGCAGTATGTGGAGTCGCACACTCGATGCTCAACAAGAGCATTGGCTGGAAGTCAACAGCGGTTTGAGGAATTTTTAGAGCCTCCAGTGCCAACGAATATGCATGTTGTTTACAAGTATTCTTGCCTTTCCCATCCATGTGCACCAGAATCGTTTGTCCATGTCGCTTTGCCAGGAGTGATACTGTGTTCTTGAATATATCGCCGTTTGTTCCAAGCCATCCGAGATTAGAATCTCTCGCTGCAGCATAGCATAGTTGACGGATGATCATCTTGGAGGTACAGTAAATAACCAATGTTTTATCACTATCCATTCTTCGAACAGCTTCGTGAATCGCACATATCCGTCCTCTGTCTGCGGAGGGGCGTCCAGGTACTTTGAGTGATGTGTTAAAAACAGATCCGGGGGGTAGGAGCGGAGCAGAGTGGGGCTCAGGAATCGAACGGATAGAATGACGGGGAAGTTCCTCGAAATCGGCGGGATGTAGAGAGCCGATATCGTCAGATGACGGCGTGCTGGTGGTGCTCGGTGTGAGGCTACGGTAGCCGGTAAACGATCCGTCGGTGTGTATTAAAAGGCTGGGGCGATAGTATAGTAGTTAGTCTGAGTAGTACGCCAGAGTGCAGCAGAGGTGGTAATTTTCGATTTTTTTCACAGGCGGCGCGACGGATGAGACGGGAGCGGGGACGGAGTACTCGGTACGGAAACGGGCGACCCTCGCTCTTTGCTCGGTGATCGCTATTTAAGCGCATGGCATACGCTTTGCTTGAAGCTTAACTGATCCGCAATCGTCTGCCTGGGGATATTCATTCTTATTCCCCAATAGGGGCTTGGCCTCAGTGGAAAATGGCTGATTAGTTGTCCAATAATTGCGCAATCAAAGCCGAATGATGATTAATGAGAGGATGACACACCACACCCTTTGCTGAGCAATTGTGGATACCTATGGTAGATCTATCAGGAATGCTTACGACCATCAACTCCATCTCGGTCTTCTCGCACTGGCAGGATGTTCAGCGATTTTGGTTACGGAGGGGCTTGTGAGCCATGGAATGTTACGAGTCTTGAAATTTAAATTTTAAGCTCGTTTTTAGGTCCCATTACGCCAACGAAACTACTGACGTAGTTGCTTCGTTTTGGAATCGTTTCCTCGAATTTCCTCTACACGCTTGCACCACCCACAGCCAATTATATTGGGTTTAACAAAGCCCGCAGAAGGTACAAATAGGCCTCTGTGGAGTATGGTACTCTGTCATGGCAATGTAAGATTCTCTCGCTGTTAACTGGGCCACAAGGTGGTTCGAATGCACCCAGAGGCATGTTCGTGAACCTTTTTCTCCGCCTCAAGTTGAAACTCTATTCGTCCTCGTGTGCAGACTAAATATTTATGCGAGGAATAGAAATGGAAATTGAGTAAGATTAATGTATTTACTTCCATTTACAAGAATCATCGATTCAAGTCCATTTTCTGTTTTACTCTCCAGGGTCCAGCCAATTCCTATTCAGTGCGCGAGGCAGTTCAAGAGCCGAAATTAAGGTCCATTTCTACCTCGAGGATGCCACTTTCTTTTACTTTCACAGGTTCACCGCCTGCGGAGTCGGATTGTTCAATGTATTTCATTTTGAGGGATGGATTTACGGATACCACAATGTCATTGCTGGTCAATTCAGGTTCAGAGGTCTTCGTGGAGTAATGAACTCGCTTCCACAGATTAGACATGGATCATTTCGCTGGGAGGAGATGGTGGTTTGAATCCGCCCCAAGACATAGTAAGCTTGTGGCTCTATTCTTTTTGAAGATGTGGTTGTTTTATTTCGGGAGTGGCTGAGATTGCAAAATATGTTGCGCATCTGTTCGACGCTGAGTTCTTTTAGGCGTGTGAGACTAGGTGTCGGCGCGTCACCGTGTCAGGGAGAGAGGGTCGATTTTCAGTGGAAACCATTCGAATATATATACATCTGAGCGAGACTCCGATATAGCCGTTTTAAGCACCGCCCGTAGATTATGGGCGTGAAATTTTCAATGTGCCCGGCGTACGGACATTCGGGGAGTGGTAATACATCCTACCTGTGCTCAATGTTTCGCACATATGGAGGTTAATAGGCAAGGTATTGTGTCTGCGTAGAGTACGGTACTCAGCTCCAAACAATACGTCGGGACTACACGAAGTTGTGGGGACGACGGTGGTTCGACTCCACCCATGGACATATGTAGTAAACCTAGGAATATCGGCAACCAAAATTTGGATGTTGTGGCAATAATATTTGCACATGCTCTACATGGTGGAAAAATCTCATCCTCATATGTGGGGCAAAATATGCGCTCGAGGAAGGGCAACAATAGTTTCCAAATAAGGCATAGGAAAATCTGATGGCTGATCCCATTGACGCAGCAACGAATCGAAAGCTGGATTTTTTCAAGAATAGCCTAGGCTCTGTGTAGACACGCCATTGGCCATCTGTGTTGCTGAACCAGGGTCTGCCGGTACGATCGTATTGAATCTCAGGTGCAGGCACAAGTGGGGCCTGAGTGGAAGGTGGAGCAGCTGGATCCGAAATTGTAAAAGGAGAAATGAAGGAGGAAAGAGAGGAATGAAGGAGTGGGAAGCTCGAACGAAGAGACACCAAGGCTCAGCAGCACCTTTATGGTTTCTGGAGTGGAGGCAATTCGGGCATTTAGGCTTTGCCGTTGAGAGGGTCTTGGTGGAAATGTCAAAAGGAGTTGAAAGCAAAGTGTAAATGGAAACGCACTCTGCCCTGCATAATTTGACTTTGCAGGGTGTCGATGCGACGACGATGTGAATGGAGAGCAAGCTACCTATCAAACCATGGAAACAGTGGCGTTCTATCCACATACTCAGTTCCCAGAAGGCATTGAATTGTGTGGTATTGATCACCCTCTCGAGACGAAGTGGCTCTTGCGTGTGGTGTGTGAGTTGACGAAGTGCAGATGTTGTTGTCTGGACGAAGATGTGACACTTGCGACATGCAGCCCAAATCCGGCCAAATGCCCGGCGGACGCTTGACGGATTCGTTCAAGATTCGTTTATGCGAGAGCAATTGCATCTAATATAATCTGTAGGGGGGGTAAGGACCCCCCCTACAGATTAAAATAAATCACAGTTTATTATGGGGTCAAGACGACATCAAAGTCCGATCCAAGTCCGATGGGGTCCTGACAGTTGCCTCGGCATCCTGGCGGAAAATGCGAAAATATTCCAAAACATTTTTCTATGCTTATGGAAAGTCAACCAGTGTTTGGAGTATAAACTCTAGTTTAAAAAACAACTGTTTGTAAACAGTTTAAACCGTTTATAAACCATTTACTTAGGGTTTTCGTTTAGTTTACCTCCAACCGTAAACGAAAACTAAACAGTTGGAGCCTTACATCATCCTGATAAGGCAGCGAGATTACGAAAACCATGCTGACTTGTGATCAAAATGTCCATAGCAAGTCGACAGTTGGGAGCACAACCAAAATTTATAGACAAATATCATTTCCTCGCCCAGATCTATATGTGCGCCAATTTTTGATTTTTTTTATTACGGGCCCACCCCACCCCGGTCGGAAAATAGTTAGGTTCATCTCTGCAAAAATGTATCTAATGTATGACTAGAGATATCTGCCAGAGACTCGCATGAAGATGGTAGAACATAACCTGACATAAGAAAGATAGCCCCCTGGCCATTCTTCGCCGTGGGTTGCAATTTTGGTATCGAGTCACCCTCACACTGGGGGCAATGACCATGGGCGCGGGTTCACGGCAGATGACGGACACTTGCCATGGCACTTGCCATTTTCTTTGTACCCCAAAAATAGACGTCACAAGTAATAACACACAAAAATACAACGAACATTGAAGATATCTTCATTTACCACAGAAAGGTGATCTAGAAATTTTATACAAGTCTTTCCAAGAGCTCTGGAAGAGCTGGGGCACCCAAGAACATTTTATTTGGCTGGGAATGGCGAGAAATATTTATTTTGGGTAGTGCACACTGGGACCAGCCAAATTGCGACCCAATCCTTCAATAGCATCAGTAACACTTACAAATATATTGAGGTAGAGCCTTGGCCATCTTACAACATATGTAAGCCAATTTTTCTTCCCGTTTCCAGTGCTTTACGGTCAGATCCAAGGTAATTTTGTGAGCCATCAAGTTTGATGTCTATTTTGGGCATACAAAGAAAGTGGTAACTGCCATGGCAAGTGTCGGTCATCTGCCATGAACCCGTGCCCATGGTCGTTGCCCCCAGTGTCACTGGGCAGATGTCCGCTTCGAACGTTTGCAGCGGCCGTTGCACCTACCCCGGGTTTCCGGTCTAACACTTAGTATATAGCAGTGCACCAGGCGGTATCAAGCTTTACTTGCCCCAGGTACAGGGACAGGTATAGATATCAGAGGAATCCACAAGTAAATAGTGGCCGCAAGGTAAAGGCGGAAATTCTCTTTCCGCCAGCGCTCCATCGTGGGGAACACCGACATATTCGGCATGCGAGGTAAAAAAGAGCTCCAATCAAAACGCTGAGCGCCGGTCGGCATGGAAAGTCAACTGTTCTTCTGTAAAGCCAAGCACCGACGGAGCCGGAGCAGATGTGGACCGCTGCAGCTGACGTGTTCGGCATGCGAAGTTACTTAGAAAGAGTTATCATACAAACGCTGAGCGACTAGCGAAGGAGAGATATCGACTGATCAGTGATGGGCCAGGGGTAACCAGCGGATAATTCTATTGAGAAACCCGGTTTCTCAGAGGAACCCTTCAAATGGGGTATCCCATCACCGATGCTGGTGATGGCTCACGCAGAGGTTCACCGTTTAGTGCGAATATGGGCTTAAATCATGTTGCATGGGACACAAATCGTTTGCATCCCTGAATTTAATTTTGTTGTGATTTTTATAAAGACAAAGAACTCCAAAAAACATCACAATACCATGTTAGCTCACAAAACTGTGCAATTGATGGCAAGACACTTCCTATGGCAGGAATATTGCAAGAAAGGACATAAACTCTCACTTGAGGGTATTCTAAACTTCAGGATTGGTTCCAGATTTTTCCAACATGTAGGGTGAGTGTGATGAACCTGGGGGCGATTCATTGCGCTCCGTTTGATCGCATCAACGACTGCTATTCGCCTCATTTTTATTCTAAACGGGCGATGAGGAGGCTCAGCGGTCCAGTACACTCGTGGAAGATGCGATACAGATAGGCAGACATGCTCAAATATTTTGGAGTGACAAGGACAAGTTAATCGCCCGTAAAACACGCGCCGGAGGGAGGGCAGCTCGTCTTCGGACATTGCCTAATTGGGGGGTTCCTCCGAGAAACCGGGTTTCTCAATAGAATTATCCGTAACCAGCCTTCACCAGTATAACCCCAGCTATTTTTGAAACTCACCGAATCTCGCTTCCTGGAACGTGGAACAATGCAATACTGCGTGGGGCATGGACACCATCTACGACCGCGAATATCGAACTGGAATTGGCCCACCCACCACTCAAAATGGCCGAAACTGACTTCTGGCGCATGATAGCGCTACCTTGCGCTCCGAAGTCCTGGCCGACACGTATTCCACACCAAAGGAGGCCGATGGATTCCAGGTCCCACTGGCGCTGTCCGGGGCGCGGATGCACGATGCTTACCCAGGAGAATTGGCCGACGCGGATTCCTTGGTGGCCATTGCCTCCGCGCCGGTACTGCGCTCCCAGGCCTACGAGCTCGGCCCAGGCGTCGCACATGGCCAGTGGTACCCTCTTCTGGAGTTTCCCTTGGTCCCCCATCATCCCTGGTCGACGCCTCGCTGGCACGTTTGCCAGTGATCGGGGAGTCGGGTCCGCTTCCGATACGTCCCGCGCGCGGATCATTTGTGATGGCTTGGCACTATCTATCTTTGTTGCTTGCGCATATGGGGACTGCGCGTGGTTGTACTGGAACCTCACCGTATGAATCATCGTGCAGATGGAGTGATTTTCTGATCGTTCCTCGCCCTGTTTCTCAGGAGACAGGTGCTTAGTTGTGGTCTGTCTCTTACGAGGCAGATCCACCAACTGTGGCAGTCGCCCGCATCTGCAAAGGGATGACTTACGACAATATTTTGAGACTGGTGGACACTGGGGTTTTTGCCTGGGAGGAGAGTCAAGCTCCTCCCGTACACTTGTGTACTCTGCCATGAGGCTCTAACCAGATGTCCTGGCATACAAGCAGTCGGCCAGTCTCAGGTTTATCAGCATCTTGTGATGATCTACCCCCTGGAATGATATTATGTTCAGTTGGCTTCTTGTAGTTTCTTGGATGGATGACCACCCTTACAATACTGCTAGTCTTCTGTAAACTTGTTGTTCACTTGTTGGACCATGCGAGTATAGTATATCCCCCCCCCCAGTACATCCCTGCCACTCCACCTACCCTGGGCTAAACTAAAACAGTCCGGGTCTCGCGGAAGTTTCACTTTATTTAATCGTTACAGTATTGGTGAACGAGGAATCGGTACTTTCAGTGTAATGTATATTTATCTGCATCAAGTGAGGTCAACACTGCAATTCAAATGAAGTGAAAATCATGAAAATTCATTGTTCACTGTAAAGACTTTGCTAGCTATCATACACAATTCTCAAGAATGGAAAATATCCTACTTCAAAGTCAAGAGTCGTACTTATAAACCAATGTATCTACATCGGCCGAAAAACAATTGCTCTCGACGTGCAGTCCGAAATCGTTCATCGCGTCGCCAATAATCCTCTTGACTTCTTCATGCGTTAGGATCTTCGCATCCCAAATGAGTTGCTTCGCACGTGGAAGTCACATAAGCAGCGTACCTGGTTCATACTATCCCATGTCTGGTGGAAAACACATTGATATATACGATTGTCATCCGCGTGGAAGATGGATTACGCACGTCACACTCGAGCATTACAACGACAGTACGCTCCGCCTCCGGGAAGCCCCACGTCCCCTTGAGCTCCGGGGCTACAATGTCGTTCTGGAACCACTAAATAACAAGGTAAGATTTAATTCACTATGTATCCGAATACGCACAATCGTATGTTTCACCATGTGCTCCTGAGCCACCGGCAGCTCAACAAATTTATCGACCACGGATTTAATCTTCCCGTGATAATCCCCGACCTCCATATGACTGGGAACCTTGAATATGAAAATCCCGTGGCAGGTTTCCCTCCTCGTGCCCTGAAGCCGGTCGATTTTGGTGACCACGTCGGCAGAGAATGTGCAGGCCTTGCCGTGCAAAAAGGGCTCTGCTTTTGCCACTAATTCGGCAATCGAGGGGTCTCGGATGTACTGGAAAATCCTGAGGACTATCAAGAGTACCAAGACTTCAGGACCCATACCTCGACAAGGTGCTCTGCGGTCTAGAAATATTCCTTTTGTTAGGAGGAAGGGAAGACGAACCCGGACAATGCTTACCTCAGATTCTCCCGTGACCAAGACGGTGGTCGGAGCCTCTGGCAGCCCCATGCCTTGAATCGACTCTGAAAGTTTGTTGTTTTGATATATCTACACCACGAGGAATGTCATGTCTCGAAACAGCAGATGGAAACGATGCTCTTACAACATTCAATTTCAGCATATTATTCTGAGCCACAGGAAGTAGCTTGACATCGTGCATGAGCTTCGCCATATTCTTCTCGAACTCTTCTCTGGATGAATGGTCAGGGGCTCTGTAGATTCCAATGACGCAGAAGGGATTGTGCTTTGGGGTAGACATTGTGACTGGGAGTGGAAAGTGGGCATGCGAAGGCACAGCTCTTGCTTATTTATATCTCGAGGCTTGATTCGGGACCTCGGGTACGCAAACCGAAGAAGAGGGTCATTTGACCCTCGAATTGAAGCATGGATTGCTGATAGATTGAATCGATGACACCAGGAATAGCGTCTGTCGTATAGAGCCGGCTTGGGTAAATTCTGTGTCGCGCAGGCTTGGCTGGTGGCGGTAGGGTTCGGTTCGGTTCGGAAATCGGTCCGAACCTGAACCGAACCTCACCCGGACGCGCTTTTCGCGTTCAGATTCAGTAAAGTGCTGAACCTTCCTTGCCCGCAATAGACTTGGCCCGAGCATAAACGAAGCAGAACTAGAAAGCTGATTATCGCAAACAACGCAGAAGGACGGGGGAGCAGTTAGCGCCGCCGACACCCATGGTGGGACGCGAGCACGGAAGGCATTGCTGGAGCCGCATGGGCGGCCTGTCAGCGGCGTTTTCCGTGGTGGCCAGAGTGAGGGGGCGAGGTGGGACTGTGATCACAGCGGCAGGAACGGACCTCGCTGGCCCGCGCATTAGCTTTGAAGCGAGGTAGGGCACGAGTAGGAGGATGGCAGTGTTGACGGCTCCGTTCGCGAACCGAAGCGTGATGTCGGGGAGCGGAGAGAGCGAGAAGAGGGCGGCGCTGGTTGATCCTATTCGGAGCACAGAGAATTGCTATGGGCTGCCACATAGATAGCCAAAGACACCAGAGAGGCTAGAGAGACCATATCGACGTTGTTACGGTGTCTATGAGTGTCTATGTGGGTTTAGGTAGCTGCCCGTAGAGCCTATAGCATTTGGTATTTTCCTGATGCGTCGACATCTGCTTTTTGTTAGGCGCAGTGCGTCGAGGACGGTCCTCGGCAGGGCAACCCCGCCATTCCGTGGGTGATGCCAAATCGGTCGCCAGACCGATTAAATCCGAACCTGCCGCTCGGCAAGACCCTCGGCAATCTGAAGCCATTTCCGGCCAAATCAAACCCTCGGAATGACCGATTTTTCAATCAACCTGCGCTTTTTTCTGGAAAATAAGGCTCTCCCGGCCAATTTATTCTCATAGGGCTTCGCAACATGTGTGGGGAAATATGGGTATGATCTACCTGCGCTTTTTTGAACTCAATGGCCCTAGGTTGTACTTTTTGAGAGAATCAAAAGGGGTGTGCGCTTTTTTACCTCAAAATAATTGTGTAACACTATTACAGCTATAAACCTGACCTGTAGTACTGCAATATTCGTTCCTGGGCGAATATTTACTTAGCGTCAACTGACTATAAAATAGGGAACAGTTTTCTCGGCCCAAATGATACATGGGCACTAGAAAACATTTTGAGAACTTGGCCCAGCTTACAGGGAGTAGTTGTTATAGATATAAAGGCAGCGCGTCGATTCCGCGTCTGTGCCGCGTTTTGTGCCGCGTATGTGCCGCGTCAACGCCGCGTCAATGCGCGTCAGTCCGCGTCACTTTTACAGGACCCCGTTCAGAGAAATCAAGTGGGAGCGGGGTGGGCACGAGGCGTGACTCGCAGCCACGCTCTCCGACTCCGGGTGGATGGCGGCGCCATCATCCCTAGTCGCAAGCGAGCTCCGTGCGCTCCGTGAGGAGATGGAGCGGCTCAAAAGAACCATGACTAGCGGGGGGACGGAACCGATGCAGGTATCAGGGCTTTGGAGCGCGAGTTGCAGTCTGAAACCTTCGCTCCCAGGATATCTGGATTGACGGCGCTACTTGGAAAATAGTTTTAACTATGTGCTACCCGCTGTCGAGATATAATTACGGGTCGTTTTTAAGATATCGGGATAGAAGTCTCTGATGTACCTGAGATGATCATTTGCACTGCAAGTTTACAATTCTTTCCCGTTTCTGATCTTTCAGTGGAACATCATCCGTCGTCTGCACCATTCATCTGCCATTTCAAAAAACAAGAAAAAAATTCAAAACATCCTTTGGGGCCAATTAGGGCCAATTTGGGGCCGAAAAATCAACGTGTTCCGGGTTTTTGGGCCGAAAATGGACTCTAGGCCTGTACAAATCCTGACATTTTTCAAGGCTCATGAAACATGGCGGGGGGGTATTAAGTACTTGGACATCAGCACGGGAGCAATCGGCATGATTTCAACTGTGATCCGGGCAGATCACAGATCAATATCGGACTTGAACGCGTAGCGCACTCGCGGCCGCTTGCTTTGCTTTCACAGATATGCAAGGTAGGAAAAAAAATAGCAGTTGAACTACAATGCAAAGAATTCAGAGCCCCGAGATGTGCAGGGGGGTGGGAGTGGACTTGGAGCATCACTTGTCATTCAAGGCCCCGCGCAGCGGGGATAAAAAATAAATTGTGGGGACCGGAGCATAGCATGTTGGCGAAAAATAGCATGGCGGTGGACGTGGATGAGGAGGCTGTGCACGGCGGTATAAAGGGGGGGAGGCGCCGCGAAACGTGGAGACGGTGAGAAGCCAGCCGGGCAGCAAAAATAGGGAAAAAAGGCGAGTTGAAGCCGTCGAGAGGAAGCGTAGGGAGGACGCAAATATAGGATCTTGGGCGCTGCCTAGAAATGAAGGGGGCAGAGGAGGGCAGAGGATCCGGTAGCGGAGAGGCGAATATTTTCTTTTTTAAAAAGGCGCGTTGACAGTATCATTTTAAATTGCGGACTTGGAGGCAGATGAACGGTGTTTGCACAGTGCTGAGACGCCAGCAAGCAGTGGCAAAAAATAGGATGACGCTACGCATTAAGGAACGCCAGGACCAAAGAAGAAGAAGAAAATTGACGGTGGCGGAGAGGCAAGCGGGAATTTGAATAATATTGTTAATAAAGAGGTATTGACAATACCGTTCACAGACTACCGAGACTGCGGGAAGCTACTACAAAAAAGAGTAGGGTGGCGCTACGCGCCACGCACCCGTTGAAGGCTAGAGAGCGAGCACAAAAAAAAAGACGGTGTTGAGAGTGCCTGGTTTACTTGTCCGGGAATAAGTTCCCCGTACTCTAGAATTACGAACCTACTTACTAGCATTTTTTCCCCACAAGTGTGAGGGATAGAGGAACTAAGAGGATCTTTGTTGCAGGGACTCGGGAAGGCTCGTGTGAATATGACGTTGATCCGGGTGCGGGTGCAAAGATCTTGAAATTTCATTGGCTTGTACGATGTCTCTGGTCCGCTTTCACCCGAGGAACATCGTACATGATATCATTGATAAGAGCTGATAAAGAACTTAATTCAAAGATAATCACTCGCTTCGGAACGCTCTGAAGCGGGCGGAGGCGTGGCAAGGAGCTCAAATATTCGGGGTGAGGGTTTCAATATATTGTAGATATTCCCTTCCTTTTCTCCCTTTTCTCTCTCTTTTCTCCACTTGAATAACTTGAATTCAGCCCCGAAACCCCCGGACATAATACATGAGCCTTTTTCAAAAATCGGCCCTGACATTTTGTGAGAAAAGAAAACAGGCCTTTTCGCCTATAATCAGTGGTCCTACCTTGCGCTATGCATAAGGACCCCGGAACTCGGTCGTTCCCACGCTGTTGATCTCGTATGCCGTAGCACTGTCCTGCTTGTACCGCGTTGTACGCTTGAATTCTCCTCACACATGCGTTCCAGGCATACAAGAAGACTTACACCAACCGGTGCAATCAGTGAGCTTGACAATTTTTTTCCGCCTTCCAACTCTATGGCTGGGGATCATGATGGACCTTTGTTATGATGGAAAGTGAGCGCCTTAGTACATTGCGGCTAGTATTCTTTTGCTTGATTAAGTATTTAGTATGCAGGAATTCGCACATCATTTCCCAGTTTTTGCGAGAATGGCCAGGGACTTTTCGTATTGAAATAAGCCAGTCATGTGTCCTAGCTGTACGAGCTGTTTAATACAGCAGTTGTCTTCTCCCGCGTTCATCATAGCCATTTACAGCCGGATTGTTATCCCTTGATTCTTACCTCACATTGTTTGCTGTTTTGGGGTACTTTCACCCACCTGACTATCAAAATTGTGACCCACTGCGACTAATGGCGGAACTGAAGGATACTGGGGCGCCAGTGAACATCACGTTCCTCCGTGTTTCGTTCTTTAGCGGGCCGGAGGTATGTAATATGTCTTCCTCCTGCCCTTCCTCACCTTGCACAACTTTATTATCATTGTCTTGTTCTGGCCACTTCAACTTTCAGCGTCTCTACACCCCTCTTTTTAACTCCAAGGATTCTCGGCGTCTCTCCTGCGCAGCCTCCATGACGAATCTGTAGTTGGCATCTCCGTGATTTCTCATGGCCAAAGGGTGGAGTTATAAAGGCAGTACATCCTCAGGCTCCCACGACTAGTCCGACTTAACACCCACCTCGATGGCACCCCCTCTGCAATGCATCCTCAGCCTCCTGCCCTTCCTCCTCCTTTCGACCATGGCTATACCAGCAGTTGATCGTCAGGAGATCCTCGGGACGTCGAAACTGGTGGACGACATTCAGCGGCCTACTACATCCAAATCTTGGGTGTCCGAGCTCACCACAATCGAGACCAATGGCAATAACGCTGGAGCGGTGGCGGTTAGCGAGAATAGTACGCTGGTGGCGACTGTGGTTGAGCGCGAAATCCGTGTCTACGACGTCGGCTCGTCGTGCCTTTTACGCACGCTTCAGGGGCACGCAGGCTTCATAAGGGTGCTCGAATTTCAGCCAGGCGGAAGCAAGCTCGTATCGGGCTCCGCGCCATACGGGTATTTGGAGGAACAGGTCGTTAGAGTGTGGGACCTCGACGCCAGCGAGCCTCCTAATATTTCCGATGACGCTGCAAAAGCAGCAGTCACCGGAGCATCCCCCATTCTCCTGCAGCATTGGTCGGCAGAGGACATAGAATCTGCCAACCTACAGGAAAATATCGCCGAAGTCATCTTGAAGGCCCAAATAACAGTAGACGTGCGCAACGGCCGCGCCTTCTTCGGGGAGTTGCCCAATTTCGAGGCACGCGCCTTTAGCCGCAACGGCGCCTCTCTCCTCTATCTCCCACACCGCCAAATTGTTGCGGTTGTGGATATGGATACCCTCACGGAGCGGTTCCGCCTTACGGACAACACCCACACTGACGCCGTCATGTGGGCGGAGACGAGCCCGAACGGCACAGTCATTGCGACGTCGTCCTGGGACGCGACCGTGCGGATCTGGAGTATGGAATCTGGAAAGCTTGTCCATATCCTCAGAGGCTCCAGAGGGCAAAGCTGGGCTGGGGCGTTTTCACCCAATGGCGAACTCGTCGCTGCCGGTGCAGGGGATGGGATGGTTCGCATTTGGCGCATCGATACGGGGGAGCTTCTCCACACCCTGGGGAACTTTCGCAATTGGGTGCGGAGTTTGTCGTTTTCCCCGGACAGCCGTCATCTGGCTGCGGGTGCATCTGGAGGGACCCTGAAGGTTTTTAACGTCAAATCTGGGGAGCAAGAGCTGAACTGGCAAACCTCTTCTGGCGAACTCTTCAACATACAATACACATTCGGCGGCGACTTGTTCTTCAGTTCCACTAGTGGGAGTATCTTTGGATATAGAGCATCACAGGACTCGAAGTGGGAATTCTTCGAGCCAGGATCTCTCATTGGAGGAGTAACGACTTCCGCGGATGGTTCGAAGTTGATTGCTACTGTCGGCCACAGCGTACATATTTGGAAGATCGAGTAAACCTTTTCAGTCCGTCAGCTCCTGTCATAAAAAGAACCTTGTGATTATATGCGTAGTGCAGAATTGTTTGTGCCATTCAGAAGTATATAAGACTTCTGCTCAAAGTAATCCCAGTGCACACTGGGGGAAAATTCTAGTGTTGGCCTTGAGGGGGTAACAGAGCCGCGCAGGCGATAATGTCTGAACGGTAAGAGGGAGATTAATGTTATGATGTTGCCCAAAAATAAAACGGGTCTCGTCTAGTGGTGGCAAGGTCCGGTTCAAAAATCGGTCCAACCTGAACTGAATCGAACCGAACGCCGCGCTCAAGTTCAAGGTCCACGGTTACCCTGAATTTCTCAAGCCACTACCGTGGAGAGTAGCGTCTCGTTATGGGGCGGAGGTCCTGCCGACTCGATGCCTCCTACTCGGGTATTACCAAAATTAGTATCCCCATTTGGTTTCTTGGGTGGCGCGACGACTGAGGACGATGTTTGAGATTGTTCCTTGTGCACCGTTAATGGCTGTCATCCGGCTCTTTTCAACACGCGTTGGGCTTCTTTTCTTTCTGGGTTTGAATTTGTAAATTCGCGGCGTGGATAAAACTGGCATATTTAGCGTGTGCGTCTGCTCTATCACCCACATTCAAGTCTTGCTTTAAACTGCGCAAATTGTGCAGATGATATGTGAATGGCTTCTGTCTAGGAAATATATCACGGATGTGGAAACACAAAGGTGGTACACAAAGGCGGTAGGATGAGCTGGCTATAGAGCGTCCAAATGATATAAACTACCTAAAGCACGCGAGAACGGCGAACCATCGACCTAGAAAGGTACAATACCGCGCAGTAACATAACATTCAAAGAATTGATGGCGCCTACCTTTGGCTCTTGCTTGAACCGGTCTGAATCGCCTTGGCGGATGCACTTTCGGTCGAATTGGCGCTTTCACTGGGGGAGCTCGACGACGATGACTGTAAAACGCTTACCTATCGTAGGACAAAAGAGCAAAAAGGAACTTTACATCAGAAGATGACGACGAGGAGGAATCCTTCCCATCTATTCAACAACCCTTCAAGAAATAATTGGTTATAAATTATCATACCTTGTTTGAGTTATTCGTCTCCTATGACGAAGACGCCGCTGTGGGCGTCGACGACTTCTACGTAAAATTTCAATGAAAGGATTTCAAAGAAAGATTGCACGGCACGCACGTTAGAATTGTCACTCTGATTCCGGTTGTTCTATAACAGATAGGCCACATTCAGCGATTATCAGTTAGAAAGAAAGCAGGCGTTACGTTCTGCAAAATTAATTGATCAGACATCTCTAGTGTGTGAGCGGATAGGACATACGTTATTTCCACTGTTGTTGTTCTTGTTCTGTGGCGGGGAAAAGGTTGGATTTAAGGGAGGGGCAAGTCGAGAACCAACTCACGGGCGTGATCTTGACTTTCACCTCAATGCTACCGTCGTCGTTGTTTCCAGAATTGTTATCCCCATTCTGGTCCGACTGTTGTAAGAAAAAGATGAGCATCACCGACTTCGCGAGGGAGGGAGTGAGTGTTAATTCAACGCACGTTCTGATTGTTCTGGTTGAACTGCTGCTGCTGACCGTTGCCATTGGCTCTTGCTTTCCCCTTGCCTTTCCCCTTCTGCGCAGTGGCATTCCGGATAAGTGCCTGTCGTTCACCAGAGAAATGGATGCGCGGCTCGTCCCCTCGGAAATAGTAACCTTGATATCGAAGCCGTCCACTGCAATATTGACTGATTTGTCATTATTGTTGTTGTTGTTGCTTTTCGACGCAGAGTTCTAAGTTCAGACTTTAAACATCAATCAAGCGACTTCGGAAAGAAGTGGTGGACCGACATTGTTTGAGCTGTTCTGGATTCGGAGTTAGGTGAGCTGGAATCAAGCTGATTGAGGAGGAAATGCGCTCACGGTGTTCGAGTTCTGAATTGGGACGTGGTGAGGCAGGAAGAAGGCGCGCGCCGTCCAATGCGACGACTGAGAAGGGGACGCGTGCGCTGCTCAGTACGTTTAGAGTAAAGCGCGAGCCCACGCGACTAAGACGCTACCGTCCCACGCGCCTGGAAAGAAACGCAAAGATGCACGTCGGTGAGAACCCACGAGGCTATGCGACTAGGACGAGAACGCTCGTCTGTGGCCGAAGGCGCAAGATGACACCGTCACTCAGAGCATGCCTCTGCCGCGATACAACGCAACAACAATGGATGAAAGGCGCGCGCCGGTTTGTGCGAGGGCTCCGACGAAGTACCAGCCCCGCTGTGCGCATTTGCCCTCGATCTCAAGCGGCACACCACACGAAGGCAAAGAGGAATGAAAAAGACAGCTGGACAAAAGAAGAAAGGAGCGCTTAGCGCTGGTTCTGGGAGCGGAGATGGACGGAATGGCGGGAGCAGGGACGCGCAAGGAGCGATGGGGGATGGAGGGGGAGAAGAGAAGAGAAGAGGACGTACCTAATGTCACGGAGAGGCGAGTGTGGACGAGTGGAGAGAGTGTCATGGCCACGAGCGCAGTGGGGTTCGGAATAAAAGAAGAAG
Organism: Mycena rebaudengoi; assembly: GCA_029282285.1. Lineage (NCBI taxonomy): Eukaryota > Fungi > Basidiomycota > Agaricomycetes > Agaricales > Mycenaceae > Mycena > Mycena rebaudengoi. The sequence continues at coordinate 182,005 of JARJCX010000044.1, read as the reverse complement.
GGCTGCTCACGATTTAAATTTACGCCTCCAGCTCCTCCAATCCGAGACAGCGAAAACCAGCGGGGCGAAGCATGTATCGAGAATCTGAGTCAAATATTCTGTAGAAGCGCGCGCAGAAGGCCACCCCGCATTAGGGCCCTGTAAGTTAGCCCTGTTTGCAAACCGGTTTATAAACAGCTGTTTATAAACCAGTTTTTAAATGGTTGGAGCAAAATGGCCAGTTTTTAAATACCTCGGGACCACGGACCGGCCGGCAATCAGCCGTAGAAAAATATCGGCGGAGCTGCAACACAGCCAAAATGCAGCTCAACGGCAATATTTGGCTCTGGGGCCACCTGGGGGGGCACTCACTACAACTAACATTGCTGTTTTTGATAGATTTGTTAGCGGATAACCTCTTGATCGAGCCGGCACCACCAACAGCCTCGCAGACCGGTCGGAAAGACTCCGAGTCTTTTCCGAAAGAGGCATAGGGAGTGTAGCCGCAGGCGACAAGGGTAAACAGATGATTTTTGGGGATAACAAGGCCTATGAGGAGTCGTATTTTAGACTCTGGTTTAAAAACCGGTTTATAAACGCCCGGTTTATATAAACTGTTTAAAAACCAGTTTTTAAGTCGCTGGGAATAACTTACAGGGCCCTACCCCGCATCGCAGGACTCCGACAAAGTGCTGCAAATTTGTTACATCGAGTCGAGTATCGGGGGAGAAGAGTGCATTAGATGGCGGAGAATTGGAATAGAAACAGGCAAAGGAGCGCGTTGGGTCGTAGCGGTGGTTGGTCAAAAATTGTATGCCCATGTTTGCCAACAGCTCTGAAGTCCGGGCCGCTCATCCGTGATAAAACTCCGCTTGCGATCTACCGCTTGGACCGCCAATGCGTTGCGCATCGTCTGGACATGAGTGACTTATCATCACACCTCGTTCATCCGCAAGACCCGAATCGAACACCGAACGGGAAACATTATCGCTGCAACCTCGAACCATATGCCGATTGGGAAGAGATGCGGCTATGCCTCATTTAGCCTGCGTATACAGAAGCCCTCCGGGCAGCCTTGGTTCCTCTACTGGCTAATGCCTCGGTTTCTGGTTCTGTCACAGCAAAGTACATTTCACTTTTTTTCTTCTTTTGGGGCAATGGATACTTAGCAGTTGGCGACTGCAGCTTGAGTCTAAGGCCTCGCTCCGCAGCGCATATGGTTGAATCTTGAGTTGAGCAAAAAATGAATCAAGTGCTCTTGACATCGGATGTTGCATTTGAACTTGAGACTCGAGGGCTTCAGCATAGCTCGTTTGGATGGCAGGCAACTGGAAAAATGCCGCCATGGCTTGATGGGAAACCGATAGCAGCTGGAAATCACAGCTTGAGGTCTCTTTATGTCATATAAGTCCAAATATTTGACTGGCACTCTTGCAACTCTTGGACTTCAAGCCTCAAGGAGGGCGAGAACACGATGCGTAGGCTGGTTGTTGAAGCTCTTACCATGTCTGGCCACATCATATTAAGGAAGCCCCGAGAGAGTCAATATCTCGGTGACGGCCGAGCGGAGTTTTAAATGCTTCAGACAGATGTAATTTTATGCAGAGATTCAAGAATATCGGATATGAACAACTTCAGACTCGGATTTGTTGGACGCATATATTATGCAATGCAAGCAAAATGCAAGTGACGGTATGTGCCATAACAGACAGTGACGGCATCATTAATAAGCAGTGTATCTCGGACGGACAGACATTTGGACATGTGAGACCTAGTACCTAAAACCGGAACCAAGAATACATGTGACCGCAATTACTGCCGTCTCAAAAATTATAGTCGCCTCATAAGTATTTTCGCGAGAATCCGTGTGTGATAATGTCCTATTTTGGATGTGCCGAAGCTCTATCGGCGTGCCCCAGAACCCTAAGTGATGGACATAGAGCTACAATATTTTCAATCCACCTCAACCATGTTCCACACAGATTTTCCCCATTATGGGTGATCATGTATGTTTCTCCCCAGATCCCATATTTTAACCTGGCTCTTTCTCTATGGAACGCCTTCAAAATTTCTGCCAGTACATAGCGCGAAGCAAAATGGGGTACATATTTATTCAGTACTTAAAGTGCTGCATCTAGCCACTCAATTTAGGCATGTCCATAATATAATAGGACTTTATCACCCGCGTATTCTCGCGAAGATAATTATGGAGCAACCTTGCTCCAGACGAGGGCTTTCCAAAGATATCGTTTTTTTAGTATGCATCTGTCCACTGGCTGCTGAGTTGTGGCCCTCCGAAGTTTCGTGAAAAAACCGACACAAGTTACGCTTTTGAAAATGGCAATAAATAAACGCCTCCCAAATTTATGGGGGCTCTGCCCGAGTGTAGGGGATATATTCTCCCCAAATATAGCATAGAAGGAACCGCGAAACACTTAAACAGCACCTCTGCCACACTGTGTATTGAGTTTCTCAACCTGCGAGAAAGAAAAAGGAACCAAGTCGAACGGGTATCATTGACAAAGGTCTCCTTGCAAATAAAGAAAAAGCCGTAGGAATATTTCTAATGGCTTTCACAAGTGAAATGCTATCCACTGTAGACCGACCCAAACATCCTCGGCACGGAGGTGGATCTAATTTTACTTGGGCAGAACGGAATTTCTTTCCCTGGGAGTCGGGACTCACTGTTCCACGCACTCCTGAATATTAAAGGCCCTCATCGATTGACGTAAAAGCATCCACCAATGAATCTCAATATTGGTGGACCATTTATACTTAATGGTGGGAGATGGATGTTCAAATCCACCCGATGTTGTGAGACATCGCGACTGTAATTTGTTGCGCCTTATGGAATTGATTTTTTGAAGGCACCATATAGGGCTGAATTTCATGTACTTATGCAAACCCTTGTCGATGAATAGAAATCATCCACCCTCATTTCGATTATAGCTGGAGTGAGGCGTGGGAGACAGAGTTTTGAATCCTACCTGGGGCACGGCGGGAATCGGCAAAGAATATTTTTGTTGTCTCTCACTAAAGGGACTTTCAGGCCACCATATCTCGGTTCGATTTAGTGAGTGTAAGCCCTCGTTGATTAATGGTGAATCGTCCACTACCGTTTGGGAGAGGTGATGATAAATCAGCGGGAAATTGAGGTTCAAATCCTCTCAAGGGCCTGATATCCAGGTAATTTTTTTTTTTTGATTTTTCCATCTTAAAGTATGAAATTCACGGTATGTAAGCCCGCGTGGATTTGGTAAATTGCCCGTAGATAAAATAATACAGGTGTGTTGGATGTTTCTGAATAAACATTTGAAGCAGTCATATGTTGATGTTGAAGTTGTGTCCACGAGCCTCGTTGATACTCCACCGGTATTTATCGTTGGCCAAATAGAATAGGAGGGACTTATCCTCTCCAGGATTGCAATATTTTTTGTTACGTATACGTACGCTTGACTTTTGGCACCATTCCAATGTTTATATGTAGCCGTCGTTGATTCAGGGCAAATCACCCACAGACCTTACGCCGGGATTGGAGAGAAAAGAAATTGCCTTACCTCGTCAATTTGTTTTTCGGAGGGAGACCGAGGTTCAACGTTCAACCCACATGCGAGAACGCGGACCTCTTTTTGCTGCGGCCAGAAAATTGATTTGTAGGAGCCATATCATGGTTTAAATTTCTGTATATAAACCCTTGTTGGTTAATAGGAAATCACCCACCGACTTTGCCAAGTGAAACTCCGAGCTCTTCAGTGGGAGATGGAGATCGACTCCTCCCAAAAGCATACCGCTCTCGCCGCTTTTTTGTTACCCAATTTGATGGGCATGTTCAGGTGAGGCAATAAAACCCTGTTAAAAATAATTGATCAATGGCTGCTCATCCACTTGTGGATGAGTAGCCGGGGCCCGGCGGGACCACAACCCAACCCGCACATCCTGAAATCATAACGCGAATTGATTCATCTGCGCTGATTCCCGCTATCTTTAATACTGGGTTTATACGGTCTGATCGAGTTTTTTGTTATCAGTGATCGCAACAGTGATGATATGCCTTATCTTATCTTCGGGCATATCCGTGTACCCCACGGCAACTTCCGGCTCAGCGAGCATTTGTTCTGCGTCTCTGCTCCTTCTTTCTTAGCGTGGTTGTAGACTAATGCGGTCCAACTGGGACTCAGGTATTCAATATATTGCGGCCAAAACCAGAAGCAACAAGTAGCTGTGCGAGTAACGTAGGCGTGTAAACACATTCTAATACCTAGGGAATTATCGGCGAAAACCTGGGGCTTCAGTCTGGCATTGCGTCTTATTCATTTCTAATAGGTGATTGGAAATTTTATCTTTTTCATAGTTCTGTTTTGTTTCTGGACATCCGGATCCTCAGGCTGCCACTACTTTCAAATTTGACAGTGAAGGTATGCTTTGCTTCCGTGAGTGACTAACTGTTATTTCCTTCCGCCGAGATGCGAGGGCTGAAAGCCCTATCTGCCCAATCTGAGTTGGTCGACGCGAAGCTGCGACCCAGCGAAGATTGGGTAGGAATAAATATTACGAATACAGAAATTTAACTATTCGCAAGGTCACGCCAGCACAGTTGATTCACTAACCACCTAATCTGTTTTATGTTTCCCTGTCAGCCTGTATGAGGTTTGTAACAATTTGCTTGTTTGGACTTGCACAAGCTCGGAGCGGTGCCTCATTCCCTTGGAACGCATAATGAAAGGATACTTGAAAGATTCACAATAGCGGGCTACATAAATTATTGGTTGAACATATGATTACCGACTGACCATAGAGGTACTGAAGGGTTTTCCGGGAAACCTGGTCCCCCAATAACACGCCCAATTTTGAAGGCGTTTCTCATTAGAATTAAGCGTGCCCTGAATTCAAAATTGGCTCGAACCGCAATTCAAACCGAAATTCCGCATTTCGGGACACCTGAAATTAGAGAATGAAATTTCAGGTTTCGAGTTTGCCTTTCGGTTGAGCCGATATGTTCAATTGTAGATGCACTTTCCCTCATTATAATATAACTACCTAATTTTTCAAAGACGATTCTCAGGATTTTGGACTCATTTCAGTTGCGCTGATTTTGAACCTTAAATTGCAAGAATCGGTTATATTTCCGGAACAACTTCAGTTTAATTTAATTTTTGGGTGTTCGAGATCAACTTAGGTTGAGCCCTATTTGATCATCTCAAGTGCGACTTACACCTAGTGACTCACTGGCTGACTCAGTCAGCTATTTCAGCCGATTCGTTAACTTCCCGACTGGCTAAAATTAACCCCACTTGAATAATGACTGAGCGCAGATCTTCCGTACAACAGCGAGCGTGATTCCCGAACTTCAAAAAAAGCAGCTTGCAGTCCGAGAGGTTGAACGATAAAGCCCTCTACACTCAGTGGTGACCAGAGCTCTCACAGCTGACTGAGTACCCGGGAATTGGTTCTTACATCCAACTCCAAAATACTTGAATAATGACCGAGCACTTCAAAAATAGCGTCTCCGCAGATCTTGGCGGCGCCGACCCCGTTAACTCGATAGAGATGGATAAATTAAATAATGACGCTGACTGAGCAGTTGACTCAGATGGTAAAATTATCTTGTGCCCGTTCGGATATCGGCGTACTAATTTTGGATTCGGGCGGTGTGTGAGTCGGCGAATGATAAATTAGTTGCTGATAAAATGGGTTTGGGGTATAAATAGAGCCTACAGACAACTATGTTTCAACAGTTACCGCCGCACACACTCACTGGTTGAACATTTCGAGTTTTTCAGTGAAAAATTTGGTGAAAGACTTGAATTTTTTTTCACCTATTTTTTCAGTGAAAAAGAGGTGAAAAATGTACAACATTTTCACATTTTCTGGACTCAGACAAAAATGAGGTGAAAAATGTGAGAATACTTTTACATTTTCACCTGTTTTTTTGGCTGAAAAAATAGGTGAAAAAAAATTCAAGTCTTTCACCAATTTTTTCACTGAAAAACTCGAAATGTTCAACCAGTGACTTGCACTACAATCCAACGTTGTATGAATTCTGAAACTCTCTCCCTCTTGGATATTGCTGTCCTGAGCAGCACCCTCGATCTTCAAATATCTGGTTCACAGGATCACTGAGTATTTTGTTTTTTGTTTTTCTAGTCTAGTCCATATAATGTATTCTATGAATTTGTACGCTGCTGCCATTTTTGCTATGATTAGAAGTACCGGGTTTCAAATAGAATTATCCGACACCTTGTACTGCGTAAACTGCTCATCCTCTGCCGGTGAGCAAGATCCCTTGGGGAATGTCAGAGCCGGCGACACGCTGACCTTGTGTTGAGTCCCCACGCCATCGTTGTGCTCTTTGCGACAGGGAGATGTTGAGAATGATACATGCGCATTCGGGATGCATCGAGGCTGAAGTCTCGACCTCCTATATACATGCGGGTTTGGGAATGAGCCACTCGAATCGCCGGTGTTTCCGGTGTTCAAGGACCGTCGTGGGAGCGCAGTACGCCTCTATCCTCCGGTCATGTCGGAATACGGGCCTCAACGCAGCGTTTCTAAATATACCTTGCTCGTGGTCAAGTCGGAGTCTGACCCAACACGGCCAGGTTCCCCCGTCTGAAGCTCCGTATAAATAAAAGGCGAAACAGTCGTGGTCAGCAGAGCAGCACCGTTTTCCGCCCACTTCGCTACTCCACTTACGTGATGCATCCCCTCGGGTCTCTCGCAATGAGCGTCTTCCTCGCGACTTCCGCTTTCGCGCAAAGCATCGTCGTGGGCACACCTAGCCCTGGCGCCAACATCCCGCTCACGTCCAACTTGACCGTTCAAATCGAGCGCCACGTACGCGCCAGTCTGCTCGCTCCTCAGATGCACACCGTTGACATACGACCTCGTTCCAATGTAGAATTCCCTCTCGTCCTCAAAGGAAGTCTCCGTTGCAATCGGATTTAAAGTCTGCGACGCGATTGAAGGTTGTGGACCATCAGCGCAAGTCCTATACAATGGGCCATACACCCCAACCCTTCATACGCCGACCTTCCCTGGCCAGCTCAGCCACTACCAGAACTTTACCTTCCCATCCCCATTTTCTGCTCTTGGACCTGTGCAGCTCACTATTGTTCATTTCTTCGATGTTGGGGTGAGTTTCTGAACGAGCGGTCTCGGACAGTCAGCTCACAATTCATTTGTGTTCAGGCTAGCGAGAATATTCCCTTGGTTGAGACTCTTAGCGTAGACTTCAACATTGTGTGAACGGAGCAAGGCTAGGACTTTCAGTTAAATCATCGAACATCATGTACTCGCTCTTGGTTGAATTCGATTCCTCACTGCGTTACGGGGGCTGTCTACAAGGCCCAAAAAAGGCCCGCAAGACACGCGTGGATCCGTGGAGATCTGATGCGGATTCGAAGAAACATCATAGTAGTGCCGACGTTTCAAATCCCTGAAACTAATGTCGGAAGAATATTACTTATAGCTGTATAAACACCCCGATGCTCTCTTTCACTCAGCCCAATTAAACAATCAGACGGACCTTATCTTATCATATCTTATCTATGGGTCACTTGTTTCTGCGTCCCATTGAAAAGAATGCACGTCAGAGATAGCCATGCGGTGAATGGAGATAATGTTAGGCTACCTGTAGAAATGCAGCAGACCCAAAAAGGTAGCGGGATGTTGGTCAAGAAAAAAAGTAGCGGCATTGGAACTCACCTAAAAATAGTGGCGCATCTTCCAAAAAAAGTATTTGTGGCTCTGGAGTGTATGAGATAGAAACAAGAAACACCGATTGGTACGAATCCTACTCAACCTGCAGAGAAGATAGAGCTTGAATTTATCCTGTTGAGTCCAAGAATGGCTCAACATGAAGAAGGGCATGGCCTCAACAGAATTTGAGTGTAGACTCGTTACCAGTCTGTAACCAAAATCCGAAAAATGTGGCAAGCACTTTCGGTGGTTACAGACTAGTACTGGTACAACTCGCCGACGGTGTCTGCGGAGTGAGAAGCGAGCCATCAAAATCCATCAATTCTGCCCCAAAGTCGATGCCTCTTTCCTCTCCGCAATGAGAAATTTAAATAAAAGTTGAGAGACAAATGTTGTTGTATTTAGCAGCTAATAACTCCTATGTACTTCAATTTCATTCAAATTCAAAGGTCATGGGAGAACACGAGGCTCACTCAAATTTCAAACTCCGCAGACAGCTCAGTGCGAGATGTACCAGTCTGTAACCGAAAGTGTTTGCCACAATTTTCGGATTTTGGTTACAGACAGGTAACGAGTCTATGCATATGCAGTGTGGCTGGGAAAGACCAAGTCTGCTATGGTTATGCATTTTCTCAGGAGTTTTGAATTTTCCAGAACAACTAGAGACTCGATGGAATAAACTGCATAACCGCACGGAATGCAATAACCAGTAGAACATGATTCTCCCCAGAAAAGGAACATATAAAACCTATATGCACCAATTAATACACCAAGGCACACCTATCTAATCTGCATCGGCATGTGGATGGAAATTAGTCCTGCTACAGATGGCAGCCAACTGCGGACGGCCGCCAAGTTCGGCAGGCTTTTGCGCAACTGTTCAGCGAATGCATAAAGACGGACATCCTCCAAGCTGCTCCCAGCCTGCGCGAGGATCGCGTCCAGTTGCCCCCATTCCAAGGTATGCAGTGGAAAATCATCGAGGCCCTCGTCAAAGTGCAATGAAATTGTCCTGAGTGCCGTGAGATGACGCAGGTTCCCAAAAGCCATGAGGGAGTCGGTCATGTCGGCATTGGGCTCGATGACCTCGATGAACTGCAGACTCCTGTTGCCAATCAATATTTCTGGATCCTCCACATCGCTGTCTGGGTTAGTTGTGTCAGCAATGTCCATTGAACGCGGGGATAACAGCACTGTACGCACCGTGGATGTAGTGGGTACCGCACTCTTTGGATTGTATGTGCATTTGCAGCCAAGAGCGAACCCGGCGATGACATAGTCTGTATCTCTAGAGACAGCAAATGCCTGATGTCGACCGCGCTAAAGGCGGCTAGCATCGCATCCACCTCGCGCTTGCGAACCAAGTGCAGTCGGAGGGACGCAAGGGCCACAGCTACGCCACGGGAGGCGGGACCGGTATGATCTACAGGGTGATGGCCAAAGCAGATGTCTTCCAGGGACAAGTCCTGCAAGGCCCTCGCATGACGCAGAAGGGAATCGAGCGCTGCTGCGTTGGTAAAAGACAAGCGGGAAAGCTGGAGAGTGCGCAAGGACAAGAGTGAAAATGCTCCTTCAACAGCTGTGGGGAACCCAATTTGTGGATCGGACACGGACACGACGTCCAGGCGGGCCAAGTTTGGCAAGAGGGACAAAATGCGAGACACCATAATAGAATCCGGCACGACGTCAAAAGAAAAGTCGCCGGGGACCCCGACCAAACTGAAGTATCTGACATAGAGAGAACCGATGTATGGGGATCCTGCGAGCAGCCGGTCGAAGAGCAAAACATCGCCGCTTCTGAGGCAGCGGATCGTAGCAAACAGGTGCGTTTGGCTCCTTGGGAGAAACGAGCGACAGGTCAGAGCACAGGCCCTGAGCGCCCCTACCCGCGTTTCTCGTCCGTCGTCCTCCGAGTCGATGGGCAATAAATGGTCTATGATCGTGTCGACGATCTCCTGTGGGACACGCATTGCTGCAGCTGCTGGTGGTGGCAGAATACAAGGAGGCCGTGATTTGTTGTTGGCTCTTTGGTTGAGGCTGATCGGGTGATAAGATAAGATTGGAGTGGGTCAATTTTTTTTTGGCATTTCTCGTCGGCAGTAGGTAGGTAAGGAGGGAAATATTCAACTGGAATGTAGGATTCAGGAGTAATATGATATACGTAGGATTAAGGACGCGTGCACTCCTGAGCACGTTCAGAGTAAACTGTAAAGCGTGTTGGTGGGCGCAGGCGCGCGAGCCCACGCGAATAAGACGCTACCGTCCCACACGCCTACGAAGAGGACACGCGTTGGTGAGTGCACGCTCAGCGGTGGGCGAAGCCGCGGCCCAGACGACTAGGACGAGGATGCTCGTCTGTGGCGAAGGGTATGCGAAATGACGGTGCCGTCCCGGCGGGGCTCGACGCCGCCACTACATCACACAGGTGTCGACCTACGGGACCGCGCGCAAGGCACCGACACCGACCCCACATGCGCACAGATCCGGATCCCGGCGATCGCATCACGCACCCCACCCGAGTAGCACAACCCCGAGTAGCGCCTGCGCACACCTGCAAGCCCGCCCAGACGCACATATCCCCAGCCCGCAGCTGCAAGCCCGCGCCTGCAACCGCGCCTACGGATCGTCATGCACGCGCCAGCAAGACCGGCGGGCAGCAAAAGAAATACGCGGTCGGGAACGGGCACGGCGCCTATCTTGACGGCCATGCCGACGCGTGTATCGTCAGGCCCGCGTTCACGTTATCGGCGAGTAAAGGCGCATGAGAAGCAAAACATAGGCACAGGCGCGTAGCAAGAGACAGGCAAGGTACCAGTACGCATATACCAGCCCCGCCGGCGGTGTCCCCAAGCCCGCGCCGCTCTCCAAGCGCACACCACCGCCAGACTACTTCTTCTTCAGATCCATGTATGAATTCTCCCTGATGCGCGGACTCAAGGTAATCTATTAATATCTTTCGAAATTGTGAGTCATCGCTCATGATTTTGTCGCGTATAATTTGAGGTGACAAGCTGTTGAGTACCCACAACAAGGAGTGAAGATGTAATGTGAGCCTTTGTTGCTCAACCGTGGCATAATAAGCATTTGTGTGTCCAAACAAGCCGCCTTTTTCATTTTCCCAACACAGTACTTCTTTGAGAAATATTTCCACCATAAAGTGGAAGAATCTTGCAGCGGCAACAGGATTCTGGGACATCATTAAATTCCGCTCATCTGATGTGCGCAGCTCAGGTTTAAATACAGTCCCACTCTGGGCATAATACAAAGCAATCGGGTGAGTAATGTCGGACCAAGCAAGTGTAATGAACCAGGTAGATGCTCCCATAAATGAAGTCATTGACCAGATCTCATTCCTCATGTGTTTTTTCGATGTTGCGGACGCAGGGAACATGTGCACCGATGCCATCTAGATCCCTCAATAGCTCAAAGCACTGCCGTTCTCCATCTGTCGACGGTTTGACATTTTCTTCGGCCACGAGACGGTCTGCTATGTTCCCCGCTATATCTGGGTCCATGCTGAGCAGTCTTCTAGATATATCTGCGAATTTGGATCTTTTCACAATGAGCCTGCTACCTTGTGAAGAAGATTTTAATTGCTCGTGGTTGAATGCAATCATAGGGAAGTACATATCAGTCTGAAAGTGCTTATCATAATACAATAGTAACGACCGCTTTCTGGTCTTGTCTGCAATAATATTTCGGTGGTTCTCATGACCGATTCCTCCTTTCCCATAAAGGAACAACCAGGGAAACATCCCGGGATAAGCGCTCACATTCCTATACATTGATTCTGGAAGCTCTGCTTTACCGATTCCAAGGGACTTGCCCCTATGCGTTAGATGCTGAAGTGCGACCGCGATTATATCTGACATTTTAGCAGTGGAATATTCAGCCCCAGTAAGTCCATGAACGGAAAATGTGCATTGACCGCTAGTTGTCCCATGCTCTTTGTTGTCTTCAAATACACTACGCGCTGCAGTAGGAACCGAATGCTCTACTTCTCCATTTGTTTCTCGATAATCAACCTTGACAATAATATCGCGGAGTATGTAGATTTCTTGCGAAATTTCCAGGTCGGCATAATATTCATGATTTAATTTCAACCATTCAAGCGCAGCAGCAACTTTATCCCTTCGGACCAGCAACGGTGTACGTTCAAAATCTTCTGGGGTCGGATTACCGGAACCCGTGAATACTATTGCAAGAACCTCTTCCATCTCCTCTCGACTAGGAGGTAGCTTCATATAAACCTTCAATACAGGCTGAGCGAACATAATTGCATTCGCGTTCATTCTCACGCGACCAGAATTAACGCGAATAACACATCTATTATGGCACACCCTTGCAATAAAAAGGCCTTCGGCGTACGACAGCCCTTGTAATTCAGGAGGTACTTCTCCAACCCAGCCATGCCTAGCGAGAGCGTGAAGTGGTAAATTACTCTTGCGCAAAGAAGTTTCGCATTCAACACATATGTCTGTACAGCCTGTCACTAAAATCGGACCTTCCAGCTCTTCTATTGGATCCGAAAATGAAATCGCTCTTGTCCTTGTCACGCCAGGTACCTGAAGACAAGACATATCATAGTTGAGATGATTTAGACCGGTCAACTCAGTCTTCAGAGTTAGTCTGCCGCACACGGCACAGCCAGCCTCCTCAAAACGATCGGGTTGAGCAGCTCGCGAAGACCCGGTCAGGATGCGATGCTCATCAGCAACACTCAATGGTTCGGGCGGAAATTGGGTGGAACCCAAGGTGCCTGTTGATTGTTTTCTCATGAATCTATATTTTTTTGCCTTTACACGGTTAGCACTTTTCTCCGATTCTAACAGCGCACTCGACTTGTCACATTTAGGCAAAGCGGCCACGGGTTTCTTTTTTTTTCTTGGCAGCGGCGCGGCATGCAGTGACATGATGGAGACAAAAGAAAGGCAGAATGTGCAGTCATCAGTAGCTAGTAGGTATCTGGCCTCCTTCACCTTGAACCGAGAGTAAATGTGAAACTTGTGTAATTTAGCCGTGTGCATAATCTCAGCATGAGTCGAGGACGGAATTAAAGAAGTTAAGGGGACAGATACTGCAACAAAACGAGAGTTTGTCTTCAAAAGATCGCTCATAGATGTTTCGGTGCACTGGACTTCAAACGAGAAAGTGCAGTTCTGCATATCTGCATTGCCGTTGGAGTGGACCATAAATGGGAGGACATCTATGGAAGGAAACTTTCCGCGGTGGAGACCTCCCCCAAGAGGTGAAAAACGAGCTTGGCAGATGGAAGATGAACGATCGGGGTCTCTCTCGCGGGGTAAACACCGAACGGCGAGTATGATATTTATAACTAAGTTTTCAAGTGTTCGTGACACATAAAAATATAATGTGTATGCCCCAAGGGCCAATAAATCGTAGACATGCTTTGCATCAAGTGCTAAGGAGGTGCGGGTCAACCCCCATTGAATGATCAAACCCTCTCGGGCAGCCGTCAGGCATAAAAGATAGATGGGTTGAGTCCACACTTTTCGTCACGGGTTTAGTCCGCAGCTTTCACGCAGCAGTCGGTAGAGGGCACAAACATATTCTGGGTTTAATTGACCCGCATGGCAATGGACAATAAGGCTCCCTTCGCTTATTTGCGGCAGAAGTTGCCTCCTTCAACTTCACCCAAGCGGGGCTGGGGTTGGTTAATGGCAAATTTTATCTCCACAACCATGTTCGGAGTTGATGATGAAAGGAATATTCCCAAACTCACAGAGTCCGTTTCGTACAATCCACTTTTCTTTTATATTTCATATGGGAATGCCTAGGGAGACGATCCACGATATTTTTTGTCTATGCAATTTGAAATTGAGATCCTACTAATTTCAACTGAACGTGACTTCCCGAACTTCTCCGAGAAGCCCGAAACCTTGTTGAATTTCATACGGGACAAACTTTGGTTCGGTATTCTCAGATCTAGCTCGTCAAACTGCTACCTCAAGCTGCTGATTAAGGATCGAGAGGACTGTTTGAACACAGAGACTGAGTTTCTTTTGCCAAGGCGTTCAACGTTGATTCATATGCACTGAGCCAAAACATACACTATATACTAGCTATGCGATTGGCTACTATATCCCGCTGGGAAGGGGGCCACTTAAGATCAATCACTGAATAGCGGCATTGAAAATAGGGTTTTGTGTGCCCGGAATCGAAGATAGGCCTGTTGTAGACATGTGAGGCATTTTTGGCCGATTTGTGGTGGGTTGGTGGGGGCCTCAGAAATTTACTTTCGGCGGCAGTCCAAAAGAGGTAAATATCAGGAAGTTGACCAGGCGGGCAAATCATGGATTTCTCCATTGATAACTGCGACGAAACTGCTTGGATACATGAGGGGGGGACCAATACACTGTCTAGCATATTCAAATGCTTAGTAGCATGAGTAGTATTGGTAGCAATATTTACTTCTCCGCTGTGCATGTTGTCGAAAATCATGTTGATTGATGAATTGCGGCTAATACATCCCTGACGCGCATTGAGGGGGTCAAAATACGCATTGGGCAGTTTTATACGATATATATCAACGGTCCTGAAGCGGCATATTCACACCTATATGAAGATGGGGTCCACAAAAAATCTGCAGATTCCAAAGTCAGATGATATCTGGTTTGCAACAATCACAGTGGCCCAGCACCAAATCAGCCGAAAGAAATATTGGCTATTTCTCACAGTTCATTAAATCGGTCTCCTCAATCTTTATGTACCGGAGTAAACTTGTAGCCTTCAGGGTCTACCCACTGCAGAGCGGCCAATGTGAAGCACACTGAACCTCTAAGCCTACATTGGGGACCGTAAAGCGACCTAAAATGAGTGGTGTGTCGCGACAGTGAACGATTCAAAAGAAACGACAGCCTGTGGCGAACATAATGAGCCCCAGAAGTCCCGAATCAGTAAAGAACTCGCAGAGAACGAGACAATGGAAGTTGGCGCCGCTAAGCGGCGCGGTTCCCACGACAATATTTGGCTGTCGAACATGCCATAACTTGCCGGCCGAACGTCATCCCACCATCAAACTTGGTACGAACAGGGGTCCAAGGTTGTATTCTACCCCCCAATCATAAAGTAGGCCAGCAAATAACTTGCTGCTTTTATATTGCCCAATGGCCCACTACCTAGGGGTGGCCCACTTCCCAGCAGGTTATAGTACCAGGTGGGTATCTACTGTTCGCCGGCACCGCTGATTTTCGTCAAGCTGGGCGTTGAGCAGTCCAGGGACAACGGAACATAGGAAGCCTCCGAGTCGGAATTTCCCTGTGGACGCGGATCTGGCACCGTCGGCTGTGATCCGGCATGTAGGTGGACCACAGGAGAATCCTTCCCCAACTCACGCCTCGCATTGTACAACATATTTTTGACGCCAGCATAGTGGCTTCTCTTTTCAATCTCGCGCCGCCGCCGCTCCCATCTGCATGATAATCGCGGTTGAAAGCAGGCGGACATTGCACACAACCTTCAAATATCCCTCAGCTCAGTCGAAAAAATTCTGCGGCGCTGCTGACCAGATAGTGCGGGGCTACATGATCCTCCCTCACTGCGTGTCCAGGGTCGCCGCTCGACGATAATTGGAGGGGAAAGGTACGTGTATAGGCGGAAATATTTTTTGTGCATGTAAAATAGTCGGTGGAGTTGCGGTGGAGCGCAGCGGAGTCACAACACCGCGTTGGAGCTATGACGAAAGAAATTGGAATCGTTAGAGATTCCCCGTCAAACAAAGATAAGTAAGTTCTGGGCCCCAACGCGAATAAAAACCCGTACTCTTTTGTAAACAGCTGTAACCTATGACTGCAGAAATAGAAGTCCATCCATTGTCATGTCCGATAGACATCTCCGCCGGCCCATGGCTTGTTATACTATAGTCCTTAGCGCTATGTTAACGACATCCTCCCATTAACGACGTGGAAGTCCATCCATTGTCGGCAGTGTCATGTGTGAAGTCCATACATTGTCAAGTCTGATAGATATCGCCGCCGGCTCATGGCTTCTTATACTAATACTACACTGGACTCCTTGCAGTCGGAAGTCGGCGCCCAAGACCATATATAACAAGCCATGGGTAGGCGGAGATGTCTCTCGGACATGACAATGGATGGACTTCCATTTCTGCGGTCATAGGCTAATGGGATTTTCTTACCTTTTGGGTTATTTTCTCTCCCGCACATAATTTCAGCTCGAGGACGTATTTGGTCAGTGCGGCCACGATCATGATGCAGGTTTTTGGAAATTGGTATTGCTTGTAATTACACTGGAGGCATTTTAGTGAATCCTAATTACAAGCTAGCTCTTCACCTCCAGCCATGTTCTGTATCCCCCGGGCGGACACCCTTCCAACGAATCGATGACAGATGGGGTCAGTCAAACTCATTGAACGGTTCTTTCCCGATATTTAATTAGGTGCCGGACGGAACACTGGCCAAAGAGAAGCCGCCAGCGGCACCACAACACGTAAAAACGGCCCTGCTCGCCTTCACCATAATCCAAACTCATCCCCATCTTCCTTTACGAACTCACAATGTTCTTCACCTTCAACTCACTTGTCTCCCTCGCCACTTTGCTGACGCTCATCAACGCGGCGCAAGGGTGCTCAGTCTCAGGTGCCTTCTGCGGCGCAGCGGCGGGAGGCGTTCCCTGCTGTGCCGGCTTAACTTGTACCACTACCAGCGTCAGTGATCTTCTTGGCTATTATGCATAGACGTCTAACTTCTCCTCGGCAGGTGTGTCGCGGCTGTGGAGTCACTGGTGGCTTCTGCGGCGCGGCGGCGGGAGGCGTCCCTTGCTGTGCCGGCCTAACTTGTACCACTACCGGCGTCAGTGATCTTCTTGGCTATTACACGTAGAGGTCTAACTTCTCCTCGGCAGGTCTGTCGCGGCTGTGGAGTCTCAGGTGGGTTCTGCGGCGCGGCGGCGGGAGGCGTTCCCTGCTGTGCCGGCCTGACTTGTACCACTACCGGCGTCAGTGATCTTCTTGGCTATTACACGTAGCGGTCTAACTTCTCCTCGTCAGGTCTGTCGATGAGTCTAGGAAATGTCACATAATCAAGTAGGATGACTGTGTCTTTGAATTGGGGTGGTGAACCGGATATGTGTATCAATGGGGAATGCAAGGTGGAGGATGGATAACAAAGTAGAGAAAATGGCGGGAGAAATTAAGCAAGTAGCGAACAAATATCTGTTTTTTTCAGCAGCAGGGACGAAATGCAGGCATGTTCCAACTTCGGAAAATTGCGCACATAACCAAGAATTTGTCCACATCCTTTACCGATCCACGATAATCCACCGGCAAATTGTCATGATATTCACAATGCACAGACACCACATGACGTTCGAACAAAAAGACACTAGCTACGAGTATCCTACGAGAACTCATTCTCCGACAGTCCTTCTAACTCCCGTTACATATGACCGCGTGGCAATTTGTGGGGCCAACAAAGGGAATTCTCTGAGTTCCAAGAAGATAAATCGGGACAAGACAATGATTTACCCGGTTGGAACCCAAATTATATTCGTAAGTTGACGATCCGGCGTCACAACACTAGGAAGAACTCACGTTCCGCACGGCCCCAAGAGCCTAACGCTGGTGTCTCGGTCAGCATCGGCGCTGAAGGACGCGAGATCGATGGAGCTCATGAACTGGCAGGAGTCGGGAGGGCCGCCCGGTAGCCCGTACGGTGCGTAGACATATCCTACACAGCCAATAACTTCCGGATGAAATTAGATATTATTTCAGAATTGAATTCTAATGCACACTTTGATGAAAACACGTACCTGTACTGCATGACTGCATATAATGAGACTCACTGGCGCCGAAGAGCCGACCGCCGAGCTAGATCTGCCGAGCGAGTGATCAGGTACATTCACAAAGTAACCCAGAAAACAGGAGGGTAGATTTCGGGTGCTGACTTATTGACTGGTCTACCGCTGACTGCGAGGACCGAAACAACCATTGTCGCGATGCTTTTTGAGCCAATCATTGGGTAGTTGAAGCGGGGGGGGATCTCTGAGTCTCCTTCACCACTCGTGCTTCTTATAACCAAATCGCTTTCCCGAAACGATGAACTCACCTACGCAGCTCAACTATCTGCCATTTTCTGCCACTTTTCTGGCCAGTACTATCGACCCCGGAATTCGGGAGCATTATGCCTATATTCGTATATATCCATCCCCTGATCGGATTTCTATGAAAGAATTTGGGTGTATCGGGTCCCTAAAATGCGGGCCGAGTGCCTAACTAGCCTACCCCACCCCCCATACCCTTCTAATCATATATGATGCAGAGGGAGGGGGGTGGAAAAAAATACCGCACCGGCTTTGGCCCTAGGCTGGCTGAGAGTGCAGCCCCTCAAACACTGCTTTCCCGTCGGTTTGCCCCAAGTTCAAGGTCCTATATCCGAAACCATTACCCCTAGCGAGTTCTCCCTGAAAGGACTTTCGAAGCGCACCAGTATTGACCCAGTTATGCTTATTTCACTCCAGGAGTTTGAAAAGTTCAAAAAACGTAAAGATCCCTGGAACGTCGTATCTAAAATTAGTGACGAAACCACATATTGGGCGTCGTCTTGAAAGCGCTCATTTGGGGCTACATGTTGATATAGAAATTGTATTTTTGCGGCCAGATGTGATGCATCCACCAACCTCTACGCGGGTTGAGATGCGTCGCTTTGACCGTTTGATGCATCCCAAAATAGCTGCGCACTCTCTTGGCAGTGACGAAAACGAGTGCGCAAATGGTCAACACGCCGGCACCGCATCTAGTTCTACACCCCCCCCCCCCCCCCCCCCCTCCTCGGACTTCTCGGCCACTCTTTCAGTGCCCAGCACTCCTGCGACCTGCGCACTTTTCTCGGAAAGTGCCGAACACTCCCACACTCCTCTCCACTCCCAGCCAACCATCTAACCCTTCCACTCCTCCCTCGCGTCCCCGATCCACCGGCCCGGCCGCTTCGGGAACGCAGCAATTCCCGTCCTCCACTTCCGCACATGTGCACCTGTCGTTTCTCCTTCCACGCCGCCACTCGCCTGTAAATCCCGTTGTCGACACCTCTCGGCATCGTCCGGCGTGATGCCGTGTGGTGACGCTGTCACGTCGTCGTTTTCTTGCACTGTCACCACGCGGCGTCGTGCACCATCTTCTACCCGACTACGCCACCGACCCCCGCTGTGCTTGGACTGTCTCCGTCTCCTCGACCAACCGCTCGCTCGCTCACGGCCCTGCCATTCTGATCCTCTATCTCATCTCTGTCCCTTCCTTCCCGCGCTTCGTTGCTTCCGCCGCCCTCTAATACCGTCCTGAGACTTCCAGAGGTGCGCTCCACGACGGCTCATCTCCATTTTGGTTTTTTGTATTCCGCTATACGACTACAACTGCGACCTGGTGGCTGATTGCACTCCCCCGCCTTTCTTTGTCTCCTTCTGCCCTGCTACGCGCCCCAAACTCCGTACCCACTCACCGGTGCCCTCGAACCAGTCCTTTGTATTCGACCTAAAAGGTTGGCCCGCGCCGCCGTCTGCGCACCAGCCCATCGACCGCTCGCCCCATGCTCCTGGTGCTCTCTTTCATGATCAAGGTCTCAAACAGGAGTGTAAGAGGGAATGGGACAGTTTTTCGATGTTCCGGGGTGCTCCTGGTGTGTTCTATCCGCATACTTCCCCATTTTTCGTTTTTTTTTAGAACTAATCGACTTGGCCCCCGCACGAATTCTTGTAGGGTGGGCTCGATTTTATTCCAGGTAAGTCTCCCCACCTCCCTTCCACCCTCCCCTTGTCAACGCACCGTCTGTTTCGCTCTCAAATTCGTCTCTTCGGGCCATCTTTGTCGCCCTCAGATGTACCGCCACGCCCCGCACCTCCAAACGTTCTGCCGACCCGATATTTCGCCTCGGCAACCTTCCGAACGGTGTCTCATGCACACACGCTAGCTATCGGTGCCCTCGCTACGTCTTCGTAATTTTTCTTTGCATTTTTCGCTCTGATTTTTACGATTTCTGCCTATGCAGTGTGGCTCAGGTGAGTCTCCTACTCCATCCTTCACTTTATTCCTGCTCTGCCCACCCTCCACGAATTCCTCTCCACCCGCCGATTGCACGGCGCCGCCACACTCAAGTCAACGGCGGCCACGGGCCTTTATATTTTAGAGGACACCGCACGCCGCTGACTTGAAATGTGCCTTTAGTAATCGTTCCTCCACGTCTTTTGCTTTTTTCCTTCGCCTGGTAGCAACTACGCTTATACAAACTCATCGCGCTACTGGACTGGTCCCCTGTACATATATCCATTTGAAACTCTGAGCTAGAACCCGTTGCCGTACGGTAATCCGCACGCCAACGTAGCGTCGGCATATACAGCCCACCGCATGCTCCTACTACTGCGGTCGTTCACCGTCGTGTTTGTTTGAAAGTGGAGGGAGAAGTGTGGCATAGAGGGGATGGAGCAGTTGTTCCATATACTGCGGGTCCAGGTGCGTGATATGCGCATATATCCCGAGTTTTCGCTCTTTTCCTAACAGGCCCAGCACCATTTCTCCACAGCTACCCTTGATTTCGGTGCATGTGTATCGCCTCATGTCCTGCCTCCATCTCAAACCCGCTCGCTCGTCACCGTCTCCGTCGCCGCAACACCCCGCCACTTAATCGTTTCGCCTACACCCTACTCGCACTCTGCAGCGACGATACCAGTAGTTCATCTACCGACGCGATGTATCGGCGGCCAGGGTACGTCAACCGAATCTTTATTCGCTTTTTTTTTTTATCCTCGCAGTTTACTGCACGCGCATAAACTCATCTCTATTTAACCTTTCAGCCTGGTCACCTCCCCTCATGTTCATCTCGACGCACCAGGGAGATCCCTGAAAGTGCTTGGTTGTCACCATTTCGCGTGTACCTAATATTCCGATTCTGCGCCCGCAAACACGGTGTGCTGGTCGATCGAGCCTCTGTGTTACTTATATCTAGAGCGCAAGCTGGCGGTGCTTCGGCAGCGGTGCAGCTTCCGACTCGAGGTCCTTTTGCGGAAGCCAGGTCTTTAATCGGAGTCCGTCGGCCTACATCGACAACTTCGTCTCGATTTGACTCCAGCTGAAATTTCTGCTTTTATTGGTAACAACTCAAGAGTTGTGTGAATCTTTTCAGTGTGTATTCCTATATACAGCCGTCGCACCGGAGCCGTGGAGCAAGCAATATCATACTTATATGCATCGGGGAAATTTGGGCTGTGTTTGCATGGAGAATATGAGAACCGTAAAATGGATATAATTCACTCTGTGGGATGTTATATGACACACAAAAAATACAAGGAGGGTCTGGAAATGGAGTACTTGACGGGGGCACGTAGTTTTATTCATGTACACGGTACGGGTATATTTCTTTTTTTACAGTTCAATGTCTGTGGGAGTTTGGTCTATCGAGAGTGGGGGTACATCGGGCGGCTAAACAAACGTGTATGTTGCCGTCATCAGTGCGGAAGGAGTGGCACAGGCACAGTGGCATGATTGATGTAAAACGGAATTGAGGCGCAAAGGAAGAAACAGTGGCTCTGGAGTACGAAAAAAAAGGATTCAGAGAGTTCATAATTACTTTCAATGGTCAACGAAGATGCAATCATACGCAGAAAAGCGGGGAAGAAGCAGATCCGAAATTCATAGCAAATGGATATTCTAAAGCGCAGGGAGCCAATAGGCAACAGTGAATGGGGAAAAAATCATTAAAAGTATATCATAGAGTAGTAGCTACAAGTTTGAAACATTGGAGTCAGCGCAGGCGCAGAGAATCGAGCAAAGTTCGTGTTTTGTGCCAAATGAAGAATGAACAAGTGAGTGTCAGCAGAAGGCTGGCGGACATAGGTTCGTCGGGGATCATACTAATTAAGGAGGTCCATCGTTTAGAATATATATCAGGGCGTAGGTGGAAGCAGGAGGGGCGGGAAGCCAGCGAGCGCTGGAAATGGACCGGGCCGAGTAACAGTGCATGAATAGGTGGCGGAGACGGTAGGCCTAATCCCCTCGTTGTAGGAACAGATTTGTACGTTTTGGGGGCATTCTGAAGCGCGGTTGGCCCAGTGGAGCCAAATTAGTGCGTAGGGAAGGGAAATTTGGTAGCATCGTAGGAGGACAGAGAAGACTGAACACAAAGGAAAGTCGGGGGATCGATTTGATGGAAGGAAATCCAAGTACGAAATAAGCAAAACCACGGGTAAACAGCCAGAAGCAGGGGGGGAGGGCGATTTCGTGGGGGTGCTTGGAGGCAAGAGGAGAGGTGATGGGATCATTTACGTGTTCCTGCTATCCGCATTTGGACAGGCGGGAAGGTGCCATCGCGCCATCAAATTTACGGGCAACGACGCCGCCATGAGGCGCAGGTGGGTGCAGTCAAAGTGGGTGATGGCGTGAGCTGATACATCAGAGCGCTCTTCTAATTAGCGCTCTTTATGTATCATGAACCCAGTGCTAATTAGAACTCCGTGATATATCAAATCACCATATACGACTGGTTGCCGAAGCTATCTGCACGATTCTGTCTACCCGGATTTCTGCGGTGCGTAGGTCACGCTGTAGTCCAGTCTCGTATATTAAAATCCGTGCCATGTTTGATTGTCGTCTATGCACTGTCTCGGTAGTGCGATCGAATCTGTGATTGGGAGACAGTCAAACTAAGTACACCATGGCAACTTTTTGGTGGAGAAATTTGAGTCCATAACGCGTCGTTGGGCAGATATTCTCACTCACACCTGATGAAATGGTACGTTGGGTTGTATTACTGACCTTATGAACGCTCCCCCCACTTTCTCGCCTGAAGGAAGGAATGTATGTCCCCGTCTGTGTTTATTTCTTGTGTTGTGTGGCTAGGCGGGCGAGCTCAAACAATGGTTTTATCATTGTTTTCACAGACAGATACTCCCAGGAAACGCTCCTAATTGCAAGTGCATATTTTTGTACAAGTTTGTCACGGAAAGAAAAATACCGCTTGCAAAACAGAAAGTCCGCACCAATTGCGATAGACGCCAGTACTGCCCCGAGTAGTCTTGCATCCCACCATCATGCCACGCGTCCCCAGCAAGGTCATCGCGGCCATCGACCAGCAGGTAGAGCACACCACATCCCTCAACCTCTGCTCCCTCGCTGGGTCCGCCTTTCGATCCCCTTGTCAGCGTATCCTCCTCCGCTCCATGACGCTGAAAGTGGACCCACCGAATTACACTGCAGCACGCTCATTTCTCGACGACTCCCCACATGTCGCCGCCTATATCACCAGACTGCACATTTGGCTCCCGCCCCCGAGTACAGCCAACTCAGAGCTTGAGAGCCTCATGCAGATTCTAGACCGCCTCGAGAATGTGCTCTTGTGCGAGATCACAGCACCTTCCCGCTGGTCTGGTGGCTCCAAATTACGGAACAGGCGCTTCCTGCCGTCTTCGACTTCCCAGCACGTCAATCCCTGCGCGAACTCCAGCGTTCTTGGCTCTCTTAGTAGCAGTACCCAAGATCACCCTTGTATTCGTCACTTGTCCAGAGGATTCAGATAATCTTCCGACAGCACTCTCCGATTTATCCAGTCTGAGGGCGTTCAGTATGACAGCATACCCATCGAGCACTATCTTGACACTGTTGGCCCGCCCCCAATATCTCTTCCTTACAAGCAACCTGCAGCAACTGGACATCGGAGTACAAAACGATGAACATGTGTACACTCATGCTATTCTCTGTGCGGCCGCCGACCCACTGGAGCGCATCCAATTCTTCTGTCAGAGTAGGATGGTCCAAGTACATGTACACATCTTATTGATGCACCTTTGTTCAACTAGATGCTATCACACCTCCAATTCTTTCGCCTCCGCCACTGCCTGGGCTTCGAAAGGTCGAATTCATAATCAGGATTCCAGCCCCGCCCTTACCGAGGCCGCGTTGTAAATACCAATCACGGGACGCTCCTACCTGCGTCTGAAGCCAAGGGGCCGTCGGAATTCGACCGCACTCAACGCAGGCTGATTGCGCACCCAGCAATTCCATCCATGAGGTGGCGTATTTCGCGTCGCCAGTTCGAGCATTTTGGTCCATGGGTGCAGGCCGAGATGGCACAGGCGCTTCACTGCTATACCCCATCAGCCCGAGAAACCCATCAGACTTTGGTCTTGGCGTGGGAATAAACAAACATGGTCAATCTGACACAAATACTAGCATCTTTCTTACAACGTCACTCTCTTCAGCAAACGTTCCCGAACCCGCTCGTCCCTCTGCAAAATGATCTCGGCCAATGCAACCAGTATTGCCGATTTTCGGAATACGAAGCGAAACCGCCTCGCGGAGGTAAAGGCAAAAATTTACGCGCTTAAATCTTCCCTCGAACAACTGGAAGAAGAATACGAAGAGCTTCAGGGGATACTCGACACCTTCTTCTGTCCCATTTCTGCCGTACCCGATGATGTACTTTCCAGGATACTCATCCATTGTCTGCCGGAAGATGGGCGCGTCAGACCCTCTCAACGTGCCGCACCTCTGAATCTTGTGCGCATTTCGAAGCATTGGAGCACCGTCGCGCTATCAACGTCGGAACTGTGGTGCTCAGTGGACTTGAGCTTTACCTCTTCATGGGGGGACTACGGGCGCAAAGATGTCCCATGTGACAATGTAGCCCCAGCCCTGGAAACCTGGTTTGGTCGAAGCAAGTCCCGTCCTCTTTCGATTACGTTACGTTGTGATCAAGGCCGACACACCTTCCCGCCCGGTGTTCTTCCTGCCATTGGAAGGTTCTGCCTCCAATGGAGACGTCTAGAAATGGCGGTACCCAGCCACGATCTTCCAGATTTCCAAAGCATCTGCGGCCCGTTTCCGCTTCTTCACAGCTGTTCCATTCATGTCTCGGACTTCCATGCGGCTTTGGGCACCCCGTACAACCTCAGCGCTCTCCGCGATGCCCCTCAGCTGCGGGAGCTTTTTTTGGGGAGGGGCGTCAGCATCAAGGATATTCCCACCGAGCTACAGCACTTAACGACTCTTGAAATCCACGATCCCGCCGGCATTGTTTTCCTCGAATGTGCCGACCTTCTTCGATCATTTCCACATCTTATCCGCTTTTCATCCTCGATCGCGAACCGGTGGTACCCAATGAATCCCCTGGATCCGCCCGCATCGTTGCAGACCTTGTGTCTCAACTACGACGACGCGTTCCTCGCGCATGTGACTATTCCTGGTCTCCAACGCTTCGAGTACAGAGTTTACGAATCCGATAACTCCACCACCGTCCCCACCTTCCTGTCGTTCATCTCTCGCTCCCGCTGTGTGTTGCAGCACCTCGTCCTGTGCGCCACTCCCCCGCACACATATCGTATCGACCTGTCCGAGAACTCCCTCATGCAATGTCTACACGCCGTGCCTTCCTTGACGACGCTCAGATTCACCGCCGCCGTCATCGCGCAACGTTTCTACCGAGAACTCGCAGCGGGGACACTACTCCCTAACCTCCGGGAGCTTTACATGTGCGAGAAACCGGAGGAAACCTACGATTACGTGCCCATGACGCACATGCTCACCGCACGCCAGGGATCATGCGCTCCCGCAATTCCGCTCGACCTCTTCGAGCTGGACCTGGCGCGTCAGCCTCCGAAAAGCGAACTGGAGCGGACGCGGTTGGATACTACCTTCAATATGATGGTTAACGTAAATCCCGTGCGCGAGTACCCCGCCGTGCAGCGGCAGCTCCAAGCGCTCATCAGGGGTGGGCTGAGTTTGCGCATCAAGTATCCTGGTGAGACAACGTGGCCCTCGACGGAGTGTGCATGGCGTTTCGGGGAGTACGCAGGCGGTAAGATGACTTTCTTGCATATTCTGCCTTCTGTCTTACTATCTATTCCCAGGTCTGCACCCGATGTGGTGATATGTCTGCCTAAGAGAATATGGCACGAATATAGCTGATTGTTGCTTTTTGCATGGAATTGATCGAGTTTAGAACTTGTTTTACCTTAGTCTAATATCGCTCGGTATGAATGACAACTCTTCCCTCTCGCTGATGATCCGCTGTGCGTACAAAAGCGTATCCGTCTTGTCTGAACATAAACTCCTCCAATTCCACAAGCCCATCCATCATTCCTTTGCACCGAACGAGAGTGGGAATCGACGACGAACGGAAGAACGAACGAACAATTTACCTGTGGTTACAGGCGATCGACCGAACTTGCTTTGTCACCGTTGTTGTGGAACGAAGCTGGAGCACGGAGCGAGGAGTTGGAAGAAGTTAGAAGGATCATTGGATTGGCTGAAGCTGCCGTTCGTAGCCGTAAGGTCAGGCTGCCGCCATCGATGTTAACGCACAATGAGCATTGTGACAGTGGGAGCCGCAGTGTTACGTCCTTGATTTCCTTTCTTTCGCCGCTTGCTGAACATCTATTCAGAACACGGGGCTAGGATATATAATGTATTTCAGAACAGAATTTTGACCCGGGATGACGCTGGGAGGGGGTTGGTTTCGGGTACAAGCCTGCAACATGCATGGGTTTTGTTGGCCTAGAGATATCCCTAGTACAATAGCCCCCCCTGTCGTAAATTGGGCAATACGTCAATCAAATCAGCTTGGATTTTCCAAATAGAGTCTGCTTTGGGTGGTGCCTTGCAGGCTAATGCTGTCCATATATGGCATTACAGCTGTTGCGGAACAATAGGTGCGCAAGTCAACTGTCCTGTCCTCATATTGAGACAGATTCTCTCGGAACATGGACCGTTCAATTCACGCCGCGAATATGCAGCGAATGGCGTGATGCGGTTTTTTCTGGAGTGCCAAAGTTTTGTGGCATTTCCAAGCAAGACACCTGTGACTTTCATTTCCGACCCTCAATTGACCTGAAATACTGATAGGTCGACTCAAGTACGACTTAGGGACCGTAACTACAACATATGCGAGGTACGAGCATTTTCTGTTGTACCGGTTGTCTACACGGCGGACAATCAACTGTCATTTGCGGTCCAAGTCTATGTGGTCATCGAACAGCCACCTGAACTGTCACTTGGTTAAACCCGGTCCCTTTCCCCGCTAGGAGTGTTTTCGGACTTTGCCATGGCCATGAGGCAGCCACGCGTTTTTGGGTCTTTCCGTGAGATAGATGACTTGAAAATACGATTTTTTTTTGCTCTTGGGCTCAGTTCGCAGGTGAATATTCTCGGAAATGGCTTAAAATAAACCTAGAAGCATAGAGTGCAATTCTACAAAAACGATTCGAAGGAAGACTTGTAAAAGCCGCGCGAAAACATGCCCCGAGTGCAAAAATAAGGAAAGAAAATACTGTTCTGTTTTATTCAGCCAATGAATCCACCTAAAATTTAGTGTGTGCATTACCTTGGATATGGAATGATCGTAGAAATTTTGGCAGAGTAAAATAAGGGGCGGAATGGCCGGTGTGCGAGTGCATCACTACAAGTGTGACAGCCGGGATTCCCCGGCAGTCCCCGGCAGGCTCTCGGCTGTCACACTCCTCTTGATGTGCCTCCGTAGCAGCCCTTTTTCCATGAATTTGGTGCTGATAAAATTTTTACAGGCATTGTATAGTCAAATTCAATGGTTCCACCAAATTTTAAATGAGTTGGGGGGCTGAATAGACAAGAATGTCGATTTCTTTGCATTCGCACCCCGTTCTCACTCAGATTTGACATGTTCTGCTTGAATTGTTCTCATAGCCGTGTAGTACATGGTCATAGGCTTGCTTTAAGCCACCTCCGCGAATATTTGGATGAGAACTGAGTTTAATATCGGAAAATCATTATTTTCAGATCATTTATTTCCCGGAAAGAGCCGAGCATGCATCGCTGCATCGTGGCCACGGAAAACGCCGTCAGCTCGACCAACGGGGTAAGTGGCCGGGTTTAAACAAGTGACAGTTCAGGTGGCTGTTCGATGACCACATAGACTTGGACCGCAAATGACAGTTGATTGTCCGCCGTGCTACGAAGCACTAGACTGTAAGTCTGTAACGGGGATTGGATTGAATATTTGGTGGTGGTGGTTCGCGTCGCAGGCCCAGATTTGAAGCTGGGGTCAATATTATGAGCGTGGTTACTTGCGTTCGCGGCGGGATGGGGCGCACCTGGTTCCCATTGTCTAAATTGCCATCAGCCACATCAACGCCTTAATATCGATTAGTATATCTTCAGACAAGTTTTGCGGTATTACAAACACTGAGTATATCGAGAGAGAGAACTTCGTGGTACAGAAACTTGGTCATTGTTTCCGCCAAACCACTGAATAATGGAGCCGTCCCGGACATACGTGGGTATGAATTGTTGGGCTATGTGTGGTTGAGGGTTCTGTAGCTGAGAAGGATGTGGAGAAATGTGTACCGATATCCCGAGGCCTGTTAAAAAGAGGGTAGTTTTTATATGGGCGATACACAGTATATCACCCATACTACTGCATGGAGGCAACCGTTCAAGGAGCGTTACGCGAAAAACTGCCTCCCAGTTAACAACCGGCTGCCATTTTGGGCACCGGACTTCCAATATGGTAACTCAGGCCCCGCAGGGCCCGAAAATTTGCCTAAAATGGTCCCCAAAGTTGAATTTTCAGGCCAATTAGGCAACATTTTGGAGGCTGCGTTACGCGTTACGTTGCTACCATACACGCCGCCACAATATATGTCCGCAGCAAGTCCGCTGACAATTTTTCACACGAACTCTCCGTTTCTCGTGACTTCTTGCCCTCGTGCCATGTCTGCTAATTGGATTAATAGGGTTAATACAGCTTCTCTCCGACCCTCCTCCATTCCACTTCTTACCACCATCATCAAAAACTTGAATTCACGCTACGCTCGCTCTCCTGCCCCAACGCTCACTTAAACAGTGCCCGTTGGCGAACAGCAGCTGCTGCTAGACTGATGAAAGTTGGAGAGACACATAAGACCCTCTCTCTTAAAAACTTGGAATACGCGACCTGAAAAGCCCGCTGCATCAGGCCTTTTCCTGTTTTTACTCTCGCTCGGGCTTCGCAATACCATCCATACTACACCGTACTCCTGACTACCTTCCAGACTATTGCCGCTAGAAAGTCATAAGTCGGCTGAGAGACAAAAATTCTGACTTGAGACCCCCCCAAAAAAAGAGCGGCTTACTCTGGCCGCAAAAGCGCAGTCGCGCAGTCCGGAAAAAATCGGAAAAGTACGGCCTCCCACCAGCCTGTGAAAAGCCGTGAAACCGGCCCAGTGGCTGAAAGCGGTCGACTGCTATACAGTCATATAAAGGCTTTGAAGAACGCGGGAACAAACTGCCTATTTTTGCTTCTTTCCTTTTTTACTTTCGATCCGCGGTACCAATTTTAGCAATGACAACGCCCGTGGCAGCAGTCCCCACGCTCCTCAACGTCCCCTCCTTTGACTTCTCCCCTCGCGACCTTCCCGCTCCTCCCGCTCTCGCTCCTCTCCCAGCTAGCGCGACCGCAGCCCTTGGCGCAGCTCTCCATGCGGCCTCCACGAACACCGTAGAGGAGCTCTCCGTCACCTCGACCGTCACCATTCTTCGTCGGCAATCTTGCTACTAGCAGCCCCGCAGCCAAACCCGACAAGGGAAAAGCCAAAGCCAAAGCCCCACCAGTACCAGTAGCTCCGGCTGCCCAGGCGGGCCCCTCCAGCGTGGCCGACACCGTCCATCCCTGGTGCAAGGCCAATGGGATCGACGGCGGCCTCCCTGTTCGCTGGTCGGCTACCGCGCACAAGGATCAGGCGCTCAGGCTGCTCGCTCTCGCGGCCGGCGCAGCTGCAACGGACGATAAGGTCGAGAACCTCACCTCTGACCTCGCCCAAGCGATGCAAGGTTCATCCTCACACCCCAGACTTCCCGCTATATCCCTAACACCACTATCAGGTATCCACGAACAGTTCATATCGCTCTCCTCCGATGTCAGCATGCGTTCTCCCGGGGACGACCTCACCACCACCACGCTCGTCAACGCGAGCAACAAGCACACCGAAAACTTTACGGGTGTGGCGGTCGCGATGACCGGGCTCGATAGCCGCATTGCCGCCCTCGAAAATATCGCCCCGTCGGGGACGCGCATCACCCAGCTCGACGCTACGCTCGGTGCGATCTCTTCCTCCCTCCAGGTGCTCATGGGTCGCATGAGTACCTACGAAGGCTCGGCCCCTATTCTTGCTGTAGCCCCAAACGTCGCGGCCACGCCGGCTCCCGCCGTTGCCGTCCACGGCACGGAGGCCCTCTTCACACAGTTCCAGGAATTCCTCAATGCGAGTGGGAAGCGCCCTCGTGAGGATGATGACGTCGACAACACAACTCGCAACGTGCGCACCCACCTCGACGTCGCTCCCGTCGCCTCACTCCCCCCTGCCTTCCACTTTGTCCCCTCTGGAGCGGGGCCTGCCCTCGCTACGGCCCCGGTACTACCCCGAGCCCCCGCTACCGGCCCTCCTCGCACCAAGAATGACCCCAAGCGCGAGGTCGTCCTCGGGCCCATGAAATACGGGAACATGGCACAGGACTCCCGTGCCGTCATCTCCACGGTCATCCCCGCCGCTGCACGCACTTCCTTCCGCGGCTACCATGCGCGTCGAGGCGCCGACGAGAACCACGCTATTTGCGTCTTCGAGTCGGAAGCTATCGCCGACTGGATCATCGAGCAGTGGAACACCGCCACAGTCACTCGCGTCGGGTATGAGATCGTCACCGTACGCAAATCCCCAAATGTCTAAGGGCAGCTCAGCCCCCCCTACTTACTTATCCATACATTGTTCCACCACTACCTCGTGCCCCATCTTTATCTTCACCTTCCTTACCTCCCCTACCTCCCTCCCAAAATGGGTCTACTGCGATCCCTCCCCCACCCGCATTTACTTTTACTTCGTTACCTTTACCTTCTGCCCAAAATAGGTCCAGACCGACTGCACCTCCTCACCCCCCTACTTCTACTTCGTCTCCACCTTCTACCCACCCTCTTGACACCATACAGTATCTCAGTATCAAAAGTTGGAATATCAATGGTGCCTTTCCCTTACAAATGAGCTGCCCAATTTTTCGTAAGAACCTTGAAAACTACGAAATTAACTTATTCCAAGAGACGCACTTGCGTCCAAATCAACATGACATGATTGAACTACCACCCGGCTACACCATCCTCTCACGCACTCGACGACCTAAGGCTTCATTTAACAAATCATGGGGCGGTGTCGTGGCTATATTCCGGTCTAATCTTCCTATCAAGAGCCGCGAAGACTTCTCGGGTCCAGACTTCATGGTCCTTCAGATCGACCGGCTTCTGATCTACAATGTCTACATACTCCCGGAGGGCTCTATCTGGACAGGTGTATTAGAATCCGACCCATGCAACGCTTTGTCTGCGTCACTTGCACGCGCGTACATGGGCAGATATGACTACATCGGGCTCGGGGATTTTAATGCTAGAACGGCATCCAAAATCCCGCACCCTCTCGATCCTCCTAGACTCTCAAGTGATAAAGGCAACATCTCTACACGAGGTACTTGGCTCCTGGACACATGCTTAGACTATGACATGGTCATCATCTCGGGCGCTCGCTGTTTTGGACCAGCAAGTGGCCGTCCAACATCCTTTCAAGGAGCTCATGAGACGGTTATCGACTACGCACTATGTTCCAAAGGCTTCTTGTCCTCCATTACCGCCTTCGCAGTCTGTGATCGAGTCCACGGCTATGACCACGCAGCGCTTTCCCTGCGTATAAAAATAAATGTCGATCTCGTAAACCTGATATCGGCAAGCCCGCGCAAAAAGAGAAAACTTGATAGGGTGCTCCCAGATGTAACCCCGCTAGACAAACTCTTCATAGCCACCCTCGAGGCTGGCAAAGACGAGAAGAAAAAAACCTTGAACTTATACGGCCCTGTCTATTTCCAGACACCAGCAACAAAAGTCACTGCTCACGGTGTATGCCTGAATGCTGGCAAAATTACCGCATCTTCTGGTTCTGCAACCTATTGGGGAACCGACTCCAATAAAAACTTGTCGCGCAAAGTTTGGGGCGCACAAACGGGACCGAGAGCCGAGCTTCGCGCAGTCCTTCTCGCGATCGACTCTGCTCCACAGCACAAGTCGCTAGAGGTATCAACGAGGTCGGAATACGCCATAAAATCGGTTGTTTACTACGCAGCAAGGAACGACGCTTGTGGATGGCGATGCGCGAACGGGGACATTCTGAAGCCGCTAATCGCCGCCATCAAAGCCCGCACAGCTCCCCTTCACTTCCGTCATCTGAAGAAAGATACCGCTCTCACCAACGGTCATTTAATACAAGCAACCGCAATGGCAAGAACAGCAACCAGCCAACATCCAACAGTGGCCCCAGCGGGTGTACTAACTCCAACACACATCGTTGCCCTAAACACCGCACCACTGGAAGGTATTCCAAAAGTCTCGGCAGACATAGCCAATGACGCGAACGAAGCCCAATCCAAGCCCAGCGCACCTCCACGCGGCGAATACCCTCTCCCACATCGTGGCAGGGACAAACTCGCGGCCATGAAAGATGAGAACCGCGACAAAATCTGTGATGCCCCTACTCGTGCTGTTTTCTGGAAAGAAATCGGCCGATTCGATAAAGCACGCCCACCAGCTATCTCTGTAACGGCTTCTAGTCTCAAGGATATCTTTGAGAGACGCTTAAATCCTCCCTCGGTTCTTCCAGAACAATTTAACGCAGCCCAGCACACAATTAACAAAATTCTCGCGGGTCTGATTCCGGAAGTGACCAAAGATCATACAGCTGAAGGGTTCTTTTCGACGCCATGGGCCACCGCAGACATGGGTAGACTCAAGGATCATCTGCGGAAGCATGCTACAGACAGTTCTCCCGGCGAAGACGAAGCATCTTACGCGGAGTTGCTAGAAATTCCCAACGATGACCTCGCGTTCCTGTGCAATGAATGTGTCAACAAAAGAGGTGGTCCTACTATCTGGTTTCTATCGGCATTAATTGGAATTCTAAAACGACTGAAGCCGCATGATAATCCGGACAGCTACAGGCTCATAGCGCTCGAAAGCTGCTTCTTAAAAGCACTGACAATGCTGATTCACTGGCGCATTGTGGACTGGGCAACTGCGCGCGGGTTAATTCCGGCCTGGCAAAATGGCTTCCGCGCTGGCTACCGCACAAATAACAACCCGTTCATACTTAGATGCGCAAAAGAATGGGCGCGCGCTCGCGGTTCTACTCTCTACGTTGCGGCAGTTGACGCAAGCAATGCATTCCCGTCCACCGATCAACCCACACTTTGGTTGAAACTTTTCCGTATGGGAATGGGAGGCCCTATTTTTGACTGGCTTCGTATGCTCTACGAACGGATGATGTACTACGTCAGACACGGCAATATGGAGTCGAGTGATTTCAAGGCATTAATTGGTGTATTGACAGGAGATCCTGCTTCCCCGTGCCTCTGGAATTTATTTCTCTCCGACTTGTCCATGATGCCTGATTTTGACGACGTATTTCTGGCCGGTATTAGGATCTCACTGCTTGCACAAGCTGATGACCTTCTCATCTTCTCTCTATCACCTCGGGGGCTTAATCAGAAACTCGCCACTCTCGCCGAATGGTGTGCAAGGAATTTTATCCTTATCAACATGATAAAGACAATCATCTTGATTTTCGGACCCTTCCACTTGCCCCTTCCTGAGTTTCGCCTCGGAAAAGCCCTCCTCAAGGTTAAAATGGACGAGAAATATGTTGGCATTCATCTCCGCACAGATTTACGAAATATGTTCGCAGACCATTATATAGCCAAAGCACGCACAGCGCGCTATTGTGGACACAGAATAATGGGCATTGAAGATATGACAGGCAGGCTGAACCCAAAGGATCTGAAGCAACTATATATGGCGAGAGTCGACTGCCACTTGATCCACGGATGCGAAATAGCCCCGGACAGTGAGACAGTGCACGTCAAAAAGTTGTGCAAAGTCCAGATTAGCTTTATCCGTCATATTCTAAATCTCCACTCTCGGTCCATGATCGCGCCACTGTTCACTGAAACAGGTCTGACACCACTACGAGTCCGAAGGTTCTTACTAGTCCTCACCCACCTAATTTACTTCCTTAGTCTTGGTAACACCCATCTGGCTCGCGCAGCTCTCAACAGCTCCGTTGAACTGGCACTGGATGGGAAAAAATCATGGGCTCTTGATCTAATGAAGGCGTCGCAAAGGCTTCCATTCCCATGCCCCGAGCTCAATCTCCACGGCGCAACTGTCGCCGGAATTGAAGCGTACTCAAAAACGGTGCAATCTCTCTTGAAGGAATGGTTACAGAACGAAATAGACTCGTCAGATAAACTTTACTTGCTTCACGGACGCTTAGAACCTCAAAAAGATGAAGGTCCAGCCCAAGTTACTTCGATCATGCGGCATTATTTGAGTATGGTGAAAACTCAGAAGCACAGAGAGGCATTGACCTCTCTTCTGCTCTCAACCCACCTGCTTGCCGTCGAAGTTTTGCGCTACGTGGACCACGCGTATGCTCCAGTGCCCCGGGAAGATCGGTTGTGTAGGCTGTGCAGGAAAGACGTTGAAACCCCGGAACACGCGTTGATCTCATGCGACTCTTCGGACGAGCTGAATCAATTGCGCTCGGTATTTCTAGCTAAGCTCTTTCATGATGTACCAAACCTACAACGCCGCATGGTGGAACTCAACGAAACGGAGTTCCTAAAAGCCGTGCTCTTTCATCGTCCCACAATTGCGCTGTTAGCTAAATATACGTATGAAGTCTTAGAGATATTCTATGCCGTGCCAGTGTTTCGTTTAAGTAACGTTTGAGCTGAGTGGTTCCTTGTCTAACGTGTCCTAATTTTGCTTCTGTGTGTTGACTTGGTTCTACAGCGGGTCGGTTGAGATGATCGGTCCGTGAGCTCGGCCTGGAAGACATATGGAAGTCCAGGGGCAATAGTCTACAGAGTTGTGCCTGTATACTTAGTTACTCCCTGGGCCCGGCGTTCCTGAGCGGGACCGTGCCGTGTAATCTTCCTTCCTTCCTTCCGACCTTCCATCGGGCTTTGATCGGGTTCCCTTGAGAAACAAACCTCCTAAGATCTCACGCTGTCGTGGGCAGTATAAATACATGGGAAATTCTGGGAGAAACCGTTTCCGCGGCATCTTCAAGCACTCACAGAAATGAAGGTACTCATACTAGGGTATGTATTCGTTAACTCAACTCCTGTAAATATTATGTTGAAGGCTGTACAGTGCGACGGGCGCGATCGGCTTTCCAGCCGCACAGGCCCTGGTGCGCGCGGGATATATAGTATATGGGTTGGCCCGCACACCGGCCAAGGCGAATTTACTAGCGCAGGAAGAAAGTGCGTACGTCGGTTCAAATCTGCAGCGCTCTTTCTTGAATCCTGCCTCTGTTCCCAGTTATTCCCCTCCTCGGCGACGTCGAGTCAGACGTGTGGCTTCCACTTATCACGACGCTGGACGTTATCATAGAATCCGTCATGGGCGCCGATGCCACCACCCTCAACGCAGTCGGCCACTCCACCTTCGAGCGCGCCTCCAAAGCAGCGCAGGAACTGCGTGCCGAAGGGGCCACCCTGCTTACATACATCTACACCTCGGGCATCTGGGTCCACGGCGATAGCAGAACCGAGATCGTCACGGACACCACCCCACTCACGCGTCCCGCCAAACTCGTCGCGTGGCGCCCGGCATTCGAGCAGCGTATCGCCCGCAGCACGGACGTGAACGGCATTGTGGTGCGCCCGTCGCTGGTCTATGGCCGTGGGGCTTCGCTGTTCGCGCCGCTCTTCGACACCGCGCGCGAGGGGCGAGTGGTGTGGCCGGGGACGCCTGGCGGGCGCTACGCGACGATTCATGCCGACGATCTGGCTGAATTGTATTTGCTTGTTGCGCAGCGCGCGTCTATTCTCGGGGGGAAGATAATTGACGCGACGAATCCCCATACGGAGTCTGTAGACGAGATCCTGCGGAAGCTCGCGGTGGTATCGGGTGCCAAAGGCCCGTACGAGTACAGGAAGCCGAGCAGCGGTGCGTGTACAATATGTTATGTTCTTCGTTGTCCTTATCACCCTCATGTCCAGTGTTTGAGGAAGCTTTCACCACGACCCCCCTGGTTCGCCCATATCTCGCCCATGCGCTGTTGGGCTGGTCCGCAAAGAAGCCAAGCCTGATCGATGGGCTTGAAACCTATTACGCTGCGTGGCTAGCGTCCCGCCCTGTGTGACGATCCTCATAATCTCCGCAATCAATCCCTTGTACTGTATTTCTACCAGTTGTTTATGCTCATGACTTCGAAACATCGATACAGATTATTTTCTCACGCAAGGGCCAGTGGTATGTTGTGCTTGTTATAGCCGCAGCCTCCCGGCTGCGAGGGACAGTTGAGGTGGAAATTCGAAGCTGGACGTGGGAGTTTGACGATGAGCAGAGAACACAATGAATTTATTGGTACTGTTGCGAAATTATTCCATCTTCATCGGAAAGCAGGTTAAAGGCGCATCTATCAGACCACTGCAATTGTTTCTAATGCGACCTACCCCCTAATGCCCAATGATCACCACTGGCTAACACGGCTCCTCCAAATATTTGACCTCTTCGTCCGTCAACTTGATGTGAACCGCAGCTGCACGACGTCAAAATTATGAACACACTGATTTTTTTGGGGAATGAGTGAACTGACCAACAGCCTCGGCCAAGTTCACCAGGGAAGTGGTACTGACGATCGGCGCAGACACAGCTTCAGAATGTAGCGAGCAAGAATATGTTGCAAATTTCGGGTTGGCACCTACTCTCCTTGCTCAAAAGCTCAAGGCGACGGAAATCTGGGACATGGTGAATCCGCGCATCTTCGCGATTTCTTCGACACTTCCACAGTCTCTCTCCTCCCCAAAATCTGCAGGCGGGCTGTGATATTATCTGAGACCCCTTAGTGGGCCGAACTAGTTAGTGGGCCACTTGCATAATACAAGGTGCTGTGATGTAGAAATACAGGATGAATTATGACCTATCGCGACAAATTTCGAGGCCGAGTGATGCGGCGATCAAAAGTTACGGGCGGTTCTCGACCAAGATGTCGGTGTGTGAACATCATTTCTTATCTCCGAACGGCCCTCGCGCGCGTCTTTGGCTTGTTTCTCCACCAATTCTTCGTCGATTCACAAATTTTGGGGCTCGTTCGCATCCCTTGATTCGAAGGTATGCCCCTCTTGTAAGCGAAACATGTTCGGTCTCACCTCCTGGAACCCCCACGAAGACCCTGATCTAATCTTGATTGGTCTGCTGTCGCCACCTCTGCAGCGAACGAGCCATGCGTCCCGCGGCCCTGGAATTTGGCTGTTGGATTAGAAATATCAAATACTGTATCGTACCAGGTTTCTAGGAATTTAGGTTTACCACTGCCCAGTAACGGCCCACTACTACCTCAAACACCCAAAATTCAGTTGGCCGTACAGATGTATTTTTTGGGAGGGGTTATTGGCATGTGGGGGACATCATCCATGATCAGGTATGTCCAAATACGTCTAATGGGCCTATCTGGACTTTAATTTGGAGTGTAAATTCTGTCTGTGCTTTACACAACGTGCCTTTCAACCAACATCACCATTTCACCTATCCCCCTTGCTCAAAAGGGAAGTAGCAATGGTTCTTGCGTAGCTCAGATGTACCATTTTAGTGAATAGAATGGTGTAATTATATGTCTTTAATGATTTGGGATACATTGGGACTGCCCGGACGAGGCCGAAGGAACGATTTAGAGGAGTGGCCCACTAACCCGTGTTCGCCATTTTAGGTTACCGCCGAAAGAAAAATTCAGTATGCCACAGAATCATGATGTAAATTCGCGGAAAATATCTGGACTGACTCACAGGATGTATGCCCTCGTTCCAAACCCCATAGGACAGGATCCACCTCACGTTATGCGTGGGCTCGCGGTCAAAAATGCTAAGGTGGCCCACTAGTAAGCAGTCTCAGATAATAAACCAACACACCGCTCATTAAATTACATGCACATATATTAGGAGGAAACAAGTGCATACACAGGATCAGGCACCAACCATCACTTGAGATCATTGGGAATTCAGAAAATGAGTATGGGCTAGTCGGCTTGCACTCTTGACTGGCACTAAAGAAAATTGGTGCCAAGTGTTGAAGGGACTTACTGGTTTGTGGTGAATACATTGGGTCCACATTCATAAATTGGTTCGTAGTAAATAAAATGGCTCACTTGTGGATTAGCGCTTGCTACAATGTGGCCCATA
Organism: Mycena rebaudengoi; assembly: GCA_029282285.1. Classification (NCBI taxonomy): domain Eukaryota; kingdom Fungi; phylum Basidiomycota; class Agaricomycetes; order Agaricales; family Mycenaceae; genus Mycena; species Mycena rebaudengoi. Next base: position 144,087 of record JARJCX010000044.1, on the reverse strand, counting down.
CTCAAATAACTCGCGTGTGGTGAATCGCCGCGTCTAGGCAACATTAGCCAAAGCTGAATCGGACTGAATAAATGCTTAGCTCGCTGCTTGTTCGTATATCAACAGTGTGCTGTCTTCAACCACATATACTGTCTCTGAACTGGAAAGGCGAGGCCTCATCCGTGCCAACGTGAATGGGTTGCATTTGATTTCGGCACAGCGGCTCCAGAGAGTGGCTCCCATTGTATACATTCCAATGCTGGCTTGTTATGGATCACAGAATCAACTCAGTGATTCAAAAAAAAAGTTTGGGCATGGGAAGTCAGTTGAACATGGAAAAATCGAATTGAGATAGTTAAAACTTCGGAGTAGGAGTAAGAATACCTTCGACTGCATAGTCACACGTCAAATAACCGAAATAGGACACTCAACAACTATTCCCACTGCCATTAAAAGTGGATTCACAATCCTAACGGTGGACACTACCGTACACAAATCTTTTGCACTGATGATTTCGTCTGCGCCGACTCCTCAACTGTAACATGATGGTCTGAGTGCGGTGCTGTTTCCGGGAAGACTGTTGCGAGTCTGTTCGCCGTTTGCTGAAGGTTCATCAGGGTCAAATATTTTTGAGATCCTGTAGGTGTCCGTTGCGGGCTCCGATCTATCCATCCCGTGTGTCGGCTTTTATCGGCAGCTGGGTGGGGGAAGAGGTCACGAAGAGAAGAGTGTGTTTATATGGGGTGAGCAAGGGGCACGGTGAAAGTGCCGTTACTACCGCAGAGTGCCACAGCACTGCCGCAGGTGACCGGTGGGTTGCCGCAGCTCTGCGGAAAATGTGTCACACTGCCGCAGAGTCACGCTTGTGCTCAACCTGACCGCCGCAGGTTGCCGCAGACGAGCTGTGACATCGACATTTATGATGATTCCAGAAATCATACAGCCCCAAATCCACTGCCAGGTTCCTAGTAGGTTGCCGTCGGAGCCTGATATTCATGTTCCGTGGCTGTTGAGCAGAGCCACCCACAGCCACTGCCCACAGCCACAGACGTGAATATCAGGCTCTGACGGAAACCTACTAGGGTGAAATCTAGAACAATCCTAAAAACACACCGTTAGGACATAGCTTCCATCCGGCATCTATAAAGGCAGAATGAAACTGTGTTGCGTGGAAAATACGTAGAGGTGGGAAAGGGAGGATGTGAAGTCCTGAGGAGACTAGAGGAGATTGTCTGTCATTGATAAAGTCATGCGATCTGCAGCAGAACATCGTTTTTGAGTGGCGTGTGCTGGTACTAAATATTCCTGGATTTCCTTCTCATGAATGTGAATAAGGTGTATCAGTGGTTCGTCGATAATACTCTGAACCTGTAACTATATCTATCCTTGTTTCGTGGCAATCTCTGGCTCGGGTCTATTTGTGCACTGGTCCCGTCGGAGCTTCGCAGTTGAACAAGCTTCATCTGTTCACACCGCTGATTTCCCATGTAATTTCCCTGCTCTGTGCATGTTTGAGGGCGGAAACCCAGTCCAGATTCAGGGTAGCTGCTCGGTATTCAAGCACATACATAATCCTGAATGCCTATTTATATCGTCTACTCAAAGCCACTAGTCATTACAACCGATACTCTACGAGGATCGGACATCGGTTCCACGCCCATGTGCTCTTCTCCCATCGGCTTGGCTAGAAGGACAGACTCCGGAGTTGCTCCAATTCTTCCCGCTGTCAGTGAGGACATAAGTCGCGCGGTGGGGGTATAAGTAGGGGGTTTTAAGAGATTGGGTATCAAAGAAGCGGTGGAGATTGATGAGGAAATCGGGTGCGTGAAAGTCGGTGGTGATGGATTCCACAGTGAGCTTCGGAAATCCCGGTTTTTTCGCAATGGAGTAAGCAGGAAGTGAGGCCAGCGGAGTGCTAACGGTGACGTCCTCGAGTTCACCCTCATCGTCGGAGTCTTCGGGCTCTACCGCAACGGGAACAGGTGCTGGAGGATCATCCCCGTTGTCGACAGCGTCAGACTCTTTGTCAGCGACATAACCAGGAACCGCCCACTGGAGATAGGTAGCAAATTTATGGATGGACTGTTGACGGCGAAGCCAAACAGTCATTTGATTCGTGTACGCCTTCTTGTTTGTGGCGACATAGCCGACCTTGGCGAGATCAATATGAAGGCGTTCCGTATTTTCGGTGTTAAAGCCGTCGAGGGTGCCACGGGAACGGATGGAGTCAAGGTAGTGTTTGAGTTTGTGGAGTTTGTTGATGTCAAAGTGAGTACGTATCTCCAGGATGAGGAAGACCTCCTTGTTATCGTGGAAAGAGGCCCACGCCGCATCGAGGAGCGCGAGGGATTGGTCCAAATGTGTCTCGAAATGAGCGTAATAAATAAAATCAATGATACCCCAGACTGCGAGTTGGACGCGGGGATCTGTGGTGTTGGCGATGACGCCGAGAAACACCTTCTCCATGTTCTTACGCTCGGTCCCAGTCCACTGCGTAGTCAGAGAGATTCCCTTTTTAAAGTGCCGAAGGGATGGATGGGGTGTCATGGCGCGGAAGCGGACGTCAATTTCATCGGCGGAGGGTAGCGGCAGTTGCCCAGTTGACTACATGTTCCCCAAAGACGCCGTTGTGGAGCTCGTGAAGGATGTCGGGGGTGATGCAAGAAAATATATCGCAGTGGGGAAAGTCCGCCCAAAAGGGATTGATCGCCCGCATATTGTGGGTTGTGAATTCAGGCGGATGCTCGTTTCGAGATTTTTCACCAAGAACCCGGAGCGCCTCGGTTTGAGTCCGCCACGGTGAATCTGCTTTTTCCCCACGCTTCTTGGGAGCAACGAGACAGCGGGGGCAAGAATTCTCCTTGCAGCAGACCACGAGGCATTGCTCGGGGTAATCGGCTATGTAAGCCGAAAGAATCGGGAACATCTTTCGCACGAACCCGTCAGCGCAATCCATGAGCACACCGTCCTTGCCCGCTGCTCTCAACGTTCCCAGAACGACCCGCATGCAGTCATGGAAGAGCTGGTACTGGACTGAAGAACGGCGCTTCTTCAAGAAGATCTCGAGCTTGCAAACTGGAATGTAGCCAAGAAGAACGGTCGCACGCGAAGATGGGGTACGGCGGGTCTCTTTGTCGATATTCCCAATGGTGAGATACACCGGCCATGCTTGTTGGTCTCCACTGAAGCGCGTCAGCTGTGTTTTGTCTGTCGATATAATGATCGGCGCCAGTGTCGATCCTTTGGGCAATAATTTCTATCAACGTATAAGTATGGCCATTTCCACGCAACAGATGTATTCAGCGCTCACCTGGACCTTCCACCACCAGTCTGCAGTCCACATCTCACTATACACTCGATTGCTATATGCTCCGCTGTTACTATCACGGTTCTTGAACACGCGGCGCGGAACATATTCCTGGTTGGTAAACATGGGGTTCCCGAGAAGTTCCCTGGCGCATTCGACAGGATCTCGATGCCAGAGCTCAACTATCTGTTTCTTCGGCTTGCCTTCATCGTCTAGTTCGTCGCCGGTGAGCTAAAAGGGGTACGGCGCCACTTAGGCCCCTCTGCTAACGCGTCGATTCGTTGAAGGAAGGCACGGTTGTTATGGAAGGAAGGGTTACTTCCTTCACGGACCTGGAAAAATGATGAGGCTGTGGTCTTTGATATGAGCATGGTACGCACCGTTTTAAGCTTCAAATAGTCGTCTGTTTTTGTCTGGCTGAGCCCCGATGTCATTAGCCATCTAGCAAGCTCCCATTCATCCTCGCTTTCGAACGGTGCCCAGGGCGGCAGCCCCGCCTTCTCCTGCTCATCACGAAGCTTCTCAAACTGGGTTTGACAGCTTCCAAACGTCGCGCCCGCCTGGAACTCTTCGGGAAAATCCTGCACCCACTCGTCATCTTCGTCCTCTACCTCCTCCACCGTTGCCCGCGGACACTTCTGGACTTGCGGACCTGGGGCTGGTAGTCCTGATGTGCTGCTTGACGGACTGGGGGGATCTGCAAACACGTCGACATCCTCCACGCTTCTATCTCCGCCGGCAAGGTCCAGCCCCGAATCCGTGTCCATTCCGTGCACGTCTTCAACGTGGTCCTGCAGCCCATCGAATTCTTCAGCCCCAGGTTGACCACCATCGTCTGAATCGTCGTCCCAGCTGGACCGCGCAGCGTACGCCTCGTAGACTTTCTGGTGACATTCTTCCGATTGGGAGAGGTGAGATACCAATCCTTGACTGGTTGGAAGAGTGAGGAAACAATATTCACAGAGAAATCCAGGCATTCTGGGCGCGCTCGCAGCGATGGCTAGAATTTCGAGATCAAAGTCGGGCCCGGATCTCCCGATCTCGTGCGACGCACCAAACAAGCTCGCTACTGTTCCCATCTTTTTCGCATCTTTTTTCTTCTCTCCCCACCATGTTGTCGTCCGACGAGGAGGAACTGGCACCCCCTCCTGCGAAGCGCCTGCGCCAGTCAGGCAATGGTCTGTCCGCCAATCCGACACTTCCATCTCGGACTCGTCAGCCCTCAACGAAGCAAGCTCAGAGAAGTATCTTCCTATTCTCTGTCATCTTTGACTTGCTCATTGCTGCCTAGACAAAGAAAACGAGCAGTCTGTGGCCGAAAAGTTACTCAAGGCGCAGAAGCTATGTGATAAGTACAAGAAACAGGTCCGCGAGCAAGAGACCGCAAATAAAAATAAAGGTCCATTGTTCTATCGCCATTGAATGCAGCTAATCAATATCCTCTCAGCTGCGCTTGATGACGAGCTGGAGTCGGAGGAGGGATCAGAGGCTGAGGATGGTGCAGTAACCTTCTCTAGCGCGGTACGTGGATTTGATCGCTACTTTTTTCATTGCCCGTCCTGACCTAAGCCTCAGATACAGACTATGAATAGCCTCCCATCCCCGCCGCCGCGTCCCACAGCTGTGTTACGCAAGGTTAACAAGTCTGACAAGACCCCCAAGACCAGGCCTCGCGCCTTCATGGGGATCGCCGAGACTTCTGCCTCCAGTTTATTTGACGACGCCGACGACGATGAGCTGATGCTTGATCCAGAAGCGGATTCCGGCAGTAATGGGGCTGACTTGCATCCGCCGCAGACTCCCCAACGCGATCATCAACAGCCTTCACTTCTGTAATTTTTTTCTTCTTCTTCTTCTCAAATGTTTCTTCACTGACTTTCTTCGTAGCGATTCCATGTCAGACCGCGGCCGTCCGGAAACCGTTTCACGCAAACGTGGACGGCCTGGATTATCGCCGCAGCCGCCGCCACCGCCGCCGCCGCCACCACCGGCGCCACCGTCGTCCACGAAGCGACCGCCACCGCTGGATGCCAAGTTCCGCCAGGGATTCGTCGCTGGCGGGAAGCCGAAGGCCGCTGACTACGAGGACATCATCCAAGCGCTCCTGCTTCGTGCAATGGCTGAGTATTCAGCAAATATACTCTCTACTGACGCCTTCCCACCCATCGGTATACAGCTGGACTGGGCGGCGCGATGCTGGATGTCTACGTGCCGGACAGCAAAAGCCCGTTATATTCTCGCCGACCGTATGGCTAAACTTGTGAGTGTTACGTTCTACTGTTACGTTTCTTCATCAAGACCGGCCATTAGATTACAAAAAGAGGATCACAAACCCGTGGCCGGATCGTCGATGGCTTCCGCTCTGTCTTCGCAACCCACTACGGCTTCATCCGGACCTCAACGTCGACATCCATCAAAATTAATGTCGCACTTGCGCAGAAGCTTAAATTCAAGGCATCGTTTCATTACAAGGTAATCACCTACTCACTTCGTCTTGTTGTTCTCATAATATTATATTCAGGATGTCAACAATCGGCTTGGTTTCGGTGGCAACTCGATCCTCTCCGACGTCCGTCAGCTCACGACATTCAAGGACAGGGAATCTCTGGGCGCTATATTCCGGTCCCACTTCGATCCCATCACCCTTCCTAATCTAGCCTTCGACTTCGCTGTAGTAAGTCGCCCCATACCAATTAGTTCATGCTACGCTGACTGTGATTGCAGCTCGAGTTCCTTATCGACGAATGGTCCACCGGCAGTTTCATCTCCAAGAAGTTTTACGAGAAAGATGTGGCCGTCTCCTATCGGCGGCATCTTACCGACGTCCAGTCCTGGAGCAACTTCAACAAAACTGTCGTGGAGAACATCCGAAAAAAATGGTCCAAACGTGCCATGTGAGTATCTCTTTAATTAGTTTTTGTCGTTCATTCTAATACGATTTTAGGAGCTCTCTCGGCCTTGTATCTACTGCCGCAATATCAACCAACATTGACCGTGAGCAGGAGGATCGCATGAGGGATGAGATGGAGGGTAGAACCGGTGCAACTGATAGTGAGCCGGAGGTGGACGAGCCGAGGGAGCGGGAGATGGAGGAGCCGGAGGTGGAGGAGCCGGTTGTAGATGCTGAGCCGGGAGGAGGGGAGGAAGAAGAGTAGCATTTGGCCCGTTTTTTTTAAATTTCCGCGTGAAATATAATTGGATTTATTGAATCCTTTTTTTTGTACCCGTGTCATTATAATCACCCTACAAGGAGTCCCGTAGTCCCAGGAGCGTGGTAGTTGTCGAGCTATGGGGTGCTACATGGAGCTACAGTGATGGCATGTGGCGGCTATCAAGAACTACCGAGAGTTTAGACAGCGCTACCAGAAACTCCATAAATAGGGACTTGGCTACCACACTACTGAAGCTACTGGGGCTAACAAGTGCTACATGGCGAAGTGGTTTTTTCCTGATGTACTACGTGACCATGAATACATAGACTAGGCCTGCTACTAAAGGAACAAGTTCAACCCCTCAGAACAAATACATCCGAAAATCCCTGACATACGGAAGATTCCGCGAATTCCGAGGAGAAGCCCCTTTTGTAAGACCAGTCCAGATTCTGGTCAGTTCTTAATGTCTTTCAATATTGCTGGAACGGAAGGGGACCCATGTACTTCAGCTAAAGATTGATCCCATATTCTGAAATGTGATATGCAGCTGATGCTGAGATATCGGCACATCCTGTCCGCGAATTTTGGCAGGGGGCCCCTCAGATGTAACAGGAACAAAGAACAAAAAGTTTTTTTACTCGGTGAAAAATCCCGTTTTGATGGAAAATAACATCTGAAAACATTACAGCCACTAAAAACACTACAAAAATTTGAAACGAAATTAAGCACTGCCATCAATTTATCACAACACAGCCCCTAAAAAGTCCCTCAACGATCAGCGTCACTAGTCAAAAAAATCGATGAAATTGGTGATCTGAGATTTGAAAGGGACGATACTTATTACATAAGTACTCGTAATCGGGCAAGTCGGCTGCCAATCAATCACATGTCAGCAATTCCCACGTCATCTCTCTTTACGAGTACTTATGTTTACATATGTTATCGTTTCTTTCAAATCTCAGGGCACCCAAAATCGATCACTTTTTTACTAGTTTCCGATTTCGTTGAGGGACCCCTTTAGTGACTGTGTCTAGTCGTTGTACTATTTCTATTAGTCGAAAACGTATCAAAAATAGCGGCTGTGCCTTTGTTCGTATTTGGTTAATTGTTCGTATTTACATACTCGGGGAAAAATACCCCTTACTCGGTGAAAAATCATCACTTGCGCAAACAATGGCAAAAAAGTTTTTTGCAATCACCCTCATCCTTCAGCATTCTCCCTCCCCCTTTCGGACTTGAAGAAAATGAAAACCATAAGGACAGGACGGGATCCTCCGACGAACCGTGTCTAACTGCAATGGAGCGCAACTTTTTTTGTATGGCATATTTATACCGTTTTTGGTACTCAATATCGTATAACGGCATATGATATACTTAGAATTGTGATTGCAATATTTATCGCGGGAAATGGGGGCGCGGGGCATGGTGTTTGGTCTTGATTGGCAGCGGAGGCTGCGTTTTGTTTGGTTCCGTTCAGGTAAGTACACAATGATAGCTTGGTCGCCATTTGGTTAATTGCATCTGTGGCTGGTAGACTGCCCGTACTACCGCACGCACGCTGACTTGATGTGATCCGTAACTCAACAACATTTGCCGACGTGCCGACAACGTACTTGGATATTAAATCACCGAGCGCTCCCTCCGCGCACCGCCCCCTGCATCGCTGCGCTGAACACATGCGGCCCTGCACTCAATGTTCCATCCCGCCATCCCCGATGCGCCTCCTGCCCACAGCACCGCCTGCCCCGCCTCCTGTGTCACCGTCCCGCCTCGCAACAGCTCCCGCCTCCTAACCGCCCGCCAACTCCCTTACGCACTCACACCCCTAATCCGCTCCCTCCCGCCTGTTACTAGCCCAATACCCTGCCAATACAATACGCTAGAAGTACATAGAGTATACGTCGCGCCCCTAGGTTGCCTCGCCCGCGTAAGCCAGCCGAGGTAACCAGCCCAGATACTCCGTGGTCCCGGAAAGATCCGGTTGATGGCCCGGCCCAGGGGCCGGGACGCTGCGAGCCTGAAATGATGTACTGTCATGTATTGAGAGATTATATTGAGTTTTAAAGGCACAACAACCCATTTCACATATTTTATTTTATTTTATAGTGCATAGTAGTGAAATATTTGGGCCTGAGATACTCTAGCCTCTAAGATAGGATTCTTGGGTGATTCTCGAGGGAATAAAGATATTTCATCACTCTTTCAGTACTTATCATTAATTCCTTTGCCTACTCAAAAAGATATTGGCCCACCTTTAACTCATGCTTCCCAGGTGAAATTTTGTATTGAACTTGCAATAAACTAGGCTTGTGAGCACCTTGAGTGATCATATATGCCTTAGGGATATGCTGGGACATTTTCGAATTTATGAACATACCAGATATGCTCCAGAGCTGGAAATTGCAAGAATAAATTGTGCATGATTGAACATGCACAATTGTGACTGTGAACATCTTCCGATCGAACACATTGAAGAAATTCGATCGAACACTTTTTAAAAATGTGTTCAATCGATGTACAAACACATTACTCAATCGAACATTCAGATATTAGGCTGGGAAAATGATGGTTTTGGCTAGTGTTCAATCACAGATTGAACATGTTCAATTGGGAATCCTTCAATTGAGATGTTCAATGTGTTCGATTGTGAAGCCTAATAGGGTAATTATCCTTGATTGAGAGTACGTTCAGCGAGGTAACCGGGCTGTCTTTGAGCCCCTCTGTTTGGCGGGCAAAAAATCACGTGTGGGGTAACCGCGGGGGTCACCACAGCCGAGGTATATACATTCACCCTAAATGATCCTATTACCTTTATATAATTTGGTTACCCCAATACAGATTCTGAAAATACCAATACACTACACCACCACATTCGAGCCAATCCCGCATACTGCTATCAAATGCGCATTTATTTTCCGGCGCTCATTTGTTTATGGCCCAGTTTCAGAGTTTATGAACAATAGCCAATGGTGAATTGTTCCACACCTGCACTGGATTTAACACTACCCCTGCACAATCCGTCTTCAAATATTGTCGACGGTCCATTGGTTTGTTATTTGATTTCACTGCTTCGTTCCACCGACTCTCGTAGTGCATCAACGAGCACTCCGTAATTTTCCACACCCGCGGCCCGCTCCGCCCTGCGCCGCTGCGCTGAGCATCCCACATCGCCATGTGCCTCCCGCCCACTGCAGTGCATCAACAAGTCGGCCCGCTGCGCTGCGCCTCCCGCCCACCACAGCGCATCAACTTCGAGAAACCCGGGGACGGGATGCCGAAGGCGATGTGAGGCCATTCTTCTTCTGATATTATTTTATTCTTATGCTTAATCTTATCATTTGGTACTTGGAACATATAACCAAAAAAAAAAAAAAAGTAAGTACGAGTTGCATGCCGGGCGACGCCACGGCCCTTTACCCCAAGTTTAAAGAAGTCTAGTGCGTCCCCGCCTCGCGCCACACCCCCGGCAAGGTCGTCCACACTCGGATGGCCGCTCGCCGGCGGCCCAACGGCCCTCCAAGGCGACACCTACGGCGGCGGCGGCGTGTACCACATGCGCGGGGGCTGGTGCGTCTTCTTTCGCTTTTTATTATAGTTTTCTTTAGCTTGCTTATTCGTTTTTACAGGTGAGCCTCGGCCTCGTCGTCGGTCTCGACTACAAGAACCCGTGAACGGGGCCGTATCGCGATTTTCAGGTGCATTTCATCCGTTGTTTAGGCTTCCTTTCCTTTTTTCCGTTCCTTTCCTATTGTTCCTTCTGATTTTTCTCTTCCTGTGTTTTTTCGGGGGCAGCCTGTTTCATGATCTTCGAGCTGTGCTGCTTCCTCCGCCTCTTCGACGAGTTTCGATTGATTGCTGTTCTATTCGACGTGACGCACCCTAACGCCGTCCATTCTCTGGCACATCTGTATGCCCATTCCCATTTCATCTATTTTATTTCTACCCCTTTCTCGCGGCCTCTGCTTGCATCCTCCCTGTTTATACCCACATCGGCGTGGTCTGGTCAGCGGTGGTTCCCTTCGCGCGGAGACTCGGAGGGCCGTCTGTCTAGTTTTCATCCCATCTCTTTTGACGTCACTTCACTTTTACATAATTCGCGTCCATTTCCGCCCGACCGCTACACGTCTATGCTCGTCGTTCCATTCCATTCCGTGCCTTGCTTCGCACCCTCCTCTTCGTCTTCGTTCTCCCTCCGTGTAAATAACGGAAATCCCGACCACTTCAGTTGATAGGATAATCCTATTCTCATGTCGGGAGACTCATGATTAATCCTATACTACACAACCAGTAGCTACTAATTACTGCATGGATCCAACATATCCTATCTATTATATGCAATGAGCAAGGAAGATAAGATGGGATCGAAAAATCCTATCCTACCCAACTTGTCCGGCAGGCTCACAGGAGGATAGGATAGGATAGGATATACTCACCTTGGAATGAATCTGTTCTCAAATCCCTAAACTAAATCTTGAGGACTATGATGTTAGTGATGCTCCAGCGGAAGCAAAATCAGACCCACGGTAGTTGAGAGCGATATGATGCGATAGGATGCGATAGGATAGGATAGAATTGGATTGGTGTATCTGGTGAGAAAATTGAGAGACAATGTTATTATTCAAGAAAAATGCACTCAGAGGAAACGCACTGTGCTGCCCACATGGTATTATTTGGTGCCGCCGTCGACTTGAGGTGGGCCAGTGGCACAAATGCGGATTGTGCCACTCCATAACACCAGTCAGCCGTTCGAGGCTTTCCATGGGTCCAGGTGCTGGCGGTCCACATAAAGTGGAAGCGCGAGATCGAGGAGGAAGAGGATGGAGCGAAACGAAGGGAAAGGGTGTGAGACGAGGTGTGTACGTTGTGGGTGAGGTGAAAGAAGCGTTGTTTGGCTCTGTGGACATGATCACATCAGTTGAGAACAATTATCATTGTTCGTGCTTGGGCCAACTTGAAGCGACGCGGTCTAATAGGGCCCGATATGGCCTGTCGCCCCGGCTCTCCCACGCATTTTACTTTTTCAGAACACACCGAAATCCTAGTGCATTAGGAGGGCTTTTGAGCAGATTCACATGTTAGAAAATCCCATTCTATCCTATCCACGCATTCTCTATTTTTCAGCACACCCCGCAATCTGGTTCATTACTTGTTGAGTAGGATAAGGCATTTGTTGAGATTCACCACTTAGAAAATCCCATCATGCAGTCAGATATCCCATCCTATCCTATCCACACATTTTATTTTTTGGAACACCCCACAATCCGGTGCTTTACGTGTTGGGTAGGATAAGACTTTTGTTGAAATTCACCAGCCAGAAATCCCATCCTATCCACACATCTTATTTTTTGCGACACCCCACAATCTAGCATTTCCTGTGTTGGGTAGCATAAGACTCTGGGTGAGATCCACCGGTCAGAATCCCCATTCTATCCTATCCACACATTTTATTTTTGAGAGCACCCCGCAATCTGGGGATACAAACCGATCTCTCAGCAAGGCATCATTGGTTTCAATAAGGGTCAAGTCAGAATTTTAGTTTGAGATTTGTGAGGTAAATCTGTGGTTCAAAATCCTATCCTAACAACATATTACACAACAGTCGGTAAATAATCCTGTTGTGATGTTCAGAAGTCAACCATTGAACAACAAGAGGAGAATTCAGAGTCTACCTTCCAGCTGTCTGACAGTTTCATGTTCAGAAGGCCCTAGTAACAGTCCCCGATCACTGTTAATTGTTCTTTTGGTCAAGGTCAAAGTGCGCTTCTGTGCACCCACGCTCGAGCCCTTCCAAGCACCGTGAACTGTCAAAGCTCAGTTTCATTGTTTGGGATAGCGATCATTATTCTATTGCTGTTTTCAACGCGATCTATTGTGTCTCAGAAAGCCAAAGCACCCAATGAGTCACTGGGTTACATATGAGTGTGCCCCTCATTATCGTAGATTTATTTCCCCCGCTCCTACGCTTGACCTATGGCATCTGCGAGCACTGTTGACACTGACGAGACCCAGAACTCCTCGGTTCCTGCTATAGTGTGTTATGACCAAATTGACAGTGCACTTGAAGAATTCCTTCTCACTCTTGTACCATCCTATCTTGCTTTCGAAAAGCAAGTTCAGGCGGATAAAGCCAAAAGGGCCGCCGACCGCGAATTCAAAAAGGGATCCAAGAGACAGTTTCCTGCGTTGCCGTTGCCGATCCCAACCACAAAAGATCGAGGGATACTGTTATAACAAGGGTCTCGTCAAACAAACGGGCGAGACCGACAACGTAAAGAAGACCGCGCCGAAACCAGCCGCCAAGTACGCGATCGACATTTTCAGTGAAGAAAAGAAGGACCAGATCGCAGCGAGGGTCGCAGAGCTCATGGAGGGCGCCGATAAAGCGCCTGGGAAGAATCTCACGGTATGGCACACAGCGAGAGAGGAGCTTACTGGACAGCTGGATGAAAAGGAGAAGTTGCTTTATCAAACGATTGTGGAGGAGCGCAACAACAAGCTGAGGGATGGCCCCTCACACGAAGATATTTATCGGTAAGGGATTTACTGCGGTACAGTCGACGCTCAGTTGCTCATGAGTGCTTAGTAACCAGAGTGCAATTGTGGAGAACATTGCCATGGCCCTTTAACAATTGGACATGGCTGGACATGGCGATGTTTGATTTATTTTTATATAATTAAAAATAGTTCGGCCCCTTCGTGGCTGGGGTATACCGTGATTACTTGAATGATCTGAGAACATTTGCGTATGTTGAATTACGTCCCAGCTGACCAGGTTAGCTGATAATTCGACTCACAGGCTCTCAACGCAAGAACAACCAGGTGCGGCCAAATTCGCCGATCATATCAGCGACTTGATGCCAGATTTGCACACTGGGTTGAAATCTTGGTGTCAAGAGGTGTTGCTGGGTACGTGCGCAGTGATCATGGCTCTGTTCTGAATATACAAACGAGCAGTAGCACTCAAAGACGCCGGGATGGTGCATGTCTCCATCGACGAGTCTCACGAACCGCGGCTCCACCGGTGGACAGAGGATACTCCACTGCGTCGTTTGTTGCTGGAATTTGCGATTGGAATCCGCAGTGAGCGAATATTTCGTAATTACGATTTACCAGACTTACTCGGCAACAGAGTGGTTCAAGGAAACCGTTCCAGAGAAGACGGACGGCATTGTTATCAAAATGGACTTGAAGTCCGAGGAGACTACTTCATCTTCAAGCTACGAGCAGCATTGTCCAGCAAACATGATGTCCAACCATTGACTGACTTGGAGTAGGAAAAGTTGAATGACATAAATCCCAACTCAATCCCAATACAATCTGATGGCCAATTGTCATAGGATTGAGATAGGATCTATCCTACCTATTTCGAAACTAAACATTGTGGTTATAAAATACTACCAGCTCTGTCCAATCATTGACTGACTTGGATTGGGAAGGGTTGAACATAATCCTCACTCAATCCCAATGCAATCCGATGTCAACACTGATTGAGATAGCATTCAGCGAATCCTATTGTCACAAGCTCACGAGTCGTATAGGATTGAGATATAACACAAAGGTAGTGGGAACAGTTCAACAATATATTCTAATTCAATCTAAACTCCATCCAATGTCAATCCCAATTGAGGTAGGATTGGGGGGATCCTTAAGCTCACAGCTGGGATAGGATGGGATAAATGTGATTTGTAGCCATACTTACGTGAATATATGGCCTGACCTGGCAGTATAGGATCGATCCTAGCCCCCTCCCAAAGGTAGGGTGGGATTCATCCCAATGGCGTCAGCCATTGGAAATCCACTGACCCACCCCATCTCCAGTAATATACCCCGCACTGGAAACATCAGTGGCAGACATCGGTAACCACTGATGGGTGACCCCTGCTCATCGTGAACCACTGGGCACCACTGAGAGCCACTGCTAACCACTACGAGCTCAGCGGTGTTCTATAAAAAATTGAATAGTCTGTGAGAACCGTTGGGGTTCACTGGATACCTATGTAAATCTGAAAAGAAAGTCCACAGGAAATCTCTGCTGTCAACAATATTGATGCACAGCACCAATAAGTACTGATAACCACTGTTACCCAACCAATACTGCAGTACACAGGAAGGGAGGGTCATTTAATGTCACTACACATTCCACCATTTATCATTTCTCCTATACTTATGTCACTGGGAAACAGTGTGTATCAGTGATTCCCACTATTTTGAAAAAGCTCGATTTACAGTTCTATTGGTTTACGCCAATCCACAAAGGTTACAGATTAATAAACTAGTATCCCCATAAAGAATTTCAGCCGCAACTCATATTCCATCCAATGGAGGTTTACTCCCTCTACTTGTCCAGAAAACATATTTAATATTTAATTGGAACCCCGTTGATTACCAGTGGGTATCATTATTTTGGAATCTGTCAAATCTAAACTCAGCTGCTGTGAATCATAAAACCGATATTATGTAGCAAAAGTCAGCAGTTAACGGTGAGAGCCAATGGGTAGGTAGGTAGGTAGGTAGGTAGGATTACACGGCACGGTCCCGCTCAGGAACGCCGGGCCCAGGAAGTATCTAATGTACAAAGGCACTGCGTACACTAGTCCCTGGACTTCACTGTATCTCCATGGCCGAGCTCGCGATACGAACCGCTGTAGAACCACTTCAACACACCGAAGCAAGTTAGTCACCAAAAACAGGGGGTACCAGAGCATCTGTCAAACGAAACACGGGGCGTGCGTAGAACAGTTCAAGGACATCATATACATACTTTAATTGCTGGAAAGAAGCGGAGATATCCGGTATCGAACAGCATCTGCCACTATCTAATCTCCTTTATCAATGGCAAATAACATGCAACAGTGGCCACCAGCAGCCAGTGGTGGCCAACGTTGGCCACCAGTAAACTTTCCAGTCCAGGGTTTATAACTCCCCATCTCCACAGTGCATGAAACACACCACTCCTATTTCCGCGCGCTGCTCGGCCCGGGGCGGGGGACGAAGGTGCGTGCCTTTTTTTGATACCGAAATTCCTCCACTGATCCCAATTCCCAGAATCCCCAGAGCGCCTCGCCTACGGCGCGCGCGCTGACCGAGGGTGGGATGCAGGTGCTTTTTTGCGGTTTTATTTGTTCTGCTTTTTCCGCATTGCTGCGGTGCGTCGTATCTGCTATTCTCCCTTCTCCGCGTCGTATCCGCTATACTATTCATCCCTGCCCGCGTTGTATTTGCTACTTACTCACTAACTAACCGCCCCGCAGTCCCTCCCGCAGCTGCACCTCCCCGGCGGCGCGTTGCTGGCGTGCGCCGCGGGCGTTTGTCAACACGGCCAAGATCAAGGGCACGCCCAACACCATGCGGGTGAGTGGGCTCTTCTTTGACTGTTCTGTCCTTTCGACTCGCTTTGGATTTTGTTTTCCTTCACTGGCCGCCCATTTAAATTTCTTCGCATGGCCCTGGAATGCGTCTTCCGTTCTACCACGTCTTTTCCCCCCTTCCGCGATGTCTGTCGAGCATTGTGTGCTGCGTTCGTTACAGATTTATTTACTGCGCCCTTGCTGACGCGCTTAATCCGTTCCCAAGCCTTCTCGAACACGAACGACATGCACCTCCCCACTCCCCCTACTTATACTGACCACCCCACAGACCGGCTCGCCGCGGAAGCGCGCTTCAAATCGACGTCACTTCCCGCGGCGGTCGCGCCAAGGCGGTGGGATGCGCCATCGACGAGCGAGCCTGGTGCGTCTTTTTTTGATGGTGCTGTGGTGTCACGTTCATTTCCTGGATACTGAAATATATACATTTCTCGCGATACTCAGAAACCCCCGCACCATCAGAAACCCCCGCCGAAGCAGAAGGAGCAGAGTGGTACCCGCCCCCCGCCCATCTCGCTGCACGGGTACAGCGCAACGTTCCGACACTCGCCCATGTTTGCGGATCCGTGGGCTGTAAGGAATGTGAGTAGGCCTCATTCTGGTGTGGTTCCCCCCCTCCTTTCACTCGTCATTTCTAATCGTAACTTTACTAACTAATCATCTCTCACCTCCCCAGGTCCGCCCCTCGTTCAACGGCCCGGCGTGCTCGGCGGCGTGCTCTACTCGGGCGTGGACATTCTCCTGCGCGGGTGTGTGCCGTGGACGTTTAGGCGTCATAAGAAGGGGGAGGTGCGTTTGCGTTTCTTTTCTTTTGATTCCACCATCGCCATGTTTGTAGTAGTACCAATGAATATATAGATTTTCTGTCTACTCCCGTCCCCCGCCCCGACCCCCGCCGGGCTATAAGGAGGTACGGGGCTTAAATAGTCCAAGTCATGCCGCAGCCCAGCCCTGAACACACAGGCCGGCTTCAAAAAAAAGAATGAGCCTCATTGGGTTAAAAAAACGCGGTGGATTCATTAAAAACTAAAAGAAGAAAAAAAAGGCGCGTTAGAAACTCAAAAAACAGGCTCACCGGGTTAAAAAATCGCGTTGGTTTCACTAAAAACCGCGTTGGATGCATTAAAACAGGTTTCACCTGGCTAAAAACGTGTTTGAATCATCAGAAACAAAAAAAAAAAGCAGTCTCCCTAGTTAAAAATCCGCGTTGGATTTCACTAAAAGCGCGTGGGATCGACTAAAAACCCGAGTTACTGATAAGATTGTCTTCATTACCTGCGCAAAAAGCGGTTAGAGTCGTTAGAAATAGGGAAACGGAGGGCTTATCCGCGTTAGATTCAGTACCTGACTCAAAAACGCGTTAGAATCAATAAACAAATGCGTCTTAGATTCAATAGAAACCGCTCACCTTGCCAAAAAGCGCGTTAGTTACATTAAAAGCGCGCTAAGGACACTAAAAACCAAAGAAAACCGCGTTAGCATAGATACAAACAAGAAAAAGGAAGTCGTAGCGTGAAAAGTTCCCTTCATTCGCACTAAAAAACGCGTCAGATTCGTTAGTACCGGGATAAATGCGCGTTAGAATCACTACAAAACTAATAAAACGGGTTAGAATCAGTAAAAAGCAAGGCTTACCGTGAAAGATTCGCGTCATTCGCACTGTGAAAAGTGTTAGATAAGTTAAAAAAACACGCATTAGCTTCATTAGAATAGGAAAAACAAACAAAGAAACTTACCGTGCCGAGGGTCAGCAGAATGCGCAGAATGGAATAAACGTATATGGGGTGGGCACAGTTGCAAGAAGACTTACCTTGAAATAATGAAAAGGCGGGGCGGGAACGTTCGCAGTGAGAAATGGCGAGGCACGCGTGGGGAGGCCGCTTGAAAGGCGGGGACTTGGATTGAAAACCCCGTGGTACACGACGCGTCGGGGCTTAAGGAGAGGTCGGTGGAAGGCAGAATTTCAAATAAAAAAAGCGCGTGCGTCGCCGGTGGCACGGGGGATGTGGGCGGCAGGTGAGTGAGTTGGTGGCATGTCCGTACCTTGAGTTAAAAAAAGGCGGGACGGGGTACGAGTAGGGATGACGTCGGTGTGACGTGAAAGAGTTGGCGGGACGTCCGTATGTTGACTTTTAAAAGGCGGGGCGACGTACGCGTCGAGGGATGTCGGCGGGAGGTGATGGAGTTGGCGGGACGTCTAGGTCTGGGATTTTAAAAGGCGGGGGCGGGGTACGAGTCGGGAAACGTCGGCGGCACGCGAAAGAGTTGGCGTGATGTCGATAACTTGAATACAAAGGCCGGGGCGGCGTGTGCGTCGGGGGACGTTGTGGGCAGATGAGGGAGTTGGCGGGACGGCGAAATGTCAAATAAAAAGTCAGAGGCGGCGGATGCGTCAAGGGATGTCATACGTACATGACGAACGGCGTGAGGACTCGGATAAAAATGAGTTGGCGGGGACTCCAAATATAGAATAAAAAAAGTTGGCGGCGGGACGGGTTGGGAGACAACGGTAGCCGGGGATCGGGGGACGTCAGCGACATGTGAGGGAGTTGGCGGGACGTCGAAATATTGAATGAAAAAATCGGCGGCAGCGTTGCATGCCGCCTACACGTCGGGACATGGCGGTGGTACAGGAAAGAAGTCTAAACCTTGAAGAACGAAGTCAGAGGCGACAGATGAGTAGGGCGACATCAAACGCAGATGAGGAAGGCCGCGGGGACACCATGTGTTGAATAAAACGGCGCGCCGCCTACGTGCCAGGGAACGACAATGGCATGCAGGGAAGCGGCGGGGGAACGATGTCTTAAATAAAACGCGCCGCCTACGCGTCAGTAGATCAAGGCGGGGTAC
This sequence comes from Mycena rebaudengoi, assembly GCA_029282285.1. Lineage (NCBI taxonomy): Eukaryota > Fungi > Basidiomycota > Agaricomycetes > Agaricales > Mycenaceae > Mycena > Mycena rebaudengoi. The sequence continues at coordinate 125,434 of JARJCX010000044.1, read as the reverse complement.
CCACAGTTAGTTTTTCGGGGCTCAATTGTGGAGGTGGGTGCGGATATAGTCAATACCTTTCCGCTCACTGAGACAGATATGACGCAAATGACGCGAGAGAAAGGAAGGTGAGTGTTTCTAAGCCCAACGAAAATATCTGCAGCTGCGAAACATGGCATAAACCGGTCAGCCTCGACAAAACTTTCGAGAATTGACAAACGCAACTCCGACATCAGAGTTCGGAGATTGCCGAAATCACTGCAAATTGACTGGAACTTGGAATTTTTAGGGTAAGATCAAAGAAGACAGAGACCGAAGCCGTTAAGGAAGTGTAGGTGTGGGACTTAACCACTATCTGTGCCAGATTACAGCCTCCTGAAAGCAGAAATGAGTGACCCGTTGAATGGCCGTGACGGCCGTGTTTCAACGGGCCGTTGAGGACGAAAACTGTCGTAGCCGTGCCGTCGATCTGTGGAGAAAATGGCTGACGGAACGGGCGGCAGCCCTAGAGATGGTGGTGGTGCATGGTAGAGTTCACAGGAAGGGGACATCTTGAATTGGAAAGGCGGGTGCGGCGCTGCGTGCCGAGCGCGCGTTGGAGCACCTAGAGAAGCGAGAGGAGGTCGTGGGACTAGCAAAAGTCGAATAAAATAACCTGCGACAGCGCTGCCCGCTCGTTGCTGGACGGGGGAGGGAGGACGTCGAGGACCGCGACGAGCCGAGTGGGAGACTCCGCTGCGGTGCGCAGTGCCGCCGGCGAGTGGTGCGATGTCGAAGGGAGGTGAGGTGTGTCCCAGGGTGCATAAAAGTCGAATGCGCGCGCGTTCATAAGAATCAGAGTCCTCGGCGGCGCTCCACTCCGCAGGCGCGTCATGAGGGCAGGGATGTAGCGTGGTAGATAAAAAATTGAGTAGCTCGCGCCGGCGCTGCGCGCCGCAGGCGCGTCGCAAAGTCGCCCCAAAACATCTGGAATATATTTTAAAGACAGGGAAGAAAGGAAGCGCGGGGCAGTGCTCCACCGCACGGGCCAGAGAGACGTCGGCGAGAGCGCAGGAACTCCTTGGCGGCGGCGAAAACGCGGCAAGAACATGAAGAGTATATCTGGAACGAGATGTGAGTACAAAGCATCACGGGGGAATGAAAAGGGCCTTACCGTCGATGCCTGGGACGTCCAAAGGCCAATAAAAAATCCCGGCCCCGCTACACGCCGTCGGCGCGTCCAGATACACAGTTGTGAAGGTTTATAAGACATGGTGAGTTAACTGCACAAGAATATGCAAGTTGATTCAAACTTAGGTCCGCGTTGGCGGGAGCTAAAATATCGAATAAATTTCGCGTGTGCCGCTCCGTGGGGTGGCAATGGCGAGTTTTTTGGGATTCTCTCGCACTCATAAGCGAATGGGGGCTGTTTGAGGCGCGCGGAGGGCATCGGGAGCGCCCGCAAGGTGAAATATAGAATTTCTGCCCAAGTGGGTGTATGAGTGTCACACCCAAAGGAGGCACAGAGAAGAGCTTACCAGCCGTTAAATAGCACTACAAAACACTGCGTTCCGGAGTTATATGCCCGGGCTTACAAAGGACGCTGGCATACATCAGTGTACATCAGATGTCAGTGATAATCACCTTGATACGGTGGATGTAATCGACAATATATGTAGTCCGTTGATCCTCACTGCACTTACCGCCTGATCCGATGGAAGGATGGCTCCGTTCAGTGGATGATATTGGATCCAGTGGACTTAACTGGAGTTTACAAGCATTTCAGTCTGATTGGGACAGCATCATGAAATCCTTATAAAGACAATACTGGATTTTGGCCACAGGTTCATAACTGGATTAAATATGGCTTCAATTGCTTTATTTAATTCAAGTCGGATTTTTATGCAAAATCCACTGGAAACCGGTGGATATCAAGTGAGGTCAAGTGGATTTGTTCAACAAGTTCAGTCATTGTTATGCAAAATCCAGTGAACATTGAGAAAGATCTGCTGGAGACCGGTGGACGACAGATGTCAACTGAATTGATCTTAAAATCCACTGAACTCGACGATTACACTGGATACCACTGGATGTACACTACATTTTTACTGGAAATACACTGGAATATGCTGTGTCCACTGGATCTATAATTGGAATCCAACGTACTTTCCCTCGATTCCTGTGGATACCAACAGATTTCAACTTGTTGATGAACTAATTACTACATGCATTTAATGATATGGGGAATAATCCAGCAATATCCAGTGGATTCTGCTGGATGCGTGATGATACGGTGGACATGAGTGGATGGGCTGACATGTCCCCTGGAGTTCACCATACGTTCGGTGGAAGCCGGCGAAGTGGACCGGCTTTGCCGGTCCGTGCATATTACTCACAATGAGAGACTTCGTGGATGACACCATGGTTTATAGCTGGTCTCCTCTGCCTTTAGAAAGTCATAAAACGGAGCAGATTATGTTCCCATTGCCTAGCTCATCTCCGCTGGTGAATGTACAAGCAATACCTGCATAATGTCGGGTATTCTTTGAGTCGCAATAAGTAGCTAGGTGTATTAGAGTACCATTTTTTTGGAGCCACACATTTATTAACGTGTCTACGCAAGGATTCCTGGTCTTCCGCCCCTATGCATCTGGTTGTGCGCTGCAAGAAATTTACCCGCCACGGGAGCCCGGCGATGATAACCTATCCGTCTTCGCTCCTGCACAGCTCCTCAACGCACATCATGTAGATCATCCAATGGCTGAGATGTCGGCCTCTGGAACTACTGGGGAGAAGATGTTTAGATTTGTGTGCTCATGCTCCACAACTGTGAAGCAGCCACCGATAATTTATAACGGTACCGCTTTCAATTTTCTAGGGTGCTTAGGGATGCCCGGATAGCCATCTTACAGAAACGGGTGGCTGTAAATGTTTTGGAGAGAATTATGATGCTAGTAGTACTGCTTTCAGCTTGCTAATAGAGTCTGGGTACTAGGGAACGCCCGGATGGCCATCTTATAGGAACGGGTGGCTACAAATTCCCGCTACCTGGAGGGCCCCCGTCTATCTCCATCAAGACGCCGCCGACGGCTCGAATATCCAGCGAGACGCAAGGAAACCAGCGAACATATTTATGGAGGGCCCCTGTCTATCTCCATCAAGACGCCGCCGACGGTTCGAATATCCACCGAGACGCAAGGAAACCAGCGAACCTATTTAAAGACTGGAGGGCCCCTGTCTATCTCCGCTCTCTGTTTGAATAAAAAAACTTCTTATTCCAGCAATAGATATTTTGTTATTTTCTAGGAGAAAAATTCTAAGGAATTGATAACCGCAAAATTGAACACCAATGTGTCATGCGTGCAGGACATAATAGCGCCACTGGATTCGTTATTTAACAAGTAGCGGGCTGTGCTGCTCGTCGGCCTTAGCCGCTTTATATGAACTATTTACAGCTACGGTCTCATAAATGTGTCCAGGTCGACCAGAGGATGCATGGTGGGCCTTCCATTCGGTTATGATTCTCGACTTGCAACTCCCATGCTAGTGAACCGGGGGGCTATTCTATTAGATCAGGAGCGATACATATATCCCGCATACGCCAATCATTATCCTGCGTAACAAATGCACGAAAGCAGCGTAACTTCAGGAGCGAAGCCGGATCGGATCATCGGGCCGGTCGCCGCTGTTCGGCGCAGTTATCCAGAACGACGCACACAAGTTGGAGTTATTCAGATTGCACCATCATAGGTACTAATGTGCGCAAGACGGCATTTGTAAGGTAGCTCAGTCGAAAGCGGAGTGGAAATGTCAGCTCGGGGCGCCAGTGCTGACTCTGAACCGAGATGTGTTGAAAGTTGAACTTGGTTCATCAGACACTGACTAATTCCCGCTTTGCCGGAATATAAAAAAAATCCTGTTGGTCAGCACGAAGAAGACTCATACCCATCTCGTCCTCTATATCTCCTCCTGCTCTTCCTTCTTGTCCTACGCTTCTACAAACACGAAGATTCGCATCACTCAATGGTGCCACTGGTATACTTATTCGATAGGCCCCTTATCGACTCGCTCTGCTGATATCTCTGCTCCGTCCGTATCATGGGCCCGCGGATGGACGTTGCGCCTGGCGTGGGTACGTTTCTATTCACTGACTCATTCCCTTGTCATTCCCGCTTCAATACCAGAATATAAAAAGATTCTTGTCGGTCAGCATTGTCTGAAAAGTCGGATTTAGCTGACACAACGTGATCAGTTAATATAAATGATTACTGAGGCTTAGAAAGCCTGATACCGAGAACCTTTCGAAAGGTATCGGCATTCTATGATCCGATAAGTCACAGTAATTATTTATAAGGATTGGATTATTCCGACACGAATAAGACTCAGACCCTTCTCTGCGTCTATCATGTCCAACGCTTCTATAAACACCAAGATTTGCATCCTTGGCGCAACTGGTATATTCGATAGACCCCTTACCAACTCGCTCTGCTAATATCTCTGCAGGTTATGTCGGCGGCACTATCCTGCGGCGTTTGGTAGAGCATCCGAGGGCCGCGACTTTCGAAATTACGCTGCTTGTGCGCGACCCGCTGAAGGAACAGAAGCTCAGCAGCCTGGGCCTGGGCCTCAAAGTCGTTGTGGGCTCGCACGCAGACACCACCTTGCTCGAGACGTTGTCAAGCGAAGCCGACGTCGTGTTCGCAGCAGTATGTACACGATTGTACTCTGGACGAACGACTCACGAGCTTTTCCCAGGCAAACGGTGACGACCTTATCGCCGCACAAGCGCTGTTGATCGGATCGAAGAAAAGGTATCAGTCAACCGGAATTCCTCAAATTTTCATTAATACCGTGAGTCCACTATAACTTGCATCGCGGCGATGTTGAATTCATATTACCTTCTGCCATTATCAGTCCGGAGCAGGTCAGTAAAGGTTTCACCCCTGTGCAGAGAGCATAGCTGATTCGCCACACCTGCTGAACTAGCTTGTCTCTTGGATGACGCGAGGGGGATGTTCAAAGGCAAAACCGTGTACAACGATACCAACGCAGAGCAGCTGGATACTCTCGATCCCAAGCTGCCAAACAGAAGTGCTGATCTGGAAATTTTGAAGGCAGACGAAGAAGGTCGCGTCCTCGTTCTCCTTCACTACACAGCGCAGAACTCATCATATGCAGGCTATATCAAAAGCTACATCGTTGTGCCGGGCCTCGTTTTTGGTATTGCGACGGGAAGGTTCGTTGATCTGGGACTGCAGAACCCTCATACTAGGCTGCTGCCGTTCATGATCCGTCTCCTCCTTGCCTTGGGAGAGGGTGCAACGGTCGGCGATGGAAAAAATGTGTGGCCGTGCGTGGAGATCCACGAACGTGAGTTCCGACTTCACGCGTTAAACCCCATAATACTGAGTCATATTACCAGTTGGAGATCTGTATGTGAAGCTATACGACGCGATCGCAGAAGACCAACACATCGGACATGGCCGGCAAGGCCTCTACTTTGCTACAAATGGCGAATTCTCCATGTACGACATCGCAAAGGAAACCAGTACGGCTTTAGCGGCATTCGACAAGGCCAAGAGCGCACTGCCCAGACCGTTTACTGAGGAAGAGCTGCAGAAATACTTTCCAGTGCGTTTATTTATTCCCATCCAACCTGGATCTAAAAGGTTTACATTTAAGAATGACCTCTTTGTTCGCTTCTTCGGCGGCAACGCACGCTGCGTGGGGAATCGTTCTCACGCATTGGGGTGGAAGCCCGTCAAGACCGAGAAAGATCTTGTAGCCAGCGTGAAGCCTGAGGTTGAGGCGCTGTTGCGCAAAGAGGAGAAATAATTTTTTCAGCGCGCAAAGAAAGGTGACCAAATGCCTTTGATTGTGAAACCATGTGCTATAGGCTGAATGGCACATAGATATAGACTTCTCGAGTGTAACCCATATTTCGTTTCCCAAATGCTCCTCATTCGCCAAGTTCAACCTGAGGCACGTGGACGCGTGAAACCGGATCGGATCAACCCGACCGCTGTTTGCCCCGACCAAACAAACGCTTCTTCCGGACCTCGCCCGGACCTCAAGGTTCTTCATCTGCTCTGCGTTCCCGTGGTCCGCCGCATTATCAGTTGAAGTGTTGAATTGGAAGCAAAACGAGTGATGACCCAAATTATTGAAACATGGGTGCGAATATTGAACCAAAATGCAAGTAGAGCAGTGGGAAAGAAGCGACGATGTTACGATTGGATTTGGAGCGTTGAGATCCGGATTTGGCATCGACAGTGAATTTCCCAGGAAAGCAGGTAATCACACAAATGCAGATGAATTGCCGCAACATGAAAATGTTATGACCTCCGAAGGATCATTGGAAAGTTTGAAACTCAGGTCTCTGTGAGACACTGTGAGTGTGGTAGCCTGCGAAGCCATTCTGACAAAATGATTTGTACCCCTGGCGAAGATGGCAGAATTTCTGTGTTTAGCATCCGAAAAGACGATTGCCAACCGGAAATGCAGACAGGGCCATGAAGTACATCGTGTAGTTTCGTGGCACCATGTGGAATAATAAGATATGTAGGTCTGGGCTGTGAATTTTCGAATGGGCTGTGGAATATGAACCTTCTTGAGTTGAGTACAACGCGGACGAGCGACATATTTTGCAGATCAGATATTGTCATCTGAAAAATACAACAAGTCGGAAAGCATTGAATGGGGTTGACAGAATATGAAAGGAGGTTTGTTTCCATGTCGCCAATGGGACGGGTATCACAAAGAGTGAATCAAGGCCGAACGACTCTGTGAGTTTCGAGACTCCGAAAGACATAGCGTAGTAATCAGTTGGCCGTTTCTAGTTGTTCCACGGATTGGGGACCCCACTGAGGGTCTGATGCAGCATTATAGGAGGGAAGCCTGCCCATTGAGTAATATTGCGGATAATTCCACTGGATATTTGTGGAGACCCGACGAGAGTGACTAGAGTGTGCACTGCATATGTGGATGTCCGTAGTAAGATCTCAAATGAGGCATGGATGAAATCGAAGAGAGCAACGAAATTGGGTTGCAAGCCTGAATGATATTTCGGAAGGCAGTCTCTTACCACACCTTCGAAGATGCGAATGAAATCTGATTCTTGACTGTGGATGTAGGTGTATCGCTGCGCCAGAAGCCACAGTGTTCAATAGCAAATTGAATTCGGGCATGAAGTTTCGGACATGAAGTTCCGAGGCATAACGAGAAGGCCAGTGGTAATGAAGCGAAAGGTTTCAATCACCACCTGCAGATGTGAGAAGGCCAGAAAATGATTAGTCTCAATGAATAAATATTTTAACCAGGATCATGGAGCCAGGGAGTCAAAAACGATGGGTTTCGATGCCCCGAGTCCAGGCAAGAACGGGCTAGAGGTTTGAATGCTCATGAAAAACACAAGGGGATGGCTCTACATCAACGGGTTTCGACACCTGGATGAGAGGCGAATCGGAACGGACACGGTATCGCCTACTTATCTTAGGCTCAGTTCTGTGGGCAGACTAGTGGCTGTACACTTTTGAGTGTAGAAAGAAAAATCAAACCTATGATTATTTGTTTATGCGCATCACTCGCATCATTTGCGTCATTCACGCATATGCGAGCATATACCTTTACTTGACCTTTAACCGGCCACCTAAGGATTAAGTTCCTCAAGTTCTGGCTCAAATTCAGGGCATTAGCAGACTGATTGAGGTACTTTAATAATAATTTATTGTTTCAAGGTAGTGTGAGCGGGGAAGATAACACGAGAGACTATCAAAGTCTTGGGAATGTGATTGCGTCGTGTCGGGAAAGCGAATCACTGTCTTTAGCGGTCGTAGATGTGGTATATGTTAATGGTGATGCTAGGCGGCGTCGGAGTATCATGGGTCCGACTGCCTGATCAGGCAATCACCGGCCATCAAACGAGCATGGTGCTCTGGCTTTCGAGTCCATAGGTAACGGACTAGACCACCTCGGACTGTGCGCCTGTGGTCCTTCCACATCTTGATAACCCTGCTGATTAACTCCAGGATCAATCCTGTGTCATCGAGTTTGTGCTGAGAGCTCGGATGCTTGCTCAGCCCCACGGTGGATTACCAAGCTCGCAAATGAGTGTGCTGAATAATCCAAAGATCAGTCATCGACAATGGGCTCCACGCTTGCTCAGCGCTCAGCCTCAGCGAACTCAATTATCAAACGTCCTAAGTACCAGGCTACGAAACCCGGACTCCGATTATTATCCAGCGTATTATGCAAAAGGGTTTTCTCCTGCACCTGGTCTTTCTTCCTTCTGCCCCACACCTTCCATCAACATTATATCTTCAAACCTTTTGTCAGTACACATTCGGGAGCGTGATGAATCAGCCGCTTCCAGTTGACAACGGTAACCTCCAAAACGCGGAATTCCGTTCCTAACCGGGACCATGCCGTGTAATGCCTACCTACCTACCTACCTATCGTAAAGCTTGGTATAATTACTCCGTATACTTTAGCGGTGCGACCCCAGTGCAACCATGCTTCCATTCCCCCTTCGGACCAAAATCTGCGCACTTGCGGTGCTCTTCCATCTCTCTTCCATCTCTGTCGCATCTGGTCAATCCTGTAGCTGTTCGTCTACTATTCTCCCTGTTCACGTCGACGTGCTCCTTCCAAAGGAGCCTACCGATCCATTTGGTGGACTCAAAAGCAATGCTAGCAGTCTCCGTCGTCTAGACGAAACTTACGACGTCTTCGGTGTCTTCTGTCAGCCAAAAACCGCACAGCGTACAGGTCAGTTGAAACTTTGTTCTGGCGGGGTATGGGTTTGACTTTTTTGTAGATGTCGTACAGCTTCTGGTCCACGGATTCACGTATACCAACCAGTATTGGTCGCCTGCGACGGAAGAATTCCGAAACCAGTCGTACACTGGCTTTGCCTGTGCCCGCGGCTTGTCTTCGCTTGCCATCGACTTGGTGGGCGTCGGTCTGAGTTCGCGACCCGCCAATGCGTCTGACGCCCAGTACGCCACCCACTCGGCCGTCGTTTCGCAATTGGCCCGCCACCTCAAGACCGCGTCCATTCTGCCCGGAGTTCAGCCGTTCGAAAAGGTTATCGGTATCGGGCACAGTGCAGGGTCCGCGACGTTGATTTTTGGCGCCATCGCCGAAGCGAATCAATCGCCTTTCGACGGTCTCATCCTTACGGGCAACCTCATCATTGAGCCCGGAACGCTGCTTACAATCCCTGGGGTTACAAGCGCGCGGGATGATACCCCACTCCGGTGGGGTGCCCTCGATCCGGATTACACCACAACAAACAATCGCAGCATCTTCTATCCAACCGACCCGACCTCCTTCTCGCCTCGCATGCCCGTATTGGATGCCTTCACGAAGGATGTGGGTACGGTGGCCACGTTCCCGCAGTTGAGTGTCTCGTCGTTGACCGCGAACTACACGGGGCCCGTCGCGAAGGTCGTTGGCTCGGAGGACCAGGGATTCTGCACTGGGACGGACCGATGTGACGATGTTGCGGCGTTGACTGCAACAGAGCACATCCTGTGGCCAGAGGCAAAGAGCTTTAAGGTTATTGTGGCCCCGGGAAGCGGACATTGTATGAATCTCGATTTCTTGGCGAACGGACCGTTCAATACTTTTGTTGACCTCGTGAACCAGTTTGTAGCGCTCTGAGTCATTGTTACTTGTGGTGCGATACATCCACGGGTTGTTGGGCACCGCGTGGCAATGGTGTCAAAGAAAGATGAGCGCTGAAACCATGACTGTGTCATGTGCATCATTACAGACTCCATAGCATCATATTGGCAACTAAATTACAACCAAAGGACCTGACGTTTCCCTTACAGACCACCACGCAGACTGAACACTTTAGGAACGGTCAGAAACGAACCTGAACGGCATTTTAAAAGATTCCGTTCCAAGGTGAAGAGTGCTCTTTCTGTAGCCCGATGGCGAAGGGCGAAGATAAGATGCTGCTGGTCGGGAGGAATCCCCTCCTTGTCCTGAATCGCGTTGATATTGTGAATGGTGTCGGATGACTCGATCTTGCCCCCATATTCGAGGAAGATGGTGCTAAAGATGCGGAATTTGAGCGGGATAGGATACTAAGAAGAAACTCCGTCAACAAAATGAAATGAAATGCAAGAAAAAGAACCTACACGGAGACCCGCTTGGGTGAGCAGAAGATGATGAGCAAGCTACCGACGCAGACAAGGTGGTGCAATAGGACAAGCTACTGCGCGAAATGCGGAGCGGGGCACTGATTGGGACGTGGATGTAGAGCATCCACAGGAAGCATGCGAAGATGCCGAAAAGACTCGAAGCAAGCATCGATACTTTTCTATAACAAAAAGCATGAGTAAAGGCTCCCAGGTGAATCACTGCCACGGTGGGCAGAGGATGAGTGGCTGAGGATGCAGAGTTGGTTTGACGGTATCCGCACAAATTCCGCTCATAAGTATAATCACTTCAAGAGAATATTCAGAATGGACCGAAAGAAGCAGTAGCTTGAATGGAACTTATAGATCATATAGAATCGGAACATCCGAAGACAAGGAGATAGGAGCACTTGGCCAGCGTCAGTCAAGATAATAATAATCTGTTCCAGGATGGAACGGAAGAAATATCGGCGCGAGTATAAATCACACAGAGATCTTTGTTTTGAATCACAGACTCGACGGAAACCGCGTGAGCTGCGCAAACGCTCGCCCTGTCGTACGCGAATGATGCAAGATCACCGACAAGCTCATGCGCAGATCGGGCTGCAGCAATTGCGGGGAACCATCCCGAGCGCAGGCCTAGAAGCCCCCGACGTGCATCCAAACCCCTTAGCACACCAAGTCCACGAACCTGTGTATTGATGCCGAATGGCAGACCCGAACACATCTCAAACCGCGACGCCTGTCGAACCACGGAATGAAGCGAGCAAAAAAGAAAGAAAAATACCCTCGCGCGTTAAAACTTTGAAGGCGTTACTGAGCACGCAAAAAGAGAAAGAAAAAAATCCATCAAAACCACCACTGAGCGTGGACCGTGCGACGCCGAGCACCTTAGGAGCCTGCAGTGTTGGCGCACAGCCAAGGCTTACTGCCTTCTGTCACATCGAGAGGCACGGACTGGTGCCGGTAATGAACCTCTAGCTCATCCGACAGCCCAACCCAGCCTCAGCTTGTCGGCAGGTAGGCATGCGCGCGTGCAGAAAAAAGGAAAACCAAATCCAGATCTACTCCAAAAAAAAAGAAGGAAGGAAAGAAGAGAAAGAGCAGAGAAGGCGCGCCACGAACCTCCAGAGGCCATTCGAGACCACCCGCTTAACCCCCGGCTGGTTGGCGCTTGCCTGAACAAAAAAAGGAAGCCTGAAAAGAAAGACCATGTAAAGTCTCCCCAGTAAGTAAGGAGGAAGGAAGGAAGGAAGAAGTGCCGCGAAAAGCACAGGCAAAAGACAGAAGAGGTGGTTAAAAATAGCGGAAAAGGAACCGGGAGAAGCGAAAAATGCAAATCAGACTCGGAGGAAAGAAAAAAAAAAGCAGTGATAACTAGAATAGCACGTTCTAAAGAATGGCAAAAGTGGTCGGCCGAAAAAGAAAAAAAACGAAGGAGACGCGTCGACAAAAAATCACGGAAGAACAAAAATATATAGAGACCAAGGAATAAAGCGCGCGCAGTAAAATCCACAAAAAAAAATCCCTGAACAATATTCACCAGTGCCCCAGCGTGGCGATGTTCCTCGCGACGATCGTTGGAGGCGAAACTGAGAGAGGGGGAGGAGAGAGTCTATGTTGAGAAGATGCACAGTTAACATGGAGAAATAAACAGAGGGTATGATCAACTGTAAGGGGAAGGACGGAAGAATAAGGCTGAGACGGAGTATGTATATATAAGGGGAGAACGGGATGGCGGACGTGTGCAGCTGCCAATATAAATAGGGGAAGGAGGCAAAAAAGCGAACCAGAAGGAGGGAGAGCGGGTATTGTATCAAGGGAACGACTCACCAAAATTCCGTGTCTCTCTCCAAAGGCGTTGGGGGCATTGCGCGGTGCTCAGACGGCGGCAACGTTGGACGGTTACAGCCCGCGCTCATAGCGGCAGTGGTCTCAACAGCCGTGTTATCGTTGACGCCGAGCGGCGTGCTGATACAGTCCGGAGGTGGAGCGAACTGGTGGGCAGCCGAGCGGTAGTGAGGAAGAATCAGGTAGGCGGGAGCACTGCATGAGAAAAGCGCTTGCAAGTCGTCAATTAATGCACCGCGTTGAGTTCGTCATCGGTCCGTGTGAAAATAGGCGCTTCCGCTACGTTCGCGCCTTTTTCTCTATTATAATTTTTCACTTACACGTACCTGAACCTATCCAGGGCGGATATGGGTTTAAATCCGCGAAAGGGCTGTTCGGCTATGATATTACCACAGCGCATCTAGTTGCGCAGGTCGTGTGGAATGGGAGTGCCGAGGAGTGGCAGGAGTGTTGCAGGAAGATCGCCAAGCTCTGGGGCCCGCAGTTGAGGACGGTTGTGCTGCAGAGTGGAGTGGGAGTTTAAGGTTGAGGATCAGGGCTGGCTCGGGCGCATTGTCGGCAATGACAATGCCGGTGAAGGGGGAGAGAGTTGAGAAGATGAATTTATATTCAAGTTGTTTGTAATATTGTTAGGGATGTCGCATTGGCCTTGTCAATTTCTCTGGTCTGGTCTCGAATCTATGTGAGTCGAGTAATGGAGGACCTATCCTTCTAATCCGAGAATATGGGCCCACATTCCCCTTCCAAAGGCCACGTCCCTTGCCTATTAATTCGCCGCTCGGTTCTGTGATACAAAACCTGTCTATGGTGAATTGTGGGTGAAAGGAATGGACCCCGACCAATTAAAATATTCGCGCACGGGGTGATTAGATTACTGAGCAGCTTATGGATGCAAATGCAATATGCACGGTGAGCGGAAAACGATGAGGACACGGATTTCACGGAGTTGGTTCGAGATTCGGTGGTGTGGTCCCGGTCCCGGCAGCGCACTCCTTCAGATTTTGAAAAAAACTAAAGTGCTACTTTGCTAGGTGTCCTCCATTAATATCAAGACTGTGCTTGCCTGCAAACTTGTCGAGCCCTGCTTCAGTTGAGCACCCGGCTCCAAATGTTGCCTTCTTTCTGATCCCTCCGGGATCTTCACAGGCGCATCTGATAGCCGGCGGCATTTTTTTTTTTTGGTGGAGCACAAAGTGGCGAGCAGCTGATCTAATCAGTTTTCGACGGCGGCATTTCCAAGAATATTCGCGTTGATCATACCTGGTAAATTCTGGCGTAATGCTGGTGATGAGCGCCGCTCACCGCTACGCACGTAATCCGCCAATTCCGATCACGCTACATCCTCACTACCTATTTTGGATATATGCCCCATTCCACCGCTCCCGTGCATTCCTGCCGCCATTTTACTTGTATTCCCATGTCCCGCCACATGCCTGCCACCCAGCGCTCCGCTTTTATTACGCATTTACTCCTTGCTTATTCATTTGTTTCAAATTCCCCATTTTTCAACATACTCAGTATATAAATTGTACCTTACCTACCCACAAAATAGATTTGATTCTGTCTCGCTTTTAGCTCCTCGTCGTCCATCGTTGCCTCGTCGTCGTTGTCCTTAGTCGCCCTCGTCGTTTTGGTTTGAGCAAGCACCGAGCTTCGCTTGAACTTCCTCTCGTCTTTCTTCTCTCTCTCCTTCCTTCCTGCTGAAGCTGCTTTATCTTTTGTTTTGAGGTTTTGCTCGCGCTCAGACAGACGGTTGGCTTATCACTGGCGCCAGACAAGATAAATGACATCGTTAAAAATGGGGCGATGTGAATGAATGTTGAAACATTCACCGGACTCCAGGAATTTTACATCGGCGCGTTTGTTGATCCTTAAAGTGATCAATAAACATTGATCTGGTATAAATAGGGATCAGCCACCTGATGAGTCTTTGACGAAACGTTGTACGCCTTCAAGTGTGTTGGAATATTCTGGGCTGGACCGGAATGGGTTGCGAGCAGCAAAGAGCTCGCGGTCATCGTCGGAAAGCACGAACCGTCTCACATAAGCTTTCCATGATATTCCATCGCTTTACGCTTGTGTAATCAACGAAAAGAGGATGGAATGGAAACGAAACGAGGGTGTACGCCAGTGTCTCACAGCCCGCTAACCCACTTCCCAGAGTGCCAAAACAATAAAATAAATAAAGAAAGAAGCAAGCGCGCAAGTCATAATGGGTGCCGAAATTGAGGGAGGATGAGATCAAAAAAAGCAGCGGAGCGATCGATGGAATGAAAAATGGGGAAGGGAGGAAGCTCGCCAGCGAACCTGTATTCCTCAAAAAAATAATTAATTTGAGACTGAAAGAGCGAGCAAGTCGCAATTCGCAACAAAACATGGGAGGAAGGAATGGAATAAAAAGGGTGAGGAAAGCGAGGACGCTAGCCTGCGAACCCACACCGCTCAAAATGAATACAAAGAAAGAAAGAAAAGGGAACAACTCACCGCGAAGGCATGACTCTCAATGAGGGAGGAAACGATGGAAGAAATGCGGAAAGATCGATGGGAAGAAATAAACGAGGACGCACGCCAGCGAGCCCACGCCCCAACACGCCCGGGAATAAATGAATAAAAGAGTGAGTCACCGACTCACAATGGGACGAAAATGAGGGAGGAAGCGATGGGGAGAAACGGCGGAGCAATCAAATGAGAAGAAGTGGGGAAGGGAATTGGATGGAAGGGTATGGGGAAGCATGTCTGCCAGTGTGCCCAAAACCCAACGCGCCGGGATCTGGCTAAATTAGCGAAGTGAAAAAAAGCGGCGGAGTCATTATCCCAAAATGAAAATATGAGGGAGGAAGTTGGATGGGAAAGAACGTCAGTGTTACGCACCCCACCGCTGCGGAGATATCTAAGAATACTCACAGGGAACCTTCGCAGGATGTAGCAGCCGAGAGTGACACTAATGACTTGCTGATGACGATAAATGGACTAAAAATGCTTGGTCCTTTGCAAACTCACCGCAACACCCGATGGAGTGTTAAGAAGTGTAGTCTGCAACGTCGTGAAACCGAACAGCTTGATGACGCGTGCGGACTCCGTGCCGAGCCCGTTCTGCAGGTTTCTGTTATGGATATACAGACTTTGCCTATACTCCACTAACGTTGGTCATTTATTACAGCAATGTTGTCACCACGCGAGATGCCGGACATCCCCGGTGCATGGGAATTCAACACAAGTCACATGGTCATTCAGACTGCCAGGCTCCGAAGCGACGCTGGAGTCATTCTCAGGGAATGACTCACTCTGAATCCTTTTGACTCCCTACATATATAGTTTATAAACCAAATGTAGCCCATCATGAGGGATCCTATCTTTACTCAATACCATCATCTTGCTTTCCCAACTCACTGTGTGAATTAAGTGACTTTGAACTGAAGCTAACAGAGCTTATTCAAACTAGCTACGTTACCTTCCAGCTGATAGCTTCACGCTCATCTGGAAGTTAGCGCTCCTACTGTCCTAAGCAAGTAGTAAGACGGTTTACGCCTGCTTGCGCGTCACTTGACGTATTAAATTACTCAAGTTTCGGCAGTCCTATTTGGATACAAATCAATTAGTAATTACTTAAGTGAAGAGATTTAAGAACTAAATACAGATAATAAGTTCGTAAATAAGCTGAATTTACCCGTATCTCTAACAGTTTCTGCATATTTGAGCGCACGATCAGCACCCAAAATGCCCTGAGACAATGAAGGAAATTATTCACGCAATGGCACACCAGAAGAACCACATCCACGTCTTGTAGTCCTTCAAACACTCCACAAACTGTTCCTTCTTCCATTTCTTCGTCTCGACTCCATTCTGATTGTCCTGCATCCTCCGCACGAGGAATCTATCAGCCAGTGAGAACGAGACTAAACATGAATATTCAGTACAAGACACGCGCCTTCTCCTCTTCACTCAGAAATCTCGCGGTAGTCGGGTTGTCTGGCATCGCGAGTGCGAACCAGACGCAGGCGACGAGGGTGAGGAGACAGGTAATGAGATACAGCGCCTGCCACTGGTTCGGCTTGGAAATCGGAGCGACGTGCGCGGCGCCGAAAGCGAGAAAGCCACCGATGATGATCCCAAACCCATTGCATTGGAGCGTCCAGCCAATGCGCTCGCCGATTTCAACACGAGTGTAGAGCATGGACGTGATGAGCATGAGGCCTATGAACGACCAGTGGTGAGGTGGGGTTCAGACACATGGAATATCAGTGGCGAACCGGCTGTGGTGCAGCCTTCGGCAGCGCCAAGGAAGAAGCGGGCACGACTGGGTCGGAATTCAGGAAAGGTGTAGAGAAGATGAAAGGAGAGCACCGACAGAGGCCACTGAAGCTGTGACAGACGCAGTGAAGGCCAAGGAAGAGAGCCCTGATTCGCAGATGAAATCCCCTAGACACGCGACAAAAATAATAAATACCACAATGACTTAGGTGAGAAATATCGAAGTTCTAGCTTCAGACAGATGGACACACATAATCTCATAAGGAGGGTTCTAACCCTCAATATTAAGGTTTCACAACCCGGCAGAAAGCTCCTAAGCCTTAATTAAAGGTCGGATAATGAAATGAAGCCATCAACCTGCAGACTTTCAACCTTGCCAATGAGAGTTGGCCAACGTTCCCCAGAACGCGAACAAGAGTCGCTTGGATGGTGGGGTTCCTACTTTTCAACGTCTGGCAGACGTCGAAGAGTGCTCACGGGCCGCACGCTTACCCGCTGTCTAGCTACGGACGTGTAATAAAGTTCCTTCCTTCCACCTCTGCAAACCATCCATTTTTGCCATGATTACTATGCTGCCCCTTGAGTTTGGGGGCTTTTGTTTGGGGTGGATTGAATCAAGGTGGTGATGAGAGTCTACTAGTCAACGCCATCATCGCAAAGAACAACATTTCCATGGCTGAATGCTGGAAAATTGAACCTGGGTTTTAGATTTCGAACGTGGTGCGTATGTTTGAGCTTTAACCGGTCCTCAGTTGATTCAACATTATTATTAGACGGGAACAGTTGGGGACAAGGTCCTCGCACTGGGAAACGTCAGTAATGCCCTGTATATTATTATTCCAGGCGATGACGGCAAGCCAAACAACGGCGGGTACGTACTATATCTTGTTATTGTTTTCGAAGAACGCTTAACATAAACCAGTCTACACAGTGGTGCTCATGCACAGTGGGTTTTACACTTACCGGGGGCTCAAACGTCGCCTTCCCGGAGGCACCTGGCGGTTTCTCAGTATCTGCTGGGGGCCTGTTCATTTCCACTGTGAGTACAATTAAGCTCATACTGATTCCCCTGTTGCCTGTACACGCGCGGGATTGTGAAAGTTGATCAGTTTGCTTATGTACATCTTGCTAGGACGTGCGGGGCACTTCTACCCTTGGCTATCAGACTATATGGGCAGCTGGTGCGATCTTCATTCAAGCACCTTTCCCAGACGGAGTTCCCATCAACCATACAGTTATTTCCAGCCACTCATGCAAAGAAAGCTACCTGGAAAAGTGACTCCAAGGAAAATGTCGAGTGTAAAAACTAAGGATTTTACGACCTACTCACTTGTACTACGTTGAATCTATCCCAATATCAGAACTTGTTCGATCGAGCAGAATATCTTGCTGTACCAGTGCGTATCTAGAGGCAGTTCCGCTAGCCTGGAAAAGCGCTTCCGCGGTGGAAACAGACACCAAAAAGAGCACAACAAGTCCGTTCCCGGCTTGTTTTCCCCCGCTGCGAAGGGCGCGTCGTGTTTCGCAGCAAAATGTGCTCTTTAATGTAGTAATCCTCCTCCACAAGGTAGGAATATAAATTCCACATACCATGTTCTTGGACATGAATTCTCAACAATCCGGAAGAGCCTTGGCAGCGGCGAGTGAGACCATCATTGACAACAGGCCTTAATTAAGAGTTAAGGCTTAACCAAAACTTTGACCTTATTAACCCCTTAAAATCGTAGGTTCGGATCAAGCCTTTCCTCGGTCCGGAGAAGCCGGACAACCTCGTGAGAACGGCGGCTTGATCCGAACCCATACCATAAAATCGAACACTTCAACTTGACTTCAACGCAAGAGGCAAGGCGGTGGGAGCGCACACTAGTTTCTCATCACGAGGAGATTTTGGATCACGATTAAAACCAAACAGACTCAGACATTCCCATCCTGAGGTGAGGAAAGTTCTTGTTCTACACTCAGTATCACTATCATGCCATCCCAACATCCGAATAGAGTCAATATTTACTCGTCATTCGTCGAATCGGGCGTCGCATCTCATACTGTATTTTTTCTATCAATTCAACAGATTCGACAATTCGACAGCGCAGAATTTTTTGCGTGACGAACCGGAAATTCCCGACAAATGAATGCTGAAATTTCGCAAAAATGAGCTTTTTATGGCTCTTCCCCGATTTTTTGCGTAGCGAACCGTGGGCCGCATTCGACAACTACGTGTGACGCGTGACTATCGAATCGGCTGAAAAGATACAGTACTGGCTTCCTTTGTAAAGATACCCAGGCCAATCCCTACTTTGTTGATATAATTTTCCGGCTCCGGGCTCGTACATAAGTTCTCGACTCTCGACCTCAAGCCTCTTTCGATCCGTCGCTTTCCCCGATTGCGAACAATGCGAAGCCGAACTTGCAATTGGCCCCGCCAGGAAGCAACTGCACCATGGTCGAGCTATGATGCCAGGAAGCCGCCAACCCCCCTGTCAGCCCACCGGCTTGCTGTCCACAGGACTCGATGACGGCTCTTGCTTGCAAAAATCCCATGAGTCACCAATCCACTCTTTTCATTTCATTATCGCTACTGCGTCGTGTGGTACAGGAGGCTCTCCTGTCCTTCCATTTTGGCCACCCACTCCACCAGTACCTGACTGGAATACCGTACACACTTCACTGTCGAATAATTTGGATATATTTCTCTGGACCGCTCGATCCAGGACTTCTCATCTTCATATGGCTCCGTCCGACCGACAAGAACGAGCATGGACCCTTTGAGGTGGACATAACACACATGTGGATAGGGCATACGGTCGGCTGCGTACGTCACATAGGCCAGGTTGATGCACTGCGTCGTCTTCGGTAGGTGGCGCTCGCCCCATGAGCGAAACGGCGTCGGATCGTCGAGCTCGGCGGGCGCGTAGACGGTAAGATCTTCGAGGGTGGAAGGATGCTGCAGGAGGCACAGGGATGGAACATCGATGTTAAACGCTCCATCCCATACAAGGTAAAGGCTTTCCAGTCGTAAGGAGCAGCATTCGCGCTCAAGGGTTTCCCAGATGTTCCAAGTGACGGCGAGGTGTCTGACTCTGTTCGAAGCTTCGAGGAGCCCGCCAATGAGCACCAACTCTTCCTCCGGAATATTGCTCCGATTCCATCCCACCCTGAACGGCATATCGAGGACCAGGAGTTGAATGAAGGTCGCGTTCGGCAACAAGCAGCCGCTAACTCGGTGCATCCAGTTCTCGTTCCGGCGAACGACGGCAATACGGAACCTAACCGGCTTCGTCCTGTTTGTACGCCATGTTATATGTTGACCACAGCCGTTACTCTTCTGACGCACCAGGTATAGAAGCGTAAAGCCACAAGTGACATTGTGCCTAGACCAGTGACCGTCTGTCTATGAATTCTATCGATAGACAGACCGGTCGATCTGAGTTTGAATTTGTATCACGCGAAATATACCCCAAAAGGCAAATTTGTAAGCATCCATCATTTATTGCCTGGCTGTATGTCCGCTATGCCAGGACCTTAAATTGGACCTCTAGGACATCATAAATACCGTATTTTGAAGCTGTAATTTTACCCGAGATCAATAGAGCGAGTATTTAGCTTGTTGGAGGTCTCAAAGTGTAAAGTTCTTGGTGTTTGGTCTCGAGGTGATCTCCGATCCAAACACCAACAACTTTTAACAAAGGATCGCCAGCAAGCCAAGTACTTCGTCTATCGAGCTCGGATAAATTTAGGGCTACTATTCAGAATGTCCCAGAGCTTAAATTTACATCATTACACCGGCGGACATACAGCCAGGCCGATAATGATCGATGCTGATAAATTTACCGTTTAAGGAATATTTCCCGTGATACAAATTCAAACTCAGATCGACCAGCCTGTCAATCGACACAAACTGTTTTGATTCGACAGGCTGGACTCGAGCCTACATTGTGCCACACATTTCTCGGGTTTCGCTCAAGAGCAACTCGTTTATGGTTCTCTCCAAATCTTCTGGGAGGGTGGGTTCGAGAGGAGCTGCCCCGAAGGTGTCTGCCATGTCGTAGAGGTTGTTGTGTGGGTCCGTCAAAGGTGCGACTGTTTGTTCCCGTTTGGTACTGGGTGGATGTGTGTGTGTGCGCACTGAGCGGCAGGAACTCAGTACTCACGGCATGAAGTGGTAATAGACCGTAATACCCGTCTTAAATATATGATCCGTCACCCTCAACCACTTTCTTCATCTGCGGAGCTTGCCTAAAGTTGATAAACCAGTTTCGGAAGAATCAGGAAAGTAATTGGGGAGTAATTCATTTAATCGACGTGTGAGGACCGAAGTTCAATGGCCCCCCCAAGAGGACATTTGGCATCATGTTGAATGCCGCTCACGTCTCAATCATTGACAGAAACCGTGTATCATCTCCGCGCATGATAGTAAAACACACAGGAGGTGAGTCCTCAGTCCGGAGACATTTTGCTTCGCGGTTCAGTCCGTTTTCGCGGCGCTCACGCACCCACAGCACTCCTGGAAACCCGTTCTCCGCCTTTGTAGCGATTTTTATTTGTCAACGGACTCCGGCTACCCTACACGCGACGGATAATCTACCTTGGACATAGTTGGGACTACATAAAAAGCTGCTGTTAGAATGATTCGTTCCCAGTGCTGGTCACTTTTATCCTCCCTCCCCGTGGCACGTTGATCGTGCGCGCCTCACAAAACCTCAATTCGACACTGCTTCCGTCATGAAGCGTTTCGTCTGCTTATTATCCTTACCGCCCTCCTGGCGGACTCGTACGCGCGGCTGATCGCCACGACACAATATCATGCAACATGCGCCGATTCCGCCGAGCAAATCAAACAAGCAGTTAACAGCAGAACCCTGCCCGGGAGGAAGTGGCCGGATGAGTTTACATTGCCTGGTGAGATTTTTCCGCTTGGTCTATGATTCATGAATCTACTCCCGCCTCCATCACCACTTGCTCACTCAAGCCAAGTGGATTCTATGTCACGCCGGTGAAACAGAATGCCAAAACCTATGGTACCGTGTTCCTTACAAAGTGTGTGGCCCGCGGCGGTGTCGTGATCATGGGTCCGTTTCATATCTATCTTCTCATCCACATATAATGATAAGCGGGTACTCACAGAGTTCAGTTTTAACACATTTCCACCATTAGCGTGCGTGACAGAGATCCAAGGACATGGATACTCGATTATTATATTCTGACCCGGTTATCAGTGTGAACCCCAAAATACAAGACAGAACTGTGGGTATACCTCGCCTTAATTAGCTTCCCACATTGAAAACAAGCTTCCGCCAGTTTTGGAATGCGCAGTTCGCACTTGGGAATGCAATTCGAGATCGTCTAGGCTACGGCAAGTTTACAGCGGGCGACGGCCACATGCCGCCAGAAGAGGACGAGATAGCAGATATGAAGAAGGACACCTTACCGGGCAGCGTTGGACAAGAGCGGTGGTCATCGTACGATGATTTGGCCCCGTATGATGTCGTCATTGGAGAGGTACCCCTCACCGATGGCCAGCAGAAATTCATGAATGCTGTTCAGAAATTTGGGATAGGCCCGTTTGAGGACCCCTTCACCCAAGTTGTACTGGTCACCAACACGGGCAAGTAACACACTGCTTGATTGGTTTTACATTGAATGACTTGACAATAGCACTGGAAAGGCTCAGCCTATCGAATCCACCATGGCAGCCACCTCCGGAATGTGCAGTGCAGAGCCAGGCCGAGACGATGAAGGCACGTGGACCCCAACGGCGCGAGTTCAACTGGACTTTGCCGCTATACTAGTTCTATTCTGATATTATAATACGTATTTGGAATGTACTGATGCAATTCCCCACTACCGTTACTTCTTGAGCGCATCCATATGGGATTGATTTGCGCAAGAGACAGATAGAGAGCCGATGCTTTGTGACCACCCAATAGTGAGCGTAAGTAAATTATTATATATCTATGCAAGGATCTACGTCAAAAATCGGGAATACGAACGTGCTCACCGGCGCACCGCATTAGAGTTGCTTTGGTAGAAACATCGGTCCTGGCTCCAGCCATTTTTGCGGGCGCTGTGAAAGAGGTGAACGGCGGAATTCTGTACCTCGCGTAATCACGGCGGAGGGGTGTATTAGGATGTAACCAGGCCATGAAGTACCGAGGCGCATCGGGCGACATAGACGTCGCGGTGGTTCGGTTTAAATCATGCGGCGGTGCTGATACTCGTCTTAAGGAACGCAGAGCACTTCTCTATGTATGATTGAGCGATCCAGTCAGCCACTTGTGCTGTTTTGCCGGTCCAGCCCGACGAACGCGTGAATGGATTGCGTGGGAAGTCGGGAATTCGGGCCGGATGTTAGCTGCGAGTGCACAGGTTGCCGCAGCTCCACGCGATTTCATGACGGAGGCAGCAGACGGTGAACTAGAGCCGCGCAGTGATGCTTGCTCTTTCGGGACAGCAGCACCGCCTAGCACCGCTCAGGAAGCTCAGCAGCGATGTTTCGCACTGCGAGCCAGACGAAAGAATGCAGTGATCCCCCTCTTAGCCTGTCTAGGACGGAAATGGGTCTGCGGAGGTGCCCACAAGAAAGGCAGATGAAAAGGCCGACTCGGACTTTTTAAAAATTTTCAGTGGAATCGCGGCGGCGATGACTGGTGAGAAAGCACACGCTCCAGGCGGACAGGCCGTTCGCGGTCGCGTGAATGGGTGTCCGCCTTCGCGGGGATGGACAGCCGCAGCTGGTGAGGCTGCGCGGGCTGATCTCTGGGCGGGACGGATACGCTGTTCCCCTTTTCGAGTGGTGCAGTGCGCTAGAGCGCTTGCGGCCAACTTGCGGCGCATTTGGATCCAATGAACGGTCTTCAGCTCGTACTTCGAGGCTAAATTCGGCAACCGCTACGAGGCGGCGTGGTTACCCAACTCGTTCGGGATCACTGGTGCGTATCCGCAGCTGATCCATTGGGCGCGTTATCGCTCTTTCCCTCTCCTCCGAGAGCGCGCTCCTGAACACGCTGCCAAGACATCACGCGTCTGCGCAAGAAGGCTGCATCTGCGTCACTGCGCAGGAGCCAGCGCCCGACATACACGGGCTCGGGGGCGGAGCCGCGCGCGACGCGCGACGTGGGACCGGCAGGCCCAAGAAAAGCACACGTACTGGTTGCCCTGGTGAGGAAGATGCAGTTTGCAGGGAAGACGCGGCGTGCGGTGAAGACACAGGGCTGGTGGACGAAGGGGAGGTCGTAGATGCAGTTATGTAAAGAGGATGGAAATGAAAACCAATCGACATCCTCCAGTATGACGAGGTCCCTAGCCTCCTCTACAACACGCGAGTGCGCTGTACGAGCGTGATGCTTTCGTACTCTGAGTCGTCGTCTTCGTCCCTAGTCGTATGCAAGTTGTTGATAGTATACACAGAGCTGATCATTGAGGCGGTGGGGCCTGCAAGACAATCAATCAGTATAGGAACAATGATACTCCGTATCGAGTAGAAAGAATAACGACTATCGAGGAAAATAACGAGTATCAAGCATGAAAAATAATCGAGTATTTAGCACAAGGACGAGGAATCCGGAGGGAGAGAGGGAGGGAGGGAGGAAAGACTCACGCGCAGGCGACGCCGCCGTGCCAGCAAGCTTTTGCAGAACTTTCCCAATTGGGAGTGATTGGCCCACCCCAATGACTGGAACATTTCTATAGCGCGAGCGAGTCTTTAGCGTGCCGACCTGAGATGCCCCGGCTCGGGGGACCCCCCGAGCTTGCGAGGGAGGGGAGGGGCATCGAATGGTTGGTACTCTTCGCGCACACTACGAAGTGCCGATGTAAAGAAATCATTTCATTGCCTTTCACTCAGTGTGAAAATGATTACTAATATTTGATTGACAGTTCCCATCATGATCTGTGAAAACTTGCTGGGTCAATTGCGTTTAGTTGCTGGCAGGAAGCGAGAAATGCTGACATTGTTTGACGTGAGCGGAGCTTGAAAGTGCCGCAAATCGTGCCGCCATCAATGTCCGCCGATCGTTTGATCCCGGACATTTGATCCCGGACATTCCAATTCCCGAATTTATTGGAAGGTCCTACAGCATTGTCAACTATTTCAACTCCCAGTTTGAAGTCGGTAACTCGAATTCCTGCAAAAATTTATCAAATTACGGCCATATTGTTAGTTGAATAAGCGCAAGCACATACCTTGCTCGATCTCGACATCCTGCTTTCTTGCTTCCCCAATGAATCTTGTCACAAAATAACCAAGTTTACACAACCGAGTAACCTCCTTGACAACTTGGTCAAGGTTTTCTTGAATATCAACCTGACCCTCGCCAGCCCCAATATTGCAGGAGCATTTGGCAACCCATAGAAGGCCGTCATAGATCGCCTGAATAAAATGAAAAGCAGTCCTTCAAAATGTGAGCTTAAAGAAAAAATATCACATATTGCCATTTCAGGAAATTGCTTCTTGAGGCTCTTTACAATACCATATGCACGATATACATACTTACACGCATTTTCCAGTCGCCTCTCATGCGCCTCAACGGCTTGGAGAAGTGCCGATAGGGGGTAGATCAGTACCATCAGTCAGAAATCACCGGAACAAAATGCCGATGTCAAAATGTCAAACTGCCCAAAATCAACCTCGACCATCCCGCCTACCGTAAGCCAATCCAGAATTGTGTATTCTGATACCAATTTCAGTTCAACTGAGGGCTGAAAAGCTGAAAGAATGTCTTATACACAATTCTGGATCTATGACATTGACTGGAGTAGTTAAAAACACTCCCTCCCAAAATTTCAACTCATTTGGATCTGATTTGGGCATGCTAGCCCAGATTCTCACTGAGAAGTCCTAGTTTCTCAAGACACCTGAAGATATGGGTTCTTTGGTTTAACCCAACTCAACCTAGTACACTACCTCTTGTCACCAGTTTTTGCACACTTTCTCTTTGGCTGAAACGTACTGAATTGCAAGCGTGCGACAAATCAAAACGTTTAACGAAGTCCTCAACTCGACGCCGCCCGTACACGTGAAGTGTTTTTCAAAAGAATACGTCAAAAACATCAAAATTTGTAACGATCAAATAAACACTCGAAGCAACAAGCCGTCCGCAACTGGAGCGTAAGCAAGGGTGTAACGATTAACAAAGATTAGCATTGCTCCGTTCCAATGTCCCTCTTAGAAGGGTCGCAGATCATGCGCGGGTTCTCGATTTTCCTAGTGAAATGCACTCAGTCGCGTCGAGAAGAGGAATGTCGTGATAAATTTACTTACGGGCCATCGGGAACAGTCTTGGCCTGGTTGCTGTTCGCGGACACGTCTCTGCCAGCGTTGGAGGCTGTCATTGTCGCCCGCCAGGGGGTAAGTAGAAAGTTCTAGACAGAAAAAGAGTGATTGGTGCCGCGATGGCTGAGAGAATCAATACTGAGAGGGTAATGAAAGTGGTGGATCTCATAGTGGGAGAGAGTCTGTGAAACGTTGCCGTTATCTTAAAATCCACCTTTATTATATCACTGTGTTCAGAGGCTCCGTCCGCACAGCCCCGTGGACACCTGTGGACGTGTGCAGACCATGGGATACATGCTGTGCAGATCCGGGATCCGCCGAATTCGTCGGACTTGGTCGGATCTTCCCAGTTGTAACTTTAACCCCAATGTGCCTACTTCCAGGGCTTCTACTAGGGTAAATGTCTCGGTTCCCCCTGTCCCACCACTCCGTCGTGCGCACTCGCGGGAGTAATGAGACAAAATCATGTCTATTCGCTGTAATTAATTGCCGCAATTAACTCTTTTTGAAAGCTCTTCCTCTCTCATCTTTTCTGTTTTAAAGATCCAATGTTCTCACTCGTTTCTACTCTTTCATACCACCGTCATCTGCCAAAGATGTAGCTCGCCTATATCTACGTTATATTCTGACCTCATTCTTCTGAAGAACTCGATGAATGAATTGAGAAAACTGAATTATTCTCAGTCCGTACCGTCACCTGGACAGGTTTAAAGGCTCTCTTTCACGAACTTCCACGTACAGTATCAGCTGACCACCTACCTTCACTGCGCATATCGCAGCCCGGATCCTGATGTTCTCTCTCGCACTGCCTCATGAGTCATAGGCTTCTACCCAGCCTCGAATAAAAATACACTCCTGGTCTGCGGACGCTCTCGGAGCATGGATCAATACCGAGTTCCAAGACCACAGATCCTCCCACGTTGTGGAAGATCTCTCAGCGTTCGATTGGTACTTACGTCCCGTATCGAATTCAACACGGATAGGAGTAATATCACGACCTGACTCAATCAAATTTTCCAAACTCCGCCGGAGCGGAGCGAAGGCGTTTCTTGTGTGTTTTCGGGGTCTTTCGGCGCCGGGCCGGCTGGGGGTTGCCCCCAGACCCCCTACGCTGGGCTAGGCTGCTGCTGCGAGAGGCTTCTCCGCTGCACGGGGCCGTTTCGCTCACCGCGATGGCCCACTGCGTGGGGCTGGCGCTGCGCGCGGCAGCGGAGCCGGGTATGTCGGGCGATTTCAACTGTGATTTGCTCTGATGTGCTTCATTTGACTAGAATATGCTGTACATCAAATGAATGTGCATTCTACATCTCGTCCATCCCGCCGGGAGAAGCATTTCTAGGTAGCTAGCCGCGCCTCGTCGGGGCTAGCCGGGGCTCCAAGCGTCTAAAAATGGCTCCGGCTACCTGGGCCTTGAACGCAGTGGGTCCTTAGGCGCCTGACAGGCTGTTTGATTTATTTGATATTCACTTTGGTTATTGTATATCACCAAGTACGGTTACGACAGCAGTCCATATGTGGGGTGATAAGTAGCGTGGGATGGGTTTTTTTTTGTTCTGGGTTTATAAACAATCTGGTAGGGATAACGCTGTTAATGATGCACAGCTTTGGGTGAGCTTTTAACACAGACGATATATTGTGCGCCGCTTATATTGCCCTCTGCCCGCAACACTCATGGCCGACGACCCATACACTTGCGAAGAGCACCCTTCCGACCATTTTGGCTCTATTATATCTGATGACGATTCGTCCCGGTAATCGTGGTACTGCACTCATATATTCCCTCTCTTAAACCTTCGCAGACTTAGTTTCTTTGCCGGCGCTCAGCACTTTGTCGTCACCGGCGGACAATTTACTAGCAGTATCACGCACAATAGCATCAATCCCCCATTTATTGTACCTTCCGGTGGGTGGTTGTCGCCTCGTGATAGGGCGCACACCGACCCCGGGAGATTTTCGTAGAATTCCACTGGGAGACCTGGATCTGCGGAACAAAATACGAATGAACCAGTGGGGTGCTGCTTATAGGCGAGAGGGAAGGACCTCCGTGAAGCGGATCTACTCCGCATGTGTTGAAGGCAGACAGTCGGATATGACTGTCGCCATATACCAGGGTGAAAATGCGGAGGAGGTACGCTGACTCGTTGCTCAGTCAGTCGCTTTCATTTTCCTCACGACTCGCAGAATTGGAGGAGAGAGCTCGCGAAGTATTCAGGAATTCGGTGAGCGCGCACGCGCTCAGAAAGGTGAGTCTGAACGTACGGGGCAGTCATCCGAATTTTATCCAGCTCTACGGGACGGTTAGCTCGCCTGGGTTACACGCTATAATCTTCCACGATGGTTCGGTATCTTCTGTGATTCATAGACGCTATCTCAACCCTGCAAATGATCCTTAGAGCTTGTACCGCTGGGACAATATATGGAAGAATACCGCCATTCTATAATAGCCACATTGTACCTTTATGGATACTTTATACGTCGCTGACCCTCCACTTATCCCTGTTGCTGACCTCGATCAGAGTCGAGAGATTCAAGTATAAATCAAAAACTACGACTGATCTCAATTAATCGTTGCTCACAGGATGCAGTCAAATATTTTGGTTCCCTTTTCGGGGTCTTCGAGGCATGTCTAGATCCTCCGCATCCTTCGCGCGTCTAAAAGGCCATGGGTATAGATCTATTTTCGCTCCTTCATTTGGATAAGGCGCTCAACCGAGAGGCTCTGCATTGAACCTTCGGCCAGTCATCAAAACAACCCTTTCCGGAGCACTGTGGATGAGGAGCTGCCCCAAATCCCAATGTCCGCTCTCCGGGGTAACAAAGAGGCCTTCGTTATTTCCTCTCTATCGTTGGACCAGTACCACGAAATTTGTCGCTTCTATATGCCAATTGAAGATTGGTTTGAAACGACGCCCGACACCATTCGGTTGGGTGTGGTCATTTCGAAGCTCGACAGAAAGACTGAAGTTGCTCACATATCCAACCTGACGATGGACGACACTGTTTGGGAATGCATGACAAGCCGTGACGCGCGGAAGAAGAAAAGGGGGCTGGTTATGGACGATGGGTGGGCTCGGTGTGTCCCCTGTCTTCCCTGTAACAATGCATTTCAACATGTTCTCCAGGTTTGACTCCTCCTGCGCCGAGTTTGGGCCAATCAGGCGGATAGTGGGACCTGAAATCCCGTGGCATTGGTGTCTCTGGTGGCTTTCACAGGCAAACCATATATTCAGTAGAACTTCGATTACAGCGAAGCACAAGGAATATTGTAAGGCAGATCTCCGGCGGTCTTCCGTTCTTGATTTTTGAATCGATAGCTTTCGTATGGGAGATATAATATCGCGTAATATTCTCCGCTCCGCTGGACAAGGTTGCGGAAGGTTACTTGTTTCTTTGTCCGCTGAAAGATCTCCAATCTGAAGATGGGAAATTCATTCGACGTCCCGAATGCCCAGCGTATTGGTCTCTCGATCCTGCTGGAACCGAACGCCTCAGTCCCGAAGAGGCATCATCCGTCGGATTCCTCTCTGTGGAATGGAAGAGGCAAATGTGGTATACTTCGTGGCCCGAGGAAGTTTATGCTGGTCTTCGTCAGTTTCACGCCACCAAGGGATTCGATCCGAATAGTCAGGACATCGGCCGACACCTCGGATACCCGCTGTTTGAACTGTCCTCTGATCCAAAGGACTTTTCACGGAGTACGAATGATTTCTCCAATCAATAGAGGTGCTCAATTCTTAGCCCGTGAGCCCGTCCCGTGGGTTTACTTGGGTTAAAGGGCCGTGGTTGCACCCGGCATGACCTCGTACTTACTTTTTTTATTATTACTTTATTCTTTAATTGTTGTGAATATTATGTTCTTGTACTGGATAAATAGCAAACAACCTGTCATAAGCCAGGACAGGGACAGCAGACCATTTTATATACAATTTTACTGTCCTTGTTTAGTAATTAATGCTAGGATTCAATTTTACGGAAGGATGGGTATGCCACTATCAGCTCCGAAGTTTAAACAGCAACTCCATGGGATTATACTAACTCCCAGAGAAACCCTCCGAACAGAGTTTCGCATTATTCATGCCGGCAGCCACTCCACAGTCCGCAACCTGGTGAGCATCTGGCATCAGACCGGTTCGAGCCGGTACTGATTTCCTGATGACTAGCCTCAACAATGCCACACAAGCTAACCTTGCTTTCCTCCTGCCACCACGATGGACTACTCGGTAGCATCCAGCTCTTGCGCACACCTCCAACGACGTCCACTCCGCCCAACACCGGCCCTCAGGCTGCAACACCCAATGTCAGCACCACCAACGTTGTAACTTGCTGAAGTCCTTCGGACGAAGACGTTGCAGTTCGTCTAACCGCCGAAGGAGCTGCGCGGTCCAGAAAAATCAGGGGGACAATATTGATTGATCCCTCAAGATGTTTGGCCTTGTATTGGCGCCGCTACGGCCGAAACCGTCCGAAATCCCACCTTTCCTTGCTGGCAGGGTGTTATACATCGGAAAAGCTTGCCGGCGGCCATGCAGCAAAATCTGGAAGGTGATTCCGGCGGGATTCTATGGAAACCCGGAGCACCATGCTGATAAGCGAGATTGCCGATGGCATGATGGATGATGGCCGTGCTTACCACTCATCAGGACCCCGAGTAGTGGTTTGAATGACATTGAAAGGGCAGAGTGAATTTTATTTCAATCACACTTTCTTTCTCGTAAGTTTGGAGGTAGCCGTTTGATACCAAAAAAGGCAACTCTCAATCGACAAGCTGAGTTACGAAAACAAGGTAGATCAAGTAATCTTCTGCGATACCATAGAGTGGATCGTCGTGATCCAGCGGAGGATTAGCATCACCATTGTGAACGAATTTTACAATGCCCTCTGATGCCTCCTCAATGAGCTCCTCAACCAAATATGTTCTCCAAATGGACGAAGCATCGCTGACGTTGGTACACCGGCATGCACAAAGCGCAAGTACAGTATGGTTACCGGAAGTGTCTCCTGGTCTGTCTGGGAAACTCGATGGCAGATAGCGGAGTACGTAAATTCCATGAGCGAGGATGCGCAGTAGAGCCAGTAGAGTAGGCTGGCCTCCTGCCCAGTTTTAGCATACTCGTCTGCAGGCGAAAATCGAAGAACAGCAGTCCTCAGCCGCAGTGCGATGGCGGTACATCCGTTTCACAGCAACTAGCTCGTTTGGAGTCGTTCCAAGCCCACTTTGTGCCAAGTGGATCAAAGTTAGGTGACCGGTATGTGCTGTTTTGAACGTCCCAACTCCAATGTTCTGTAAGAATTCCACGAGAATGGAACCCTGAGAGGCGTGTCCAGGATTACAGGCAAAAAATTGGGCGCCCTGAGCTTCATTCGAGCCTAGCAGCTCATAAAATGGGCACCGCTTGAGCTGGTAAAATTCTATGCGCTCCTAAGTGTGCATATCTGTATATTCACTGAGATAATGATCATGAGTTTAATTCTGAGCTTACTGTGTGCTTGTGAAATATCTGAAGCACCCCCAACTGCCAATGCCTTCCGAAGCCTTGCGCGATCTGGAGAGATATACACATATTCGGGGAGACTCTAGTCTCTCCTAGACAGACACTTCATCAGTTCTAACTCGTACCTCGTTTGATGATGGGAGACTCCGCTTCTTGGATGGTGGTGGTGTTTTTGGCCTGTCTGACGAGCTCTAGCAGCTATTGGTAAGTGATGTGGTGAAGGTGAGATTACAACTCTTCAGCATCGTTGGATGTCAAAGAAGAAAAATGTTTTTGTCAGAAATTGGCTGGTCAAAATTAAGACATCGGTTCACGCCCGGGTTTGAGGATATTTTGGACGTTGGAGTGAATAATGGATGGTATGATCCAGACAATCTCCTCAAGGCGTAAGAACTCTTATTTTTGACTCATACCAAACCCACTGAGTTTTTTTTTTCACTGTTCAGGCTTGTATTCCGCTATGTATTCATTCCGTGGCTCCAGCAGGAGCTTGATTCATACCGGGAAAGGGTCGACAATACTGCCAAACGTGCTGACCGTAACAAAGTTCTTCCTCACAGTGTTCCATATGATATGTATGAGCATCCTCGGGATTACGGAGTACTGGACTTCAAGGTTGGTAAGTTTGAATATACAAATTGCACTTTTCTCACTGAAAAACCAGGTCAAAGTACGCTAAGATGCTATTGACACAGTACACCGCCTCTATGCACGTGAAGATTATCAAATTTTTCAGTTGATTCCACCCGATTTTGCTGTGATTATCACACAGATGTATGTGAAGATTGGACAACCCTCGGTTACACGGCAGAGCTTCTGGGATAATTGACTTGCTACCCAACTTACGGCCTCTACGTAATGGGGATGCAGGAATCGGAACAGACAGATTCTATTACATGGGTGGTGTCAATAACGGAGAAGGGCTTGGTGAATCTTTGCATGTTCAATTCCACCATGATGATTGAGAGCCGGTTCTAGATTCCAATCGACAGGCTCACCTAGACCAAATGTTAAACGAAAATGAGCCTCCGGTCGAAAACCAAAACGATGATGATGCAAACGAAGAGATTTTTGCATGGTTTTCCGATGATGAATTTGCCGGGGTGGAGGCCTTAAGAGACTTGCCATCAATCAATTTCCTCTTCTGGATTCTTCCTTGCTGCGTGACGGTGATGAGTCACACGGCAAAACACAAGTTGAAATTAACAAATCAAGAGATTTGCCGGCCTTCAATAGCACGATATATGTCTTTGATGGGTTTTTCCGGAGTGCAGGTTGAAATCACTTCAAATGGAACACTACCAGCTGTCATAGCGACCAAGTGTTCACAGGGTGTTATGTGTTACGCAGTAGTGTTCACTAGAAATGGTGTTCATTCCATGGGAAATTACTATAATAGGGTATCCAGGCCGCCAATTTTTTATTTTTGACCCCGATTTTGACCTAAATCTGGACAAATTCTGGACTGTTACGCATTACGGGGGTCCAAAGTGTTCAGTTCACAGGTCGCCGTTACGCGTTATCT
Organism: Mycena rebaudengoi; assembly: GCA_029282285.1. NCBI lineage: Eukaryota > Fungi > Basidiomycota > Agaricomycetes > Agaricales > Mycenaceae > Mycena > Mycena rebaudengoi. The sequence goes on along the minus strand of JARJCX010000044.1, from coordinate 92,941 downwards.
GAACAGTTGGTCGAAATAGTACAGTACGCGGCTGTTTTCGGTGTAAAACGTTAATACGCCCGAGAGCCTGAATAACGGATGGAGAACGACAGAAGTTAAGTAGTGGTTGTAGACGATGCTTGGACCTGAGACAGTTACTCGGCAGAAGATTACTTGATCTACCTTGTTTTCGTAACTCAGCTTGTCGATTGAGAGTTGCCTTTTTTGGTATCAAACGGCTACCTCCAAACTTACGAGAAAGAAAGTGTGACTGAAATAAAATTCACTCTGCCCTTTCAATGTCATTCAAACCACTACTCGGGGTCCTGATGAGGGGTAAGCACGGCCATCATCCATCATGCCATCGGCAATCTCGCTTATCAGCGTGGTGCTCCGGGTTTCCATAGGATTCCACTTTTCATCTCAGCGATTTGGTCAAGAATCCGTGCAGCGCTGGAGCGTTCTTTATATTCGTGAGGGCTTGATTTGCGATGCACCCCATCAATGCTTGCTGGCACAGGGATAAGTCGGGGAAAAGCTTGCTGGTGGATGTGCAGCAAAATCGGGAGGGTGATTCCGGTGAGTTTTCGCTTTTGGTCTGAGTGGCTTGGTCAAGAATCCACTGGGTGGTGGGCCCTCCATTATATTCAGGCCCTTTGCAGCACCAGAGGTAGTGAGTCAGACACCAGAAAATGTTGCAGGTGGCTGTTTAGAAAAATCAGGACAGTGATTCTGATTAGTTTCCACTTTTGGTCTGAGTGATTTGATCAGGAATCCGTGCAGTAGTAGCCTGTTCATTATATTCATATATGGCCCTATATTCTGGTTGCCATCAATGCTTGCTGGCAGATGCTTAGACACCAGAAAGGCTTGCTGGCGGATGTGCAGTAAAATCAAGAGAGTGATTCCGGTCAGTTTTCACTTTCGGTTTGAGTGATTTGGTCAAGAATCCGCTGAGTATCAGTATCCTTATATATTCTTGGTTCACATCAACGCTTGTTGGCAGATGCTTAGATACTGGAAAAGCTTGCTGGCAGATGTACAGAAAAATCAAGAGAGTTATTCCGGTCAGTTTTCACTTTTGGTTAGAGTGATCTGGTCAAGAATCCGTGGAGTAGTAAGCTGTTCATTATATTCAGGTATGGGAATATGATCCAATCTAATCTCGGCACTCCCAATCCGGATTGGCTGATATAAGCCAAATTGCCCGTGACAAAGGTAACAGAGGTCACAGATCAGAAAGAGAGAAAAACCAGGTCTGCCTTGGTTAAGTCACAATACTTGAAAAAAAAAAAATCAGAGCATTTGAGCTCTTTGAAGCATTTATTTGAAGTCTAATAAAATATGAAGTAAATATGGAAGTTATAGCTCTTGAAGAGGGCTTTCCAATGGTCTTAGTCCCATCCTTGGATCTGACTTGGTCAAGTCCCAAAACACAAAATACTTGGTGGACACTTTTGAGTGTTTTGCAAGTCCATGTTTAGTTCTGATTGCCATCACTCTACTTCTATCATCTCACCCTGTCACCCCCCCATTGCAGCCTCCCTGCCCATCCCCTGCCCTCCCACTGTGTTCCATTGTCTCTTCATGTCTTCCCCACCCTCTTCCCAAGCCAATCCACCCATGCGAGTGATCTTTTTTTTGTTGAGTGGCACAAGTACATCCAACCTCCTAACCCTAGTGCCACTGAACTCAGCGTTGACATTGTGGGTGTTAGGAGGTTCTCGGTCTTATTGAAACGAAACTGTTAAGTGTATTTTTGCGACGAAGATATTTAGAAGTCTAGCTATATGTGTGGTTCATCTGGATACCCAAATAAACAAGCCATATGGTTAAGGAAAGCAGCATGCAACTTAAATGTTGCTGTCAGGATATATGATTGTTCGCGTCAATCCAAGTACATGTGGTAACTGCGCCCCTAGGTTACCTCGCTGGTTACCCCCGCGTAAGCTTGCCGAGGTAACCAGCCCAGATATACAGATATAGCCAAGATGCCCCGTGGCACCAAACAGGGCTCACATCTGCGTTGTCTGATGTACCGCCGGTGAGCTGATGGAGGGTCGACCGGCGGACCTTCTGTCAATCAGTCGCTGCATGTGCACCTCGCTGCACCCAAATATAAGTGTTTCTTATTTTTTTAATACGGCGCATCCAATCATGGATGCCTCCCAATAATTTGAGGGATGCACCCAAATTTCCATGCTTCTATAACGTCCAGCATCTGTTTCGCTTTTATTTTTCTGGGATGCACAGAGAATTCGGTGCATCTCTAATGGTCTGCATTGAGTTTTGGATGCCTTCCATTGACCTGCACCCACATTTCAGTGCATTATTCATTTCGGAGATGCACAGAGATTTCGGTGCATCTCTGATGCTCTGCGTCCAATTTTGGGTGCCTCTTTTTTCCCCAGAATACATGCAAATGTGGATGCCTCCTCTAATAGTGCCCTCCACTTTTGGATGCTTTCCAATGGCCTGCAGCCAAATTTCCGTGCATTATCCATTTTTCTGGGATGCACAGAGATTTTGGTGCTTCCTCAAATAAATGCTTCGCAAATTGAGTGCCTCTCATTTTTTAAAATGCACACAAATGTGGATGCCTCCTCTAATAGTGCACATCCACTTTTGGATGCTTTTCAATGGCCCGCAGCCACATTTCGGTGCATCCAAATTTGCATGCTTTGCGTCGACCTGCAACTAAATCTCGGTGCAGGCTAAAATGCCGGGCATTCAATTCTAGATGCTTTACAAAATTCTTGTTTTAGCTGGCACTCACATTTCGGTGCATTCTGAACCAGCAGACATCCAGTTATGGATGCCCTATGTAATAAATGTGCACTGAAATTTCGGTGCATCAAAATAGCACATATACTTCTGGGTGCTTCACACATATTTTCTGGGATGCACCCAGATTCCGGTGCTTCACGCATTACGCATGTAAATTTACGTGCCTGAGTTAGGAATCGGACAGAGTACCGCTACAAACAACATATATTTGCACTTTACTCTGTTTGGTTGATATAATATGTGCTTTGGAGTGCCCAATGGGCACTGGGCGCGAGTTCGAACGAAAAGTTGCAGTGCTTGTTATTGTTTGTACCACAAGTTGATGGCTGGAAAGTCCGGTGTAGCTCAATTTCCTGAACACCTACCACCAAACTCTGTAGATGGAAGATATTTGGCTAAACAAGTAGAACATGCCTGCATCATACTAGAGGCGATTTGGTACATTATTACATGACAAACAAGCCAACTATCATGTTTCTCATTTAAGTGTAAAGTTTGCAAGCCTATATTGCCTTTTCCCAGGAACACAAAAGTTTTGGTTCAGCTAGAGGACTCGAAAGCCGTCAGGGAATCCATGTACTATGATAACCCATGTCCTGGGGAGCAAGTTGGCATGTTTCTCATCCAGAAGTCTAATTGCTGCCCATATCTCAGTCCAAATGTTGTGCTGCATCTATATAACACGTGGTATGGGTGAATAGAGAATACCTGCAGCAAATCTTGAATTATCTGCTGCAGGGAATCAATGTAGGGCTGTGAACCATCATGTTCCTCCTCTGCAGCTTGGCCTACAGCTCACAAACAATCAATATTGATAGCGTAGACCCAGTGTATTAAATAGAAATGAATTACCACCCGCCCAGGCCGTTTGTTACTCCTTAACCTTCCCCAGAGAGCAATTTATTTCGTGTTTTCTCGTTCCGCATCAATGTCGGGTTGTTCCAATCCTAATGCGGCATCGGAATGATCGGAGCAATAATATATGATCGGCCTTGGCAGCAGTCGGAAATAGATTCATGACGCAATGTGCAAATGTAGAATTCTCAGAGAGACATGCAGCCAGAAATAAATGCGCGTGTAAAATAAAATGAGATTCTGAGCACACAAAAATGAGTGCATTACAACAAGCACTCATAATTACATGCGCGGTGCAGCGCAATTTCGGTGCAGGCCAGAAAATAATAGCACACATGTTTGCCTGCATCTAGCTCAGGCACGCAAATTTACAGGCGTGAAGCACCGGAATCTGGGTGCATCCCAGAAAATAAATGTGAAGCACCCAGAATTACATGTACTGTTTTGATGCACCGAAATTTCAGTGCACATTTAAATTTATTATGTATACATCCACAATTGGATGTCTGCTAGATCAGAATGCACCGAATTGTGAGTGCCGGCCGAAACAATTTTTTTGCAGGCATCCAGAATTGAATGCCTGGTATTTTAGGCTGCACCGAGATTTAGGTGCAGCCCGGGAAATAAATAGTGCACCTAAATGTGGGTGCAGGTCGACGCAAGGCATGCAAAATTGGATGCATCGAAAGCTCTGTGCAATAATAATGCACCGAAATATGGCTGCAAGCCATTGGAAGGCATCCAAAAGTGGATGGGTACTATTAGAAGAGGCATCCACATTTGCGTGCATTCTAACAAACAAATGAGAGGCACCCAAAATTAGATGCGAACCACTGGAGGATGCACCGAAATCTCTGTGCATCCCCGAAATGAGTAAAGCACTGAAATGTGGGTGCAGGCCATTGGAAGGCATCCAAAAGTGACTGGGAACTATTAGAGGAGGCATCCACATTTACGTGCATTCCAAAAAAAAAAAATGAGGCACCCAAAATTGGATGCTAGGCATTAGAAATAAATAATGCACCAAAATGTGGGTGCAGGCCAATGGAAGGCATCCAAAAATCAATGCAGACCATTAGATATGCACCGAATTCTCTGTGCATACCAGAAAAATAAAAGCGAAACATCCAGAATTGGATGCAGAATGTTATGGAAGCACGGAAATTTGGGGGCATCCCCATAAACTTATTGATATGAAAAAAATAAGAGCACGTATATTTGGGTGCAACGACGTGCAGTCGAGGATCATTGTTGGATACAACGACTGATTGACAGGGGGTCTGCCTGTCGACCCTCCATCAGCTCACCGGCAGCACATCAGCTAACACAGATGTCGACCCTGTTTGGTGCCACGGGACTTATTGGCTATGCCCCCCAGATATACGAGATACTCCGTGGTCCCGGAAAGATCCGGTTGATGGCCCGGTCCAGGGGCCGTGATCGGGACACGTGATGCCGTCGCGTCGACGCGCTCTTCACCGTCTGATCCAATCCGACGTGTTTTGGGCCATTTATGAACTCATACACATGTGCATGCATGCTCTAAGCTTGCGGAGTCACTTTACGGCCTATTACGGGCCATAGAAAGCATAAAATAGAGCAAATTCTCGAAATATTGCCTATAAATTGAGGTATTGGATGAAATAAAATGGCTGCAGGGACACTGCGAGCCTGAAATGATGTACGGTCATGTATTGAGAGATTATATTGAGTTTCAAAGGCACAACGACCCATTTCACATTTTTTATAGTGCATAGCAGTGAAATATTTGGGCCTGAGATTCCACTGATACTCTAGCCTCTGAGATAGGATTCTTAGGTGATTCTTGAGGGAATAAACATATTTCATCACTCTGTCAGTACTTTCCATGAATTCTTTTGCCTGCTCAAAAGATATTGGCCCACCTTTAACTGATGCTTCCCAGGTGAAATTTTACATTGAGCTTGCAATGAATCCAGGTTTGTGAGCACCTTGAGTGATCAGATATGCCTTAGGGATACACTGGGACATTTTAGGCCAGATTTACGAACATACCAGATACTCTCCAGAGCTGGAAATTGCAAGAATAAATTGTGCATGATTGAACATGCACAATTGTGACTGTGAACATCCTCTGATCAAACACATTGAAGATATTCGATCGAACAATTTTTAAAAATGTGTTCAATCGGCATACAAACACACTACTCAATCGAACTTTCAGATATTAGGCTGGGAAAATGATAGTTTTGGCTAGTGTTCAATCACAGATTGAACATGTTCAATTGGGAATCCTTCAGCTCAGATGTTCAATGTGTGCGATTGTGAGGCCTAATAAGGTAATTCTCCTTGATTGGGAGTACATTCAGCGAGGTAACCGGGCTGTATTTGAGCCCCTCTGTTTGGCGGGCAAAAGATCACGTGTGGGGTAACCGGGAGGGCACCGCGGGGGTCACCACAGCCGAGGTATATGCATGTATATCTAGTCTTCTGTAGCCACAATTTATCGCCTTCTTCTTTGCCCCATCGTCCTCTGTGCCAGTTCCTTGCACTCGACTAGCTCCTTGTCCTCTGTGAGTTTCTCCAGCTTCTAGCCACCTCGGTATATTTTCTGATAGTTGCCATGTTTCAGACACCCAAAGATGGGATGTGGACAAAGAAGCTTGTTCAAGTTCATCATCTATGAATAATATTTGGCCCTTTTGTGCTGGCCCCACGAGTTTAGATCCAGCCTTATTCCAAAGCGTAGGTGTGGTATCAGGAAGCACAGCACACTGTATTTCTGCACTGATAACCGACACAAGTTCACGATGAGACAAATTTTCGGGTATTCCGATAGTACGATCGGGTTTCGTTCCCTGTTGCAGGAGGCAATTGTTGCACCGGAGAAATTTCAATAGGATTGATTCACGCTCCTACGTGAACCATGTACTAGTGCATGAGCCACATTCGAATTCATTGCAATTAATTTTCCATTCCCGTTCGAAGTTCCAGACATGACAGACTCTATTCTAATTCGAAGCCGAGTGCCCCAATGGTAATTCCCACCCGCTGTGTACCAAATAATTCCGCCTGCACGGTACGTCGGGTGTGTGTTCTGAGTCGACAATAAGATGTGATCCTCTCGTTCTGGATTCATGGACCATTCTTGGCCTATTTGTGTGAGACTCAAGCATTCATTTTCAGCGGCAGTCCCAAAAGGACAGATAACGGGTGGAAGCATGTATTCCTGACTCAGAATTGGGACCATGAGACCAATTTGGCATTCCGATAGTACCAGTTGGTTTCATGATCATTTCTGGGCTTGTACATGTTTCAGAATTGAGAATTAATTGTTAGAGGAATTTCCAATGTGATTCATTCACACTCATGCTAAGTTCACATTCATTGGCCACAATATATTTCGCTGGACATTCACTGCAATTATACAAACATGGTACTCAAAGCCACTGTCAAGGTACGTTCCTTCCTAATTCGAAGCTGAGTGCCCCAATTGTGTACGTAATATTATAATCTCCTCAAGGAATGTCAGTCTGAACTTACTCACCAATGAAGTAAATCGATTTCAATCAAGTATGTTCGTTCATGCCCATTTGAATGAAGGGGGGTACTTGAATATTACCACTATATACTTAAGTTTGGCCCAACAGTTGGGGCAACATGTGGGTACGAGAATCAGATTTTTCCACCTGCTATAGCATGTGCAAACATTGTTTGCCTTAAGTTCCAAATTTCGGTCGCCGATATTCCTAGGTGTCCTAGGTGCTGGTGAACAAAAGCTCTCTCCATAGCCCAGTATCAACACTATTGCGTGTCCGGTTCAATGGTGCAATGTGTGCACGCCTGCTAGATATCGCGACTTTCCCTATGACTCTGCAGGAGGCGCCCGTTCGATTCGGGCTTGGACCACGCTGGGGAATTTCTGATCCGACATTTTTTTTAACGCCTGCGTGCATTATTAGTTGCTTCTAGCCGCGTCTGCTCCGGTGGGGTTAATAAATTACGTGCTGAAACCTACCGTACTTGGTGGAAATTAAATTATGTTCAGAAGAAATACACAGGGGAGACGTAAATGATCAATCATCCGACCCGTATCAAGATGCAGCTTGTTAATCGCGTTCTCGCAAAATCTCTCTCCATAGCCCAGTCTCAACACTATCGCGTATCGGCCAATGGTGCACTGTGCATGCCTGCTAGATATTGCGACTTTCCCATGACTCTGTAGGAGGCGCTCGTTCGATTCGGGCTTGGACCATGTTGTGGAATTTCTCATCCGACATATTTTTTCCAACTCGAAACGCCTGAGTGCATTATTGGTTGCTTCCGGTCGCGTCTGCTCGAATCTCGCTAATAAATTATGTGCTGAAGCCCACCGTACTTCATAGAAATTATATTATGTTCAGAACAAATGCACATTGGAGGCGTGAATGATCAATAATCCGGTCTGACTGGTAGGAACTAACCCGTACCAAATCTAGACCAATCAGTCACCAGTGTACTTGTGGAGTTCAAGCTCTGAAATATTACTATTGGAGTGCCTAAGTGGCTAAGAAACACCTCTTCAAATCCGAGTATCAAGAGAACCAGACGTCGGTCTAATCGTGCATGGGGCACACCTGCGGGATGTTAAAAGTCGATAATGGCATCCACGCTTTGCAGGAGGCGCCCGTTCGACTCGGGCTTGGACCATGAGGAACGATGAGAGATCCTTTTTTTCGCTGTGCAGTTTTCTAAGTTTTTTTTCAGGGCTCGCACGAATATTACATGTGCATGAAAGAAGAGCGCGATAATAATATATACATGTGACGAGCGCACGACGAACCTTTGCTTTGTCCGGCTTAATCGGCATCCTGACTTCTTCAAGTTTTGCTCTTCGACTTTGCGCTTTCGTCAACGGTTCGTTCGCACTGGATGGGGTCCGTCCCTCAGCCTTTCTGGACTCGATCAGGAGATTCTCGCGCTCTCCTCCGCCCCGCTTCCGCGGGCTCTGGGATCTGGATTGGACGCGGCATCGGCGTCACAAGCCTTTGCGTCGTCGCGCGCGGTGCCGACATCCTGTTGAAGGGGTCTCGACGTTTCGTCCTTGTTCTTTCTTTGGCCTTCGTATTCGAGGCGTCCGACTCGTGCTGGGCGTGCCACTCGTCGTCGTGCGCCGGCGGGGCGCCATTCCTCTGCCACCGGCGTGCGGTCTTGGCTTAAGTTTGTTTTCTCTTTGTGCCTGCCTTCGTCAGCGTCGACTGCACGCACGCGCCTCGACATTCTTCTGCAATGGCACGCCTCGTCCTTTTGCGCTGCTTGCCCCTCGGTCCAATGCGCGCGCCGTTTTTGCCACTAGGTTCAGGGCACGTGTCTGGGCCCGGCGTTGCGCGCGTCTGAGTGATCTTGTTCGCGTATGTGTGTACTTGAGTTGTAGTTATTGCCATGTCATTATTTTTATTCATATTTTTGGACTGGGGTACTGGATCTCAGGGAACGGCTGGCCAATATTATCTTGCTTGACAAGGTCTCTCCAAACTCATAATTGTCCCCTCAATATTGATTATTATATCACCAACGCGGCTTGATCCGTCTTAACCTTTCCGTTATGTTCCGCAATAATACACGTAAACATTATTACCAACGACAACCTCCGACTTGAAGTTGCGGTGCGCGTGTGGCCAGCACTCATAGACCGTTAAATATATATCAGCAAGCTAGAATCAACATACACTCGAAACATATCGCTGCCAGAAATTCCCAGAACTTTTGGTTGCTTTCTGGTCACATTACCGTGGAGCAAACCTGAACACAGAAACAAGCATTGAAGTTTAACCAAAGCCTGCTTTGGCTGATCAATACATCACCTCCAGTGCATTTCTTTTGTGACTGTCCTGTCCCGTGGATTTTATTTTTGCTCGTCCAATAATCTTCCGGAGTGAATCAGTGATATATATTATTCGGAACAAATTCAGAATCCAAAACAATGGTCGCTGGCAAGGGGGGGTATTAGGCAAAAACCGAAGCAATATTTATTATATCTTCGGCTCGATGTTGATGGATGTGGAGGATACCGATACTGGATCGCGTCGAAGTTTGATATATCTCTAGCACTAGAATAGCGCAAGCAAGGTTCTGCCGACGCAGTCGGCGCTTCCTCATTTGGCCAATACTCAGCAGAAACAGCATATACTGTATCCTTTCAACCAAGTGTCCACGCATCACAGGCCTTCGTGAACTGAACACTTTTGATGGTCATGAGCATCACAGTGGCCAGTGAACACCTACTTTGGCGAACCCACCAGAGCACAAAAATGTCATTTTCGAGACTGTAAAAAGTACGCCAAAATTATCTCGAAAAATAATGTGCCTACGCCAAGCCCACGCGAAGAAAGTCAATAAAAATCTGGTACTCGATCTGTTGAGAGATTTTGAGGTAGGCCTTGGCTACTTTGCGGACAAGGGGAGGTGTTGTTGCCCATTCCTTCCCCTGGCCAATCCAGTCGGATTTTTTGAAAGTCTTGTCGTCCATGGATGCGGAAGGTAAGAGTACAGACTTTGTCTTTTTACAAGCCTATGATTATAATTGTGCGTTCCGGTGTGGCCGAGTCTGTTTACAAATATTATTGGGGCTGATTTAAAATTTGGGCCTATAATCCGCCCTCATCCGGTGCGCTCTTAATCATCAACGGCGGGCGACATCTTTGATGCTCCTTTGATGATTCTGCAACTTCAGGTTAGTATTTCCACAAATGAACACTTGGGAAGTGTGTCACAGCGACCCTCGGCACCTTGAACACCTGGTCCAGTGAACACTTCGTGTCATGCGTAAAACCTATGAACACTTGGTCAAAAGGATAAAGTATTCTCAGGATACTGGCCGGACAATATTTCGACCATTATTCCGCCAATATCTGGCCCAAGCACCCTGTTTCGGCCGAAGAAGTGCCTGCCATGGAAAGTTCGCCCAATGTCCGCTCCAACTCTTCGCCGATTTCGGCACCGCTGAAGCACTGGAGAATGGGGAAGGAGAAGAGACCGGGCCCAACCGGTCCGTCATGGCCATGATCACATGGGTCATGTTCAATTTTAACCTCGACCAGAACGTCCTACCAGAACCGAGCAAGACATGTGGAATGGAACCAATGGGGATTCAAAAGCTTCCAGGAAGTCGTCGTGTCTTGGAAAGATGTTGACTCCCATCTCCTTCCTTGTTTTCACCCTACTGAGTGTTCATCAAGTATTGGGATGGACCACCTTTGTTGTGCCTCATAATTCGTCTGGAGGAGATGATATGGCGACTCTGATGGCGGCATTTATGTCTTCGAATGGGACGACACGCAATTTGGCAGTTAATTCCACGATTATTTTCAAGAAAGGCATCACCTATAACTTCTTTTCCGCCGTACGACTTCCGGTCTTGCATAATGTTGAGATTAGGATCGAAGGGAATATGAGCTATTTGGAGGATATTGCGGCTTTACAAGGTGGGTAGCCGTGGTATATTTCATGATTGGGGAGTTTTGATTGTTGTACTTATTTTGGAGAATAGCTGTCGTTGCTGCCAAGGTATGGATAACATTTGTGGTGGAGCGTCGGCACTGAGTGGGCTTTGATGCTCATAGGAATATCCTGGATCGATGTAAGCCACCCATTCCATGACCACCATCTCGTTGATATTTTTCTAGGATGACTTTTACTGGGGGAACTAACGTCACTCTCAGAGGAACCACTGATCCCGGATGGGGTTGGATCGATGGACATGGTCAAGCGGTACGTTTATTGCTTCATCTCTGCGCCATCCAATCATCTGCACCTAATCAAGTGGTGGGATGCAACCGAACGAACCCATCGCCCTCACGGGATATGGTTTCACAATATCAACGGAGGAATCATCCGAGATATGAAAATTTATAAGGTCTATAACCTCAGTTGAAATAGATTCCAGCCACTATTCTGACTGCGAGCACAGCCAGTTGCGTGGTGCTACGAGACCTCTGGATCAAATAACGTGCATGTCTTTGGATTCTGTCCCGATCGGACCCCCGCGGTAACTCACAGCAGTGTTCGCCCAAAGGTTAGGGCCTTAATTGTGAAGGGCTTAAATAGAAGCATCGAGGCGGTGGACCTGCCGAATTTTATCATGAGACATGGTTAAATCAATGCCTCCACTAACATGAAATTACCCACCGATAGACCTTGGATAGAAAAGAGAGAGAGAGATCTGCTAGGCGCGCTAGGCAAAGGGGGGGGGAGTAAAGCCTCCGGGAGCATGAGTTAAAGACTCATATGGCCGCCGGAACGTTATTTATACTTGCCCAGGGGTTCGCAGCCCCAGAAAACAATCTTGCATTAACCGTGCAAGGATAAGTTAAAATGTCCACGCGTGGGAAAAGTCAAGTAAAGCCCCGTAAAGTGCGACCCGGTCGAAATGGCACGTAAGTAAAGTACCTTGTAAGGTAAAAAAAGTTTCTTTGTTAACTCTCGTGCGTGCCGCAGCCTGCCGTAGAAATTTCAGATGAACACAACGACACTGAAAAGTCACAAAAGCCTATAGCGAAGCCATGTGGGGGGAGGATTTATTATCCTCGCGTGGGCCACAGCATGAACAACGAGTTTATGGAATACAAAAATGTAGAACTATCAGCGTGGTTGCATGCATCGTGGAGGATGACTACCACATAAACTATTAAAAGCCGCCAACTTGAGAGTCTGCCGCCGCCACCATATGGCCCAGTAATTCCAGCTTCAGAAACTCCAACCTGTACCTGCGGCATTCGAGATGCCAAGAAATATACCCATCTCTGAAGCTTCTCCACTGCATCGCTGTCTGAACATCCGCCTCATCCAGATCATCCAATCCAGTTTTGCCCTTCAACTTCCTTTCGCAATCGTCCAAACGCAATAATCCATCAATTCTGTGGGTCGCCTCTCGCATCTCGTCGCAAAGGAGATTGAAGGTGTCGTTGGTTGTCCAGTCACCGGAGATTCCCTTCCCGTGCGCTCCGGCCGACGAATGAGCACGAGTGCGAAGGTGAATTAAATTATACGTCTCCCCGTCAAGTTCTTCCTTGTGGAAGGAAAGAACATCATTCATGCCATGCTATGATTGAACCCCGATCAATAAAGCCCAAGTCCACAAGGTACACTCACGATGAACGAGATTACATCTGGCAGAACTCTGAAGTATTTCTTCAGTGGTAACCTTTGGTCGCTGGTGGCCTTGAAAATTCCCGCAGCATACGCCTCTGAGATACCACTCTTTGCGCGCAAGTAATTGGGGCTGTCGCAAAAGGTGAGGTTGTAACATCAGTACGCTGGGGAAGACTTGGGATAGGAGCTGTTCTCACAAATTGAGAGCAAGTCCATCCAAGGATGCCGAGTCCTTATCTTCCAAACGGTTCGAAAAAGGCGAAGAATCCTCTTCCTGTCGGGGGCCGCATTTGATCGAGTGGTTATTGAAGTAACGAATAGGCTCACCTGAGTTTCGAAGATGTATTTCTCCATCAAGCATGCGTCAATGTAACTGATCCACGGAAGGACGGCCAAATCCCGAAGGACCGCATCACTGCCATAGAAGTTCGACAGCTCCTTGAGCTTCGCCTGGAAGAGCACCAGCATGCCGTTATCTTGAGGCTCGCCCATGTACAATTTCTGGGAGAATTGAACAATATCGTCGTACAGGGCTGGGTTATTAATGGAGTCGTCGAGTAAAATGGCTATGGCTGTTAGCTCTGCGAAGAGCAGTTTCAGTGTGACACATGCATGGGGGTAACTTCGGTCGATTACGCCTCCCGCGGCGTCCTCCAGGTCGGCAAGTTGGTCGGAATTCCATGGGCAGACGGGGCCCAAGGTGGAGACCATCCAGTCATGGAATGGACCCCAGTAGTCCGCGTCATATAGAATAGTATCGTAGCGATAGCCTATATCACGGAGAAGCTGCTGGGTGGACTGAGTGTACCACGACGCATCTGTAGACATAGTTGAACAAGGGCGAATACCTGGTTAATAGATAGCCTTGTATATGAAGAATTTGCGCTTTATAGAAGTACGGACTGCAACTACTAAATTCATAGCTAATTTTTGGGCCTGGCCCGGCTCCTGAATCTTTGGCTTTTCCGGTATGATACCAGTGCGGTGGTCTCCAACACTGACAGCGTGACGTCCGCACTGACACCGGTGTTGGAGATCACCGAATTGTTATGACACCGGAGAAGCCAAAGATTCCGGAGCCGGACCCAAAATTAGCTACGAATTTAGTAGTTTCAGGGCCGAAATTCCCATATACTATCAATGACCGGGTACTGGGCCACCTAAGGATTTATCGCTGGCTCTCGAGAGCCATAGTGTCCATATACCATAGACTGAATGAAGGCAGGTATCCTGCGAATGGTTCGAGGCCATTTCTGCGAATTTACATAGGGTGTTGATTGACCGGTGAATTTCTTTCTGCCGGTACCCCCAACAGATGCAAATACTAGCTAGTGGGCCACCCCGTCAAATTGAGTTCCGCAGGCCCAAACTGGCCGTCTCGTTGTTCAGGAATAATGCAGGGAAGGACTAGGGAGGATTCTGTGTAGTTACGGTATACATAGAAGCAATGGGATGGCGAAAAAAAAAATGCCTGAGACGGCGGCGGAACCGGCGGAATGGGAGATTCTGGACTACCCAGGCGCCTCGTCGGGGCCAGCAGCTGTGGCGGCCCAAAATCAGAGACATGTCATTTTATATGAAGTATTCCAACATACCAGGACCCCCACCCTTATTTCAAGATGTCTCTAGCTCCCAAACAAAATTCAAATGTCTCGGGCACCGAATTTGGGTGGTTTGGGATAAAGGACGGCAGTTAGGAGAGAATTGAGAGAAGAAAAAGTTGGAGGACACACCAAGCTGGAGTACGCCCAACTGTAGAAACCTTTGCCAAATCCCAGACCCGTAGCGTGGATGGGTCGCACGCTGTGGACGTGGCCAGCATGAACCACTCAGGATTGAAGCCGAGGTTTATCCGCGCCATAGCAAGAGTATGTGGGGCGAATGGGCGGCGTATTCGATCAGGGATTGAAGCCCTGCATCGTGCGAGTAAACTGAGCCCAGAGAGCCATCGAAAGATGGAGCACTGGCAGAGAAAGAGCGAGGGCAGTTGTGCGGGAGAAGAAAACGCCAAGAAAACGATGGTCGGAGCCCCTCGGCCGACGGTGCACGTGCCATAACTTTTCACCCGAACATCACTTTCGGTCCAAACACGGTATCATGATGGACCATCATTAGAGGTCCCATTCCATCCGCAAACCCCAAACTCAAACATTTCAGGAGGTCCTGCCTCACTAGAGGCCAAGTGGCCCACTACCCAGTCACCGATAGTACGGAAATACACGTGGCCCCTGCCCCGAAACTACCAATATTTATTTCGCGCCATAAGAGACAGCGAGAAGGAAGAAAAGGGAGCATACGGTAGCACGGTGGTGTGCATTCGCTGTAAATAATGGTTGTTTGAACTGCTTATCGCGCGGAAGGCCGCCGCTCTACTCGGGGCCGGTGCCTGTCCTTGGCAAGTGGTTTATGTAAATCTCTTGGTCAATTTTAGACTGACAGCATGGTTAATAAAAGCCGGTGCAAAGAAGTCGCCTGATAGCACGCTGGCGTGCATCCCCTACAGACCATACACTGTATGTCGTTCGACTCGGGTCCGGGTAAATCATTTTTATTTTCCGCTCCAAAAGGGTTTATAAATAGGTTGAAGGCCCCGTTTGACGCGGACTAAATTGTTATTTTCCCGCGCCCGACGGAACAATATCAATTATTACCCGCATTAATTACCATCTTCGATGCGTATGTGACGGATTCTGGGATACCTTTGACGGTCAGTGGCGGGGTTGATTTTCATCTTGTGCCTTTACCAACAGTGGTGAATATATTTATTTCAAGTCGCATAAAAAAACATTCAGACGAAGGGAAGGGAGTACCTGATAGCACGGGGGGTGTGCATCTACGTAAATTGGCAAACCCGTCGGCCTATTATTACGTGGAAGGTCCCGTTCGACTCGGGTCAGGTGCATAGCAATGAATGGTGGTTTCACCGTTTTTGGTCCCACTTGTCCCAAAAACAATCACGCGAACGTTGACCTTGGTTGATATATGGCTTGTTCCCGACATGGTGTATCGCCGTCGAAGAAGAGCACTTCAATAAGCAAATCCACAGGAATTCTGGGATACCTCGGCTTGTTTAATTAAATTCCTAGTCGGATCTCCGGTATATGCATTTTGTTCTGTGGTTTTTATAAGTACTCCACTCATTGCTAGTCGTGTAACAGAAGGGGAGAAGGAGTAAAATTAAGCGCCTGATAGCACGGTGGCGTGCATCCACCGTACGTAATTGAAGACATGGCTTGTCCTTTATTGTGGAAGGTCCCCGTTCGACTCGGGTCAGGCGCGTTGAAAAATTCTTCATGCGGGGTGTTTTTATGTGTGTGAAGAGGATATATCATATGTAGAAAATTACTGTACCACCTGTCAAACGCCGCCCGCCGGCATTTGATGCAGATTCAACCTTTGAGCTCCACGGGCTGCCAGCAACTTGGACGTTGGGTGAGTTGTTGCAAACCGGTTTGCGCGGCCCGGGATGAGCTGGCCAAAAATTTTATATGGCGTCGGTATTGGCTTCCTGCCGAGATATTACTCATCGCCGTCGTAGAACGACAATTTTAATGGGCAAATCCGTAGGAATTCTGGGATACCTTCGCAATTATTATTATTTTCTTCTGTGGCGTGTCGAGTACACTGATTGCGAGACGTATAACAGAAGGCGAGAAAGAGTAGAATTAAGCGCCTGATAGCACGGTGGCGTGCATCCACCGTAATTGAGTGGAGCCTGTCCTTTATCGCCGAAGGTCCCCGTTCGACTCGGGTCAGGCGCGTTCGATGGGAGCCGTTCATGGTTTTTTTTTTCATGTGTGCGAAGAGGATATATATATCATATATAGAAGATCGCTGTACCACTCGTCCTACCTAGACTCGTTACCAGTCTGTAACCAATATCCAAAAAATGTGGCGAGCACTTTTGGCGGTTACAGACACAACTCGTTGACGTGCATTGAGCTGTCTGCGTTTGAACTTTGGCGGGTGCCGCGATCGGCTGATAAGCGAGCCATCAATACCGATCAATTCTGCCTCAAACTCGATAGCCTTTTCGGCTCTTCCACCTGCGGTAAAAAATAATCTGAGGAACCAAATGTGTTCATCTTTAGCATAGGAAGGTTCTTGACGATTTGAATTTGATAAGAGGTCAAAGTGCAAGAGAGAACAAAGGCCTCAGGAAAATTTTAAACTCCGATGACAGCCCAATTCGGTTTCCCGAGTTGTACCAGTCTGTAACCGCCAGAAGTGCTCGCCACATTTTTTGGATATCGGTTACAGACTGGTAACGAGTCTACGTCCTACCCCGCCCTCCGGCATTCGATGCGGATTCTAACCTGAGTCCATTCCTAATTTGAACGTTGGGTGATCATGAGTCCTTGCAAACCGGTTTGCGCGGCCCTGGATGACTCGGCTCGCCCTGCGTTCAGGCGCCGGATAGCCGAAGCCATTTTTAGGCCATTGTAGCCGCGGCTAGCTTCGGCGAGGCCGAGTCCGTAGTGCGATGCTAGAACTCCGAAGATGTCGGAAAGGCAGAATGGCGGCTGTTAGACACTGCCACAGCTCCTTTGAGCGGTGTAGGCCGACGAATACATGGGCAAACTTGTTTTAAAATGGATATTGAGGACGGTGAACCCCAGAAGAAAATATAAACAGACTAAGATCACATATATATATTCTCTTTCAATGAAAGAATGATAATGTCATACTTCGCGTTACTTTCCCCACAAATCCCGCAAGGCGACTCTCCTGCCGGCTCAAAATGGCTGTGTTTTGTTTTTCTGTTACAAAATTCTTTTCTAGCTCCCTGATTCAGGTATCAATGGGTTTTTTGTGAGATTGGCCTGGATTACATTTTTCTCCAACAGTTTTGGGCCCGTCAAACAAATGCCTTTTGGAAATCGTTTACGCGGAAGCTGCAACATATTGGCGGAGGGGTGTTGGAACTAGGACAGCCTTCGGGCATCTCGGGCAAGCCGCCAGTGCATCCTGTGCACTACGGAACATTATGGAATTATTTATTACCTTGTAGAATACTCTGGAACTATATATATATGACTCACAAGGCTGTTCATCCGTAGTATTTAACTCGTTGTATTTCTTACAATGAACTTTAACTTATTTTTGCTTACAACAACTATTTGCGTGAAGTAGGACGTTCACCACGTCCAAACCCCGTACTCAATCTACCTGCGTCAATAAGGGGAAAAACATACGGACTGAGGTTTTCCGAGAGATAAAAAAACATATGGGGAATTTACCGAAATGAGGCATTCTTGGAGAGCCACTTCACTTATTTGACGAGGTTTTCAACCACCTGTATCGTTTGGGAGGTGGGCCTGTCATCGAATCCAAATGGGGGTAGATCTGATGGGAGTTCTAGCAATCGACTCAGCACTCGGCGAGGCCCGGCTAGGTGCCAGAAATAGCTCGTCCCGGTCACCTAGACAACGGCTAGCCAGAGCAATTGCGAGACGCTTGTAGGTCCGCGACGCTCAGCTCGACGCAGCTTTTCTAGCCCGGTAGCACGACCTCGAAGCCAGTTTGCTAGGTCTGCCAGGGATAGCCAATCCTTTGGCTACACCACAAGTCATTGACATGGTCCTTGCTTGTACTAATGAGTAATACTTGACTAATACTTAATATGTTATTTAAACGTTATCGCAATCACCACAGTGCACTGTGTATCAGGTGCAGGGTGGGCTGGAATAGAGGACTCCGAGAGGAGCCTGCTGAAGTCGCGCGCACCGCGCATATCGCAGCTTGAGAAAGAGTTCGGATCAAAAGCAACATCGCCACTTGATACGGGACAAACAAACATCCACTGCACAACCAATCGGCGAACTTCGACATGCTCATAATTATGTATAATATCCAAGGGGTCACGGAAACCCTAATTCCGGATATTGACCCCTCCAACACACGTGATTGGTGGTCTTGTGCTTACGATCCATCATTTCGTCACCTTTGTTTACACACACTGTCATGTCGGACTCAGAACTTGATGGCTACAATTGGGCCAACGAGACTCAGTACCTACAACCCTCATCTGAACATGGGTCCGATGGGGAGATGTACTTGCCTGAACCTACTCAGCAAGACGAGATGAAACGGTTTTTCCTGCGGCGCAAAAGCAGACACTGCCAGACAGGGACAAGAACGCACCGACGAATCTCCCCCGGCGAACACCACGATCTACTGCAGCTGCCTCAGGGACTGTAATATCACAGTAAGTTTTTGGTGTATATTTCATCAGGCAATTAGTCATGACACAGGTTTTATGCTGTAGGCGGACCACTCGACTCGCAGATAGAATCTCAAGCGTACATCTCAGGCCTCTACCATGCAGCAGGGCAGAGCATTCACAGTATGTAATTATTTTGAATTTGCTCGTTTATCTGCTTATTTTATTTAGTTCAAAGTCTACCTCTGTCCCCTGTTCTTTCTCCGAAGCCCGAGCATGTTGAACTCGACATCCCGGATATCGCTATAAACCCCGTTCTCAGTGAAGCCGACCAGCTGCGGGAGGAAATTCAGGGGCTAAGGGAACGCATGGACGACGAGCGGGCTCAATTTTTTACATCGCTGGAACAAGCCAACCGGGAGCGCGATAAATACCGCGAGCAGGCACCACGCGACTGGGAACAACAGGCCTTGAATGCTGTGGCAAAACTCCAGCAGGCCAGGGATCTTGTTGGAGGTGCGTTGAATGATCTTGAGTTCGGTATATAGGTGTTTAAACAGGATAATATACTCTTTTGAGCCTCAAATTCAATTATTCGTGTCCCCATCTTCAGCAAAGCCAATGCCGTATCACGACAACAGAGGTAAACAACACGAGAAGATTTTCTTTCGCGCTTGCCAGACGTCCACACCACTTGCGGAGCAGCGTCGACGCATGGCTGTACCTCGCGATGACTCCCTTCCACCCTCCAGCCCCCCTGTCTACGTGTCTCCGATGGCCAGTCCGATCTGTGCCCCCGAAAATAGATCATTCAATAATCCATTTGCTCCAACCATTTCCTTCTGGCTGCAGTGTTGACATGGTTAAATCAAACAAGAGCTTCAGCGCAACATCTTCATGCATCCGCCAACACCCATTTTCTTACGGGTTTGCCGAGAAGTATTCTGTGGCGACACCGTCGACAAACATTCCGATTTCTTGTGCTCTTTGCACCATCACTCCCCCTACGTGGTTTATTTTTCGGATGCCCCCCCCCCCCCATCCGTTCATTTTGGGGCTCCGCACCGAGCTCTCTGGCACTCGGGCGGACCACACTTGCAAGTAAGAGCTCGTCAACGCGCTTGTCATTGCTGCTCAACTGCGGTCGGCGTCGACATTTTGATCACATCTTTCCGCATTAGGGACCCGGTTCCCAGCTTGACCACCGAAAAAAGTGTCAACCAAGAGTTGTGTTCAGCATACCTGCGGACCACCAAGCAACAGCCCCTCGACATGGTCGTCGTTGCTTCTGAATTGCAGTTGCCGTCGCCGTTTTGATCGCATCTTTCTGCTCGGTTCCCAACTCCACCAAAGTCTCATCCAAAAATTTACCCCCCTCCAAAAAAAAGAATTTTCTTTTTCATCGCCATTTTTGGGGGGCCAGTTTTTGTTTGTATGTATTCTGGCCGTTTCCCATCGGCAGTTTGTTTGCATGTATTCCGGCCATTTCCCATCAGTGGTTTGTTTGCATGTATTCCGGCCGTTTCCCATCAGTGGTTTGTTTGCATGTATTCTGGCCTTTGCCATCAACGAACCGTTTGCATGTATTCTGACTGTTCATCCTTCCTTTCAGCATGCCCACTCCCAAATGCTTCCCTCCTCCCACCCACCATGTCCAAGCCTGAGGCGCCCATGGCAAATTCCTTTCTCACCATGGCTCTTTGTGACTGATCTCTGCACACCACACATGCTGTCTCCTTTTTGGTTGCTTGGTCTCCTGCTCGCTGCTGTGCCTTGATAGTTGGACATAACATGGTATGTGATCATGCATAATGAAGTTGGGACATTAATTCTTGCCTGGCTCAACACATGTGATCAATGATGTCATTCACCTGCTAGAGGTCAGTTTTGTGAAGCGCAGATTGATCATGTCATCAGTCTCTGGCTGGTGATAACGTAAACTTTATTCTTCTGGCCGTTTCCCATCAATGGTTTGTTTGTATGTATTCCAGCTTTTTCCCATCAGTGGTTTGTTTGCATGTATTCTGGCCATTTCAGTGCAGTGGATCTTTGTAGTTTTTGCAACTTTTCAGAGCTTTGTGGAAAGATATTCATATCTCAATGAATACTGGTGTGCTTCGAAAGTCCTCTTGGAGAGAGTTGTTAGAGCACGAGCGGCTGGGCTAAGCCCACTCGGCGAGAGCGACTAAAGTGGTGAGCGCCTTGGTCGAGTTATGAGGGTAAACCGATGTATTCGAGGTTCTTCTCGATAGGGAATCCTATCGAGAGGCGCTACTACTTATACAAGATGGGCGGGCCGTAAATACTAAGGTACTATGAGTAATCGGTAGCTAACCGAGGCCGTTTAACCGACCACGGGCCCGATGACTACTAATGTATCTCGTAGTACTACAACTATAGTCCATGGGTCTCGGTATAATAATATCCGTATTAGTAATGGTCCGGTACAATCGCGTGAGGGAAAGGAACATATCGCCGAGCTCCGATTCCACCTTCAACAAGAGTGAGCCCTTGAGTGTAGGAATGGATGTACATATTCAGATTTGCACCTAGGTTATTCTTTGAGAAAAATTCAGCTTTGAATTCATTCCTGCATCAATACAACCGTTCTTTTTCCCAGCCACGCTCCAATTGATGAGCACCCCTCTTACTTCTGTTCTACGCTACAATACTTTTCTTTACCTCTATTATTACTCTCACGTCACCCTGACTCACAGACTCGCCACATCTCCATTCAATGGCGCAAATACTTTATTAGCTGAACTTAAGTTCTGGCAAACAATACTACCTGCATACAATAACTCATGGGGGTCTTCCCAAACTTGAGGTCACATAGGAGTCTAAACTAGACATATAATCAGTCAACTTGTAAGGAACCTATCTGTACCCTCTATATATCTACAGTTACTACTTATTTTTACTCACCATGCACTACGTGTATTCAGCATTTCTCGCTATCATAGTCTAGATTAGATTAGATCGCTGGCACTTGACATGCCAGCGCATGATGACAAATCTATCTATCTTCACTCCAAATCTTCCATTGCCTTGCTTAAGGATCTCGTTGAGCACCTCCGAGCCCTTGATTACCCTTCGTTCGCCCTCGTCGAGATCCTCCGAGCCCGAACT
The DNA here is from genome assembly GCA_029282285.1 of Mycena rebaudengoi. Taxonomy (NCBI): domain Eukaryota; kingdom Fungi; phylum Basidiomycota; class Agaricomycetes; order Agaricales; family Mycenaceae; genus Mycena; species Mycena rebaudengoi. Next base: position 70,920 of record JARJCX010000044.1, on the reverse strand, counting down.
AAGTGGATAGCCGCTGGAACTGAATATTGGTGAGAAGAACGTGCTAACTATCCATTTCTAGTTCTCTCTATACATAGCGCGAGTTCCACCAAATATTCGAGGAACTCAAAGGTCTCAACAATAGGAGCTAGAATATTCTGCTCCTGTTGAGGCTTTGAGCTGCTTGACTGAGAGGCATTCCACATTGTAATTCTGCAAACCCGTCGAACTCGCAGCCGAGGTCATCCGGACTCGTAAGACTCATTAGAACCTTACACAACTACGTAAGTCGCAGGCCTGGTGCGGTGTCTCCTCCCAATAATGCCGAGGGTGGTGAATGCAAGGAGAACATCACCCGTTCGATTCGGATCTAGATCTGAGCTACTCAAGTCGGGGCTGACCTACAGTTGAACATGTTGAGATGAATAAGATTCGGGAGTAGTATCTATTCTCTCTCTTACGCTGTTGGGCCGCAGCATCTCCGTATGGCGCAGGTGAATTGATTGCCACAGTAGAAGATTTACACAAGGTAGAAAGAATGGATGCGCCACTCGGTAGCGGGATTGTTTACTTCTCCTCTTCATGAGCTTGTGTTCACAGGGGCAGTTAGACTAGACAAGAAGAGGTGACTAAGTTTAGGTCTCCTCCATATACTCAAGTCCGGTCGAGTGTGGGTGTCAGAATGTTAACTTGATGCTTGCAATTGTGTTTTTTTAGCAACACAGAGCTGCAGCCTGGCGGAGCACTAGCTTTTTCTCGCTTGGGGTGAGAAAAATATGAGCTCAAAATGAGGACAAATATGGGTCGGGGGCAGTTCATAAATCATGACAAGTTTTGTATGGAGACATATTGTTTCACTTCGGCTCCGAAAAACAGGTAGAAATAATTCTAGGTTTGAATTTTTCTGTTTTTTAACACTCAAAAGTGTACAGCCACCAGTCTGCCCACAGAACTGAGCCTAAGATAAGTAGGACAACAGGGCAGTCTCAACTTTGAATTAAATGAAATACCAAAATAATCGCATTTGCTGTACAAAATTGTGTGCCCGGATCAGGATGATTGTGTGCTCGGATCCTGGCTTGCAAAGCAGGCTTGAGCAGACCGAGTTGGTCAGAAGCAAAGTGTGGATGAGGTTGTGCTAGGAACAATCACGCATTTCAACCTCCAGACATCTCCAAAATCCAGCCCACACTTGGGCGATACTGTTGAAGCTAAATAATTCCTGTGAGAGAATAGTGATGGACTAGCCCGATTTTCTTTCCGAAATACATGCATACACAGGGCTGCGAGAGTTGTAGCCAATTTAGGTTGTCCTGCATGTGCGCATGTTCCAATATATCAAAAATTGATGTTGGATAAATCTGGCGCAAAAAGTGTTCTGGTGTTCCTTTCCTGGGCTACAACGTTCTAGGACTGGGAATCAGATGCAGGGGATCATGTTTCCAAAAAGAATGGGGCAGGATGCGATACTCCATGGCTCAAAATAAACCGATCTTCAATATACATTAACATATGATGTCAAAAAAGATAGACCATGAGGCAAAAACAATTCCTGCCAAAGAATGGACATTGACTAGCCCGATTTTCTTTCCGAAGGACACACATCCACACGGGGCCCTCCTTAGAATGGGGGTGAGCTGTAACAGGCAAATGTGTGCAAAGTGGTGTTGGGCCAAAAAAATGTATGGTAGGTGATGCATGTCCCAATGCAGTAGATGAGATCAACACAGCGGCGATGCCTGTCATGGACGGGGCCCAAGTGCGTGCTTCCGGGGCCCTCCTCTTCCTTAGAATGGGGGTGAGCAGCTTGGGCGAAAAAATCAGCAATATTGGGGGAGGTAAACGGGCGGGGGGGGCCATTCCATGCCTAAAATATAGGGAGATCCAGGGGTTGATGTAGGGATGAGAACATTTGTGGGATTGGTATACATAGCAGGAGATGCCAAACCGCTAGTAGGAGCAACAACCAAACTGTGGCTGACTGATTCGCATTCATCCTCTGAGTCGCTGCAAAGCAAATCAGTGTGACCCAGCAATGCACATGATGAGGGGGCAGCCATGGGCAATATTTCACTCAACTCTCGATAGACCCCTTTTATACTTGCTGACTCATCCACTGGCTCACAGTGGTGGGGATGCCACCAATGCTACCGAAAGTGATGTCATTGATCAAATGATTCCGGTGGCGGTGCCATTTAAGGAATGCTGTAGTTTGGTGGGAGCTATCATTGTAAAAGATATCCTACAAATTGATTGGTGCTGGGAGTGTAGCAGATATTCTGCAATTTGATTGGCATGTTGATTGGCGCTTTCAATGTAAAAGATATTCTGAAAATTGATTGGCGCTGGAATTGTAGCAGATATTCTGCAATTTTGATTGGCACTGGAATTGTAGCAGATATTCTGCAATTTTGATTGGAGCTGTCATTGTAGAAGATATTCTGCAATTTTGATGGGAGCTGTCATTGTAGAAAATATTCTGCAATTTTGATGGTGCTGTCATTGTAGAAGATATTCTGCAATTTTGATGGGAGCTGTCATTGTAGAAGATATTCTGCAATTTGATGGCAAGTCAGCACTATAAAATAGCCGATGTGGAGCCAAGCGACAAAAAAAGAAAAGAAAGAAAAAAATTGAGAAAAGAAAGTTGTCAATGAGGGTGACTTGGGCAACAAAAAAATCTGTCTGTGTGATTTACCTCAGGACAAGCAGGCTCGGCTAAATGAAAATGCTGACATAACCCAAAATGGCATCAATGGACTCCAACGTCGAGAGACATAGTCCAATCAACATGAGTGGGGGGATGAAGATGTGTGGTATCATGGTGGGCAGCTGAGCCCCCGAGGATTAATGACAGCCCCCTCTCAAAAATGTGCCAGACACTGTATTGGGCAAAAAATCGATCAAAACGGCGATGGCGACGGGAGTTGGGCATCGATGAGGACAGCACCTGCCAGAAAGGTGCTTGGAATGGGGGCTATGGAATCCGCCTAAAATTTCAGGGAGTGGCCCCAACTTGAATGGAATGGGGGGGGCCATTCCATGCCTAAAATATATAGGGAAAGTTCGCCAGTTCTAATGATTTTCTGTGAAAGTTCGCGATCTCACTGAGGCACAGTTCATCTGATGTTGAACATCACATGGCACATTCTACCTTTCCCTTCTACCACTACCACGACCATTGCGCCTGCGCAAGGCATCGGCGGGATCGCCGGCAATGTGCGCCGACATCCAAGACAAAGCTTTCTTCACCGCGGTGCGTGTATGACACTCCTTTCCGTGCTACATACCCGACATGGACACAATACTCGCACCGTGATAAGAGCAGCATCGATATCTACTTCACCCGGAACATGCAGGAATAGGCGGGGTGGTTTTTTATTCAGCATGGCAAAGCCACTTCTACGGTAAGCGGTTGTTTTGGTATTCCATGGCTTGCGTGATGCGCGGCCTCGGGAAAACGCGAGGCGAGGCGCAGAGGACGGGGACTGGACGTGTGGATATCGTGGGCACCGGTGTCACACTTGAATCAATAGCTTCTGCGCATCACATCGCACCGCGTTGCGGCCGGAGACTCCGTCGCGCCGCAGCGACTTGGCGACGGCGCGCGTCAGGGAGCCGTCTCTCCGCGTAGGAGTGCTTGCTCCTCGACACCGTCGCTGATTAACGGCCGCCGCAGCATCCGCACTAAGTAATCATAATCATGTATTCATCTACCTTACATATTTTCGCACCTACATGTATTTCAGTGCCGCATTTACATATTCGTTGGATCGTTGTGTTCCCATTAAACTCAGCGCTTACAGGTGGGGCCATCAGCAGTATCACTGCATGCCGTGGCCCCATAGGCAGAGCTGGTTTACCTGGGTTTACGTCTTCCTACATTGGCCGACCCCAGTAGGCAGACTCGGGGCAGACTCTGCCTACTAGGGTCGGCCGGCGTCGACCAACGGTAGATCAATAGGACCTTTTCCTACGGGGCCGCGGAATGCAGTGTATGCAATCAAGGGACTTATGCAGATCATAGGGCCAGACTGGCGCAGCGACTGGAACGGAAGCTGACAGGTCAAGTTCATCGGGGTGCGCGGCAATTGAGCGGCCTGCCTCCGGTAGGTACGTTTCCCCGGTGATTGCGCGATGGTGCCTTGGTACCACATTCCTACCACCTGCCCGCCATCTGCACGAAATTAGGTAGGTGCATTCTGTCTGCCTCAGTGATTGTATTGCTTGTAGTAGGAACTGGACGCGAAAACATCGGTCTCCCTCGGTATGCCTGCTCAGCAGAACCATTTGTCCTGCACATCAGCACATCAGTTGCAAGGGTACCGTACCAATGCAATACTGCCGCAGACGAAGTTCGGACATCGGACCTTCAGCCTCGCCGTGCATCTGTGGCAGCATCCCTTCTTTCATCGGAAGTTAGCGTGCAATCGGTCCACGTTTTTGGGCGGGCAAGAGCGTCAGCTGAGCAGAACAGGCCCAGATCATGAGCTTTCCTGCCATACCCAACCGCGGCAACGCTAGCTATACAATAGCGAGAGAAAAGTCCACATCCCTGCTTCCAGCATCAGTCAACTTCATCTTATCCATCTTTTTTGCCGCAGCCTCCTAAGCGCAGACTCTCCGTGCTGTACTTGTCCAGATGCCTAAGGTATGTACGGGTGGTCAAGCGGCTTGCGTCTTCCTAGGGACGTCCATGAACCTGTTCTTTGGTGCCACATGAACCATTTCTGAGGCTTTGGAATATTGCTCTCCGAACAGGCCCCCCCCGCTTTGCAGCCACGTGCATACAACCTGTCAAGCATTGGCTTCCCCTACATGAGCGACGCACTTACTTTCCTGGTGATGGGGCCAGTCTGGAAATATCCCTGGGACCAAAGTTATTTCAGGATTGAGGGTCTTTCTGAGGACATCTGGCTCACTCGGCTCATCGGTTGAATTTCGGAATCACTCATCAGCTATTTAACTTAGACGGCTTACCCGCTGAAAGGCGCCGACGAAATTCCGGGTTCCGAAGTCCATACGCAACAGACAGTCGGCATTTAACGAACAGAGAGACAGATGTCGGCCACTTGGCATTCCAAATCCACCTTCAACTTGCCCTCCACGCTGTTTCCGTCTTCAGCACAGGCTCTTGTTATGCTTCTCATGACAGAAGGGTGTCGGACTGTTGGCGCCACCTCCAAGGAACAACATTTCTTGTGTTACTCAACTGTTGAGATTTCCCTTTTGCTCGTTGTTCGGAATTCCTTAGCGTCAGCCTGTTGGTCAGCGCCGCTAGCTGCGCAGTTAATTGATAACGCTCGGCACCTATTCCACTGTATTTAACCTGGGCGAGTGAGGGAGTATGATACACAATCGAGCGCAAGACGAACTCCCGGACATACATTGAGAACCATGAAGTTTTCCCTCCCCCTTGGTTTTACAACAATGGCGTTCTTTTCAGCGCTGTGCGCTTCCGCAGCCCCAAATATGGCGGTCAGGGTAGGGCTTTCTATGAAACTGTACATCTCACCTTCTAAACAGCACATAGGTTGCCAGCACTGCAGTCCCCTGGGTCAAAATTAACGGTCAGCTCAACCGAATCTCCGCTGGATCTAGCACCAAGGTCTGGGGGGTCACCGCTAATGACGAAATCTTTCGTTACACCGGTGATGACAGCAACCCCTGGGTCCAGATTCCTGGTGCCCTAAGAGACATTGGCGTGGGTGCAGATGGCACGGTTTGGGGGGTCAGCCCCATCGGTGAAGTCTGGCGCTATACTGGGGATCAAGGATTTCCCTGGGTCAAAATTGCGGGTAAACTCAACCGAATCTCCGCTGGATCGAGCACCAATGTCTGGGGAGTCACCGCCAATGGCGAAATCTTTCGTTACACCGGTGATGACAGCAACCCCTGGGTCCGGATTCCTGGCGCCCTAACAGACATTGGCACGGGTGCAGATGGCACGGTTTGGGGGGTCAGCTCCATCGGCGAAATCTGGCGCTATACTGGGGATCAAGGATTTCCCTGGGTCAAAATAAATGGTATACTCGAAGGAATATCTGCTGGATCAAGCACCAATGTCTGGGGGGTCACTGCTAATGGCGAAATCTTTCGTTACACCGGCGATAATAGCATCCCCTGGGTCCAGATCCCTGGTGCCCTAACAGACATTGGCGCAGGTGCAGATGCCACGGTTTGGGGGGTCAGCTCCGACGGCAAAATCTGGCGCTGGATCGGTGATTAGCCTCCGCTTCTTGCCTTTCCGTACGCAGAAGCTATGCTGCTGCAACGGAGATATCTCTTTCTCTCTGAACCACCTATCCGGGCTATCCCGTTACCAATACAATCACTTACTATTCTCATTAGTATATTTCCTTTGGCATATTTCATGCCCCATTAAACTCAGTCTAGTTCATTTTGTACGCACAGAGGCTCATGTTCCTTTACTTCTTTTTCATTCCATCATGTCTTCGATTTGTATAAGTACATGATCTTCGTATATAAACCTCATCAATTAAAAAAAAAATTGAATGCTGCTGAGGGGTAGCCAAAATTATGTATGAGAAATACAGAAATCCACATATTACACCATGTTGTATCAGCTGCACCAATACCTTTTAAATACATTCAGCTTGTCTGTGATTCAGTGGAATACTGCAGCAGGAAGTGAAGGGATTAATGATAAATGGAATTATTACATTCATGCCTCTGACAAATTTCCCATGGATTGCTTTTCATACCATAATACAGGTGAAAGGTTGTTTGAGGCTATCGGCTTTTCGGATCTCTCGACTTTATTTCCAAATCTGGGGGGGATCGACCTCTTTTCCGCACGTGTCCATAGGGCTGTGCAGGCGAAGCATGGCATCTGGAAGGAGTCCGCGCCATCCTCGTCACTTAGTTACTTCGCTTAGCGTTGTGGAAGTTCGTGAGTTTGATGGTATTCCCTGAAAGTTCGCGAGTTCGGCTAGATTTACTACAACTTCGTCACTTCCTCTGCACACCGTGAAAGGTCATCACTTGACTTTAACCACATGACCGCGTTCAGTTGTCGAGGCTGCCGGACCCGTGCCGTGGGCCATTTGCATGCCTTGACCACGGCACGACTGCGGCAAGGGGTCCTTTGGCGATCAGAGCTTTCACCTGGCTTTCACGGGCCCAGTGCAATTGGAAAGAAAGAACATGGTGAAGATGAAATCTTTGGGGGGAAATGACACAACAATGATATTGGCTTGGAGGACGGTATCTATACAGCTCTGTTCACGTTAAGAGAGGGTTTCAAGGGTCAAATGATGGAGAGATATTCTGTGCCGTGCTTTGAACTGCCTGTATTCGCTTAAAGCTTCAGGCCATCTACGGGAAGTGAATAGACTTGCATTATTTTTATTCAGCATCGTGTTGGGTTCATGGGTGAAATGCTGCACCCGCCATATCAAACTTCAGCTCGATTGGGCAGCTAACTTGTTCGCGTTCTTGTGCGACCATAACTCCAAATTAGACTGTTTCTGAATAATTTCGAGCTGATTTCCGTGTTCCCCATCCCCTCTAGGTGTTTTGGAGCCCACCTGAATCATTTCCAAGTAAATAAAATCCTGCACTCTGCCGTATCACATTTGTCGGGTTGCTAATTTCACTGAACCGATTTATGGGCAGGAACGACTCGGAGCTAGGTATTTGATAGTGATTCCCCGAGTTATTTGGTCAGCTAACTTTGCTTCGGTGTGTTGAAGTGGTTCTACAGCGGTTCAAATCGCGAGCTCGGCCATTGAGATGCAGTGGAGTCCAGGGACTTAGTCTACGTATTGCCTTGTATGCTTAGATACTTCCTGGGCCCGGCGTTCCGGAATGGGGCCGGCCGTGTAATCCTACCTACCTACATACATACATAGATATAGAGGAAGAGAGGAGTGAGTAACGTGACGAGCTTTCGCCAGAATTTAATTGAAGTGACGAGCTTTCCCAGAAATCAGCTGAAATGATGAACTTTCACGCTTTTACATCAAACTCACGAATTTTCTCATTCCTAAGCGAAGTAACTAAGTGACGAGGATGGGTACGACCCCGAATGGACCGGTATTTTGCAACATGCTATCGGCATCCCTGTCGAGATTCAGAAGCGTAGATAGATGTATGCCACACTTACCTCTTCTGCGCCATGTCCTTGATAGATTGCGACGATCATTCGTCCAGTGTTACGACCCTCGAGCTCAGCACGATACAACTGCCGAATACCTGTCCCCCGCGTTCCGTTCAAGCGTATTTCCGTCAGCAAAGTGATGTCTCCCACTAATATCGTCTGAAATTCTGGTTGCGTATTTTGGATTGAGCAGATAGTTGGAGTCATGAACGAAAGAGACCAGCCTTCAGACTCCCCTCCCCTGCGTTTCGTACTGTAAAAATTGTTGACATTCCCGTGTACATCGGCATATACACTGTCCCCCAGACTGAGATGCGAGGCGTTGGAAGACATAGCGGGCAGAATTCTGTGTATAATATTGCTTGTTGTGGTACAATCGTACATATTGATGTCGCGCAAGCTAGTGTTGAAAGCAGCGGCATGACTACATAAGTGTCAATGAGCCATCAACGACTTGACTTACGGCGAAAGATCACCAAGTCCATCCGACAACGCGCTTTCCCCGCTGGGGGGGTGATCCTTCGGAAGCGGTGTCCAGTTCGTCGTCCACAGGCGATATTGAGGTGACTTCCGGCTTGATTCCGGCACGGAATGAGGCCACACATCCATCGATGGTGCGGGGAGAGGAAGGCAATAGAGGCGCAGAGATCGCTGCTTTGCTGCTATCTGCGTCGCGACCGCGGTTTAAACACCGGTTGAAATCATCTTCAAGCATAGAGTACTTGATCGGATTCAATCGAAAAATCGGATTGGAACGTCGTCGAATCCCATCCATGTTCACTGCTATTGTTTGTGATGTCTGTGGGCCCCACCAATGCGTTCGCAAATCACCTAGTTTAGAGCCAAATAAATTGAGGATCGGCGTCGCGATAAGATCCCTCTACAGAACGCACCTGAGTATAGCGTGAAATTTCAGAGTAGCATCCGTACCGTGACAGTAAACGCGGATATAAAGGCACCATTATAATGTCCAAATTCGGGCAGCAAGAAGATGGTCAAACGGCGGGGTGCGAAGCCTCGATGCGCCGACAGCGATTTCCGGTGTCTCAGTTTTGAATATTTGCAGCAGATGAGCAGCAAGCGAAGAAGGTGGAATTGTCTGGTAGGGTGCCATTGAGGAGAATAGGCAGGCGCTCGGAAAACGTGAGGCAAAGCATCAGACAAATTCCCATAGGCGGGAACTTTGGAATAGAAAGGAAAGATGCCGTGTGAAAGTGAAAAGAAAGATCAATTGAGCGGGGATCTGTGAGGAGATCAAACAACCGCAGATGCACAGATGGATGGTGAAAGTGTGTACTGTCATTTACCTTCGGAATGCATTTTGGCACGGGTGAAAATTGCATAAAGGGAGAAAACCCGAGTACGCAGGTGTGTACTTCAGGGGCAGAAATTGGCGTTCCAGAACCAAGCCCAGAAACCAGCGAGATCGACATCAGTTTGACTCTGCAGCTAGTCGAGGGGTACTAACAATGCCTGTACGATGCCGCAGCTGTAGGGGAGAGGCGGAACAGAAAATCTAATTCTGTCATGGAAAAGGATGTGGGATGTACAGGTTAGGGTCCGCAGACTGCGCAGCGAGCAGAATGAAAGTGTGAATGCCCGAGTGAGGCGGCCGCTGGAATCCATATGAAAGGCTGCTGAGCATAGTGTTCACCGCATCCATAACCTTGCAGTCTACAGATCCCGGAAATTCCCTCCGCTTCGGTATACGACGAGGATGTTTCCCAGATCAGTCCCAGTGCAAGATTCAATCAGCTGGAAACAAATCCATCATAACATTTTCGTACATGTAGAACGTAAACTCATCAGCGACGAACAACGTGTCATATGTGTCCGATTATCCACTCTGGACATTGTTCTCCACGATCACCTTCAAAAACATACTTTCCAGGGTCGGTTTCTCCACCGTGTATTCCGGGAAATCGCCCTCATTCGCCAAAGTGCGGAAAAGCTCGGCTAACGCCAGGTTTGAGCTGGGTACCTCGAAGCGCGTGGCGAGATCCGGGACCATGCGGGCGCCAGAGATGCCGGCCATGAGCCGTTCCGCGCGGGCGACGTCCGCTTCTGTACGGCAGGTGAAATGCACCTCATACGTGGCGTAGCGGGAGGTAAGCGCTTCAGTGGTCCCAACGGCTAGGTACATCTCGTGAGCTCAAAGTCGAATGAGGGGGAAAACAAACTGACCTAGCAATCTCACGGCCAAGATACCTACCTTGGTCGCCAGAGCGGCGGCCTCTTCCATGGAGTCTGCAGATATTTGGATGAGCTGCATTCGCAGCAGGAACCCCCAACGTACGTGTTGTGATGACGAATGCCTTGGATTTCGCAACCGACCGAAGTAGGCCCCACAATTCGCGCTTCATTTTGGCATCGATGCCAGTCGAGAATTCATCTGTGAGGAGCGGTCAGATTTTATTACGGCTGTTGTGAACGAACGCGCCTATCAAAACGACCGGGGGATTTCCTACAGGACGATGAGTCAGCACGATGATGTGGGCGACAAAGGGATATTACCTATAAGGGCAATGGCAAGCGTGAGCTTGCGCTGATTCCCACCGGAAAGTTTGCTCGCAGGGCGATCCGTGTAGAGGTGCAGACCAGTCGTCAGAAGGAGCGAATCCACGCTGCTGCGCAACACCTCGCCCGACAAACCCTTCAGTCGGCCGTAGATAACCAGATGCTCATGAACGGACAACTGAGCGTCGACAGCGGAAAATTGTGGGCAGACTCCGAGGGAGATACGCGCCTTCCGCGCGTCCGTTACGACGGAAGCCTTGTTAATGAAGACGTCCCCATGGTCCGGAATGACATTTCCGCCTTCGTAAGTCAGGACAGGGGAACACTAGGAATCAGAGAACGTACTCATCATATTTATTGAGGTGGTTTTTCCAGCACCATTGGGTCCAACCATGCAAAAGACGGAATCAGGAGCGACTCCGAAGGTGAGATTATCGACAGCGGTGTTTGATCCGTAAGCCTTGGTTGCCTCCAGAATTTGAAGCAGATTCTGAGGCTCCGATGCAGCAGCGGCCTCGAGGTCGACGTCTTCTTTCGAGGGCCTCTGGATTTCTGGTGATTCGATCTCTTGACGGGCTCTTCTCAGCCTCTGGAAGAGAACGGAGCCCGAGTCGACCCAGAACAAGATGGTCAACGCCATGGCCGACTGTACGACAAGATAAAGGATGGGACCGCCGAATTTGCTCAATCTGACCAGTCCCAGGGCAGATATATCATCCGCTTCCGATTTGCAAAGGAGTGAGAAGAGGTTGACTGATAGGATAGCTGCTCGTGTCTGCCGGACCATGAGTGACTGCAATGCACCGAATCAAGAGACCCACCAGGCTCGTAATCGGCGAAAGTAGCGAAAGCGTGAAATGCACGATTTGGATCAGGCTGTCTGCCTCATCCGGCCTTGCATAGGTCAATACGATCATAAGCCCCCCAATATATAGATGTTGAACTATGTCAGCGCGCACGGGGGAGTCATGTTGATAAACCATACCGCAAACGTGATGACTTGATATGCAGCCATCGCACCAAAAGCGGCGAGCGGTGAAAGTATCACAAGGGACATGCAGTACGCCACTAATATGCCCGCGATCCCGTAGAGGAACATCACCAGCCACTTCAAACACCATCAGCGGCTTGAATAAACCTGAAGCGGTAGCAAAACAGACAAACCAACAGCCCCAGGCCGAAAAATGCTGGCGTCAAGAAGGCGAAAAGGATTATGACGACGGTGGAGACGATGAGAACGGAGATGGAATCGAACATCAAATGGCCTAGCCAGAGGCCCATGGGATTTGATATTCCGTTGGAGAGTTGCATAGTCTTCACCTCAGACTGCCTTTCTTTGACGACATACAGCGTAAAGAATGCTGGATATATCCCCTGTGCGTGCTTTAGTCAAGGACTATAGATGAGGGAGTTGGAACAGCCCATCACACCATAACAATAGAAAAGAAAATCATCCAAGGCAGTGCCGTATTCTGGTTTCCTGCAAAAAAGAGATATATCAGCGATCAACAACTGCATCGGAAAGAATTCATACTGTACCTTTGGGCGGCTTCGGAAGTCGGTGGATCTGAGGTTTGATCAAAGTCGGGGGATTGGTGGCTTGCCCAGATGCGTTCAACGCGCGATTCAACGCGACGTTCGTCACCAAGTTCAGCATACTCATGCCCATCACACCTGGCTGGGCCCCGAGCCCGGTACCTTCCCAGGCAAACAACGAAGTCCCCGTCGTCAAATCAATGGATACCCCGCCATTCCGAAGCCTCGAGCGATTGGTGCGGATGTTGTCGGTGAAGGCAGCATCATTCGGCAGGTCCGATATGTTTAACCACGACACACTTGATCCAAGCGTCGAAATGATGCCTGGGGGAGAGTCGAATATCGGCTCGCCACCGGGGATCTGATGAGTCCCGTCAGGCGAGAAATTTTTGAATATGACAGATGAGTTCGGGGCAAAGACCTCTGCGCTTGCGTCAAAGCTTCTGATCGCTTTCGCGCAGGAATGGGGCTGGTCTCCGGCAGGCTGAACAGAATGAACCAGAATGACAGCGCCAGCGACAGCGATCCCGATTCCGAGGAGGGGGGCCAACCAGCTGCGCCGGAAAATGAGCACCCGCTTGTAGAAAATGGTGAGGGATTGACGGAGTGGTGAGATTGGTTTGCCGTCTGCGAGATGCAGGATCGTGGCCGGGGTGTTGTGAACCTGAGGTCCAGGATGCAACTCCGTCATCGGTACCAGCTCATCCGCGGAGGTAGCGCGAGTCGCCGACTCCTCCACAGAGCCAGCGCTGCTCATAGGCGCTGCGGGCACAGGCCCCGGATTCCTGGCCATCACATTGAGGAAAATATCCTCGATCGTCGCCCCGAGCACATCGTACGACACGATACCATACGCCGCCGACTGAGTGTCGAGCAAGGCGAGAACGCGCCCCACGATGGCCGGGTCCTGTGTCTCGAGATGGAATAACGGGCGCTGTGGCGAATCCAGCGACATCCGCGCATTAGGCGCAATAGCGCGGATTTGACGAAGGAGTTCTGCAAGTGGAGCATTTTCGTCCATGGCAGGCGCCACGAGCGTTGCCTGTACTGTATACCCCTTTCCAAGGTCCTTCTTCAACGCCACGGGGGAATCCGACGCGACAAGCTTTCCTGGTGCTGCGAGAATGGCAATGTGGTCCGCTAACAGATCGGCCTGTGTAATAGAATATTAAGAGATGTGATTATCGGTTGAATGCAAGGTTTCATACCTCATCAAGCAAGTGTGTGGTAAGCAGGACGGTGCGCTTCTGGCGGAGGGAAACCAATACTCGCCAAATTGCGCGCCGGGATAAGGGGTCCACGCCGGACGTGCACTAAATAGCGCTCAGTGAGGGCCAAGTGAAACCAAAAGCTACTTGCCTCGTCAATGAGCAGAACTAAATCGACGAATAATCAGTACTAAGACAGCCTCCCGCTGAAATGGTGCAACATACGTTTCGAGCCCCCAACGATTCCAATGGCAAGCTGCAGCTTGCGCTTCTGCCCACCAGACAGCGTGCTGGCGTTCGCATGAATTTTATGCTCCAAATCGCAGTCCTGTAAGAGCTGTTCCAGATCGTCATCCCCGACCGAGTGCGTCGACCATTTGACAGCCTGCCAGACCTGCAGCGTCTGCAGGCAGGAAAGCTCCGGGAAGAGCACATTTTTCTGCGGGACGATGCCGATGGTGCTTGGCGGGGGCCGAGATGCCCCGCCCTCAAAAGTCACGACACCGCGGGAGGGTCGGGTGAGACCGCCCAGGATGTCAAGGAATGTGGATTTTCCGGCACTGGAACGTGGTTGGGTGGTTAGGAACTTCTGTGAGCACACACGCATGGGTACATACCCGTTGGAGCCTAGTAGGACGAATATACCGGAGCGAGGTACGTTGATGGTGAGGTCCACGATCGCAGTGACTTGTTTGGATTTACGGTTAAAGAAAGAGTTGAACGTCTTGCCGAGTCCTTGAACGGACACGGCAAGGGTCGGGTCGATAGCGCGTGTCGTCTCCGGCTTGGTTCGTTTGCCGCAGCATCTCCACCGCGGGCCAAAGGAGGGTTCGGTCTGATACATGCGTCGCTCGAGCAGAAAAGTCAAGTACGGGTACAAGAATACATTGATCTGCGCTTCGTGAATTCAGAGAATAAACATTGAAGAGAAGAAGCTCACAATGGCGATGACGAGGAGGGGTAGCAAGGTGAGACCACCTTGAGGATCTGGTTGGGTGGCGTCAGTGTGTATGCTGGCACCCTCGAATCCGTCGATTGTGCGAACAGCGAACATGTAGAACATGGGTGGGAATATGACCGTTAACACAGCGCACGCCGTCGTCCCCTCTACAATGGGCAGGAGAAGAGAGAAAAAATGCTCTCAATTGTGGGCACGGTAAAGATGGAGAGAGACGTACCAATCGGGGTTTGCACGACAATAACTGATAGTATCAGGGCAAGAAATGTCGAGACTATGGCCGCAAGCTGGCTTTTTCCAAACGGTACCGCAACGAACATGGCCCAGCTAGCCAGCGACAATCCACACAGAACGTTGATGAGCAGCAGCAACCAGAGGTTCGTGTGCGGCCATGTCTTGAAATGCGAGATAACACTAAGGATTACCCAGGACGGCAAATACGTGAGCGAGAAGAAGACGTGGATTGATCTGCGGATTTTCGTGGGTTAAAAAGAGGTTGAGATAAGTGAAGTGAACCCAGAGACGTACATGATACGGGCGGAGTCGAGCAGGCCCATGGCCTTCATGTGCGACGTAACCAGGCTTGCCCGCTCCCCAGACATGACGCCTGTCACCTGATAGGAAATTGAAATGAAGCAGAGGAAACTAGGCACAGCTCAGAATGTTGCTCTCCTTGCGGTATATGGTACTCACAAGACAAGGTGGAGGAAGGGAAGGAGACCTATCAAAAGCTTTTTGAAATCCACGATAAGAGGAGAAACATGTACCGTACCATCTAAATCGTCAACGCTCTGTTCTGCATTGGTAGTCATCGTAAACCCCCAATCCAGCGGAGTGGGGACAGCAACTCCGGTTCTTATCTCCATAATTGCCTAGGCATGCGCGTCAGATTGGTTCACGCAGAGATGGTGATGTCGCTTTGCGCACCTGGTCAACAGCCCATTGAAGCGGCATCACCCGCGTCTGGAAGTCCCCCGTGTGGTGCGACACGTCGATGCGATTGAGGCCATAGTCGGCGATAAGAGTATAATTGATGGGGGCCGACGCATTGTTACGGGGTAGGTCGTTGAAGACGATGCCGCCGTAACAAGTCGAGAACCCCCTAAAGTTCTGGGGGCATTGCGCAACCATCTACGACACATCCGGTCAGCGCAAGAACTCGAATGTGGCGGAACTCAGTAGACCTCAGCTGGTGTAGAAACCTTCCTGACTGCGTTCAGCTGAGAGGTCGAGAAGCCGGCGGTGATGCTGGCCATTATTTCAGACGGCGACGGATGGCTGTTCCCGTCGGTGGCGGCGACCCACATCAGGCTCCCCGCTCTGAACTCCTGCTTTAGTGAGCGCACGGGAGCCGGCTCGCCCAGGCCATACTATAACCGTAATCAACGGCCAGCGTGTGCAGGAGGATATACCACTCACATCGCCACGCCTCTTCAGGAACCCCCGGGACTCACCCAGGAAGATTCCGATTGCGACAGGGAGCACAATGCATCGTAGGAGGTTGACCTTGGTACAGCATCAGTGGGTGTCGATACGATGGCCAAAACACGTACTATCGGGTGGCGGCAAAACACTATCCAATTCTTGAGCAGCAGTGCGCGAAACTGCCTCCAGAAAAGTCCGGAAATCATTGCGAGATGAAGGGAGGCGCAGGGAAGCCACCGCACGACGGCCCGAAGCAGCCCGGGTTTATGGCATGAGGCGACAATCAGAAATTCAGCACGGCAATCATTGTCTCGTCAACTGACCTACTGCGCATTGGCTGCGCAGTGCGCGTAGTGCGCGAATCACTGAAAATATGTGTCTTGTACAAGATGAGCCTCCGTTTCGCTCCGGCATGCAGGAGCCCAAGACAAATGGAGTCATAAACATTGTTGAGGGCCAAAATTCAAAATATCCCCGAGTAAGTACTTAGAAAAACAGACGGGACGAGAGATGAACTTCAATCTCGTGTCGCTAGCTATCTAATCCCAGAATGTGGTACCACATTTTGGGATTAGATAGATAGTCGCAGTCAACTCCCCGTGCTAGACGGCGATCGCGTATCGATGAGCTGCGCCGGTGAGTCGTATCACTCATTAGGGTGTTTCAGATATTAGGATTTCGGCACAACTTGGGACGCAACTTGATGCCCAACTTGGTCCCAACTTCAGTCGCATCATTTCTCCGGGAGTCACCGGCAACGACAATGGTGGATGGAAATTGGATAAGCGAAGTTGGGCATGAAGTTGGGCATGAAGTGCATGTCAAATCATGGTCCCAACCGTGATTTGACACGCAACTTCGAAGTTGGGCAGTTTTTGAGTTGCAACTTCAAAATAAGTTGGGCACCAAGTTGCGTCCCGAGTTGCGTCCCGAGTTGCGTCCCAAGTTGCGATATCTGAAACACCCTATTCTCTTCGAAATACCCCTCCTCCCTTTTCTGCACCCCGCTGCCTCCTATGTTCCCCACTACCCATACACATCCGCCTTCCACCTCCCATTCCACGCGATCACCCCATCCTCCCCTGCTTGTTCACCACATCCTTAGTATTTCACGCGTACCATCACAATATTAACCATTCGCCCTCATACCTCTTACCCATCTCTCACCCTGCAAGCTGTCGCCGTTCCATTTACCATAATCCCCCATGTACGCCGGCCGAGCACCGAATTTAATGCCGAATCCTCACGACCCGCGCCAACTCAGCGCATATCGCGCACGCATATTCTCATTCGGTGAGCAACAGCCCATGTCGAGCCCCGAGGATCTCCATCGCGGTGCGTCGCTCCCTCAGAAATTAGTCTGTCTCCCATTTTATTTTCGTCCCTTGCCTTCTTTACTTTGATTCCTCATCCGTTGTGTCGTCCGCCTGCATTCCAATTGCACAGTGCACTCCCATTGTCGGCTCCCACCCTATTATTTCCTATTATGCGCGATAACTCAAGCGTTGCGCTCATTCGTTTTCTTTGCACTAACTTTAATTGGATCAACCTGTGAATTCAAGCCAACAGTGTCTGTCCGTTAATTTACTTGGAATGCATGAACGTATTTGGACAATGCTAGTCCAAGCCAATGCTACCTCACCGTTGGATGATTACTATCATTACTGTCAGTTCCTTTGGTTCTTTTTCCATACGTACAATACTTATACAGCCTTGTACTGTCGAGCACACCAATACATCATCTTATCCTCTTTACCCATCGTCTGCCCTTTCTGTGCCTACTGCACTTGCACCCAATAGCTCCGTGTTCCTTACGCGCTTTGGCTTTTTAGCCACCAGCCTTCTCCCACACCGGTTATATTTCTGATAGGTTTCGCGTTCGAACACGTTCGAACCTGGCCAATTTCGGCCTTCTCGGCGACGCAAAACCGGGTC
Source organism: Mycena rebaudengoi (assembly GCA_029282285.1). Classification (NCBI taxonomy): domain Eukaryota; kingdom Fungi; phylum Basidiomycota; class Agaricomycetes; order Agaricales; family Mycenaceae; genus Mycena; species Mycena rebaudengoi. The sequence goes on along the minus strand of JARJCX010000044.1, from coordinate 53,240 downwards.
CCAGGTGACCAAGGATGCCATTTTACCTAGAATGAAATGCACCAGCAGGATTGTAACGCAGGGGAATATCTTCCACGGGTATATGGGGACCACAATACTCTTACCATGGTTCTTTGACAGTTAACACATGCTCAATGTTACTTGAAGAGATAAAGGTTTGTCCTAAATATTTTTAATGAGATGTCAGAAATGCTCATAGAGGTAAGTAGTATTTCCTGCCAATACGTTTGGGCTAATGGCCGGGTAGAAATCTCTGAAAAGTGTCAAAAAGGAGCCAATTGTTCAATTTTCAGGTTCGGCGTTCAAACGCGACCCTCAGCACCCGAACGCCGAACCTGAATGCCGCGTTCGGTTCAAGGGAATGTTGAACCTTGAACCTGAACTCGGCGTTTAGTTTGATCCGGTTCAGGTTCGAACCGATTCCTGAACCGGACCTTCCCAGCATTAACTGATCCACACGGTCAATTTGATCGTGTCGTCCTTGGTCCTTGATTTTGTGTGGCCTTTGGGGGTATGCTACTAGTAGGCTTCTGGAAGCTGTCGAAAGCTTGACCATGCGAGCTCGATCGCATTTATTTCACAATTCTCGGGACTTCCGGTCAACTTAAGCGTATGTCAGGCTCTGGTGTCGATTGAATATCGCTCTTGAGCTGCTTCACCCCCATGTGCTTGAGGGAAGGCACGGCGATTAAGATTGCAGCATTCATTATGCAGTTATATGCAAACTCACTGGGGCTACGACCCTCGTACGTCGCGCACCCAGTGGCTCTATTTAAATTTGAGGGGGATATAATATTGGTCTGAAGCGCTGCGGCGCGGACGGAAATACTGCGGCCACGTGTAGCTCTTCATGTATAAAAACCCGGTCCTGTTCTGCAAATCTTACAACTTGACCTCTATCCTTCTATGGTCCTGCTTTTCCCGAGGATCCAATCTGCAAATGAAGATGCCAGCTGGACAGCAAGATTGGACTCTTGGCTCGTCAAGCACCAACTGGCTGTCCTGCATCTTCTGCTCAAACTTTCCCACTAGACATCGTCGCCTCTTGCTTAGAGGTCACGGTCAAATCGTTGTCATAACCGTGTAAGTAAAAGTTAAATTCACCATGCGTGGGAAAAGTAAAGTAAAGTCAAGTCAAGTTCGGCCCACTTAAGATGGCACATAAGTAAAGTTCCAAGTAAGGCAAAAAATTCCTTTATTCACTCTCCAATCTCACTGGTGGTACACATACATTCTCTATTTTAGGTGCATTTTGAATTCCGTCATATCAATTCATCTCTCCAAATTGACAAACGGTTGCCGCTCAAAAAAGAATGCTCTACCTGTGATTATTCCTCTCATGCAGCCTTTATCTATGTGCATGCTGCCCCTCTCAACATCTAACGGCTCCAGTGATTCCACTTTGCTTAGGGGTTAGTACCCGATTGGGGGAACATCCGCGACCTACCTATATAGTCGTGTCATTTGGGTACCCAAGTGCAATGCCATCAATCCGACTTGGTTTTTTTTTTCGGCTCCCTCTAGGGCTCCCAAACGCGACTTTGGCCCCCCATATCGGCCCTTACATTCCACTGTAGTTTCTTCCGCGCTTGGTAGGGCTCCCAAACCCGACTTTAGCCCTCCATACCGGGCCCAGGTTAATCCCCTAGTGGCACCACCCCCTGTCTTTAATTGGCATATTTCTCATCCAAAACAGCTTTGTTTTCTGAGGTCTAGATGGGGTATGGAAGAGCACTCTTGTGGCCTTGACATACACAATTTTTGCAAGCCATCGGCATTGATAGAACAAATCTACATTCATGCAAAATGACCTTTTGATGCAGACACTGATGCAGGCACCGGTGCAGACATGCAGACACTTTTGATGCAGACAGAGTAAACCAATGCAGACCGAGGGCTTTTAGGTTATGTGGGGGAAATGTGCGTCCAAGGGAGGGAAATAATAGTTTCCCAATCGGTCATGGGAGAATCTAATGTCTAACCCCATTGACGCAGCAACGAATTCAAAGCCAGATTGTTTTCAAGAATAAGCTAGGCCCATCCCAACTATTGTAAGGCATAATTTATGCATGCACTCATTATCGGGCTTGTTGATCATGAGACATGCCCGCCCAGTGTCCAAGACGGGCATCGGGGAAGGCGGCAATGCTTCAGTCGGCGGTCCCGCCGCGATGGTCCGGGCGGAGTTTAGAATTGCGATCTTAGATCACTGAGGCGTGACGGGGCGGGCAAGAGGTCAAATAGGACCGAAGTATCAGTAGCTGTATATCACACTGCCTTGCTTGTTCAATGGCGGCCCTTTGGTAATTTTCAAGCCATATGCAGCCATCGGACTCATGGTAGAATGCTCACAGTTCACTTTATGGATTCTGCAAGCAGCCCAATTTATGGATCTGAGAACGAGTTGATAATGTTCTGAATTTGGAACCAGTTGAATACTCAGCCATAAAAAAAAGACAGCTTGGCGACGTACGTCTTCGGGTGTATTCGAACCACCGGCCCTCCCATGACAAAGTGCTGGGCTCTTAAATAGCCAGGATTGAGTTGCCGTACTCCACGAAGACGATATTCACCTCACTCGTACCATCTTTAAGCCCTGCAGTTTTCTGAGTCCATGTTTTGATTCAGACCGAAATGAAAAAGTAAAATTTTTGGCAGTGCAACGATGTCTTCGGTGGACTGGAACCACCGACTCTCCCATCCCAACATGGCAGAGAAAAGTTCTATCCAGTGGGAGCGAGTTTTGGCAGTACTCCACGAAGACGTTATCAGCATACATTTAATTATACCTTGAATACGCCCTAACAATTTTTCCACAAGTTGGGCCCCAAAAATATAGAGCTCACAGGAAACATTGCTTGTTTGCTTACCGTATAAAAAGGTGACTGCACTGGCATGGATGATGTCTTCGGGTGGATTCGAACCACCGGCTCTCTCGTACTTTAAGTAGTGCTTGTGGCGCAATCAAGCGGGAGCGAGTACCATTACTCTACAAAGACTTTCTGGGCTTAGTTTGTATCCCTGGGATACACCGCACTGTTGAACGTCGTTTCAGAAGGGGAAACCGACTTAGGTGAAACCGCACATTTCTCACTCCGCGGACGCAATTACGCAGCTTGGTTCACTGCCATTCAAAACAGCATGGTGTTCGGGCGGTTTTCGTTATCGTGACCCCACGAAATATTCCAAGCCCTAGACTGGCAGCTTGGCTCACTGCCATTCGGATGGAATGCCGTTCGTGCGTTTCTCTCATCATATTACTAAAGAGCAGTAAAAAATTCAACCTTGAATAAATGTCGGTCCAGGAAAAATCGGGTTTTCTGATCATAAATTATAAACGATTACTGACCCTGATAAGCCTGACGGATCCATGGCCAGAACCTGACCAGGACGTATCATGGTCTGAAATTGTACTGATCAGGGAAGCATAATTGCTCTTCAGCGTCAGTAATGGTTTCTAAAGGCATGATTAGGAAAAATGAATTTTTCCGACAAAGAGAACGTACGTCTTCGGGTGGATTCGAACCACCGACTCTCCCGAATTCCGTTGAATGCGCAACATTGCGATGAATCAAAGGGGAGTGAGTACCCGTACTCCTCGAAGACCTTGTCTGCTTATTTTGTATCTCAGATACACTACACTCTTTTTTATATATCTGGCACTGGTAGTGGAAATAAGTTGAATGGGAATTGCGGAAGAGAAAGCTTACTCGGGCAGGATCGCTTGCACCGTTTCTCGTCCATAGGTGCTGGAAGCCATTTGTTTAGTCCACCCAACATCAGCTAGCATCCCCGACCTAGAGCGTTACTTTATCCAACTTGAGTTTGGCAAGTGAGGGCTTTATTTGACCCTGCTTGGCCCTTTTGATGGCACGCGCCGGGTCACGTGTCCCGCCATTCCGGTCCGTCCGGAACCTTTACTCTTCCGCCAGAAACAACGTGAGGCACGACCACTTTAGTAGCATAGTCATTCAGTGATGCCTATTGATGGCGTGAATGCCTATCCCAACAATTGAATGCCTATTGCATCAGTTGAAAGCCTATTGCATCAGTTAAATGCCTATTGTATCAGTTAAAAACAATTTGTGCCCATCTCCGTGATGGCATCACGTCAGTCGGAGACGCCCGAGACTGAAAACTGAGCGCTGCACGGGAACTCAACTGTGGTGCAGCCAACATTCATACCATAATACACTGTTCTTCCCTCACGAAAAGCACTGATGGTCCGGTACAGTACTCACGGTGTAGCGGGGGTATAAGGCAGGGCACGGTGTTTGGCCATGTGTGGCAGCAGAGGCTGTATCGTGTTTGGTTCAGTAGATGTAGATACACAGTACGAGTAGTCGTTGTTCGTCTTGGTTCATCTAGCAGTCTTCAATGGAGGAGGTCCAAATACGAAGCAAGAATTAATTTCGTGGATAAAAATAATCATACTACAAATTTACGACGCGCGTTTCCGAACCTTGCGAGCTCGCGGCTCATCAATCACATTCTTCAAGTCCACCCTCTTGCCTTTGACATTTTCGGGGAGCAGGGGCGGGAACGGCAGCAGGAACAGGAGCCCCAGTGGTATCAGCACTAGGTAATGAGGACTCCTGTCGAGGAGAAGATGGGAGTGCGGGTGCCGGGAGTGTCGGCCACTCATTGGCAGGAGGTGCAAACACGTCCAACACCGCTTGCCATTGCTGCTCGAACCCCCCTGCGTCAACCATGGGATCATTGAAATCAAAAGCCGCGAAGGCAACAAGTTCCTCGTCTGTAAGGGTCATTAATTGCCCGTCAAACTCGTCCACCGGTGGGATGACCGCGGAGGAGTCGACATAAGCTCCTGAAGTAAAGTCAATATCGGTTTCATCGAGGGCTTCAGCTTGAAGTTAGTCCGGTGGAATTCATCGTAAGATAAATACATACAATGCAATATGGGGCCTGGGGAACTGAACGGTGAAGACGACATTGTTGGGGCCGCCGGTGAACTCGAAGCGTCTGGTTCAACCTGCAGTTGCGATTCTTCTGAGAATCTTAATGAGCAGGAAAAATCCAGGGGGGAGAATTGATTAAATACCATCGTCGGAACTATCTGACCGTGTACCGACAATTTTGGGGATGGAGGTAGAGGGCCTAGTCCTACCGGAGGTACTGTGACGCGGCACACGACCAAGTTCCTTCTTCTGAGACTTCAAGTCCTTGAGCCGTGCAGCGGCGTCTTGTTTGCTCGCGTTGAGGGCGGCAAGCTCGGCCTGAGTTTCAAGGATTGAAATACCAACATCGTCGTGCTCCTGGCGGTAGGATTTTCGTTTCGCTGATCTACTTACATTTCATGTCATCCTGACTTGATCTTCATTGTGATGGTTGACCAGAATGCATGTCTCGCGGGCTGCAGCGATAGAAGCGGCCTTCTCGGCGTCGAAAATGCGCGCTCTGTCAGGCAATAAGCACACTATTGAACATGTACCAAAAATACATACTTTCGGACCGCCTCGACAGGTAGAAGGTTGATTTTCGTGGCTCTGTTCGAAGCCACATGCGCGCTTTCGACGAGATTTGTGTGGTTGGGAGATTGCTGCCAAAATCCCTTCGGAAAGCTGGATAGGGACTCGTTGTATCCGGGAAGAAGCCAAGGGTACTGGACTTTGTGCGCGTGCCAATCTAGAGATGGTACTTCAGTAACGAAGCGGTCCTGTAATCCACTGACGCACCTCGAAGCTTCTTATTCTCATGTGTTGAGCAAAATTGATTCCAGTTGGCAATATCCACCGGGTCGGAAAGACCCCGAATGCAATTAAGATAGTTAACGGTCTCCTGCCCGACGAGGGGAACAAGTCCATCTGTTGAGCTGGTAATTTATATTAGTAAGATGATGAGATGTGATGATAGAGGTTACCGTTCTAAGTGCACGCTACACAATTTCAGCACGAACTGGACAAGTTTATCCGGATCAATGCATGGAAACAGTGCACGAAGTGCGGGGTCTTCAATGACCATGTTCGAAAGCCAAGCACCGAGTCCTTGGACTTGTGCAGCCTCCATATCAAAATGAATCGAATAGATATTACCCTTGGGATCGAACACCTTGAATCGGACCGATTTCCCGGTGACTTTCTTCACGGTACCGAAGAATGCGTCGAACAGGTGCGTGAAAGCCTCTTTCGAACACGCATTTGTATAAATACGGGCAACAGTTACACCTGTGGAAATATCGATAAATAAATGTAGAATGCATGTAAATTTCGAACTTACGCTCGAGGGAGGGAGTATACCAGACGGCTGCCTCCCACTCGTTCATCTCACCTTTCGTGCGCTTGAAAGTGATGTCGCCCTCGATGAAACGGACACCCTCTTCGTGAAGTAGAGCTGCCAACTCAGGGTTCATTGCAACCGCAATCTTTGTTTCTCCGCTCATATGAACATGGTGGACGTAGCGCTTCGCAAGGGGAAGCTTGAGGTCGTCTTCGTAGTCTGCTAAGATTCCTGCAAATCAACTCAGTCAACAACTGTGCGTCCACAGAGAAATAAAAGATCGCTGACCAGCCCATAGAAGCCCAGCTGGAGTCCCGTCCGACTTAAGCTTAGAAACCTCATCGTGCAGGCAACGGGTATCGCGAAAGGCAGGGTGCTTGATGTCAATGCTGGCACCTAAGACTGCCTGAGTGACGCGCGCTGTTTCAATGGATGAATAGAGGAATATTCGTTGCAAATAAAATCACTTACAGTTATTTAGATGACCACCGGTCTCGCCCAATACCCCGCCAGCATCCATGCACCGTTTGACATCTTCCTTAGCTGCATGCCCTGGCTTCTCTGCTGGCCATGGCGGGTGCGAATGGAGACCGCGAAAAATAACAACACACTTGGGAATATTGGGATCTTTGGAGGTGTAAACGATCTTCTGGGCGGTACAACGGTGGAGTATCATCTTCGCTGTAACGGAGACGCCATCGCGGAAGTGTATATGAGCTGGATATAATTAATTCAGTCCTGAATCTGCGCAATTTCGGGGAACCACTCACGGCATTGGGTTTTTTTACCGTGCCTCGGATGCGCCAATCGGGCACAATACCCATCTCCATCGTGTGCCTCGAGCTCAGCTGGAGGGAGTGCTGAGCCGCTCAGAAATTTTGCGAGAAGGCTCTCATCGACATCGGCAGGAATGGCGGCGTACGTGTGGGTCCATGGCCCCGTCTTTACCCATTTAGAGCAGCCGATAAATTTAAGCTTTCCATCATTACTGGGAGCCTGAAATTTTTTTTTATAAGTAATTCACAGCAATGACCAATGATATGGAATCGCGTGAGATGGCTTACCTTCAACTTCTTTAACACTGGGACCCCATCGCATTCAGATTTGGATGTGCAGCCCCTTTTTTTGTACTGCTGAACGACACGGAAGAATCTGGGTGACTGGTGATGAATAAAAGCCTAACTTGAGGGAATACACTGACGATGCCGTTCTCCCTGCAGCTGACCCAGAATCGGTCTGATTTTGAAGGAGCTCACGCGCAAATATCTCACGGGTTAGGGACATGTCCTCGCCGTCTCTGCGCTGGTAATCTGCAAGGAGTTTGGGGTCAAAAAAATCGCATTTATGGCCGCCATTGCAGGTGTGAACAGAACGACGGCAGGGAATACCGTCGAGAATCGTTAGGGAGGTATCTCGACTGGCACTTCCATTTGTACCCTTTCCCCAAGAGTCCTGATCCTACATTGAGTGGTGATCAATACTCTTCAGCTTCGAATATTTTAATAATACTTACCTCCTTCTTCAGAAACTCGTCGAATCCTTTCGGTTTCTTGCCATCTGATTCCTGCTTGACGCGGCTGTCGTTCGAGAAGTCGAGAATATATGCGGTGTCAACATTCGACACTGGCCAACGTGCCGGGATCTCTGATAGATGGACAACCCGATCCACCTTCTCCTTCCGGGTGATAGATATTTTTGCACCTTTCGGGAAGCGTCCCGCAGGTTTCGATGGAGCAGGTTCTGATGACAGCGGCGTCGTGGGCGTTTGTTCTAGTTTTATTGGCTCAGACTCGGACTCGGAGGTGCAAAGGTTGATGATATTGCGCAGGATCGGCTTCACTACAACCGGGGCGGTAATTGGGGTCGAGCAGGGATAGGCTTCCACGAAAATTGGGCCGTTGAGAGGCAGGGGAGGATGGAATGATTGCGCTGAGGAGACAGTTAGCTAGGACTAGTATAATTAATGGATTTACACATACCCTCCTCGTCCTTGATGGCTTCAACAGATGGCGACCGATTGCGGCTCGTGGGCAAGATCGTGGCCGAATGGGGGGTGATCCGCGATACGATGGGCACATTGACGTCTGGCTGCGTGCTGGACATCCTAAAAATGAAATTAATTGACGCGACATGGGGAAAAAGAAGCCATATCTACGTGTTTTGCACCGTGTTCTCGCTCTTGTAAACGAGATAGTCATTGAATTTTTCGAGCTTGATCCACTCAAGAACATTTGACGCGCTATACGCTGGGTTCTGAGCCAATTGAGAAGGAAGGCCTGCCAAAAAAAGGTCAGATCCGTGGACTGCGCATGTGATGAGCTCTGGCAACACACCGATCCATTGCTTGTAGTCGTCAATATCTGCCTGGGTTGACTGAAGCAGGGTAGCGAGCACAAAATCCTTTCTTTCCATGGCTGGTGGAGGGGAGGGGAGGGGAGGAGAGGGAAATTTTCAAAATACGCTCGATGCGTGACCTAGTCACACAAAAATGTGTCATCGTGTTGCCGAGGGCTCGCGTAGCTGCATTCACTGATGAATAGGCATTCATCTAGCGGATAGGCATTCAATTAGGCGATAGGCATTCATGCCATCAATAGGCATTCGTGAATGCCTATGCTACTAAACTTGTATGTACTCGCAAAAATCTCTCCAAAAACGCATGACCCACCGCAGTGAAAGGAGGTTTTCCCTGATGTACACACACGCTTCCTCGACATTGCTTCTCGCTGTCACCTTGTGCTTGACCCTTACAATACCACATACACTGCCTCATACATACCGCACCGCGTACATATACTCTGTACTCTGTACCGAACGAATCGAATCTTTGCTGCGCTGCACATGACGAACGATGAGGGTGTGTGTGGCTGTGTTGCTCTTTGCTACAGACTTTTCTGCAGCGCGTTCTTCCTGCAGCCTATGATGCTGTCGCTCTCGCTCAGGCTGCATGCTGCGTCGTCTTGGGCAAAAGCTCTATCTTGTATCGTCTTCCCTCTCTCTCAAGGACTTAATTACGGCTTTGGCTTGCGATGCCTGCGACCGCGCTCCAGTCACTCCGCGCGTCGGTGCGGATCCTTTTGGCGTCTCCCGTGCTCCCGTTCTGCCGTGCTCTCGTTCCAGCCAGTGATGCTGATGCTGGTGCTCTCATTCCGGCTATTATGCGCGGCAAGTGCGAGGAAGAGAGATGACCGCCGTCGGACTCCCACCGCCATCTTATGAATATGCTGCTCTCGCTCTCGCTCCAGGGCCGGCGAACAGGAAAAGGGCCGCCCTGTACTTATGCGTACACTTGCATGCGTTGGTCAGACGCCCCTACTTGTGGTGCATGTGCGACTTGGCGTCGTGTATCCGCTCTGACATAGCTTGTGCTCCTGCCCAACTGCTCCAGCTCCTGCTCGTGACCTTCTCGCTCTCCCATGTGGCCGTCGCTCCCGCGCCTCTTGTGCGTGGGCGCGTTCGCCCTTGGACGTACCAGCATCCTGCTCCCGCCCGCGTTCCTGCCCGCAGTGCTCAGGCCTTCGCTCTTGGACGTCCCCGCGTCGTGCTTCGATGCTCCTAACCCTGCTTGTCCTGCTCCCCTGCTCCCTCACCGATGTGCGGTTCTGTTCTCCCAGTCAATGCTCCCGAGACGCCGCGGACGACTGCGGCACTGACGCGCATCACCCCACTACCCTGCTGCTCATCGCTGTAGCCTGCTACATACAACGCGCATCAGCCCATGCGTGCTATCCTCTTTGCGCAAACCCGCCGACTCTCTCCTACGTACACGATTCTGCGTTTCCTTACTTGTGCTGTGCTGTGCTCCTCCTGTTCCTGTACACCCAATGAATAGATTCATCTTGCTACAATATATGAGAATAGTGTGACTGGCAAGGGAGCGGCGCGTTTTTGATACCAAAAGTCTAATATACATACACTGGCACGCAAGAGGCCTGAGCGCCGGCAGCCCGACGAGATGCTGCTGATCGAATGGCGCCGCTCGCCGACCCATGCCCCTCCTCCTCTGTCTTACTCGTTCGCGTCCTCCCCTCCCTCCCCCTCCTCCCCGTCTTGCCCCTTCTTGCCGCTCGTTCCTGCGGCTCCCCCATCTACGCCGGGCGTTCGCCTCCCCACAATCCCTACGTCGTTCGCAAGCTCCTTCTACGCCCTGCGTTCGCGTCCTCCCCTCCCTTGCCCCTCCTCTTCCCGCTCGTCCACAACTACGTCAGGGCGTTCGCGAACTCCCTCCTCCCCCCTTCCTGCCGCTCCCCCCACAACTATGTACATCGCTCGCGAGCTCTACACCCCCCCCATCCAGCTCCCCAAGCAACATCGTCCCGTCCTTGCTCACGGTCAGTATGATGGGCTCCAAGGGGTGGAAGTCGACCGCTGTTGCTGTTCCCTGTTTACGCGTGAGTATAAGTGTAAGGGGGAAGATGGGGAGGGAGGGGAGGGGGAGGACGAGGATGAGGAGAGGGAGGGGAGGAGAGGGAGGGGGGAAGGAGGGGAAAAGGAGGGACGGAGCGACAAAAAAAGAAGAGACGTAGAGGCAAAAAGCAAAGACGCAGGCGACGAAAAAAGCAGAGACGCAGCAGGCGACGAAAGACAGGCAAAATCACAGGCTCGACGCAAACAGAGCGGGGGCGCGATAAGAGACAGGAAGAACACCAGCAAGAGCGCAAAAAGGGTAAACGCAAAAACGCAAAAACGCACCTTATGCCCCGGCAGCTTATACACCACCTGCCCGCTCTCCACCTCCCACATGCACACCATCCGGTCCGCGCCGCCGACGCCGACGTACTTTCCTCCGTCGTGTCTTGACCACGCGCCGCGCAGGAGGGTCCCTTCAAAGCCGGCGGGGGCGCCGAGGAGGGTGCGGTGGACCCTAGGAATCGCTCCATGAGTAAAAGTCGATGTCTAATAGCAGGAGAGACGACTGATAAATAGTAGGAGAGACAACCACACACCTACTCGGCGCGCTCGAAAACGGCCTCACATCGTGGATGAGCGTCTGCGAGCTCAGACTCGGGCTCAACAGGAATTCCCCGCTGAGCGACAGAGATAACGACGTCGGCGTATCCGAATGCCCCGCAAGCACGCTTAACGCGCTCCCGGGCTTGCGCACATCATACACATGCACCGCGTTAACCAGCGCCGCGCAATACACATTGCTACCATCCGCGGAGAACGCCACACCCGTCACGGGCGCGCCGACCTCAAACGTGCCTATACTGTGCTTCCCCGCGCCAAGATCCCACAGCCTTACGGTGCTGTCGTCCGAGGCCGTAGCGAGCACCTCCGCGCCCCCGCCCCCACCCAAGGTCCGCGCGAGCGCGTTGATGACCTCCCGGTGCGCGTTCCGCACGGTGCGCACGCGCGCGCCGGTGGTGGTGTCGAGCTCGAGGAGGATCTTGTCGGCGGAGACGGCGTAGAGGGAGGGGGAGGTGAGGGACCATTGGAGGCCCAGTATGGGGGCTTTTATTAGGCTGGAGAGTAAGGCGTAGTTGGCGTTGGGGGCGAAGGTGCGCCAGAGGGAGATGGCGCGGTCGGCGGAGCAGGCGGCGATGTTGGAGCCCGTTGGGTCGAACCGTGCGCTCAATATATCGCCCTACATATGTACACCACGAATAAGAACATGATTTCGTTAGTATTTTTATTATTTTATTTTGAAGAGAAGAGAAGGATATACGCACCCCATGCGCCCCCGCCAGACTGACAATCGGCGCGTCCAGTCCACTTGTGCGCTGGACGCCGCGGATGAGACCCTTGCTCTTGTCCCCGTCCGACGAGATGGCGATTTGTGTCTGCGAGCCTGGTGGTGGGGTCGCCCGAGCACGCTTGACGAGTGTGCCAGAGCTGGGCAAGCCGGGGCGCTTGGTCGCCATTTGAGAGTCAATGGGATTTGAGAGTCAAAAGATATTTGGGTGGTTATGGAGCTGAACCCTTGGTACAAGTTATGCGAGATCGCGTTTGGTAGCGAAAGGCAAGAGGCACACGTGACGGATTACGTGGTCACGTAGTAGGACAAGCAGTGGTAAACACGACGGGGACTTGTAAACGTAGGTCAAAGCATCATCACGCCCAAACGCTAGATGCGCACCAGATACTGGAGCAGGACCTGGGGTTGAATGATGCCTTGGTATGTATCTGTCCAGCGCTGATGGGAAGGTAACCGACACGCGAGTACACCGCTGACATCCGCCGCTTTTTTTTTTGGTAATCGTTTACAGACTGGTACCGAGTGTAGTTGGCCATGAATTACTGTCTGGAAATAGTCCCAACCATGCACTTTTCCTACCATTTGCCCTGTAACTGTTTATTTCAATTTGATTTCAACCAAATTTGAACAGTCTTCTCGAAATCCACGACAGACTTTTGAATCTACACTACATAACGCAGGATTTACTCCGTGCGAAGACCGGCCAAAAGAAACCGCGCACAATGACTTGGCATTCTGAACGTTATACTTTGGGCAGGTTCGACTTCACTGCCTGTGCGTACATGGCCAATATTGGATGAGGAATGCAACCTGAAGGAAGATACTAAAGATACGGTCTTATTAGTGGGTATCGGTGCCTCTCAACACCAAGTCCGCTCTCCATAGAGTGGCACCTTCAAGTTTCGCCCGTTATCGGAGATTCTCTTTGACTTTGCATTTTTGCAACATTAGTACTTGGAGACTTAACAAGCCACAGACGAGCTTACCCGGGCGGTATCCTCATATAAGAATAAGCAGTAGCTCCTGTATCCTGAAACAGACTTGGTGGGGACCAGTTCTGACGCCCCGTTCTCCAACAAAATTTGCACAATATCCTTGTAGCCATTGCAATGTGCGTGCTCCAGTGCGGTCCAATTGTCTGCACAAGTGGCATTTATAGGTGCACCCTTCTTGAGGAGTAGAACGGACGATTTGGATTCGGCGCCCGACATCATTCCAATAAGAGCTGGATAACCTAGAAAATGTCTTATCCCTCGTTCCGCACACCGCCTGCAGCGCACCGTTGGTTGGCACCATTGTCCAGGAGAATCCGTACAACATCTGGGAACCCATTCACCGCAGCAGCCTGCAAAGCGCTGCGAGAATCGGGACCGGTTGCGTCGATAATTGACGCCTTTCTGGAGGAGAAATTCAAGGAGCTTCGGATCGCGTGTGCGGCATGCGATCCGCAAAACATCCGGCGAGGAGTTGATCTCCGCGCCATTGTCGAGGAGCAGCTGAACCATGTCGATATGCTTCCCAGCGACTGCCGCAAACAACGCAGTGCCGAACTTTCCGCCCACTGCAAGCACATCAGCACCGTTTTCGAGAAGAATGCAGCCAATCTCCACATGCCCAGCTTTCGAAGCGGCCTGCAGTGCACTGCCATATCTTCCACCTTGCACATTGACGTCTGCACCTTTCTCCAGCAGCAGTCTAACAATCTCTGTCCTTCGTGACGCATCTATCTTGTGGTATTCCTCCTTTGACACATGTACACCCTCCGTTGACATATAGGAATTCCGGAAATGATAGTCGCAGGATGCAGTAGCCTGCAACGGGTTGGCTGATTTACTTCTGGCTGCGTTGACATCGGCGCGCTGGTCGAGCAGAACACGAACAATATCCAAGACTCCTTGTTGGCAGGCCACCTGTAGTACTGTTCGATCGTCTCGTTGACCGAATACTGTTCCATCGTCTCCCGCTCCATTAACGTCAGCGCCATTGGCCAGTAAAAACTCGACGATCTTCAGATGCCCGTTCGAAACTGCACGTGCCAAGGCGGGAGCAAGGTCTCCCCCCAATCCTCTCTGGACGAGAAGGCGGACAATGTCCTCACGACCGGATTGAGATGCCAACCGAAGTCCGTCGGCGACATCTTCGATATGATCAGCGGCACCATGATCTAGCAGTAGGCAAGCCGTTTCTACTGTAGTATCTCTCAAGTAGGAAAATACCCCATCTTTTGGACCGATTTTGGCGCCATTTTTGAGGAGCATCCGCAGGATTGTTTCATCTTTTACCGCGGCAGTGAACGGTGTTCCGATATTGGGATTGGCCCCGTGCTTTAGCAGGAGATGGACGATGTCTTGGTCAAGATTGTGACAGGCGTTTATCAAAGGGCTATCAAAGGCGGCCGCGTCAAAGCTTGCTGCAAAGGAGAAATGACGACGACTCGGATCAGGTGCATTATCAGGATTGGCGCCATTTTCCAGTAGAAGCTGCACGATGTTGATACGATTTGCACGACGCGTCGGGTTTTCACTGTCAAAGCGTAATGAGGGAGCGGCCCGAATCACATGGTACAACGTGCTTCCATCGTTTGGGTTGGCGTTGTGCTCCAGAAGGAGGCGGACAATTGCTATCCAGCCATTACGGGATGCAGCCAGCAAGGGATTCCGAACGCGATAGACATTCGGATGATCCGGGGTCACACGAGCGCCCAATTCGAGCAGCCTCTGGACGAATTCAAGATGGCCTTTGGTGCAGGCAGCCTCCAAGGCGCTCAGTCCATGCAGTTTGATGTTGACCTTGTGTTCGAGCAAAAAATTGAAGATATCTCTGTGGCCGGCGCTGCATGCGAACTCCAATGCGCTGTAATCGAACCCGTGTGTCGCATTTACATCTCGGCATCCGCCAGCTGCTCCATAGTCACCGGGGAGGCAGTGAATACGATCCACCTAAGAGCTGCCTCGACGTACACCATGGCGCTGGGAGGAACAGTGCCCAAAAAGCGGTCGTAGATCCCGAAGAGATCGTTTGGGAGCTCAGCGAGAGTTTTTCTCCCAGTCTTCTTCCAAAAAGCAGTGGGAGAGTTCGATGAGTAAACAAGCAGCCAGGCGAAACCTATACAGCATAAGAGAGGCGAACCCATCCATTGGGAAGACACTTACATCCCGGCGCTCTTTTTGAGGATCAAGGGTATCAAAAAGTCGGACTTCGATTTACAGGGCTGTAGATCAATCCTCGACGCAAGTTGCCTGGAGATATACAGCTGGATATCCCTTGCGATGATCTCTTCCTCCAGAACAATTCCAGAATAGCGTTCAAGAGAGGGGAATGTCTCAGTAAAGATTTCGCGCCGTTGACTCGTGACGAGGATATGGAGACGAACTTCCGCCCAGGAAAGAATGGTCTGTATGAACTCCACAAGAATCTGGTGGTCTTTGGCGCTGCACTCGTCCAGCGCGTCCAGGACGATGTATGTGCGCCCAAGCTCTCCGAGGAGCTTCTGGAGCAGGGTCAAAAGCTGTTGGTGAGTCAAGCCTTTCTGGCCGCTATAGGTGCTGTGGTACCCTTGCAAAGTTTCGTAGGGCTTAGGGCATTGGGCGGAGATTTTCAGGATAAGTCGCCGAATAGCATTCTCGACAAACTGCTTCCGCGAGTCGCCGAAATCGAAGTAGAAGTAGGCGATGGTGGTGCTGTGTTTGAGGCCAAGAGTCTGGCGGTCCTGGAAAAGGTGTTCGATTATCGTGGAGCTGCGTAAAAATATTAGCAGGACGTGACTTTCGCCGACCAGCGCTACCTCAGAACAGTCTTTCCGGTGCCAGCTGTTTGCGTTTCTCAATAAAACACAACTCATCGAACAAGAAAAACAAAACTCACAAGATCCTTCGATCCAGAGCAACTCTCCTGGGTAGTCTTGCCAATGCATGAACCGTTCATGCTCTAACAGCCAGAGGCAGGTCGACTCTTGCCGGAGATTATATGAGCTTGTTTGCTTCTCCTTGGGGTCGGGTGCGTTGAGCCATTTCTCCAGTTGATCTTCAGTCCTACAAGAAGAGGTTTGCGCTGGACGACGAAGCCAGCGAGGAAACTCACACGGTATTAAGCACCTGGGTGACCGTCGCAGCGACTTTGGCCTGTGCGAGCTGGAGATCTACCAAGCGGTTGCTCTGGACGGAAGTTATCAGAAACCTGCAACGTGGTGCAGCTGAGTTCATACTCGAAATCTGGTGCCAAATAAATCCAACTGTTTGTCGAGCGCGTCCAGTTCGGCGCCGAGCCCGTCCTGCTTTAGCATGCGAACAAACTTCTTGTGTTCAACACTGAGAAGGCGTTGTGCATGCTTCAGCAATCTACCACATCGACGAATGAGGAACAGAGGATGGAAAAATCTACGATCACTCACTTCTGATATTCCCTCAAATCCGAGCCAAGACGCTTGATTTGCGCAGCGTGGCCATCATCGGTCAGTCGTAGAATTGCTTGTGCGATATCAGTGGAAAGTAGAGCAACTTTATCGATGAGGGCGGCCCGTTTTCCATCGTTATCTCGGATTTGCTACGCAAATGTTGAAGTTAGCACGCTGAAGGCAATAGAGCGGTGAAAAATACCTTGTAGACTTTGACGAGCTGCAAAAGAATTGCGCCAATTGGCTCAACGAATGGTGCCGCTTCTATGACCTTGCCGACCTGCTCCACGATCGCCAGCGCGACTGAGATATTACTGGATATGGCGGATTCCTTGCTGCTCTCGCGAGGTTTGGCCGTTGCTTCTGGAGCAAGTGTTTGTAAGACAATGAGAATTTTCAGCGAGGGAAATACCTGGCGGGTCAACGGAAGATAAATTCGAGTCAAGTGTCGGAGATTGCTGCGAGATCGAGGCAGTTACATAAATTGCGATGAATAAAAAACAATTTGCATCAAAAGTACTCACCTCCGAATGCAGAGCCTCCTTCGAACCCAGCAAGGGCTCCACTGATACCTCGGTTTCTGGCTGAACGCTGGCAGCATCCGGTGGGCTGTGAGAATCCCGCCCCGAGCCTGATGTATTCGCTTCCCTCCCGCCCGCCTTTCTTGAGGACGTTAGCGAGCTTGGTTCCCATATGGTGGTACGTGTGCTTGGCTCGTTCTCGGAAACGAGAAGGTGGACGTTCAGAGTCGCTCATGGAATGTAAGTTGGAGGGGTCGACGGTCTGCTCACAGCAGTTTGTAGCTGGCAGCAAACTGACAGATGAAATGTGCGTGGCTTGCGTCAAGGTAACAGCAAGGTGGCGTAAGTGTCCCGAAAATAGTATGTGCGATGTGCGCAGGGCGCGGACATCGATACTCAGAATCTTGAAGCCGAGGAAGCCCAGAGCGACCCACACCAAGGGATTCGCCAGCCTAGAAATTCCGGAAGCGTCTTGCAAGCTCAGAGCTGGAGGATTCTGGAACAGGAATTTATTCTGCGTAAAGGTCGAGACAGAGATTGAGATCACATTGTGACCGTGACGAAAATGACTTGGAACTCTCTTTGAACTTGCTTTGAACTGCGACTTATAACTGTCTGAGTTCGACTCGGTGGTATGGGTGGCGGCTCAGGACAAAGTAGTCCTTCATATGAAGATGAAGCATTGGATTGCCCACTTTTTGACTCGGAGGAGCAACTTTACAGGTAAGCATTTTAACACGCAACGCGAGTGCTCTCACAACTTGCGGTTTAGAACTCGCTAAATTCTTCACGGCCAGTCGTCAGCCATGGCCCTTACAACGGTGAAACTTGGATGAGTGCTCTCACAGCTACTGTAAAGAAAAATCCAGGAACAAGAGCAACTTGAAAGCCACCGCCAACAGCGCCTGCTCTGCCGACCGCAGCATCTCGGACTCCCTCTGGCGCACCTATGCGGGCCCCGGTTACGGGTAGCGTTTTCTGCGGATGGGCGAATGTGTATTGCGCGACGCCGGAAAACCCGGTGCATGTGCATTGTGTACGATGGGCGGATGTCATCTGGGGGCGTCGCTCAGTGCTGTACACCTACGTCCCTCGCGTTATCCCGCGCAGAGGTATAAGTATGAACAAAGTTCCTTCCCACAGAATCCACCGCACCCTCCTCGGCGCCCCCGCTGGCTTCGAGGGCACCCTCCTGCACGGCGCGTGGTCAAGACACGATGGAGGAAAGTACGTCGGCGTCGGCGGCGTGGACCGGATGGTGTGCGTGTGGGAGGTGGAGAGCGGCAGGGTGGTGTATAAGCTGCCGGGGCATAAGGTGCGTTTGCGACTTCTTTTGGCGGTTTTTTCTTTTCTTTTTCTGGTGTTCTTCCCCTTATCGAGCCTGCACCTACGTCCCTCGCGTTATCCCGCGCAGAGGTATAAGTATGAACAAAGTTCCTTCCCACAGAATCCACCGCACCCTCCTCGGCGCCCCCGCTGGCTTCGAGGGCACCCTCCTGCACGGCGCGTGGTCAAGACACGATGGAGGAAAGTACGTCGGCGTCGGCGGCGTGGACCGGATGGTGTGCGTGTGGGAGGTGGAGAGCGGCAGGGTGGTGTATAAGCTGCCGGGGCATAAGGTGCGTTTGCGACTTCTTTTGGCGGTTTTTTCTTTTCTTTTTCTGGTGTTCTTCCCCTTATCGAGCCTGGGCCTTGTTTGCGTCGAGCCTGCGTGTCGCCTCCACGTCGTCGCTGGTCCCGCTGCGTCTCTCCTCCCTCTTATGGAGCCTACGCTTGCGTTTTTGTTTCCCCCTCTACGTCTCTGCTTTTTTCGTCGCTTGCATCTCTCCTTCTTTCGTCGCTCCGTCTCTCCTTTCCCCCTCCTCCCTCTTCCTCTTCCTCGTCTTCTACCCAGTACCCCCGCTAACCAACACCTACATAACACACAGGGAACAGTAACAGCCGTCGACTTCCACCCCACGGAGCCCATCATACTGACCGCGAGCAAGGACGGGACGATGTTGCTTGGGGAGCTGGATGGGGGGGCATAATGCAGTCGATGGGGTGGATTGGGTGCGAACGATGTAACGAACGGGGAGGGGAAGGGAGGTTGCGAACGCCGTGGAAGGGAACTTGCGAACGCCGTAGTTGTGGACGACGGACTTAACGAACGGGAGAGGGGTCGGCAGGAGGGGCAAGACGGGGAGGAGGGGCAAGGGAGGGCAGGACGCGAAAGAGGAAGACGGAGGAGGGGTGTCGATGAATCCTCGCGCGCGGTGGCTGTGGCGGGCGCGGCGAGCGGCGCCATTCGATTAGCAGCATCTCGTCAGGCTGCGGGCATTCAGGGCTCTTGCGTGCCGGTGTATGTATATTAGACTTTTGGTATCAAAAACGCGCCGCTCTCTTGCCCTCGCCAGTAACGCGTTTCGCGTATATTGCAACAAGACGAATCGATTTGTTCGCGTACAGAGTATAGAGTATATGTACGCGGTGCGGTATGTATGAGGCAGTATATGCAGTCGTCCACAGCGCGACACAGTCATCTGCTCTCCTGCTGTCATCCGATCCGCGGAGGGCCAAGGCGGAGTAAGGTAGAAACTCCAGTCGCACCGCACCGCACCCGCGAACCTCAGGAGGTCGAGCGAGCAGGAGCGCACGAACGGCGTACCACTGCAAGCCGCGACCATAGGCAATCCGTCGAGTGATTCCATGCCCCGTTATTTGAGCCATTATTGCCCTTTGAGTTGTTGGCAGACTGTACTTTTCCTTTCAGCAGAGGATTTCCAGGCATTGTGAGAGAGAGGAACTTGGCTAAACAGAGTGTCGATATTTGCTGCTTTTATACTCATTTCACTTCCGCTGCATGAATTTACGCGTCATTGGAGTCTGAGAAGTATCAGGCTGCTACACCAAGGCTAATGACGCGTAAATACACATGTATTTACGCGTCATTTTACTCTGGTACACATATTTACTCGTCATTATTCCGACTCCATCCCGACTCCATCCCTTTGGTTTCAGGTCCCCTCAAGAGAAATCGACGCGTCATTTTATTTCCAGCCCCATTAGCAAGGTACGCGTCGGTACAGAAGGAATTCACATGTTATTTTGATGTAAATCTCAGCTCGCCCTATGGCGCCAATATGGGGCAGACTATCCATCGTCACTGGCTGGTTAGGCTGTGGAGTATTCTTTGAAGCGAATTAGTATAAATAAACTCAGTGTGTTCCTCCTTCTCTGTTCTCCAGAGTTCCAAGTCGGCATCTCTCATGGCTACTCCTGCGGTTCCTCCTGCCTCGCCTCCTGACACCTCTCAAACTGCCGATAACACTCAATGTGCAAATGAGAATCAAGGCGAGGGTTGTTCACTTGCCTTCCCTGCCAAAACAGCGGCTGGTCTTTGCCAGCGATGCATTTTTCTGAATTCTTTGGATCCAACTACGGCGGAATATCAGAAGGCACTGGTGCGCATTTAATTTAATTTCAGTCATCCGCTATTATGTAGTTGAAAATTCCCTCCAGGCTCAACTGCAGTGCATGACATGCGGTGTTTCCTGGCAGCGTTTGCCGTATACCAATGAATGTGGAAAGTGCCACCAGAAAGGTGCACTTAACTTGTTTAAATCTGTTCCGCTGCTGATGCATTTTATTAGCTCTGGCAGAAGCTGGAGTGATTAATCATGGCTTGGAGGTTGCGAGGCATGCTCGTGGCCAGGCCTTTAATATTCGTACCAATCGCCAGCCGAAGCCAAATGCGCTTGCTGCTACACCTCCTCAACCAACTGTTGATCTCAACACGGCGGCGCTTGATCAGTTTCGCAATGTTGGGTACAATGATGCAGATTGTGTCAAGGTTTATGCAGAGGCTCGCTTGGATACGAACTCGAAGGTCAATATGCGGCTTGGACAAACATCGAGATCCTATCCGCCAGATACATTCATGGATGGTGTGGTTACATTGATTATTGCTGCATTCCATAACTTATTCAATATCCAGAGATTATGGACGAACTCCTTGCCGGGTGGAATGTTACCTGGACGAAAACAAAAATGTATCCTCTGGCAAAGTATGTCTAATCTATATTCTATTTTATTTGTGATAACCTCGCATTCAGGGAAACCTCCGAGTGGCGATTCCACGGCAACCAGAACATCATTCAAGACAGTCAGCATATGGCCGTTCTCGACTTCTATCAAGCACACAAGATGTCGGGTGCCCAAGATGCATATTTTTCGAAGTTGCCAAAACATGCCGGATCGATGAAGGGCAGAGTTCTTGCGCTGGAATTGTGGATTGACACGCCTCAAGAGGTGTGCAACATTGCTTGTACTGCATATTGAATTTTTAATAACACCGTGTGTTCTTAGGACACATCTCTAGCGCCTGGAACATCCATCCGAAAGCGTAAGAATAGCACCAAAACCAGCAAGGAAAATGATGACCCAACCAAACGCCCTCGCAGTCCGTATTTTTCTAATATTAGCGCATTTAATTCTAATGTGTTACAGTTTCTGGGGCGGTCGGGTCCGTCTTTCAGCGTAAGGCACCAGGGCCAGACCCAACAAAATCAACAGAGATTAATCTCTCATTCGCTGACATCGTGGTGGACAAGGGGACTTGTGCAGTGGAAGTCCGCTGGCCAGCCGATTCAACTTCAACTGCACTGATCTCAGACGAGATTTCATTCAGTGGCAAGATGAAGCACTGCTACAAAGTACGCAACAATTATCTTCCTATATTCACTGTGCTCAAATCTTGTTAGCTTTCAATTGGTGAAGAACAATATGTTACCAAACGGTTTTTTGAGATTGGCACCGGCAAAGATGAAGTCACAATAGCCCAGAACACGACCAATCTCGAGTTGGAGGTGGTTAGGTGCGAGCAGGCCCGTTGGTTCTTGAACGAGTTTCGCGCTGCGGTGGATTCCCACAACATCGCAACTGCAACTAGTTGGGTCATTTCTGAACTAATGACTGTCCGAATTACTGAACTGTCAATAGACTTCGAGATAACACGCTGCCGCCTTGCTCAAGAAGTCGTGAGAAGTGATGGGGCTCCCTCGCCCGCATCCGGGGTTGTTGCAGAGGTATATGAGGCAGAACCTTTGACTACTCGTCGTATTGTATGGTTGCTTGAACCTCTTCGTAATTCCGCGGTCACCCATTACACCGGCACCATGGAGCACCCCGCAGGAAAGGGCCAGATGGCACACACACTCTCAGCATTTGTTCATTACGCTTTTCAGTGGAGTGAGGGCGAAGTTATTTTTGCTGATATACAAGGTGTGTTCAGCTTGTTTAATTTCAAGCTCCTGGACTGATTGTGATATTTAGGATCTCCTGGAAGACTCTCCACAAACACGATGGGAATCATAATCTTCGATTTAATGACACACACACCAGATGGGTGAGTCCTTCACTAGAATATCTCACAGCGTCTTACTTTTTTCCAGGGACTCAGGTGTCGGGGATTTTGGAGTCAAAGGGATTGAGAAGTGGCGGCAGCAGCATGATTGCAACGCCTTTTGCAAGAATCTGGAGCTTGAAGTTGGGAGTGACGACGAGGAGGATGCCTAGATAGATCAATTTCTATGAGTTGTTCACCTTGTGAAGCTTTCCTGCAATTTATGGTTTCTTCACTGCACAAAGTTTATCACACCGAAATAAATGTGGTATTCCGTTGATAAATAGGAATATTAGTCTCTGGTAGCTTCAGATTTGACTTCCATGAAGCGTATTCTGAGGCCGTCGTCAAGTTCAACCCAAATATAATTGAGGATCCTTAAGCCCCAATATCTCAGGGGATGCATTGTAGTTGGGTATAAACTGCAATGGTGGACCAGCTATGCTGGTCACACCGTAGGCAGATGGCCGAGTAGAGTGTATGTTTGGTCATGTTAGTATTACAGTACGATAGAGGCTGCAGGCTTAGTCAGTAGATAGATTCTGCGGCCTGCCATACCACCACCTTCCAGGCAGCTCGACCAGACGGTACGGAACCAATGGGCACATTAATCATGGGATTTGAGATGGGTTCCAGCAATGGCGTGCCAATGAGAGCGCGCCGCAACGCTTGCTTGAGACGCGCCTTTTAGCCGGCGTCATGGACACGTGATCGCATAACCGGCGACTTCCGAAGCCTGCATCTAATTCGACCTAAACTTCGAATATGCTGGAGTCACATACATATGTGCTATAATATACTGGAGAAATAAATTATCCTGAGTATTATCCTGGACCCTTCAAGTGGTGCGATCTAAACTTAAGTTTGCCGATGGGAAAACATCAGATCACATTATGATTTCATCCGAGTCCTTCCGGCAAACCGTAGCACCGCCGAGTCAAAAAATTCGGTACCTAGATTCCCTGGCAATTCAGGGAATACAGACTCTGTCGAAACATCTAAAAGAAAGCATAAATATCAGATTTGAACGTTAAATATAATTGGAAAACTACCTGCACTCCGCGCGGACTGAATATATTCGGGAGTCAGGTTGGACATTGCAGTACTCTCAAGTAGCGCGTTCCACAATGCAAAGTCTATTAGAAAATGTGGATGAGGGCTTTCAATAATGAATCTAGATTGGTGAATACCTGTAGTTGGTTCAAGCGTTGAAGTGTTCACTGGATTACTGTCCAGGATTGCTTGGAACAGGGCAAGCTCTATCATAAGCGATTAAAGGCGGACTTTGAATGCTAAATAAAGGATAATGAATACCGGCCGCCGTCGACGAGGGTGACTCGAAATTTAAATTAGTCGCCGGATCGCTGTCAAGCGTTGGAGTCAACGGCTCAAGGTCTGTATCAACAAGTCAATGATAGATTTTCAACGTTGGATATAAATATAACAGTACCAGAACTGGCCGCTGACGATACAAATCTTCCCACCAGTCTCGATAAAACTATGAATGTAGCGTTCCGAGAGAGAGGCTTCGTCAAACCATCATAGTAGAGAGCGAATGCACTCGTACTGTTTGATGTTGCGTTATACAGCTGAACCGCCATCCGTGATATCCGAGTGAGCTAAAGAAAATTAACAGAGGCCGGGGAGACATGAATTAAAAATATCGCACGACAGTAGCGTTTTTTGAGGCCGATACTTGGGTGAACGATGCGACTGCATGGTCCTGTAACCTTCTGGTGGTCAGGAGCCAGGGGCTTGCCAGCGAAGAGTTTTGCGAGGATGTTTTCGTCGATGTAGTCAGGGATCTGGTGGCTTCGATGGCCCGACTTGGATGGCTTGGACCAGCCGCTACAACCGATGAAATAATGATGCGAGCGGTCCTCCTGTTTTAGATGATTAAAAAGCGAAATATATTATTGGAAGAAAAATAAACCTGTATTTTTGAACGGATGCTCCCTCGACGCCATTGGACATTTTGACGTGCGCTCGACGCGTCACGGCGGGGTTGGGGGCATAGAGTGATGGAAGGAGGAAGAATGAAAAAAAATCGGTATGGACGTCGGTATGGACACGTGTAACTTTACGGAATGGGCGCTTTGCCGAACCTTACCCGGACCGACGCACTACACATTCTGAAATGGTAAGTGCCGCCTTTGTTATGAAAGGCGGCACATCAGACGGAATGTGCAGTGTTTTTACCGAATGTGCAGTGTTTGAAAACAGATGTGCCGTACGAGCTTTGTATATCCTCCTAGATGAATGCCTATTCATCAGTGAATGCAGCTACGCGAGCCCTCGGCAACACGATGACACATTTTTGTGTGACTAGGTCACGCATCGAGCGTATTTTGAAAATTTCCCTCTCCTCCCCTCCCCTCCCCTCCACCAGCCATGGAAAGAAAGGATTTTGTGCTCGCTACCCTGCTTCAGTCAACCCAGGCAGATATTGACGACTACAAGCAATGGATCGGTGTGTTGCCAGAGCTCATCACATGCGCAGTCCACGGATCTGACCTTTTTTTGGCAGGCCTTCCTTCTCAATTGGCTCAGAACCCAGCGTATAGCGCGTCAAATGTTCTTGAGTGGATCAAGCTCGAAAAATTCAATGACTATCTCGTTTACAAGAGCGAGAACACGGTGCAAAACACGTAGATATGGCTTCTTTTTCCCCATGTCGCGTCAATTAATTTCATTTTTAGGATGTCCAGCACGCAGCCAGACGTCAATGTGCCCATCGTATCGCGGATCACCCCCCATTCGGCCACGATCTTGCCCACGAGCCGCAATCGGTCGCCATCTGTTGAAGCCATCAAGGACGAGGAGGGTATGTGTAAATCCATTAATTATACTAGTCCTAGCTAACTGTCTCCTCAGCGCAATCATTCCATCCTCCCCTGCCTCTCAACGGCCCAATTTTCGTGGAAGCCTATCCCTGCTCGACCCCAATTACCGCCCCGGTTGTAGTGAAGCCGATCCTGCGCAATATCATCAACCTTTGCACCTCCGAGTCCGAGTCTGAGCCAATAAAACTAGAACAAACGCCCACGACGCCGCTGTCATCAGAACCTGCTCCATCGAAACCTGCGGGACGCTTCCCGAAAGGTGCAAAAATATCTATCACCCGGAAGGAGAAGGTGGATCGGGTTGTCCATCTATCAGAGATCCCGGCACGTTGGCCAGTGTCGAATGTTGACACCGCATATATTCTCGACTTCTCGAACGACAGCCGCGTCAAGCAGGAATCAGATGGCAAGAAACCGAAAGGATTCGACGAGTTTCTGAAGAAGGAGGTAAGTATTATTAAAATATTCGAAGCTGAAGAGTATTGATCACCACTCAATGTAGGATCAGGACTCTTGGGGAAAGGGTACAAATGGAAGTGCCAGTCGAGATACCTCCCTAACGATTCTCGACGGTATTCCCTGCCGTCGTTCTGTTCACACCTGCAATGGCGGCCATAAATGCGATTTTTTTGACCCCAAACTCCTTGCAGATTACCAGCGCAGAGACGGCGAGGACATGTCCCTAACCCGTGAGATATTTGCGCGTGAGCTCCTTCAAAATCAGACCGATTCTGGGTCAGCTGCAGGGAGAACGGCATCGTCAGTGTATTCCCTCAAGTTAGGCTTTTATTCATCACCAGTCACCCAGATTCTTCCGTGTCGTTCAGCAGTACAAAAAAAGGGGCTGCACATCCAAATCTGAATGCGATGGGGTCCCAGTGTTAAAGAAGTTGAAGGTAAGCCATCTCACGCGATTCCATATCATTGGTCATTGCTGTGAATTACTTATAAAAAAAAATTTCAGGCTCCCAGTAATGATGGAAAGCTTAAATTTATCGGCTGCTCTAAATGGGTAAAGACGGGGCCATGGACCCACACGTACGCCGCCATTCCTGCCGATGTCGATGAGAGCCTTCTCGCAAAATTTCTGAGCGGCTCAGCACTCCCTCCAGCTGAGCTCGAGGCACAC
This sequence comes from Mycena rebaudengoi, assembly GCA_029282285.1. Classification (NCBI taxonomy): domain Eukaryota; kingdom Fungi; phylum Basidiomycota; class Agaricomycetes; order Agaricales; family Mycenaceae; genus Mycena; species Mycena rebaudengoi. The sequence continues at coordinate 27,036 of JARJCX010000044.1, read as the reverse complement.
GATGGAGATGGGTATTGTGCCCGATTGGCGCATCCGAGGCACGGTAAAAAAACCCAATGCCGTGAGTGGTTCCCCGAAATTGCGCAGATTCAGGACTGAATTAATTATATCCAGCTCATATACACTTCCGCGATGGCGTCTCCGTTACAGCGAAGATGATACTCCACCGTTGTACCGCCCAGAAGATCGTTTACACCTCCAAAGATCCCAATATTCCCAAGTGTGTTGTTATTTTTCGCGGTCTCCATTCGCACCCGCCATGGCCAGCAGAGAAGCCAGGGCATGCAGCTAAGGAAGATGTCAAACGGTGCATGGATGCTGGCGGGGTATTGGGCGAGACCGGTGGTCATCTAAATAACTGTAAGTGATTTTATTTGCAACGAATATTCCTCTATTCATCCATTGAAACAGCGCGCGTCACTCAGGCAGTCTTAGGTGCCAGCATTGACATCAAGCACCCTGCCTTTCGCGATACCCGTTGCCTGCACGATGAGGTTTCTAAGCTTAAGTCGGACGGGACTCCAGCTGGGCTTCTATGGGCTGGTCAGCGATCTTTTATTTCTCTGTGGACGCACAGTTGTTGACTGAGTTGATTTGCAGGAATCTTAGCAGACTACGAAGACGACCTCAAGCTTCCCCTTGCGAAGCGCTACGTCCACCATGTTCATATGAGCGGAGAAACAAAGATTGCGGTTGCAATGAACCCTGAGTTGGCAGCTCTACTTCACGAAGAGGGTGTCCGTTTCATCGAGGGCGACATCACTTTCAAGCGCACGAAAGGTGAGATGAACGAGTGGGAGGCAGCCGTCTGGTATACTCCCTCCCTCGAGCGTAAGTTCGAAATTTACATGCATTCTACATTTATTTATCGATATTTCCACAGGTGTAACTGTTGCCCGTATTTATACAAATGCGTGTTCGAAAGAGGCTTTCACGCACCTGTTCGACGCATTCTTCGGTACCGTGAAGAAAGTCACCGGGAAATCGGTCCGATTCAAGGTGTTCGATCCCAAGGGTAATATCTATTCGATTCATTTTGATATGGAGGCTGCACAAGTCCAAGGACTCGGTGCTTGGCTTTCGAACATGGTCATTGAAGACCCCGCACTTCGTGCACTGTTTCCATGCATTGATCCGGATAAACTTGTCCAGTTCGTGCTGAAATTGTGTAGCGTGCACTTAGAACGGTAACCTCTATCATCACATCTCATCATCTTACTAATATAAATTACCAGCTCAACAGATGGACTTGTTCCCCTCGTCGGGCAGGAGACCGTTAACTATCTTAATTGCATTCGGGGTCTTTCCGACCCGGTGGATATTGCCAACTGGAATCAATTTTGCTCAACACATGAGAATAAGAAGCTTCGAGGTGCGTCAGTGGATTACAGGACCGCTTCGTTACTGAAGTACCATCTCTAGATTGGCACGCGCACAAAGTCCAGTACCCTTGGCTTCTTCCCGGATACAACGAGTCCCTATCCAGCTTTCCGAAGGGATTTTGGCAGCAATCTCCCAACCACACAAATCTCGTCGAAAGCGCGCATGTGGCTTCGAACAGAGCCACGAAAATCAACCTTCTACCTGTCGAGGCGGTCCGAAAGTATGTATTTTTGGTACATGTTCAATAGTGTGCTTATTGCCTGACAGAGCGCGCATTTTCGACGCCGAGAAGGCCGCTTCTATCGCTGCAGCCCGCGAGACATGCATTCTGGTCAACCATCACAATGAAGATCAAGTCAGGATGACATGAAATGTAAGTAGATCAGCGAAACGAAAATCCTACCGCCAGGAGCACGACGATGTTGGTATTTCAATCCTTGAAACTCAGGCCGAGCTTGCCGCCCTCAACGCGAGCAAACAAGACGCCGCTGCACGGCTCAAGGACTTGAAGTCTCAGAAGAAGGAACTTGGTCGTGTGCCGCGTCACAGTACCTCCGGTAGGACTAGGCCCTCTACCTCCATCCCCAAAATTGTCGGTACACGGTCAGATAGTTCCGACGATGGTATTTAATCAATTCTCCCCCCTGGATTTTTCCTGCTCATTAAGATTCTCAGAAGAATCGCAACTGCAGGTTGAACCAGACGCTTCGAGTTCACCGGCGGCCCCAACAATGTCGTCTTCACCGTTCAGTTCCCCAGGCCCCATATTGCATTGTATGTATTTATCTTACGATGAATTCCACCGGACTAACTTCAAGCTGAAGCCCTCGATGAAACCGATATTGACTTTACTTCAGGAGCTTATGTCGACTCCTCCGCGGTCATCCCACCGGTGGACGAGTTTGACGGGCAATTAATGACCCTTACAGACGAGGAACTTGTTGCCTTCGCGGCTTTTGATTTCAATGATCCCATGGTTGACGCAGGGGGGTTCGAGCAGCAATGGCAAGCGGTGTTGGACGTGTTTGCACCTCCTGCCAATGAGTGGCCGACACTCCCGGCACCCGCACTCCCATCTTCTCCTCGACAGGAGTCCTCATTACCTAGTGCTGATACCACTGGGGCTCCTGTTCCTGCTGCCGTTCCCGCCCCTGCTCCCCGAAAACGTCAAAGGCAAGAGGGTGGACTTGAAGAATGTGATTGATGAGCCGCGAGCTCGCAAGGTTCGGAAACGCGCGTCGTAAATTTGTAGTATGATTATTTTTATCCACGAAATTAATTCTTGCTTCGTATTTGGACCTCCTCCATTGAAGACTGCTAGATGAACCAAGACGAACAACGACTACTCGTACTGTGTATCTACATCTACTGAACCAAACACGATACAGCCTCTGCTGCCACACATGGCCAAACACCGTGCCCTGCCTTATACCCCCGCTACACCGTGAGTACTGTACCGGACCATCAGTGCTTTTCGTGAGGGAAGAACAGTGTATTATGGTATGAATGTTGGCTGCACCACAGTTGAGTTCCCGTGCAGCGCTCAGTTTTCAGTCTCGGGCGTCTCCGACTGACGTGATGCCATCACGGAGATGGGCGCAAATTGTTTTTAACTGATACAATAGGCATTTAACTGATGCAATAGGCTTTCAACTGATGCAATAGGCATTCAATTGTTGGGATAGGCATTCACGCCATCAATAGGCATCACGGAATGACTATGCTACTAAAGTTGTCGTGCCTCGATTTTTGCCGCCCCAAAAATGTTTCCCCTTTTGGCGTGCTTTTAGTGTGAAACGAAAATGGGGCAAACATCATACCTGTTTATGGCTTTCTTTGTGCTCTGAACATGGGCTAGAAATTCTTCATTTTTGCAGTCCAAAATCTGTCCGAACAGGAGTAAGTTTTCCTCGTCTGTTTGGATTGAAAACAGAGGTTATGTTTGTGTTTCAAAAATGTCTAGCAAAAAGAACACCTGTTTGGGAAATAAACTGAAGATATTTTTGGGACCAAAATGGAGGACGATTTTTTATTTATTTTTGGCTCGTTTTTCCGACGTCGAAAATAGGCCGTTTTCGTTCTCCTAAAACGGTCGAAGAAAATTCAAGGAAAATGATATCTTTTTGGCTAGGTTTTGGTTGCCCAAACAGACAGCGCGCGCTGAGCGACCAAGCAACTCTCCTTCGCGCGCTGAACGACTCTCCTCCGTGTGCTGAGCGATCCTCTTGCGTGCGCTAAGCGACTCTCCTGCACGCGCTGAGGGACTCTCCCACGCGCGCCGGGTCTCACGCTGAGGGACTCCCCGCGATCCGGGCCCTGACCGCTGAGCCCCCAATTTTTTAAATTCCAGTGTTACATATGTAGTTTTCCCACCAACACAAATCCGTGACACTCTTTCATATGCACTAGTACTAGGATTTTTCCTACATGCCTCAATCCGCCGCTGAATGCATCGCGTTGTCCCTTGTGGACTCGCGCTTGCCGTGTGTATGCTCTGGAAAGATTCGTGCACCGTGGGTATACTAACACTATCCAATTCATACCTCTCAGAATTGGCAGCGCTTCCGCCCTCTTGGAAGAAGCGAGCTGTGGACTCCAGATATCCGATCCAATCATAAAATGGAGACTTGGCTGGCATCGCTTAAGCTGTCAAAGATGCCTACCGACAACACCGTGTAGGTAGGTAGGTAGGTAGGTAGCATTACACGGCACGGTCCCGCTGAGGAACGCCGGTTCCCAGGGATTATCTAAGTATACATGCGCCAAAGTACACTATTGCCCCTGGACTCCTCCATAGCACCAGAGACAAGCTCGCGGACACGCTATGCCGCCGCGGTAGATCTAAGGAACTATAAAGAAGCAAAGAAAAATCAATCAGCACAGAATATGCGAGACCAATTATTTGTATCAGGAGCTGTCGCGCACAACACAGGAATTGAATTGACTTTTTGGAGGTCCGAGGATATCATGCCCCATTAGCTATGAGTGCAATAGCGGGTTGCACGGGCTGGTTCGCATGGTCTGTGTAACGCAAATTTCCACGGGCACTTGGTTAGTTGGGAGCATTGCTGAGGTTAAAATTTAAACCTCGTGATGCCTGCCAAGTGTTCACCATAAATAGCCTGGGTCAGATTCAGACGCTGGCAATTCGGCCTTCCAACATTCAAATATTCTGTGAAGCAAGTACAACGTCTCTGATGACTCGACCGTGTCTTAAAAGCCATTTCTTTGGTCCACCAATTGTGCAGAGTTCTGAGCATCTTCGATCGAAGTTAGTGCATTTAGAACTATTAGGTTGGGGCAAGTGAATGGCCGTCTTGCAGCCGCAGTGAGTACTTCCGAGGCTCTGCACCTTCTCGGTGCCTTTGGCAGAGAGTTCCGGTGAGCTATTTAAAGCTGCACGGACGTGCCGATTATTAAGTCCAAGGAAAGTAACGAACTGCGAGGTGCCGCATGATCAAAATGAAGACGTCGAGCTCAAATTGGTGTTATCGCGGTCTCTGTGAATGAAGGCGCGGATGCTGCAGCCTCAGCTGCGTATTGATGTGTTGACATTGATATTGATCGGTTTGTTACGTTCCGTCTCTGACCGTTTTTGGAAGCTGCTTAGTTGCACGTGTGCATGCTGACTAAGTGACAACGGCGTTGCTATGCGGCCGGCGTGGTGGTGGGCAGCAAGAGCCATGGCGAGGGAGACGCACGAACATGGAGAGAATGGAACATGAAATTTGAGCCTCCAGAACTTCTGAGATATTTTGGGGAAAAAAGGAATGAAAAAGGGCAGAGGTGGGGGATGGATTCAGAGGTATACATCTGGATGACGCGGACAATCGCAATGCAAGCATTTCCTTCCTGGCAAGTAGACCGTCGCGAGCAGGTCGTGAGTCTCAAGGCGACCATGTGGGACCGACCATAAGGTGGATGGAATGGCCTCCGAAGAGGTGTAGTATTTTTATACCCAGTCAATGATCATCGGCGTCCGCGCAATTTCTCTCGCTGTTGGTATAGGACAGTAGTGGTGTCTTTGAGACCCTTATTGTGTTCGCTATATCCAGCCAGGCGGAGAGTTTGAGCGTCGGTACGGAGTGTCTCAAGCGTTTGGGATTTTGATGGTGGTGGTGGAAAGCCAAAGAGAAGAGAGTCGTAAAGTAAAGTTGACTGTGAAGCGCTGTGAGCTGCTGTGAGCTCATGCGCTTGTGAAAACCTCGCGACTCAATATTCAATAAGCGTCCACGATTCCCAAGGCGCTTACAAGGCGCTTTCTTTGACACGTTCTCTTTGTGCAAAACCTCGCGACTCGCGACTCGACCAGCGTCCACAAATTGAATTCCAAGGCACTTCTTTTTGACTTTTTTCGACTACCTGCCTTGCGAAGAATCAACGGGCTGCGGTTTCATTGTTCCATGTGCAGCGACTCGACCAGCGTCCACACACTGAATTCCAAAGCGCTTCCTTTGGCGACTACCCTGCCTTGCGAAGAGAGGATTCTTTTCAATGTTTCCTTGTTCCATGCATCTATATAATAACCATCTGTCGCTCTATATTCTTTTGTTCTTTGTCACCCCCCGCACGATGTATTCAGTCGCACGCCGAAAGCTCAAGATCGGAGCCGGTACTATAGGTGCTTTTTTCGCACACACGCTGTATTCAGCGCGCGCCGAAAGCTCAAGACTCAACAGAATGACATTGTAAGTTCTTTTGTCCCCCGTCTACTAAGCGTCACACCCCAGTCTTGGCAAGCGATCCCCCTTTGTTCCGTCTCTCAGAATCTCTTGCCCTTTGTTTAATTCACAACATATATGTGCTCGGCCGTCTCTCTATCCCCGCATCCTCTCCATTTATTAGCTCCGACTAGTATTATTCCTCCGCCAGGCCTGATCATCATTATCTGGATTTCAGGCCCTCCAAAAATCAATACATGTACTCCATCACAATGGGAGCAGTCGGTCACCCAAAGAAATTTACAAGAGATTGTAAATTCAACAACAAAATTACAAACCTCACGCCACTCACCTCCCGCAACGATGCGGGAGGTCCGCCCAACCAATTGATTTTACAAGAAAAAAAAATCTCATGCCACCCACCTCCCGCAACGATGCGGGAGGTCCGCGCAACCAAAAAATTACAAGCAAAAAAAAAATCCCACGCCACCCACCTCCCGCAACGATGCGGGAGGTCGGCGCAACCATTACAAGCCCAAAAAAAAAAAAAAATCTCACACCACTCACTGGCACTTCCGGCGACCCAAAATAAAATAGACAACAAACTCAATGCGCCCGAAGCCATGCAGGGCGGCGCAACAAAAAATTCCAAAAAGAGGCTGCGGCGGGAATCGAACCCACATCGCCTCAAAACACGTACCTAAAACTTACACACTACCTACGCACCTCCGCACCCCGCGCACCCGCACCTGCCCAGCCCAAAACACGGCCGGCTTCTGCCGTGCTGCCCTCCCCGCATACCGTGTCGCGTCAGCGCAGCATGCGCGCCACCCCGGTAAACACCGAAGCTACGTCCCCGCCCAGCCACTAACTTACTAGTCCAATGGCCCAACTGCGCAAACTCAACAACCCACCCAACCCTCCTGCCGGGTCGCCGCCGCATCGCGTCAGCCAACTACGACCGCCGGCTTCTGCCGCGCCACCCTCTACGCATACCGCTCGCTCCGAGCACACTGAACATCCCATCTCGCGTCGGCATCACCACGGCCCGCATGTGTGCGCATGTTTGTCCCCACTTCTCGCAGCACCACGACCATCGAGGACGCCAACGCTGAGACTCTTGTCATATCCCCTTCCTACCACCTCAGATCGATTCGAGGGTAGCGCCTCCCCACTCTCATACCTCTTACTCAGCTCTGGGCAACAACTGCGCTTCCTGCGCGCTTTTTTGGCCACCCCACCTTCCCCACCACTTTCTGCGCTCCTGGATCATCTCATCCGCGTACCAAACGACCGACGCCCCCGTGCGATACTACAACACACGTTCCAACTCAAAATTTGGGACCCAGCGCGTCCACCCTTCCGTCAATCGCGCGCCACTCGAGCGCAGCCGTATCCAGCGTCACAACGGGCGGTTTTTGCCGTCGTTAGTCGTCGTGGCTGGTTGGACCTCATTGGGGATATCTATTGAAGGGAATGGAGGTGTTTGGGGAATGTATGGGGCCCGCAGGTACGTTATATGCGCATTTTTCCCCATTTTCACCATTTTTCGCACTATTCTCCTTGCCGCAGCCCCAATTCGTATCGTCTTCTCTCAATTCCGGCTCCAATCAGTCGCCCCACTAACCCTCTACATCCGTAGGTCTATGACCCCCCTCTTTCCGGGCTCCAAACAGCTCGCTACATCGCATCTTCGCGTGGTGACATTCATCATCGCCATGTGTCGTGCTGAGACGTCCACAGACCCCATGTTCGGACTCTACGACTTGAAAAACGCTGGTCCACCTATGTACGCCAGTTATCGGTCCCCTCAGTACGCCGCAATATTTTTATTTCTCTATTTTCCACTAATTTAGGCGCTTATATTCCCTATAGGTCTTAGTCCCTTACCTCGACACGTTCTGGCCAGTGAATAGCGCAATACTACGACCCTCAGGTAAGCCCGCACACCATTCAATTTTTTTTTCACTTCAATTTGCCAATCAGCGCATCCGCCGTTCCGCCACTCGACCTCCACCGTCGTGAGCCTCGCGACAGCCCGTTTCGTGGTCGTGATCGTCGCGGCGGGTCGGATCTCGCGGGGGCGTTGTAATGAAGGGATTGGGTTAGTTTTGGGAGGTTACAGGACCCCAGGTGCGTTATATGCGTTTTTCTCTTCGCATTTGCCCATTTTTTTGACTAATCTACTTGCCTCCGCCCCAATTTGTCTTCTTTTCGCATGATTCTGGCTCCACTCGGTCACCCTGCTCCCACTCCACACCCCTTGGCCCACAGCACCCCTCTTGCGGCCCTCCAAAGTGCTCGCTGTGGCGCATTTTCGCATGATGATGTCCCTCACCGTCACACATCGTTCTTACACCCTCAAAGGCTTCATATTTGGATTCCACGCCCTCGAGAACGGTGGTCCATCTACGCACGCGCATTGTCGGCCCCCTCTGTACGTCGTAATATTTTTATTTCTCTATTTTCCGCCAATTTAGACTAGTAGATCTCACCGCTATCTTTGGACACGTTCTCGCGAGAGTACACCGTCGTACCACTTCGTTCAGGCATGCTCCCCTGCCGTTCAATTTTTGTTTCACTCGTTCGTAGCATTTCCCAGGGAAATCCCTGGAGCGCTGTCCATTTTTGCAAGAAGATTCCATCCACCATGGAGGAGAAGTATCAATCGTTCAGTCTACACCTTTCCGTCACGGTGTGCCCGTCTCCCATCATTTTATTTCTTCTTCGTTCTCGAATCAACGGCAATATTGTGCGCTGTGGCGCATCCAATCATTCTTTTGGGTCGATTAGAGTCCGGCACACTATTCCTTCCAGGCGTGCCCGTTTTCCTGTTTACTTGCTCGCTGGACACGCACACACGAGCTTTCGTTCGTCGCACTTCTTCACTATGCATTACATTTTTCTTTACTTCCCCTTCATTTTTCTCGCAACTAATATAGGGTATTCAGCTCCGATTGTCCGTTCCACCCAGGAGAACAATGTATACACTCAGAGTTGTCGCATACATATTCTACATCTTCAACTAGGTCTCGTTCATCTCCGTCTTAGTTCCCATCGGATTTTTCCCCTCCAATCAATTTTGCCGCTGAGTTGTGGTTGTTTTATCATGCAATCGCTCATCTTTCTGAACATTTTCGCAGCGCGTGGAACTCTTGCGCAATTGGACTTGATGATCTGGTACGCCGTTGGGTGGGCCCCATCTTCTTCCTCCTCTTTGTACCAATTTCAAAATTGACAGCGCTTCCTTCAAAACTTCGAACTCGTTCAGGTGGAGGTACGGGTGTTTGCGCGCGTTTTCCAAACAATTAACCTTGTACTGCCTCTGTAGCCTCCTCCGCCCTGACCGTCTGCCACAACATCTGGACATAGCCCCCCGCAAATCTACGTACCGTGCTGGCTTGAAGTCGAACACCGAACTCACTTCTCTTCAAAAATGGGCGGGCACGGAAAATAACTGCCTCCTAAGTGGTAATTTTCATGCTGCGCCTTCTCCTTCATTTTACTGCCTTACTGTGCGCTTGCTCCGCTGGTTTTAAGTGTCACTTGCGGCTAGTTTCTTAATTTCTCCATGCCTTGCGCGATTGGGTTCTTTTATCAAATTCATTCTTATTTCCTTTCCTTGTTGTCGAAGTGGGTTCGCGGACTGGTGTATATCCCGGTTGTCACTTCCCGTTTGCAACCTCCATTCTTTTTCCTGGGTTGCTTGCTTTCACGGTCCTATCTTCTTCATTTATCCCTGTGCGTGGTGGAATTTGGGTTCTCCGCGGGCTCCGTTGCATCCCTCACTTCCTATTATTTTTCTTCCATCCACCAGTTAGCGGTTTTCTTTTAGCTTCTTTCTGCTTCTTGCCCATCAAAGTGAGCTAGCCCTGCCTTGCTTCCATAACGCCGCTTACTATTGCGAGCAGACTCTGCACCGGGTTACGTTCGTGCCTTGGTTTGCTGGATACGGGTAAGACATTGCTTGATCTATTAATGTACTTCAGACACTCCCCTTCTTTTTCGTACTCATCTCTTCGTATATATACAGAACAGAGGCTATCGCGCCGTGGCTTGCTTGTCCCACCCTCGTTTTTGCCTTGGCTGACTGCCTTTCCCTCACGCTGTCGTGTACCCATACTGTGTCACCTCGACCTGCTCATTACATGGCACCATCATCACTAATGATCTTATCGCTGGCCAAGGCCCTTTTTTTTTTTTCGTGCAAATTCATTGCTGGCTGCACATGTGTGGACTACTTTGCGTTCGTCGCATTTGGTCCTTCACCTCCCCATTCTTCTCTTTCTGCACCGTGTATTGCGTACATCTAACTCTCTGTCTTGGCACTTCCGCAACGCAACTAATATCGACTGCAAAAATTCACATCTGCCACACCATGTCCCACATCCTCAATATACTAACGTCTTGACCAAACATCTATTTATTAAACTGTTCCATATAAATGTATTTCAAAATTTTAGGCATTTTGCGCGAGATTGTTCTGCCGTATTGGCTTCTCTCGCCGCGTCCATGAGTCATCGCTCCAAATCCATGCACATGACCGTCGGTGTTTGAACGATTTTGGTTCCGCCAAAACTTTTAAGGTATATATGCCTGAAATATATGGTGTCTACTTAGTCTCTCAGAGTCTGATACCAATCGACATGGCCGGCGTGAGCGCCAGTAGTGGTTCAGGGTTCTTGCCGTCATACCAACGCGGGCCTGTTTATATATATTTATTGTGGAATGTGCTCCGTCCGCACTAGAGTCTGTCTCTTAGTTCACAAAATCAGGATCAGTCTGGATCATTTGAGAATCGGCGCTTTGCAGTTTCAATCTCTCTCCGATACTTCTGTGCTTTGCACCGCGCACTTGCTCCATCTGTATAGCCCTGTCCCTGTCCCCTTTTCATGGGAACGTATTTTGGCGGCTAGTTCACGCTGTCTCCCCGCGCGCTTGGCAATAGACCGATGCAAATTGGTGTTACCCTGCGAAATATATTTTGTATTCAACAGGCAGCAGATATTCAAATATTCATGTCTCCTTCCGAAGTATGCAGTTGGGAGAGTTATCAACATATTGCAATTGCCTCAGACATGGTGCAGTGCACAGCGAGACATTCAAATGTATGACTTACCGGTTGGAGAACTAAAAATGGAGACTCAACATGGTGGAGCAAATGGACAATTCACGGCGGTGAGGTGGAGTCGCTGAGAAAATGACATTGTGCAGTTATCAGCGGCCAATACGGTTATACAGACACAAAGTTGTCTTGGTGAGAAAAACCGTTGTGCTTTCTTATATAGATATAGATATTGAACGGAAATTTATGGGCGACAGTGGCGCAGGGTGGAGCTGACGTTGGGGCTGAGAAAGAGAAGTGAAGTGAGCTTTGTTGTGGTTGTCCGTTTGCGGAGTCCCTGACGTCATTGGAGCTCTCTCAGCCAATCAGCTTTATCCAGAGTCAACGGTGGTCGATTCTTATATAGACTAGCAGTTACCCGTGCTACGCCACGGAACATTCTGCTCCCCGTCAGAATATTGCCAACGAAGAAACTGCCTTCATCTTGAGAACTTATAGTCTTGCATCCTCATGTTACAGCCGATCCTGAAACTAATGAGAATGAACGTTCTTTTTTTTTGGTTCCGAAAAAGGAAATCACACGCCAAAATCGATGACGTCGCGAAAAGGAAAGTGAGCCGAGATGGCGGTGATTTCCTTTTTCGGAACCGAAAAAAAAGTTCGCCGATTCTCATTAGTTTCAGGATCGGCTGTAACGTTTCGAGGGCTGTCTGGCAAGAATATCCCGCCTTCATCTTGTGATGAATCATTACCTTGATCAAACAATTTTACTGGAGTCACTTGTATCTGAAGAAATCCACTTGATGGTTGTTTCCCTGCAAAATTGTCTCGCCCTCATCTTGTGGTAGTCACTTTATGTTCACATCAAACAATCAATGCCTTTATCAGGGCAATTTCATCGGCTCATTTTTGCGAGAGAACTTATTCCATTTTCACTGAGCTGGAGTCTGCGCCGGTTGATTTATTGGGCCCATTTTTAGCTTCTGCCTTTATTGGAGTTTGTCCCTCAGAGTGCCTTCATTGAAATTTGATAAGAAGAAAGAAAAAAAGCTTCATCTTGACTCCTGTGAGCTTATAGCAGTAGTATTCAAGTGAATTACATTTTGGGAATTCTCATATCGATACTAATTGCTCGGCTAGTATATCCCACCTTCATTTTGTGTGGCTCCATTTTTCATTTTCATCCTAAATATTTATTGCCATCATCAGGAAGACGATGGAGTCGTGTGTTTCTGGAAAATCCAGCCGTGAGAACCCATCCTTTATATTTTCCTGGCGAAAGTAGATTATCCCACCTTTATTTGCGATGCCTGCTGTATTTTTCTTCTCAAACAGTGCCCTCATCAGGTTCAATGGTTCATCGGCTCTTTGCACAGCGAAATTATTCTGCCTTCATGTAGTGGTTAATGAATAACATTTGATGCCAGTGCATTTATGGTCCAGGAGAAAACAGTACGATTTTCACCATACAGTACAGCCGTTTTCAAAAAAGTAGACGGTTTTGATCGAGTGATCCTCTTCAATCTGTGTTTACAGTTGATTGATGGTGAGTCTGTTCTGCTCCACTTTTGCTCCACCTTTTGTCGTCATAGGTCCAAATGCGGTATTGCAGTTCCGCAGATTTACGGATGAATATTACTTCTCACCCACCGCTGGGCTTCCTTATGCTATCAAATAACAATTAAAACTCATCGCACCATGTAGAGCGGACCCACCACTGAAATGGATGGACTGACCCGACAGAAACTGTACATCTATGACGTCTTGTGGAGCAAAAGTGGAGCAGAAGGAGACTCAGCGTCAAACAGAGGTAAGCAAAAATCGAAGAGCACCATTCCATCAAACCCGTCTACTTTTTTGAAAACAGCTGTAACTCTCCGTAACTTCTCAGTCATCACAGTTCAACTTTGGTTCAGCGACATCTTGACAGTCAAAACAGAATGCATGACATCATGCATCTGCCGGTTTGGCTCCACAAATCTTGAAAGTAAACGACGGCGTATACAGCGGGTGTGGAGCTTGTGTTGGGGCTGGGAAAAGAAGTGGAGTGGCGGTGAGCTTTGTTGTGGGCTTGTCAGTTTGCGGAGTCCTTGACGTCATTGGAGCTCTCTCAGCCAATGAGCTTTATCCAGAGTCAACGGTGGTCGATTGTAATATAGATATAGTGGTATTTAGTAGGCTTAAGCCCGCTTAAGTTAAGCCGGCTTAAGTTAAGCCGGCTTAGCCTTTTTTTGCTATCGCAATTTGGCCGGGCTTAAGCCAGGTAGAGCTGGTGACAGAAAACCTATTCAACTTGGATCAACCTTCGATGAACGAGGTTTGTGAATAAATATACTTGGATATATAAAACTCACAGCTTCATAGGATATATTATCAGCCACGTCGTCGAAAAGCCGAGGATGCAAATACCGTACTTCACATTCCCTGGTTGGTTCTGAAGTATGATTGGCACATCAACACCGAATACTCCTTGGGAGTGCAGCTATTACAATACTTATACAAGTATTTTGTCGCAAAAATCCGATTTGCCATATAGCCAAAGATAGCCCCATTCTGAACCTTATAGGCCAAGCCGGCAAGATTACAGGGGTTATAAGTACCTATGCGGGGGTATAAGTAGCTTATAAGTACCTATTTTTATTTATAAGCCCTGTAATCTTACCGGCTTGGCCTATAAGGTTCAGAATGGGGCTATCTTGGGCTATATGGCAAATTGGATTTTTGCGACATTCTACAAAGCACTCATAGACGAGGCGAACTGGCGAGTTGCAAAATCATCCACACTCCCTACACCCGGTGAAAACTCTCCATCACGTCGAAAACCCATCGATCAAATCAAGGATTACGAACACGGACGTTACCTGTCGAGCATTGAAGCTGCTACACGCATTGCTTCATTCCATATCACAGACAGAAAACCTTCGGTTAAAAGACTTCCAGTTCACCTGCCTGGACGACAGCAAGCGCAAATGGCCCGCAAGGATGGATCCCAATCGGATGGAACTTTGCTCGTCCGTTACATGACACGACCCCGTCATCCTGGGCTAGATAACATGACATACCTCAATTTCGGCTCGCTTTGCCGATTGGAGAAGCACGATCCAGAAAAAGAAATGCATGAGTTGCAGGTCTTGGAAAACGAGATTCCGGGACATCCTCGAATGCGCATTCGGTTCTATGAGGAGGAACATATTACAGTATCCCGCATCCAGATGGCGTATCCTCGCCATGGAGACGTCTTCTACCTTCGTGCGCTTCTTCTGCACCAAGCCGCTCGAAATTGGGAGGACATCCGAACAATAAACGGCATTACATACAGCACGCATCAAGAAGCCACTCGAGCCATGGGATTGTTTGATGACCAGAATGAGGCTGTTATGGCCTTTGAAGAACTGCTTGAATTTGGCACGGCGCCAGCACAACTACGCTGGATTTTTGCACTACTCGCCGCAGAAGGAAATCCCATCATGCCTATCTGGGATAAATATCAAGCGGACATGGCATCCGACATCCGTGATCGAATGCTCAGAGTCACCTCAAGACCGGACGCTCATCTCATCTTAAATGAACTACTAATATCATTACAAAGCCTTCTACAAGGCCTGGGTAAACAACTCGTCGACATTGGACTCCCACAGCCTGAAAATCGACAATAAGAAGTTGATGCTGAAAGATTACGATGGGGCGGCGACCCAACAAATATGTGCTCTTTCTTCTCCACACTCACAGCTGAACAGGTATGTAAAATTAAAATATTCATGACCAGCTGTTAAAACTCAGCTCCTACAAGCGAGAGATCTACGATCGAATCATAGAAATTTCCTCGCTTGATAACCCTCCACCAGTTCACGTTGACGGGAGAGCTGGGAGAGGTAAAACCTATGTTCTATACCCAGTCATTGGTGCCTTGCGAAAGCTAGACGAGATCGTATTGATCTCTGCAGCATCTGCTTTTGCCGCCAAAAACTATCCAGGGGGTAGAACCGCACACTTCTTATACGGCATCCCCGTTGACGAGTACAGTCCCTTACTCACGTCCTCTGTACGCCCCAAAAGCGATCGCGCCAAACTACTTTTCGCCGCCAAGTGCCATATCATTGATGAAATTGGTGCACTTCATTACAAAAGCTTTTAATTGTGCTGACCGACTCATGCGATCAATAACTGGCACAAAGAAAGTCTGGGGTGGGCGTATGCTCATCACCGTTGGTGACTTTCGACAGGTAAGTCTTCTGATTGAACTGTATGCCCAAATCCAATGCAACACAATAGGTTGCGCCAGTTGTACGATTTGGAGGTAGAACTGCCATTTGCAAAGCATCACTTCGCACACAAACAGTGTTCGAAATCCTGGAACTTAAAAACCTCAATCCGTCAACAACATGATCCAGTATTTTCGGGTTTTTTGGACTTAATTGGAAATGATTATCTCAATGACTCTATTGATCTTGGACGTCTGCAACACACAACCTCAGACGCAGGTGTCATTGATTCGTCTTTCCTCCAGAAATCTTGCAACAACCTGAGGAATGCATCCGCCGCGCAATTCTCAGTCCATTTAATCATGAATCCAGCTCTACCTGGCGTAAGCCCGGCCCATTGCGATAGCAAAAAACGACTAAGCGGGCTTAAGCCCTCTAAATATCACCATAGACCGTTTATCGAATGATATACTAGTACAGAACAATGGCTTAAGTCGCGGCCTAAGCCCATCGAAGCCGCATAAGCCGATCTGTAAGCCAACTCCAATGCCACGGGCTGGAGTTGGCTCAAGTGGCTTAAGCCGGCTTATTGCACCATTCCGCCGCCGAATATGAGCCCGAAAAAAGTCTGGCTTAAGCCGTCTTAAGTCAAACTGGAGTCCAAGCAAATATACGTGGAGAAGAACTCACGAAATGTGATCAACTTGTAGATTCATAAAGTGGCTCTAATGAAATCATAAGTATCATGTATTAAATGTCCGGACTCAGATGAAAATACTCACCGGGGTACGCCGCAACGTAGGTGGGGCGCAGTACAGGATCCCGTGGCCTAACACTCTCCACTTTGGCGACTTCGCTGCTCGACGTTGCCACTGAGTCGCAGAGTCGTGGTGGCAGCAATTCGGTGTCGCTTCGCGTTCTGGCAGCCACCAGTTGACTCTCAGGATATTAGGTTAACGGCAGAGCGAATGGGAAGACCATTCATGAGGTGGACATGGGCATACAGTGAAGAGAGCGGAGTCACGGTGTAACACAGCATCATGATCGTCCTTGATTCTTGATGATCACAGTGATGGCATCAAGCCACCTTTCTTTGTCTCGCTTTGTCTCATGCCCTCTCCTTCCTCTCGACTTCCAAGTTCCCGGCCGCTCTTTCTACTTCGTGCTTGGATCTCTCACTGAATCTAACTCTGCACCTGTATTCTCCACTGGACCTCCTAGTGGCATGCCAATGTCCGACTTAGACTTTACTCAGACTCATTTTGGACTCGTTCGAGGCGTTTGCCAGTGGCCGGTGGGTGGTGGCACAAGGCCCAGTCTTTTTTGGTGGCTACGGTGAGTGGATTTTATGCTAGCTTAAGCCCTGCTTCTTTAAGCCAGCTTGAGCCGGATATTTAGAGGGCTATGACTGTACTTTGAATCGGCTTACGGCGGGCCTCTTGATGTCTGCAAGTCGAACTTTGAGCAGATTGAGCTGGGGCTTTGGGTCGCTTAGGGAGGAGGGCTTAAGCCACGGCTTGGGCCTCATTTTTTTGTAGTCATATATCAGTGAATATAGTGGTATTTAGTACGCTTGAGCCCGCTTAAGTTAAGCCGGCTTAGCCTTTTTTTTGCTATCGCAATGCACCGGGGTTAAGCCAGGTACAGCTGGTGACAGTTTAATCTGTATGTTGACGAGTTCAACTCCCGTATCTTATAGCTCGAGATATGTACTCCGTTTATTTCGACACTCGCTCATGTTATTTAGATCTCAAGTTCAATCAATCTCCTTCAAAGCACCATTCAATCATTCGACGTAGACTGGCGAGTCCCTCTATTCTCTACGGATTGAAGGTAAGCTTAGGTTTCATCCACGTTGGTTCGTCGGTCACTGACCCTGTTGCTCCTCATTCAGATTCCCTGCGGAAGCTCGCGGGTCCTTCAATGTGCTGGGATTGAGCTCAAGGTATTATTGCTTCATGCTATACTGCTTCATTCGTTTTATTCACAGATCTTCAACTACGCCAGTACTACCACACGCCTGCCTTTGTATTCAAGGTAGCTTTCTATCTAGATTTCGTTCAATCTTCGGTGCTCACTGACTATTATATTCCTAGTTCTTCCGCAAGACTCTGGACTACGGTATGTGTTCATATCGAGTTTCTTCACCGCATCCGGTCCCGATTGCGCTGCGCGCGCAGGGTTGCAGCTTGTTTCTTTGCAGGGCCATTGTGGTTCCTCGCTCCGGCACCCTGCGCGCGACTTCTGTTCCCTCCCTCCTCGCGCCGGTCTGGCTCTCCTATGCTCGTATACATTTAGTCTAACGCCTTTACCGCAGCATCCGCAAGGGCTCGCAGACTCGGAGTAACACAGTATGTGTATTGTTTTTCTGCGCATCGTACCGCACCGACTTTTTATTCGCGACTTGCGCGACACTGCGCGGAAGAACTACTTTTGGACTCTGCAACCATTAGTACGGCTTTCCTTTTGGTGGTGGCACGTCGCTGACTAATATCTAATCAAAAGTATTCGATGAGGCACTGTGCCGCGTGTGATACGTGATGACGCGACGCATAGTCTTCCCATATTTCGGACCCGCGAGCACGCATCGGCCTCGGCCTCATGGACGCGCTCAAGATGATGGAGATTGGGGTCTAGCCGCGGTCGCACTGGAGCTTCGCAGAACGCCGGTATGGTGGTTAAATAGATTCGATGTCATTTATATACTATTTTATATGCGGATTTTTGAGCAGTCAATATGAATGTAATGGCAGTCAAACCCAATGCCAAACCGCACTGGATCCGACTGCAGCAATGCAGTCGACTTGACTGCGCTTATGCAGTCGGATCAACTGCTTCCATTGCCAAACTGCAGTTGGATCGAGAACCGTATGGCAGTCAATCTGACTGCGCGAACGCAGTCGGGTTGAGTGCTATTAGGCACTCGGTCCGAGTGCTTTGACGCACTTGATCCGAGTGCGCGTTCTTCCCACAGTGCTTTCTCACCGGGCAAAAAAAAACATAATACGTGGCACATCTCCAATGACCTGACCGCAAGTCCAACGCTATCAGGATACTATACCAATAATGTCTGCTAATAATGTTTAAGCAACTTTCTGGACGCGCTTCTGTGTTTTGTAGCATAGCATCATCGACCATCGATGCAATGATGCAGCTTACCTAAACGTCATCTCCTTGGCAACCTCTCTTTGTTCTTTCCCCCATCTCCCTTCCCCCCATTGCCAGTTGATCAGCCTCTCGAGGCGTGATCTCTGCTTTGGGAAGATGTCGTCCGATCCTACACTCGTGTGGCGATGGCACATACGGCCCTCGCGTGTTGGATTGGTTCTCCAAGAATATTGTGATCGGCGACGTGGCGAACGAATCGAAAACCTCGGAGCTGAATAATCTGAGCCAGACGCCTTCTTTGGCGGCGTGCGTAGCGGCCACGTTAGGGTCTGCAGCTCCCTCGCACGCTGACGCTCTTCGTCGACGCGTGGGACGCGGCGCGCAACACTGCCGTGCCCTTTTTCTTTCCGCGACCCCGCACATCCCGCTGCGCGCGCTTTTCTACTGGAGATCTAGACATTCTGTCAACACCATGGTCTGCCAAGCTCTTCTCTCGACGCGCGGCCAGTCGTAGCGCCGCTTCGCGCCTTTTCTTTGGGACTCGTACTCCCCGATGTGTAGTGCTGCCGTGGGTGTGTCTATTCGAGATTCAGCGGTCGGGCGAAGTCTAGTGCATCTACCGCGACTTCCCGACGTGAGCGCGGCGCGTAGCGCCGCCCGCGATTTTTTATTAGAGCCGTGGATGTCGCCCAGAGCTCTATGATTGTCTTCTCATCTGCGCGCGTACACACTGCGCGTAGCGCTGTCGTTCCCTTTTTTCGATCGTGCATGCGCGCTTTTACTTAAGCCAGTCTATCGACTTCCGCAACCTCCAGCCTGTACCACAACTCTCCCCTAATGCTTTCCCACCACTCTTCCGACGTCCCAACAGCTCCCTCGAACGACGTCTACCTGTCTCGATGCATGGGAGGCGTGCAGCTCAGCCGTGCTTTTTCATCCCCTCACGACACGCGGGCACAACGCAGCCCTGCCCTATTGCGCCTTGGTTCACAAACCCACCCTGTCGTCCTCTGCTATGTACTTGCCCCGCGACGCTAAGCCCAGCTAGCTATATCGAGCTGTGACGAGACAGATCGAGAAATTTGACACTGGCTCGATCTGGCTCTGCTCGTTCTGGCTGGATACTAAATCAAGCGGAAAAAAGCAGGAACGAGCTGAATTAAAATATTGAAAGTCGTATTGAGCCACATCGAGCTGAAACTAGCTATGCTACACCCCTGCCACTTCCCGTTGCCACCCGCCCCTCCATCCCCCCCACCACCACCACCACTACCATCCATCCACCACTGTTAACAGGGCCACGCCTGCACGGGATGCTACACTGCGAGACATCCATTAGTACATCGATAGCCTCTCATAGTCATCACACTCACCCGATTCACGTCCCTGCCGCTAGCTTGGACGCGACGGTGGCGGCGGCGCGGCGCGTTTCAAATACCTGTGTCTGGATTAACAGCAGCAACACCCAATCGTGAGCTACACATACCGCGCGGTCTTCGGGGTGTAACTTGGTCCAGTAGTCATCAAGTTCTTAATGTAGTCCATTAAACAGAGGTTTCTAATGTAGATCGCATCAGTGTCCTGTCGAGAGCGAGAGAAGTACTGCTCACCTAGGTGTGAAAGATTTGGTAGGCTTGAGATACTTGATTTTCGTGGTGTCTACTGCGGATACATCAGTGAGAGGGTGTCGTATCCATAGCGCAAGTACCATACCTTTCTTGGCCGTTTCTTCCAAAGCCTTGTCAGAAAACTGTGAGCGCGAAATTTGTCAGTACGCGAAAGCGTGAAATAGGATGCACAAACACGCCCGGATTTGAAGGGCTCGATGGGGGAGAGGACGCACCCGGGGATGGTGAACATGGCGCCCGTAACGGACGGCGGGACTCGGTGATGCGCAGCGTGCACACAAAGATTGCACTCAGTGTGGGTTTGGCGGGCGTCGAGTGCGCCGGTCAGGGAAGAGAGGAAGAACGGGAGGGAGGTACGTTCATCCACGTGGGAGTGCATGGTTAGCGCGCCTGCCGATGTGTAAAGCTGGAGGGGACAATTACCATTTGGTGCTGCTCTCGTAGCGTGAGGGCTCGGGCACGGGATCGCGTCGGGATCGCAGCCTAGCCTCGGGCGACGCAGCAGCCACGACCCGCCGTAGGAGGAGCCAAGGGATGGCGTCGGCTAGGACCCATTTGATGATCGCGAGCCTAGGTGCTAGGTCGTTGTCTTGCGTGAGGATGTCGCCTACCGCGCGGACGAGCGGTGGCGCGACTGCCAGCGCCACCGTGGAGGCGTCCTCGCGTCGCCCCAGAGCAGCGGATGCACAGCGAAGAGCAGGGGTACGGTCTTCGCGCTCAGGGCGTTCTGTAGTTCGACGTCGCACTCGGTTCTGTAGCGTCTCAAAGACGAGATTAGACGGTGCCGTCAAAGAACGGGCTGTTGAGGACATACATTGTTCTCGAAGAATTGGACTGTTCGGCAACGAGATTGCAGCACAGAAGAAGCTAAGTCACTCTCTTGACCGAGGAAGCTAAGAGATCGCAGCTTCGCGATCAACGTCGATGTGGCAGACGTGTCCTGGGCATACACAACCGTCAACGGTAGACAGCGCCGGCGAGGGCGGCTCATGTGCCGGCAACCAGTGATTCTGTTGAACACCCGGTCTGTAACAGTTGTTACTGTCACAGTGAGCTCTACCTCCTACACCATATTTCTTTCTTCCTTCCCTACCTACTCCCCACACTCCTTTACTTATTTCCCCTCCTCTCGTCGATAACGTTGCTCCGCATCAGGCGAGCCATCTATCTTTAGTGATCTTATCTTATCACACAGCCACACTCGTTTACCTATATAAACCCCTGTACCATAGTTACGGATTCTTCGGTCAATCTACCACTTACAACAGTTACGATTTGGCCACCCCCGTGTGCCGGAACTCGATAAACTCACTTCCGTCACATATTTTTAACTAAACAAGTCTCTGTCGCTGCCCTGCTTTGGTTCACCTTGGTCTGATCAACCGACGCTACCAGCTCCGCTACCGACAGCCCCCAGAACCGAAAAATCCTATGTCTTCACCTCGAGAACCCTCTTCGCCTCCCAGCCAGATCGACTCTCGAGCTACTTCCCCTGCGGGATCCCAGGATGGACCCGCGAAAGCACGCCCAGTCACCCCCACACTGTTGTACAGTCGGGCGGTGACTGCCTCACCAACTCCAGAGATGGAGTTCGGTGCCCAGACCCCCTCGGTGACCCCGGGGGCAAGTCGCGAGCCTTACAAGCTCAGTTCCGATGTTGATTTCGAGGATCCTCCCGCTGACGAGCGTGAAGACGGTACCCCTTGGACAAAAGTCAGTCGGACCACTTCTCGCACTCACCGCGAGCGGTCCTCGTCTCCCACGAGTAATGTATCGCACCATTTTAGTAATGTGGTGTCTAATACATCTTCTACGGTTTCGCGCGCTGCTCAGGATATGAGTACAGATGAGTTAATTAAGCTTCATCGCCGCTACGAGGCGTTGGCTAGTGAGGTCCTTGTTGCCGTGAAACAGCGGGCAATTAGTTCCACTCCTGTCAATGCGACAAGGACCCCCAAATTGGTGGCGCCCTTGGTCAGCAGTGATTCCCATCTTTCGAAAAAGATGAACAATTCACATCAAAATGATGTGAAAGGTCGCACTCCAAGAGTCAGCTTCCCGCCTGTCAGTCCCATTGTACCTTCTAGTGCAGGACCGTCCCGCAACAAGGGAAAAGGTGTTGATCCTGGCAATTGGGGAGCACTCTATTTATCTGATGAAGGAGAAGTGGATCTTGAAGCTCAGCGAGAAGCATTTGCGAATTATAGTGAAATCAATCGCGTGATTAAGAAGGAACAGGTCACACCGGATCTGTCATTTTCACCTCCGTTGATTGATCTAGTATCGCCGGGACCTACCTCCCCATCAGTTGTCGTCAACACCCTGCCTCAAACAAAGCGCGGTGAAATGTCTGGCCAGACCAAAGAAGAGGAGATTGCGAGTCTTTTAGAGAGAGTTAGCATCCTCAGACAATCTGAAGAAGTAATCAAGCCTGTAATTAAAGCTCCGTCAAGCAAAGCGGCTCAAGCTTTTAAAGACAGCATTGTGAATAGAATTCACCTCGAAGCACCTGCGAAACTTTTTACTAGTACTCCCAGATTTGCCTCGAGATCAGCGGCTGCCCAGCTGGCAGCTGGTAATTTCATTGGAAAAGCGATCCGCAACTCGATGGTTGAGAAAACTGATCCGCCTCCTTCCGATCCTTCCGATAGTTCTTCTAGTTCAGGCTCCTCCGATGAGCTGAACGAGAATGACGCGGGAGGCGACGGGCCAGAGACGGAGATACCCGCACCGAGTCGTGAACGACGTGGATCCAAACGGGCTGAGAAGAGCCAGAAATCTGATCAGAAAATGATCTTGAAACCCATTCCTCCGCGAATTTACAACGGGGACCCTGATTCAAGAGCATATCACCGATTTATCCGAGAAGGATTGGCTTATGTTCAAGCTGGGCGTGTCCCCGAGAATCAGAAGATTTTCTTCTTATCTTATTTCCTGACTGGGAAAGCTGAGATATTTTATACGCGAAAGGTCGTCAAGAACGAGGAAGAATGGACTTTGCAGGACTTCTTTCTGGGTCTTTTTACCTTTTGTTTCCCCGTGGACTACCGTGGAAAGATGCGAGACAAATTGAATCGGTGTTATCAAAATAGCAGCACCGTGTTGGAGCATATTTCGGAGTTAGAAGAGCTTTACAGCATGATCGGACTCGTGGATGACCAGGAAAAGGTTGTCAAACTTTGGCGCAGCCTGCGAGGAGATATCCAGAGAGAAATGTACCGGGATAAGCTCGATCCTGAGACAGCCACTTGGGATGAGATTTCGGACTCAGCAGAGCACGCCGAAATACTTTTAGCGGTGGAGTTGAACTCGCGAAATAAATCTGCGCACGGCGCAGATAAAAATTCGGAGAGCTTCAACTCTACGAGTCAAAAGACTGCTTCTAAGGGCGCGTTCCGTGGCCGCGGCAGCGGACGCGGAGGGCGCTTTATTCCAAAAGAACGCACGGAGGTGCTGAGAACTTCGGCCGCAGAGGTGCCGAATAAGTCGGGGGCCGCGAAAAAACCCCCGAAGGAAGCTAAGGCTCAGAAACCTTGGGTAGAACGAAAGCTCTCGCCTCAGAAGAAGAACGAGCTCGTGGCGGCGGGACTTTGCTTAAATTGCGAATTGGAAGGCCATTTCGCGCGCAATTGCCCGACTCGAACCAATGTTCCCTCACACCAGAAGGGAAAACCTCCCGGTTTTGGAGTTCATGGCGTGAACATCCGGGTGGCTCCGAGTTCCACTCGAGACGAGGCGCTTTTTGAGTCTACTGAGGTTCTTCAGACCCTACACGTTGGGGCGGCTTTTATGTATACGGAAGCCGAGGAGGACGGGGATACCAGCGAAATTGAATTCGACTTCCTGTCTTCGGAAACTGAAACTAGACAGCCAATTGGAGACTTACCAGCGAAGTATGCTGAAGTTATCTTACAAATGGCGCAGCCTTACCCCGGAGATAAGAGCAGTCAGATTGAGAAGAGGTTCTTAATCTACCGTACATCTGACACGGAGCACGTTATAATGGATAACAGCACAGGTGAAGATGTCCTCATACCTTCTGGATTCCTAGAGAACCCCTCGTTCACGCTCGGCGGATGGTACACTGAGAAACGACACTTAGCGTTAGGCCGCAAGCTTGAGGATTTTATTCCTCAAGAACGGTACTCGGCTGAATTATGCGACGCCTATATGGGCGGGGCGACTCTGATTCTTGAGAATGCTGAATCTAACGGCGATGAAACGGCCATGAACTTCAGCAGGTTCCACATTCGAGACAAGAATGACCTCTATTATGCAGTCAAGGACTTGCGTCTTGGGAGCGAGGTGGATCTTCGGAAGGCAGAGCTTCGAGATGCTGAGTTCGACTTGATCTCGTGGCATAAAAATAGTGTCTGGCGACTCAACTCGTGTGATACGGAAGACTATGACTTATTATCTGTCTCAGACGAGATTAACGAGGCTGAGTTCGACGACTCAGACATGCCTGAACTTCAAAGTGTCAGCGACTCTGAGGATGAAGACGAACCGGTGCTGAGACCCCTACCAGGAGATGAGAACGAAACGTTGGACGACCGGCTCTGTGGACTTCGTGAGAGGCTGTCAGAGTTGGAGTTAGACGGCTCGCCGCGCCCCTTTCGTGATCATGCGCTCGGAGACTTGCTAGCTCAAGGAGCTACTGCGCTTCTTGAGTTTTTGCAGCCCTACCCGGGCGACGAGCGTCCACGAAAGGCCTTCCGCGACGCGGATGAACCGCGGTTCTCAGTGGTACCTATCTCAGAAACGGAATATTCGATCTACGACGGGTTCTATGACGAACTCGTGAATCTGCCCACCTATCTGCTTCGAAACCCATCTTTCCGACTTGCGGATTGGTTTGCCAAGAAACGTGCAGCGGACTTGGGCTTGCCTCGACAGCCTCGTCCGTTACACCGCGTTCCAGTTGGAGACTTACTTGCCAACGGAGTCTCCCAGTACTTCGACGAAATTCGTCGTGAACTGCCAGAGCTATCAGACTATCAAGTCAGCCAGCGACATGACAGGGCATGGGGAGGCTACCTCCCTGACTGCGTCATGATTTCCTGGCGAGATGAAGCCGGAGTTCGGTTTGAATCGCTTCCTGTGGAATGGTTGAGGAATTATGGGTTCAACCTTGTGAGCTGGTTAGAGCGGATGAGAATCAAAGACGAATTCTTCATCCATAACCGCACTTACGGATTTGACGAGGCGTGCGAGTACAACTACTTCTTTGCGCTCTACAACTCCGAACGAACGAGTTTCGAACTCGAGGCTCTAAGCATCATGCAGGAAAACACTTACGTTCGGGACTTGCAGCGCGAGCTTACCACTGGTCCGAAGAGTCGGTCGCAGTCACAGAAGCTGCTGCCCCGGTACCGATCTATTTCGGAATCAGTATTCACCCTTGACTGCCACGGAGTGCAAGTACCTTCGGCGGGATATAACGGACTTTCCCGGTCCGCGTCATCCCCTCGGGCGGCCAACAATATGGTTGCCAAGCCCTTGGTTGTAGTGGTTATGGTTAATAACCACCCGGTTCGTGCGTTACTGGACTCGGGATCCTTGGGAAACCTAGTATCCACCACAATTGCGGATCAGTTGTCACTTCCCCTTCATGAACTTGACGAACCGATACTGCTGCAGCTGGCCGTTCAGGGTTCACGGTCGAAAATCAATCACTCCACCACAGTGGACTTCGCTTACCAGGATATTCATTGCAAACACACGTTCTACATCTCCAATCTCAGCGGCTACGACATGATCTTGGGAACGTCTTGGATGTTTCAACACAAGGTAAATATGGGCTTCAACCCTGCTCGAGTTTGCATCGGGAGCGCTGAATTGTTACCTCTTCAAGGCGTCACTACGGCGCGAATATATTCGCATTCAACGGACGTAGCCAGAGATGCGATGGAGTTAGCACGGGAGGAATTGATGGCGTACGCGCAACCTATTTGTATGAAGGCGTCCGAAACGGCATTACCGCCGTTACGAGCTATTAATCATTCCATTACCTTGATTGACGAGAAGTTAATCTTACCCTGGAGACCATCTCGATGCCCCGAAGCTTTGCGGCCGCAGTGGGATCAGAAGCGTCGCGATTATTTGAATACGGGGAGATGGAAAATTACCAACTCCGGGAACACGGTTCCTATGCTTCTCATTCCGAAGGCTAAATCGAATCCACCTAAGTTGGGCACAGCAGTGGACTTGAGAGCGAGGAATAAAAATACTCACAAGCTTTCATCGCCACTTCCTGACATGGAGGGAATTCTTCGGCGCGTTGCGCGCTGTCCGTTTCGGAGTTTGATTGACGGACAAGATGCCTATGAACAGATTAGAATCATTCCTGAGCATGTCGATCGCTCGACAGTTACCACTCCTGACGGGAATATGGTCAGTCTGGTGATTCAGAATTGGGGATTGCAACGCTCCAGCAACGTACCAGTCGTTGATGAACTACCCTATTTCTGACTTCATCGGCCGCTTCATGGACGTGTACCTTGATGATATTATCATCTATTCCAACTCCCTTGAGGATCATGTCAAGCACGTCAAATTAATTATTGATATATTGAAGCGGGAGGACACTTTACCTCAGCTCGAACAAGCTGCAGTTTCTTCAGAAGGAGCTGAAGTCCTGGGACGTGTCGTTGATGAGAACGGCATCCGGATGGACCCGGACAAGGTCGACGCCGTTGTCAACTGGAAACACCAACGAATCGCGACTTACTGCGCGGTTTTCTTGGGTCCGTTGGCTACTTAGCAGATGACCTTGCCCGTGTTCGTTTACCCATGGGGATACTTCACGGAGTGACCGGTGATACTGTGCCCTTTCGTTGGGGTTTCACTCATCAACGCGCTTTCGAGGACGTAAAAGAGAATTACCAATGAGGGCCGCAACCATCATCGGACTCCGTTGGATTATTCCGTGAACGCCGACGAGGTGTACTTGGTAACGGACGGCTGCAGCTCCGGGGTTGCTGGCGTCG